>OY856411.1:1093426343-1094041760 GCA_963693085.1 Alisma plantago-aquatica
GATTTGAGCGATACACCTCACTTCCTCAGGGCACAAGTGTGATTGAAAAATGTAATCATCCATGTAGCATATTTAATTAAGGATCAAATATGGTAGCCATTGATTGATGTGCAATTCAGTTATACATCTTAATTGATAGATGATATTTATGTTTCTTTACATTCCTTGCAAAGTAGATAGATGATTTATAACTCTACCATGAGTAGATGCAATGTTCTCCTTGAGAAAGGAGATTACTTCATTCTATTCATACAGTGAATTATCCTACCTGTTAATATAAAAAGAACCTCTGCTCAGTTTATAAATGCTTAATCTATGATAATAATATGGTAGGTAGAGAGTTATATCTCTTGCTAGGACAATTGTCTCACCCTATTGGATCCTCATTTTTTTAGGTGGACGTACACAAGGTGGTGAAGACCTTTCTGCAGAGGAGGAACAACAAGTGAGGTAGCAGTGACAACTCATATTGAGTGTACTGTTTGTCGTGTCTTGTATATAGAAGTCCTATGTGTCATCTCTGTACTCTCAGGTCCTTGGAGTTGGTTCGTACTGGTTTCATGAATGATCTGAGATTTTTTGGCTTAAATGCCTTGAGGCTTTATGTTGCTCCAGTATGTGTTTTGATAGAGCAGCTATTATATGTTGTCATCAAGATGAGATGTTGTACAATGTAATCATGATATGTGTGCATTTTGGATCTTTCAGTAAGAGTTTTCTGGAAAAGGATCTCCTTGCAAAATGGTTTTAAATTTTAGTGATTTTTGTTAATCCACTTATTATGTTTATTTCACTTAATTAGTAACGATTTATTTGTCAGTTTGATGACAGTCATTTTAGTTATCTTGTGAGGCTCTCATGTCTCTCACTCTATTCTAGTCTCTTACTCTGAAAGGTTGACTAAAGTTCTTCCTCAGATATGGAATGTGTAAGGTATGTAGAGTGAGGTAAGGTGGGTTGACCCTTATATAGGTTGTTGGCCCATTTACAAATAAAAGGGAACTTTGTTTCTCTTAAACTAAAACCAAAGGTTTCTTAATGTAAACTCCTAGTGATGTAATATAAGGTGATAAACAAGTAGTTAGAAATCCTAGAGGATAACCTTTCAAGGAGTGGAGCTACAACATTTCAACTCAGAACCACTATAAAACATTGTGTTTTTTTGTTCTTTCTCTCTTCATCTTTCTTATTTTACAAACCTGATATGATTTGACGGTATAAACTTATATCATTTTCAATATCTCAATTCAACCCCCTCCCCCCTCTTGATCCAAGACTCTACAAGTGGTATCAAAGTAAGGTCTTCCCAAGTAATACTCCCACAATAGGAGAAGGTAATTATAATATACTCAAACATTGATTCCTAAATCTAGAAACCCTAATTTTATGAATGGGATGTCTTAGGACTTTATTAAGGAGAAGACCCCAAACAAGATGTAAGTCTTGCTATAACACCCTAAACATTTAAATATTATTAACATCCCCTAATTATAAACCCTAATTTCCTAATTTCAAACTTTGATGTTTCATCTAGAATAATGTGTTAACAAAACTCAAATAAAATAATACTATAACTATGTTTCTAGTAATTTCAGAGATAATTCCACATTATCGATCCAATGGTAATTCAATTTCATCATATATAATCCTAATTAGTCAGATAGTTATACATAGAGCTTAGATTGAAATCAAATCTATTAATAAGAATAATTTGACCTAATAAATTTTTGTATGAACTTAAACTGTGTATATCTGGCTTTCCGCAACATATGGACCCCAAATTCGTTTTTAATAATCATATATGATCAATTCATGTTTATCCAAAATGACAATATATAAATAATAGGGCTTGTCAAATAAGGAAATTGATTACATTTTTAGACATCCCATGGTCTAACTAGGTAGCATGTTAAATCCTATTAGGGTTGAAACTTTCTTTATGTCCCAATTTGAAGTGGAAATAAAATTATCTAAACCTAAATAAATTCCCTAAATAAGCTAAACATTAGAAGACTTGATTTTGGTCCCGCTGCTTGTACTTATGATCGTTGTCTCAAGCGCACTTTGATATATTAGTTTCTATTTGTTTTGATCTAATCTAATGGTCGTGATTTTAATCCTATTCCCACAGATCCATATTGCAACCCCTAGCCGTCCTTCCCACTTGACTCAAAGTCAGAGAAATGAACTACAACAATTGCTCTCTATTTGTCCCTCTAATCTCCCTCTATAATGATACTAGGTACAAATGAAGCTGGCTCCAACAATCTCCAAACCTTCCTAGATTGTGTGACCCTAGATTTGCCTAGATTTTGTGTCCTAGAAGTCCCAAAAGATGAGGCGTTCTCAATTCACTATAACTCAAACTCTCCTGATCTCCAGTACTTACCTTGATCCAAAACCCATAAATATATCCCCTAGTAGTTTCACCCCATCCCTGTAGTTGACGTAAAATTCTAAGTATCACCTACAAACTTCTAGATGGTCCTCCACTTAAATCATTTGTCTCTGTTCTTCTTAGGGGGATCTTTGACCCACCATATCCATCCATTGTGGCTTGAAGCAAGGATTTCAATCTATTTATATTGGCCATGTGGAGATTATCTAGTCATTTGGTTTCTTTGATTTCAAGGTATTGACATGTTCCCTCTGTCTGTGTTCTACCTATTATTCATTGTTGGGAAGATGAAGAACAACCTGAAGTGTGGGATGTCTAAGTCACCCTACTAGTGTGTTTCATTTGTCTAAATACCTTGGGCATTCTTGTCCTTTGATCTTGTTTGTGTGATCTTTGCACACGGTCCCTTCTATCTATGTTGAGTTGAGACATTGGGCCAACTCACCATTGACCCCAATGAAAGGGTTAGATTTTAACTTTGTATAAATCAATAAAATACTTTTCATTGAGTTTCTAATTGGTATGAACTTCAAAAGTTCATAGCAAATTCATTTAGCATAAAAAAACATACATGGAAATATTACCTGGAAAGATAAACACCTAAGAAACAACCCTAAATTGGTTTGAAGCTAGTATTGATCTGATTTCCCTATCAATCCTTAAAGAACCCCAAAACCTAAGAAATGTAGTTTCTTATTAATCATTAACATATTATAATTTTTCTAATAGGGTAATTAGGGTTTCATCAACACCAAGAGACCAATTAGGAGTTAATCAAATATATGTAAGTTTCTGATGCACTTTGAACACAATTATTGGTTATTTGTATGTTATTATGTACAATGTACATGATATAATGTGAATGTATTATCCATGTTATAGTTTTATTGATTAAAGATAAAATCCATTAGATAAAAGAATTTTTTTTAGATAATTTTCAGGAGCTGCTATGTCACATCATATTCACATTTGATAGCAAGATTAAAGAGTACTCAAAAGTATGATTACAATTAATGAAGGAACCTTATATAAGATCATTGCCATGGACTTTCTATCATATTGTGCACTTTGATCCAAATCATTGCCTTACTAGCATACAAAACACTATGATGCAATTCTAGAGGCACTCTAGTGAAAAGAGAAGAGGCACTTTAGTGTTGAACTTGGGGACTCTTATATAAGCCAGATATAAGATAATGATAAATTACAAAGGTATATTTTTTATGCTAATTGCTTTCCTTTCAAATTATATGCTACTTTTTGTATAATACATGTTTGATTCCACTTGAATTGTTTTATGCTAACAGTGAAAGGTCAAGGATATATCCATCTAAGGACCAAGCTAAGGAAGAGCTAAAGGAATGCTGAGGCTAGACCTGTTGGGGTGCCAACTATCCACATGTTATATTTCCTTTATGTTATTGAGACATGTGTTTTAGTTTAGTGTTTGAGTTTCATGTTATGAGCTTGAGATGTGAGAAAGTGTAACTTCTATCATGTTTTGGTCATTTAACTTTATATTTATGTAATGAATATTGTTCTATGACATTACAAATGAATATCATTTAGAAATTAGGATATTATGCTTACTCCAAAGAACCTTGTGTTGGGTTATGTGGGCACAGAGTATAACAACGGAAACAAAAAAGTATCTATTCATATTCCCCAATACAACAAGATCATGTCAACTACTATGAAATAGGAAGGATGGTTTTAGCGAGTTATGCCTGGTCCTAGAGTAAGTCCAGTAAAAAAACTCACTTCTTTGCAACTACTGATAAGTTTCTCTTAGACGGTGATTGTGCATCTCTTGGTCTTTCCACTAATAGCTGTCTGCACAACCTCTGCAACGACTCTGGTGGTCTGGCCATGGACTACATGTTGACTTTGCTCTCTGATCATTAGCCAAAGGACTCCTACCTCTAGATTAGTCCACATAGACCAACTAGAACTCATGTTGTTCACCAAGAACGGACAAGAAGGAGTTGTCCTTTCTATTGGTGCACTAGTCACCAACATGGTCTCCCATAATGATAGCTTCTCAGCTGCTCTCTCTCATTGTCTATCCCTCTTTTTCAGGTAGGACTTGCACGAGCTCTCTTGGTTACCACAACTAGAGAGGACACCACTTCTTAGAGGAACTGATTCTCAGTTGTCTGTGTTGTTGTGCACTAGGAAGCCCCCAATACCCCTGTATATGTAGTAGAGGCTAGGGTCAAGGATCCCCATTGATATCCTATACGGGATTAATGTGTGAGAGTGGAAAGGACCAGAAGATCTTGAATTTTTACATCCTAAAACAGCCGAAATGACCGTTTCCCACACCCAAACGGTCGTCTGGTAGGCGAGACATTCATCTCACACTGCTAAATGGCCATTTGGCAGTTCCCAATCTGATTTGAATTTGTCTATTTCGAATTCAATTAATGTCTCATATTAATTTCCTTTTTCCTCAAGTAAAGAACAATGAAAACTATTCAAGAAACATCCTGAACCTTTGTCTGACCCAACCGGTCTGTCTCACCCAAGCGAGACACCTATCTCACTCATCCATACAGCTGTCTGGTGAGTTGAATTGAGCTAGTCAGTTCAATCATATTGAACCAGTCGGTTCATGGGAAGAACTAAGCCAAATCGATCTCTGATAAACCTGATCCCCAAACGATTGTCTCAACTACTTGAGATGCCTGTCTGACTGTCCAAATGGCCATCTCACTCAGTGAGATGGTTGTTTGGCAGACCTAGTCATCTAATCAAGGAATCAATTGCATGAATTGAATAGCTAAACACATTAGTAATCAATCCAATTGTTGTTTAAGATCAAACTCCTCTTCTAGATGAGTTCCTTTGTGTGTGACCCTATAGGCCCCATGTCACACTGGCAGTGAATGTCCATAACTAGCTTATGACTAAAAGCAAAGAGTGGTGCCTAGTCACACATCAGTGCTACCCAAGTGAAATGGAAAGTTGGAGAACAACTTCAACCTACAATCTATGTAAGGTGTTGCAATGATTGTATAATTCCTTTGTCACTGATATCTAGGATGAACTCGAGGCATGGTAGGTCATCCTCTCAATGTTCAATTCATGCTTTTTGAACTAAGAGTAGAATGTCTAAGATAATGTGACCTCAATATCATATATTGATTCACATGTGCATGCGCATGCATTTCTCAGTTTCACTAATCAAGTGTCTAGGATATCATACTCTAGTAGGAGGGACAAATCCCATATCTATCACTGACAGTCTATCCCCATGTGTCAAAGTCACCCAATCATCACCATTATAACAACCTATGTTTCAGGATTGAATTTGATGATGTCAAAGAGTACCCAATGACATGTGACGAGTGCAGTGATTTCAGGTCTAAGAATCACAATCACCACCTTCTCTATGAGAGATGAATGTGACCACCATAACCATGTGTCATTCTCAATAAGGTGAGTCTATCATATACACTGTTCTCTAACATGTATCTGTGTGCTTGGTTTGATATTGCCATATCATGACTAATGAGATTTAGTCATTAACCAACTCACACTCTATTCTTTTGTGTTATTATTGTCTATCAACCTTTCACAATAACAATCAATCATGGACATTATGAGAATATGTATATGTACTCTTAACATCTGTATGATCTCATCACCAGGATAGGAACTTGACAACATACGTCATTGAGTAATATAATTACTTAAACATTCACTTTGTATCCTCATTATTTCATAACTGAGTGAAACAGATGAATTAGAAGCATGCCTTCATGTATGTTATTATTAATCAAATACTTTTAGGGAATTATGTCCTCTCAATCATCATATAATTGGCTCTACCGACATAACTTACCAACAGACTCCCACTTGCACTTAGAGGCAATCACCAATGGATTTCATCCTTAGTGATCTAAACATGTCCAACATGCCACTACTACACTAGTGCTGATATAGCGAGTTAGCAACACTTTTCTTATCATTAGTATATTGGATTTTTCTTATAAATTCACTCTAAGATGAAACCGCCGTAATATGGTATCTGATATTCCTTGCCCAAAAATTAATTCCATTGTTGTCACATCATCTCTACTACGTCATAAATGGTCAGAACATATATAAATTCATCATATGAAATTTTAGATCCATATAGTATCACTCTGTGTTCATAAAACAAGTATACTCAACTTCTATTATAGATTAGCATTAGTGGCTATTAGTTTGGAACCTTTCCAACTTATCATCACTTATTCTTTTGAATCAAAACATGTTTTAATTTGCGATCACTTTTGTCATTTATGGAAGCTTGCATTGATGTAACCCTTTACATCCAACTCTTCCTCTTATTGCTATCATCATTTATTAGCAATCTATCCTTAGTCACTTATCAAGTACTAATGGATATATTTAATGACATTCCAATAACCCTTATTGGAATTTATATCATCTTGTCATGTCCAATACATACAAGATCATATTGGATAAGATTGTTAATAGCTTTCATGATAGATCCACTATTGGGCTATCCCATGGACTCTAATTCGTGATATTTCCATTCTTCACAAGAATAGGAATATAGGGTTCATGAGAGACTAATCCAAATTCTCTCTCATTGAATCCTTCCATGTTGAACTCTTTCAACTCATTGCTATTAAACATGCTTAAGCTTCCCTTGTGAATCCTTTAAGAACTATCTCATAGGTCTTGATCCTTATCTCATAAGATGTTTCACCTATCCTTCATAATTGAAGGAGTTTTCATGCTAGTTATCAACATTCACAATATTGAGATGTTATTCCTCATCATATGTGGAATATTCATATATACTCCAATTAAATCTTTTATAAACACAAATTTCTTATTTTTTCTTGATTCAAGTCAAACTCTTTGACTATCTTGTCAAGTCAAAAGATCCCACTTCTGAGCTGCTTGTTTCAATCCCAGATTGAACTTTGTAGTTTATGGACTTAATTTGCATTCAAGAAGTTATGAAACCTTTTAGGTTGTGTCTCACACATTCTATAATGTATTCCCTTAAGGAATCCAATTTCCATTTTTCATATGCAAAATACCATAGTCCATTCTAACTACAACAACAAGCATGAAAATTGGTAAACGAATTTATATCATGTTCAACACTTTGAACTTGATTTATTCAACCAATTTTTCCTTTTATGTTATTCATGTAGGTCTTGATGATAAGACCATATTGTACCCTTTAGGTGTTATCCCTTTAGGTGGTGCTATCAAGGTCCTACCTTGTTATCTTACATGGATTCCATATTATTTAGAAATAGCTTCTAGTTGACTAGTTGGCATATCCTATATGACCAACCCATCTGAATTGTTGGATTCACAATTCTCCAATCTCATATGTGTTCTACTAGAATATTTTGTTCTCTATTAAATGATGAACATGAGATTCCACAGCAACTTGTGATTCTCATTGTTCTTATTATACCCATGTTGTTGACCGAAAACATTTTGAGTTCTACTTTAGCTCCCACTGATTCATTAGGAATTTAGTTATCCTATTAATGAAATGATTTTTTTTGTTCTTGGATTGGGACTAATAGTAATATTCAACTATCATAGTTTATGGATAAACCTTCTCAAGAAACTACTTTCTCAAGGTGGGTTTCAATCCTTTAGACATACTGGACATTCCCAAATAATAGCATATATGATGTCCAATCACGTGGTACACTATTTAGTGATAAGTATATATTTGTGAGGATATAAGAAAATTCGACTAATTGGCAATTATATCATGACTCATCATGGTATAATTCCTTCATTCTGACACATCATCATGCTCAGGTGGATTTGACTTGTGATACATTATCATAGTCTTTTCTAGAAGGTTCTTAAGATATTGATGTAAATGTATTTCAATGTTTTGATCATATAAAAGTATCTTAATACTTTCATCAATGTCACACTTCATTTACAATCTCCTTGAAATTTTTTATGAGATTAATTCTTTCATTTCATTTGGTACATATCATCATATTACTAATAAATGAAAATCAAGTATTAGTTAATTCTCAATAGGACTCATTCCATAAGATCTTCATGCATCATATGCATAAGGTCTAATGAAAGCTTTATCCTCCCACTACATTAGTGAAGGAAGTCATATTGTGTGGGATTAAGACTTGCATGTTCCTTAGGTTCAATAACCAAGGGAATCTAGACTAACATCAATATGTAATCTAGGTATGTAATTTCTCATGTTTCCATACAAGATGATTAATGCTTATGATAATCTTGACTTATCAATTATATTCTTTTGGTATAAACATTCATCTTTTGATCATTTTACAAAGTATCAAAATTTTTTTTAGGGCCAATGCCATGTAAGAGCATATCCTTGAAATAGAAGAATTAATAATTCTTTATTGATAATCATCCTTGTCCATACAAGATGCATAAAGAAAATGTTTCTATTCTAATGGCATAATAAAATAGTAGTTCTAATAACTCTATTACATGCCCATTGGGCTAAGATAAATTTAAATGTAGACTCTGGCTTCCACAACATTTTCTCTGCCTTATCCATCTTTGTCCTTCCATGAAGGCCTTTACTTCTTATCAGATCCTGCACATCAGTATGTCAGACCTCTATTTGGTATCACATACCAAAATGAAGAAGTAATTAAATTTATGTTATGTTGTTTATACCTGAAGTGGAGGCCTTGGTGGCATCCTTCTTCTTTAGTTCCTCTAAATAGAGTGGGCAATTTCTTATCCAATGTCTAGGATGGTGACAATCACCTCTTAGCTTTTTTACTCCACCTTTTGCCTTAAGATCTGAAGACGTGGGCTTCTGGCTAGCTTTAGAACTCTTCTTAGCTTTTCCTTTGCCTTTAGACTTCCCCTTTGTCTTGATGATCATCATCACAGACTTGGGCTTCATTTGTGTCTCAGTTGTCCTCAACATGCCCAACAACTCTATCAACTGCTTGTCAAAGTCATTCATGTTGTAGTTCATGACAAACTGACTATATGACTCTGGGAGGGACTATAGAATCGCGTCAGTGTCCAACTCTTGACCCAAGGGAAATTCCAATCTAGTAAGGTTCTCCACCCAATCAGCTCGAGTACATGAGGACCTACTGGATCTCCTTCTGTTATGTTGCACTTGAACAATGCCTTGGAGACATCATATCACTCTTGTCTTTCCTGATCTTAATACATGTTCTTGACATGTGTGACCATCTCAATGACATTCATGTTCTCATGTGCCTCTATAAGTCATGGTTCATTAAATAAACCATCAGACACTTTACATACATAACGTCCTCATCATGCTTCTTATAAGCATCCTTGTCTGCCCTTGGAGCATTTTGAGGAGGTTCCTCTGGTTCTGGCGTATCTAGGACATAGAGCTTGTGCTCTTGTGTGAGAATAGTTCTCCGCATCCTAAACCAGTCATGGAAGTTGTTCCCAACAAGTTTGTCCTTCTCAAGGACCGATCATAGAGAAAAGTGATTGTTTGTGGTTGCCATTTGATTCTACAAAAGAATTTGTAATTTTGTCAAAAAATCATTTTAGATTAGATTTGATTAAATTTAGGCAATAATAATTAAGTCTTTAATTAATTATTGTTCTCATTATTTTGTTCAAACTGACAACCCTCAAGTATCAATTTGGAAAATTGAAGTGAACAATTTTCTAATGAGCCAAGATCCATATTTCATCAAATCATGAGTCGACTTTTGTCGATCACCCACAACTTGATTATTTAGGTAGGCTATCATTCCCATTGAATCATATGCAACTCTTAGATAGATGATATGATCAACTCTTTTCCATGATCATTTGCATGCCTCTGGGTTTGGGCTCTCTAAGTCACCAGTTAAGCCTGACCCAATAGCCAATACGATAGATACTCACCATGCTTTGTGCAAATCTACATATCTACCATCACACTTCCATGAGATAGACGGTGCACCATGCTTTATGCAAATATACGCTTGGTCAATCAAGTTTTTCATGTGTATCACTATTGGAAAGCATATAAGACTTAATATGTTTGATTGAGGGGTTTTATATATATCTTATATATATACATATACTATTCCAATCACCCATATATAGTACGCATCATATACATGCTATATCCCTCAACGTAAACATGCAACATAAAAAAAAATGTGATGGTTATGGCCATGTCTACTTGTAATTCGTTGGAGCCAAAAGGAATTACTACCACCAAGGTCAATCATCACATCACATGTATGAACCTACAGTTGATGTTGATCTTTTCTTGCCAATCTAAGGTAGATCAGTTCAACATTTGAATCGATCATCTCGCCTCTTGGCTGGTTGGTTGGTCCTACCGTCCAACTGATGTTTGGACTCCTTCCAAACAGTCAGTCGGACCATCTAGGATGGTCGTCAGACCTCTTGTCCAATTGATGTTTAGACTCCTTCCAAACGATTGGTTGGGCCCACCAGGTGGTCTTCTGGTTCCATCGTCCTCTGTCCTCCATGATCCTCCAGATGATCGACTCATCTCACAAACTAGTCGTCTCAACTGGCGATGAAAATCTTCAACGTCGTTGTATGAAAGAAACTATCCTATTGCTACTTTATTACATTGAATAAGGGAAACCTCAAGTTACATTCGAGGGGAGAAAAGACAGGAAAGTATTAAATTTACATTAGGAAGAGGGAGGTAGAGGACCAGTATGCAGACCAAGATGTACAAGAACCAAACCATCCAACCACACACATATAAAGGGTATTGGCCATAACCACGCTACACATCCACCATCAAAACCACTTTTAGGGCGACGTTTGTAAATTGCATATATATCACATCATATATATATTAGTTTGGGATTACGTGGTCTATGATCGGATACTCATATGAGATCCATTTAAATATTTGCATCGTATGCAATAAATAAATGATAAAACCAAAAATATGATCATATCGATTATCCTAAAACATAGTAAATGGTAATGGCTCTGATACCACTGTTGGGTTATGTGGGCACATAGTATAGCAGCAGAAACACAAAATTATCTATCTTTATTCCCCAATACAGTAAGATCTCATCAACTATTATCAAATAGGAAGGATTGTTTTAGCGAGTTATACCTAGTCTTGGAGCAAGTCCAGTGACAAAATTCACTTCTTTGCAACTGCTAATAAGTTGCTCTTGGACGCTGGCTGTGTAGGTCGTAGTCATCAACACTAAAAACTGTCTGTGCAACCTCTACAATGACTCCGGTGGTCTGGCCACAGACTGTAGGTTGAGTTTTCTCTTCGAGAAGCAGTCAAATGACTCCTACCTATACAGTAGTCCACACAGACCAACTAGAACTCCTGTCATTCACCAACAACAGACATGAAGAAGTTGTCCTCCTTATTGGTTCATAAGTCACCAATCTTCTCTCCCACAATGACAACTTCCTCTATATATAGTAGAGGCCAGGGTAAAGGTTCGCAGTTGCTATCCGATACCGTATTAATGTGAGGGAGTGAAAAGGACCAGAAGATCTTGAATTTTCGCAACCTGCAACAACCGAAAGGGCCATTTTGCACACCCATACGATCATCTGGTGCGTGAGATAGTTGTCTCGTACTGTCAAATGGACGTTTGATGGTTCCTAATCTATAACAAATTTGGCTATTTTGAATTCAATTAACATCTCATATTAATTTCCTTGTTCCTCAAGTAAAGAACAATCAAAACTATTCGGGAAACATCATGAACCATCATCCAAACCAAGCGGGCCATCTCACCCAAGCGGGACGCCCGTCACACTTACCCAGATGGCCGTCTGGTGAGTTCAGTTGAGTCAGCCAGTTCAATCATATTGAATCAGTCAGTTCATGGGCAGAACTAAGCCAAATCGATCTTTGATCAACCTAACCCCCAAACAGTCATCTCAACTACTTGATATGCATGTTTGACTTCCCAAACGGCCATCTCACTAAGTGAGATGGTTGTTTGGCAGACCTGATCAGCTAATCAAGCAATCAGTTGCATGAATTGAATACCTAAACACTTTAGTAATCAATCCAATTGTCATTTAAGATCAAACTCCTCTTCTAGATGAGTTCCTATGTGTGTGATCCTATAGGTCCCTTATCACATTGGCAGTGAATGTCCATTACTAGCTTATGACATCACAAGCAAAGAGTGGTTCCTAGTCACACATCAGTGCTACCCAAGTGAAATGGAAAGTTGGAGAACAACTTCAACCTACAATTTGTGTAAGGTGTTGCACTGATTGTATAATAACTTTGTCACTCATATCCAGGATGAAATTGAGGCATGGTTGGTCTTCCTATCAATGTTCAATCCATGTTTCTTGAAATAAGAGCAGACTGTCTGAGATAATGTGACCTAAATATCTTATATTGATTCACATGTGCATGTCCATATCTATCACTCACAGTCTATCCCCATGTGTCAAAGTCACCCAATCATCACCGTTATAACAACCTATGTCTCAAGACTCTATTTGATGATGTCAAAGTGCACCCAATGACATGTGATGAGTGTAGTGATTTTAGGTCTACGAATCACAATCACCACCTTCACTATGAGAGATGATTGTGACCACCATAACCACGTGTCACTCTCAAGGTGGGTCTGTCATATACACTATTCTAAAACATGTAACTATGCACTTGGTTTGATATTGCCATATCATGACTAATGAGATTTAGTCATCAACCAACTCACACTCTGATCTTATGTGTTATTGTTGTTTATCAACCTTCCACAATAACAACTGATCATGGACATAATAGGAATATATATGTACTCTTAACATCTGTATGATCTCAACACAAGGATAAGAACTTGATAACATATGTCATTGAGTAATATATTTCTCTAGAAATTCGCTCGGTATCCTCATTATCTCATAACTGAGTGAAATAGATGAATTAGAATCTTGTCTTCATATATGTTATTATTAATCAAATCCTTTTAGGTAATTATGCCCTATCAATCATCATATGATTGGCTCTACAGGCATACCTTACCAACACCTTGAAGGGACATATGATGAGTATTTGTAACCTAAGCTTAGTTGTCAATGACTTTAAGATGAAGATATATAGTGTAACCCATAATATCATAATTAATTTAGGGTATAAGTTTATAACGAAATTGTTAGATACATGCCTTGATAACTTCAAATACATTGTTTGACATAATGGATATATTAGAATGCCTCTAATGAAGATATATATATATATATATATATATATATATATATATATATATATATATATATATATATATATATATATATATACAGAGAGAGAGAGAGAGAGATGAGATTTATAGTCCAAATGCTGATTTAGCACACCCCCTTGAATGTAATAGGATGATCATAAAACATTCTATAGTGAATAGTATTTCTCCCAATATGATGTAGTTGAACAAGTAATAAATGGATATTTTGCATGGTTGACCCTAAATCACTTAATGTAGTACATGTTATGCAGTAAAGTGACAAATTAAATTGTAAAGTTTCATAAATATTTTGGTAATACATATAAATACAAATGGCATGGTACCATAATTCTCATATAATTTCCTATACATGTAATGAAAACATTAATGCCTCACAACACTTGATTATATAATAATTCACCCAAAAAGGTCTAATGATGCCTAAATTGAGGTTTTATATATATAGATCAATGAGAATGACGGGACATCCTAAATACGCATAAGAAGGAATCATTTATATTGATGAACATATTGTTCATGTGCAATTGAATTGTAATTCCATTTGATAAATTAAAAGGGAAAATTGAGAACAGTAATGAATACTTTTGGAAATAAGTATTAAAGGAAGTATATAATGGTGATATAATACCAAATCAAACCTAATTCCCCAAAAATAGAGAATATATTATTTTGTAAAATGGTATATGATGATAACATCAATAATCTTGATGTATGATGGGACCTAATTTAAAATTTCAAAGCCATAAACTAACAACATATTATAAGATCTGACATGCTCAAATTAGTATAGGTAAGAAGTTTCATATAAATCGGATAATGCTAGCCACCCTAATATATCTAGAAAATATAATAAATAATAAAATGATGATATAAATAAAATAAAGATTCAGATTATTTGAATAACAATATTTGACTCTACATTTTCCTTGTTCGTTCATGGTTTAGCTTCCTACTCTGCTTCAAACCATGTATTAAATAACCTATTTTAACTCACCTTTTTCTTTTGTGTGCTTCGTCAAATTGGAAAACATTGACTTCATCACTTACCTCAAACCCAAATCTATTCTCTTGAAAATAGTGGCAATGATCCTCACTCTACATCTTCTCCCTTTCACCATCTTATATGATAATACTTCCATCTTTACCTCTTCCTCCATCTTACAATCATGAAAACTCTAATTTGATAGGATACCGCACTTTGTAGTGTTGGGTCAAACTCATGATTTCTCTTTTTTCTTGTTCCCTTCTCCATTGGGAGCCCCATTTTTATATACTTTCTCCCCTACAAATAACTAGTCTAAAACCTTATACCACCTTCATAAATTGGAATCCAACAGCTAATGGCATCCTTTAGTCTAATGTGTACTCCCCATATATAACGACCCACCCCTCCTGTTATCCCCATTAAAGGTGGACCATGGATGCAAGAGCCATAATCCACTATTTTTTGGATCCATATTTATAACAAGCAACAAATAATTATCTATAACCTCAAACAAAGAGTTGTTGACAAGAGTAGGGAAGATGATATCTCCTTTAGGAAGGTACATAATATTCAAAATTGAGAATCTATTAATTATTATGGGAATAAAGTATCTACCCTCCAAGTATCATCAACTTTTTTCTTCATGGGTTGTTCCTCTTACAATGTTTTTCTTGATGCTTCAGGTTTGCAGCCAACCTAAAACTCGAACAAATAGATATGTGGGTCAGTATTAAACTATATTCTGTGTGTAGGTGCCACCAAAAATGTGCATGTAATATAAAACATGTATGATAGTAAAAGTATAAATATTGGCAATGAAAGAACTTTTTTTTCAGTTTATACTTACAATAATAATCATTCTATGTCAATGGGTGTTACAATCTGTAATCTAGTAATTGCCCTATGGAATTCATTGCAACAATAGATTCCATGGTGATGGTTCCAACGAAGGACTCCATTGTGATTGTTCTAAGAATGGAGTCTTATCACCTTATCGTTTGCATTTGTATTCAATCTCCTAACAATCATATTTTAAATTGTATAAGTAATTATCTCCATAAATAACCATATGTGTTTTTATATTGGGTTCAAATATCAGTTAGACTATTTGAGTGATGCACACTGATTTTTTATAAGTTACAAGTATTGAATCAACATTGGAAGTTGCATAAAGAATAAACTATGGGAATATTTGAAGACAAATCAAACGAGAGATTACTCATAATTAATAAATTCCTAATTAGGAGAGTGGATGATGTCCAATGAACTCACAACTTATGTCCAAAAAAAGATTCAATCGTAAAGTAAATGTTCAACATTAGGGTAATAATAACTTCTCAACATTCTTTTTCTAGGGTTTTGAGGTTAAGAACGTATCTTAGGTGTTAGTGCTGGTTTGATCTGGCGTTCAAATTAAAAATTAAGGTTTTTCTTTATGAAACCCTTATCATCTTATAGAAATTGTGATTCATTGATTTACCTTATTATACTAATTATTCTCATTTAAATTAGAGGAAAATATATTATCATCATGGATGTCATTATCTATCCACATGGTAAGTAATAATTGGACATATATTCAATTCGATTGTAAGATCCAAAGTTCAGGGGCATATAAATCACATCAATTTATTCAAAATTAGATTTCAGGTAGTTAATTCTAAATTACATGTTTCATGATACTTCCAAGTATCATATGAAAAAAGTAATGAGATCTGAATTTCGGATTTAAATGATGATTGAAGATATTATAGTTAATATTAATTATTTCTAGAGGTATATCATCAAGATTAGGGGATTAATAAAACTCTAGTAATGCAAAGATGAACATGAGAGCAATCCATGGAACTTGGATTTGAATTAGGTAATGTAAATATCTTTATTGTATTTTTAATGTTTCAATGATTAAAAATAACTACCTATATATCATACATGGGTACTCCTAACATTTTATTGAGTGTTTATATGATTACCTCAGTCATATCAATATCACCATTGTTTAGCAAACATATGGCTTAATATCTCAACATGTGGCACCCAAGTCCTTTGGTTTTCTAACCTAGGTTGTGCTTCAACTTACAAGTTATTTATAGCCTCATGGTAAATCATCCCAACTTACAAGCTCTTTAGTCATGATCATAGATTTCTCCTTATGTTATATTGATTTGTGAATGGTATTTATATTGTTTCACTTTATATTCTTGGTATTAATTTCAAAAAGACTAAAAGTGTTACAACCCCAATTTTTGGGCTTGTATGGTTTGAAATGCAATTTCTCCAATAAATAGGTATGATCATGAAAATTGTGTGATTTAAGTTCTTTGTGTGGATTACTCTGCTAAATGTCCTTTGCTTGAATGTCTTTATGGGCCTTGTTGAATAATAAGCCCAATATAGTTAAAAGAGAATAATGAAGAAAAGGGAATCTAATAATAAGAGAAATTGAGATAATATTAAGAATAATGTGGAATTCTCTAGAAGGCTAAGGGTTTGTTCACAATGGAGTGAATTTAGAATCCATATGATTTCTTGTGATACAAGGCATCCAAATAAAGAAGATAAAAGTGAAAGAGAGAGAAAATATGAATAAACTATGCTTTAATGTCTAATAAATTGCATGTGAATAAAACACCTTTATCCTTTTGACTTTTGGGACTCAAAGTTGGGATATGAGTAGATAATACTAATACAAGACTTTCCCTAAAATTTGTATGAAAAAGGATAAACGAGGCAAGAGTTATGGTTTTTGCAAGTTTTCCTAAAGTGAATGTGTAAAGACCAAGTCTCTACTATTAAACATGATAAACAAATTCATCAACGGTGTGGCAGCGGAAGAAATAAAACTTGACTTTATTCAAAATGTATAAAGAGTACATTACAAAATTTCCAATAAGGAAGTAAAACTTTATACAAAACATACGATCTAGGTAGAGGAAGACTTAGACTAAGCCAATATTGTCTCCCAACCAAAACAACTTATATAGGCAACTATGAACATGCAAGCTATATGTTCCTTTTCTTCATGTCCTATCCTTAGACTTAGGTTCACCAAGCTTCCATGCGCACTCTGATCCTAGCCTGGATGGTTGGGGTCATCCAGCAAGAGAAGGATAAAAGTATGTGTCAATCAAAAGGAATATGACAAGTAATAGTCAACAACATTGCATAATAAAATATTCTCTATGCTACAATATTTTAAGAGAATGAGACAAATATTCCAATAAGAAAAAGAGAACTACCATAATCAATCACCACAATAAAAATCACATAGAATGAATATATTAAGACACAAAGTCATCTCAATGTAGGGTGAGGCACCTATCGGACCTCACCAAGTGGCAGGGGGACTAAAACCCTAGTGCCTATAAAGTGGCAGGGGGACTAAAACCCCAGTGCCTAATATATAAAATAGCATTGGGACTAAAACCCCAGTGCCCGGAAGGAAGACTAAAACCTCAGTTGTAGCATCCAACTCGCAAAAACAAAATTAACTGAGCGGAAACGAATCATTTGTAGCGGATTACAGAAAATCACTAAAAATTAAAACTTTTTGCAAAGAGATCCACACATAGGAAATATTTTTCATCAAGAACCAAATTATAATATTTACATTCTGTTCCATAAGTACACAACCTGTATTGTCTCTTCTTGAGGATTACAACATCAGCTGTTCTATTCAACATTATGTACAAACAACATAAAACCTCGAGGCATCAAGTCAAAATATCAAGTTGATGATAAAAGCACTATCTATAAATCCCGAGGACGTGAGAGTACATAGATGACACATAGGACTACTATCTATACAACTGGACAGGTAGTATCTCCACCTGGAATATTACTGTTGTCCTCGATGCTGCTGCTGTTCCTTCTCTGCCAAAGGTTTTTTGCCTCTTTGTCCGCGTCCACCTAAAAACATTGGATCCCACGGGGGTGAGACAATTGTAAATTACCCCAGCGGGAGATATAACTCTCCACCAAAACATTGTATTGCAATTAAGGATATGAAACTGAGTAGAGGTTAAGTAGTTTAAAGCATTCTCAACTTTGTAAGCATTGCAACTATTTATGATAGAGCAATATATCATCTATTCTTTTAATAAGGAATAGGAACGACATGTATATCATTTATCCAACATGTTATACCATTATATCAAACTTTTCTTGTGACACTCATCATCTTGTTATGTCACCCATGAAACATTCTTGTTTCATTCTGTTGGCCTTAGCCAACCTATTAAACAAATAAAGAGATATATCTACCATGTACTCATTTATCGTCAATACAGGAATTGGATTAACACCAATCCTAAATCATCATTGCATGCATTGGGTTATTACCAATCCTGTGTTATCAGTACAGACATTTAGCCTCTGCTAGGTATTGGACTCTTCCAAACCTGATTACACCGCCAGACATTAGACACTACCAATCATGATTTCACAGCCAGGCATTGGACTTTAGCCAACCCTGATTACAGGCATTACACCTCTGCCAGGTATTGGACTATAACTAAACCTGATTACACATCCAAGCATTGGACTTTAACCAATCTTGATTTCACAGCCAGGCATTGGACTCTAACCAATCCTGATTTCATAGCCAGGCATTGGACTCTAACCAATCCTGATTTCATAGCCAGACATTTGACTTTAACCAATCCTGATTACAGGCATTACACCTCTACCAGGTATTGGACTCTTCCAAACCTGATTTCACAGCCAGACATTGGACTTTAACCAATCCTGATTTCACAGCCAGACATTGGACTCTAACCAATCCTGATTACATAGTTCATGGAATTTAATTCCTTTAACTCATCATTGATCATCACATACTACTTTAGGCTCTGAACCTTGAGGTTAGCTTGCATAGTTTTACACATTCTTTATTGAATACAATTGTTCCTTTTATTAAGTTTATTAAAACATTATCCTTTCTTATAATAAACTTTTATAATCATTTTGGTACCTCTCACTATGCCATAATTGCTCGCATGGCTCATAAGGCCCATAAAGCATCTTGTCACCTCTCACTAGGAAACATTTAAACATATGGCTCACAAGGCCATTAAACATCTTGTCACCTCTCACTAGGCAACGATAACATATTACTTCATGTAATACAATAGTAACACCTCTATTCCCTCAATAGGGTTAGGGATTACTATTCATATCATATTATAATTTCTCATGTCCCATTACCCAATTTAGGGTTAGGGTTTCCCATCTCACATTAGGATTTCATAGTTATCAAAGTATATCAACTTTGAGATGCTAACTGTGAAGTCTTTCATATCTTGATGTATCACTTTCCTCATCACTTCCAACTTTCTTAAGTTATCAACTTATCTTGGATTAAGGTATTTCCCATCTTAATCCTTCCATCCACTAACCTATCACTCTTACCATGAAGTGCATAGGTTACACATAAGAATGGTCTAACTATCTTTAATGATATGGACTCATCTCAGGTTAAGGCATTGCTTACAATAAGCTTGCCTATAATCAACCATTTATGATGTTTCACCTTTATAAGGTTTAACCCACTGTTTTATTATTAGGGTTCTGGGTTGTCATCATATTGCCCCAAATTAAAACTTCATGTATTATAACTTCAATTAGGGTTTCACATACTTTTGCCCTTTAATAGGGCTTTGGGTTTTCACATGCTATCATACTTCATTAGAGTTAGGGTTTCACATCCCATTGCCCATGATTAGGGTTTACTATTCATCCCAACTAGGGTTTCTAATGGAATCACCCTCAATTAGGGTTTCACATGGAATCAATCTCAATTAGGGATTCTCATGGAATCAATCTCAATTAGGGATTCTCATGGAATCAACCTCAATTAGGGATTCTCATGGAATCAATCTCAATTAATTAGGGATTTTCATGGAATCAACATCAATTTGGGATTCTCATGGAATCACCCTTAACTAGGAATTCCACTATGGTTACCCACAATTTGGGTCTACTATTCATCTTCATTAGGATTTCATTTAATTGTTCATAATTAGAGATTCACTATTCATCTCAATTAGGGTTTTACATATCATTTCCCTAAATTGGAGTTTCATATATCGTTACCCTGGATTAGCGTTACATCCTCACCCTGGATTAGGGTTTCATTTAGAATTGCCCTCAATTAGGGTTAGAGTTCAATAGCCCTGTCAATTAGGGTTTATGTTCCTGATTAGGGTTTCATGATCTCTTTACTTAAGGATCATACCCTTAATCACCTCATGAATCATATTCATGTATGAATTTCATGCTATCATCTTCTGAACTTGATTAGGTTACATCAACCCTCAATCAAGTATATATAACTATGATTAACATAGTATACCAAGTCATTGTTCTTATAAGCAATTAGGGTTCATCCCTTAATTGGTACTAATCATTTAGGTACTATTAGGGTTTCAAACTTGTACCTTCATTGATTGTCATTACTAATCATCATTGGATCAATGGATCATTCACCATCTTAATTCTCAAGAGATTCAATCACATTGGACCTCCATTACATAAGGTATCCAATTGATTTGACCAATTGAATCTTCAATTACAATAAGTGTCCAAGTGGATTAACCAATTGATTCCTCAATTAATTTTGACTACTTGAGCCCCAAACAGTCTTGGTCTTTCAAAGTAAAATGGTTTGAAACCTTTTGGTAAAGGTGTTCACTTGAAACCGTTTGCTAAAGCAAGTACTTGAAACCGTTTGCTAAAGCACTCTTAAGATCGATTGGGCTTCAAATGGTTTGGGATCGTTTGGTCCCAAACAGTCTTGAGACCGTTTGGTCCAAACCTCTTCAAAACTGCATGGACCAAAGATGGTCTCAACCTATCAAGTCGATTTGGGGTTCTCAATGTTGATTCCATCAATCATTGAATTCATGTAACCAATCTTCAATTGGACCCATAAACATACTTCAATTGAGTTAATTAGGTCATCCTTCAACTGATTTGACCCTCAATTAACCCTCAATTGATCATCAATTAGGGTTTGAATCAATTGGATTAGGGTTTGGAATAGATGATCCTTCAACATCAACCAATGTGAAACTAGTTACTTTAAAACTATTGGACCATATCCAAATTGAGCATGACCTGATCCCAAACAGTCTTGAGGTCGTTTGGATGACCTCCAAATGGTCTTGAGACCATTTTCCAAAGTCAATATCAAAATCCAGGTCAATCAATCAAAGTTTGGATCATTGGATTGACCAACAAGTCAGCATTTGATTGTACTTCAACTTAGTACCTTTAGATTTTCAAACACCTAACCACAGTCAACCCTAGACCTCCAAATGGTGTTAGGTGACCCCCAAACGGTCTTGGCATCGTTTGGATGACCTCCAAACGGTCTTGAGACCGTTTTCCCATCATATCATCATCAACCATGTCATTCAATTAGGGTTTGGATCCTAGGATTGGTCACCAAATCATCACTTAATTGTATTTCAATTTGGCATCTTTGGACCTTCAAACACTTGACCAAACTTAACCCTAGACCTACAAACGGTCTTGGGTGACCCCCAAACGGTCTTGAGACCGTTTGGGTGATCCCCAAACGGTTTTGAAACTGTTTGGGTCAATCAACCCAACGCATCAACTCATTCAATTGCAAAATCAGCACTTAGCCGATTAGGGTTTATACCATATGTTTGAATCTTCAAATACTTAACCATACTCAAACTTAGACCTCCAAAAGGTCTTGGGTGACCCCCAAATGGTCTTGATACCGTTTGGGTGATTCCCAAATGGTTTTGAAACTGTTTGGGTCAATCAACCCAAATTTCAAACTCAATCACTTATGAAATCAGCACTCAACCCGATTAGGGTTTAGGTGATTGATGGACCTTCAACCCATTAACCAATTGGAGTTAACCAATAATAATTTGTGGGTCATTAACCTAGATAATTATGAACAAGTACCCAAAAGGTCAACCCTAGTAAACATCACCAAACGGTCTTAAACCATTTGCTTCTATGCGGTTTAGTGAAACCGTTTCATTCCAAACGGTTTGAAACCGTTTGTTCCAAAACACAAACCGTTTGGACATTTGATTGAAACCGTTTGGTCTAGATATATGGGGAGGTGTGTGGTTATTATGATGTCATCATCATAAAGCTCTAGACCCATGAAGCCTGCTGTGATTTCCATGGAGATTGCATCAATCAACCAAATCAATAATTATAAATAGAGAAATGATCATTATTTGATGGGGAATTGAATGCAATAACAAAGTTAGGGTTTCAAGTTATAAAACCCACCTCCAATTGAGCTCCAAAGCTCCAAGCTCATGGAAACAATGGTGGATTAAGCTTTTGAAACTCCCCCTAGGCTCGTCCTCAAGCTTTTGGTTGAAGAGGAGATCGAAATAAGAAGAAATCCATAATTTATTTTCAATTTCCACCATGGAATCAAGGTTAAATGGATAAAGAACCTTACCAACAGGTTGGGGGTCGTACTACTGACCCTAACAAGCTCCCTTGGTCGTTTCCCAAGCAAGGAGAAGAAGTGGGGTCGAAAAAGCCTTTCATTTGGCTTGTAAAAGGTCTTTTTATAAAAATTTCAATGAGAGAGAATATGCTTTGTAAAAATCCATTTAATCCCAAAAATATGGCTTCTTATTCCCCCTAATCTTTCTTAGGAATTATGATATCTTGTTTGCCTCTTATTACTCTCAATTATCCATGATTTAAAGAAAAGCAAATCAAGCACCTTAAATCATATAATCTTAATATCCATATGTGAGTGGATATTTCTTTTTCTTATAAAATTGTGAGTGAGTTATCCATTCCCTTGGATATTTTCGTGGTCCTTGCAAGGCTCAAGGATGTCCACGCACATACGAATTCAACCATTTTAATTTTGGTTGAAGGCCCTTTAATTAATACATTTATTTTTTCCCTATATCGAATTAGGGTTTCAATTAGGATTAAATCTTGATTTTTTTATATCAAGATTCTCTCTCCTCCAACTTAATTGAACTGAGGCGCCCCTCTCATTTTCTTTGCTATAAATGGTGCCAAGAAACATTAGGGACCTTGTTTAAGTGGTAATTTGCATATTGAACCCTAGGTTTTGGGTAAATTGCACTTTACACCAAAACTAGGTTTTAATGCACAAACATTGCTTTATCAACTTTTCCTTGGTACTCAGGCTACCACAAACCATACCTCTACATCATCTTCATTCTCATGATGTTTCAACATATGAGGAACATCTTATCATGCAACATTTGTAATTTAACCTCTCAACTTGGGTAATTTGCACTTTAGTCCAAAATAAGAAAACATTACTTCAACATTGTTCAAACAGGATCAAAATTGAAACATAAGTTTCTCATGAGCCCTAATTAATTTTCACAAGATAAGATTAAACATATAATCATGTTTCTTAATCAAAACTCCTAGGGTTAAAGTCTAACCCAGGTCAGGGATGTTACATCAATGCCCTGTGGGTGGTTTGTACTCATGTACACTACATTGTCATTTGGCCTAAAATACATCATGCTTAATAGTTCACTTGGTTGTACTGGAGATATAAACAACATTTGCAACATTGCATTAGGGAATAAAACCCATGAATAATCTCAATAAATGGGCCATCATAGGCAATAACATTATCCAAGTATTTCAATAGAGGAGCCAACGTAGACAATCACAAGATCCATATAATTCAATTAGATTAGCCATAATGGCAACAAAAGCATCAAATAAGTAAAGAGACAAATAAAGGCACATTGAAGGATAACAAGGCTAGCACATAATGAAGGTAGGGATGGATAAAAGCCCAAAATAAGGATAGGTGTGCTTTGCACACTATACATTCCACATAGATGTTCACATAAATAGGTTCCACATACTAAAATAAAGGTCACATAGATTAAACATAGGATTCACATACATAGGGGTCACATACTAAAATAGGATCCACACACATAGGGGCCACATACCTTAGTAGGTGTCACATACATTAATTTCAATTCATTACCATCATATTCACCAGTCTGATTGTATCCAATTCCATATTTCCCTAGTTGCAAACATTACGCATGTATCAGTATTTATAAGGCTTAAAGCATGGGAAAAACCCTAATTTTGGATTTATATTCAAAACCACGACTTAAGGTTTAAAACCTTGTCCAATATATTAGTCATATCCTCCTGATTAATAAAACATATTTTGTTTTACAAATTGGAGTTAAAATTAATTAATTATGTATTTTAGAACATTTTATACACTTAAAAAGGAATTCAAGGCAAACTTCGAAAAAGGAATCCAAATCATGACTCAAAAACTTCAAAAATCGAATTCAACATTAAAAATCCTTTCCATTGACCATTTATTCGAATTTTTCTAACATGGGAATGATTTATTATGAATTAAATCATCTTAGCCAATCAGAATTCAGGGAAATGCCACATAAGCAAAATAAAAACAAGAGACACCAAGTGGTGGAACCCACACTGATATGGGCCAATCGGCTTTGGCCATGTCAGCCGGTCCAGGCTCACCAGGTCTCGGTCAAGGGCGAATGAATAAGGGAGAAAAGTCCAAAATGCCCATGCTCGAGTAATTAGTTAATCATGGGCGTAGGGGCTCCCTGGTCATTGCATGACCCAGGATTGTTCCCCACCCTGGCCATGGCTGCGAGCAGCACAACCTGGAGCTCAGCTCCCTGGCTCTTCTTCACTGCTGCGCGCAAAGCCCTCGACCGAGAGAGGGAGCAATCTCCCATCATTACCGCGAATTCAACGAACCAAACGAAAGAGCAAAACGTGCTCAGGTGCGGGGGAACTAGCTTCACCGAAGGTGGAATAGGGGAAGGTAGATCGGGGAAAATCATGGCGACAACTTCACCGAAAGGAAAACTAAGATCGTGGGCACGTTCAAGGGTCCAAGGCAAACCTAAAGAGATACTTTCAGAGGGCGGAGGTGTGACAAGGCTCAAAAGCAGTGGGTGTTGGCGGCGGCCGAGAACCTGGTCTATAGGACCCAGAGTTTGGGGCTATCTCGAGACAAAAAGAGAGTAGAAAAGGGAAGAGTGGGTGCCAGAGATGCTTATCGGCACATCAATTTGACCCAAGGTGTATTAGGGTCTGGTGTTGGCATGGAGTTTGTCGGAGAAGAAAAGCTAGAAGGATAGGGAGCTCCAGGAAGGTTGAGGAGAAATTGGATGAGGAGGATGAAGTCTATAGGCCTAAGGGTGCTCGAAGACCCCTTAAATAGGTAGGAGAAGGACCGAGGTCACCTCTGTGACTTGGGGTTTTGAGAGGAGGGGAGAGGTCGATTTGGGCATAATGCCACCAGGGAGAAAGGGGCGATGAGCTAGGGCTCATTCGAACCGGCGGCGTGAGGCGGAGCTAACAGTGAAAGGATCACGTTAAACAGAGAAGGAGAGGAAGAGCGGGGTCGAGAAGCATATAGCGGCCTGCCTGTTCAGTTGCTGGAGGTAGGAGACGATTTGTCCACTGTCGGATAAGATCGAGATAAAATAACAACCATTGGATGATGAGCGCAAGAGATGGTTGACCGCGTGACAAGAAAAATAAATGGAACATTGGCGTTACAAATAAAATAGACGATATCAATTTAATACTAAGGTTACACTATATTAAAAGATTATAGAATGGATTTCACAATAGCTTGTTCTCTGTATGGAGCGATTACATCAAGCTATTGCAAAGGCTATGGACTGTGGTGATTGGAAGCCACTGGTTATGAACAAGAATGGGTTGCCCATCTCACATGCCCTGTTCGCCGACAACATCATCTTGCTCGCTGAAGCTTCTGTCAAACAAGCACAATGCATCAACCGTATCCTTCAGGATTTCACTGCAGCCTCCGGGAAAGAAGTCTCTACAAGCAAGTCAAAGTGTTTTTTATCTCCTAATACTTCGACGGCGATCCGGAATCGTATTAGTCAGCACCTGAGTATCCCACCCACAAAAGATCTAGGCAAATATCTAGGGGTGCCCATTCTCCATAAGCGGGTTAACAGGACCACACATGCCTCCATCATAGACTCCATCAGAACAAAAATGAATGGGTGGACCCAGCGACACCTCTCGCTTGCAGGTCAAGTTTCCCTTGCTAAATCATCTCTGAAATCCATTCCCACATACACCATGCAATCGTTGCACCTCCCCCAAGGTGTGTGTGATGTCCTCAATCAACACATACGACGCTTTATTTGGCAAGGGACTGGAGAACAACACAGAATGTCATTAGTATCTTGGAAGAAAGTGACTTCTTGCAAGAAGAATGGAGGTCTTGGCATTCAAGATGCAGCTGAACAAAACATTTCCCTCATGATGAAGAACACCTGGATGTTCATAACATGCCCTGAAAAGCCGTGGGTCCAGGTCATGAGGAATAAATACTACCCTAGAGGATCCTTCAAGATAGGGACATGCTCGCATGCATGGTCCTTCGTCCGTTCTTCTATCAATGTTGTGAAGGCTAACTGTCGTAGAATTGTGAATAATGGAGCAGACACCAATGTCTGGTCCGATGCCTGGTTCAGCAACAGAATTCTTGCGGTTTCTCATCCTGCACTGATCATTCCTGAGAGTCTTAGTGATCTCAGGGCAGAATCTATGATTTCATTGGACGGCTCATGGGATTGGGATTTCATCAGGAACTTCTTCCCCATTGACACTTGGGCACACATCAAAAGCATACCCCCTCCCGCACCGTCTGTCGGGCCAGATAGTTGGGCTTGGAACGAGGACTCTCTGGGTAAGTTCTCTTCAGCTTCAGCGTACACTTGGATTAGGCGCCAGAAAGAGGCTAGCTGCAATGGCGCTTGGTCAGCTCTATGGAAATCCAATCTCGCCAACTGCATCAAAATGTTCCTCTAGTTATTCATGCACAAAGCATTGCTTACGAATGTGGAGACAGTAAAGAGGCACATGGACACGTCTAGACTCTACCCCTAGTGTAACTAGGAGGACAAAACTCTTCTCCATTGTCTTCGAGATTGCTACTATAGAAAAGTTGTCTGGCAAGGCCTAGACGTGCACTGCAGTTTCTTTAACATGGACGTCGATGCTTGGAGCCTGCACATCATCACGTCTGCCACTTTAAATCCCCTATATGCTATCGCAAGCTGGCATCTATGGACGGTAAGAAATGAATATGTTCACTCTCTCAAAGCTGCTCCACCGCAGGTGCAGATCAAGTTTATCAAAGAATGTGCGTTCTCTATTGCTGGCCTCCCGAGCCTAATCTTCAAACATGTACCTGTCACTGAGCCTTCGATCAAACTCGACAAAAGGGACTTCTTTGTATTCGTTGATGCATCTTTTAATAACCACTCTCACCAATGCGCCTCTAGAATTTATATCACAACCATTTCTGGGGTCCTTGTGCGAGGAGTTGGTGCCCCGAGTTACGCCTCTAGTACAGTTGAGGCAGAAATTAAAACCATCTCGCATGCTGTAAACACCTGTCAGCAGGAGGGTCTCTTGAGGCATCTCATCCTCTCTGACTCAAAAACTGGCATCGCCTTCTTCAAGAACATGGAGGAGGCACCACCTAGCCTGAAGCCCATCTTCAGGCAATGGTCCAAGGACCAATTATCTTCCTTTGCTTTCCAGTTTTTACCTAGGAAGTACACACTAGTTGTTGATGTTGTAGCCAAGAATGTTATGTTAAATGACTCGAAGTAGACTTTACTCTCAAACCTCCCTGGAATCTGCCAGAAGTCTCGCTATGTAATCTGATTGTGCGTTAATTAAAAAAAATTCTTGCAAAAAAAGATTATAGAATGGATTTGAAGGGTCAAACGAAGTCCAAAAACCACCAAATTTGGACCATAGGTTCACATTAGCATATAGAACGATGCCATATAATTATATTGAGTATTTTTATCCAATAAGGCCGTTAATAAATATATTTCTCATTAAAGTGTATATGAATATATTAAAATGAATGAATTATATGAAAAGACTTCTTTCTATGAAACATGTGAGTAAATTTCGAGATATTAAGAACATTAAGATTTCAATAATCATTTCTCAATTAAATAACATATTTTCATGAATTAAAATCATATTTTGAGTAGAGAGAAACAATTAAGGTTAATGTTCTCATACATTAACTCAAATACACATTATTGCTAATATATTTATCCAAAAAGCTCCAAATAAACATTATCCACTTATTTGCCGTCTTAAGTGTACATTTTGCATATTAAGACCCCAATTATTTCATTGTGTGGGTTATTTGTGCAAACACCCCTCCATTTATATAAATGAGGGAAAAAGGTAATTTCAACCTTGAATTGTGCTCAAATTGCACAAGAAGTCCAAAAATGATTCAAAAGGATGGGAAATTTATGAAAAAGGTCCAAATGGACTAGAAGGCAAAGAAAAGCTCAAAAGTGGGTAAATTGTAGGAAAGAACCTGGATTTCAGTATGTTACATAATGGATAATTGACTAATCATATTAAATGTCACATTTACATTGGAAATAGATTTCCAATTTATATGAACTCAGGTGACGGAGACCATTGGATCTAAGATCCAATGGAACTGGTTTAATCCCTGTCTCAGTTGGAGACGTGGACCAAAGCATAGTCTAGGGAGATTTCCAGTTCGATTTCTTCGCGAACGAGAGGACGAGAAGAGTTGGGATTGGTCTAAATGTCTTCATAAGATCCCAGGGATCCCATCCATACTGGGATTTATGACCTTTTGCAGTGTATCTAGGATTCCCCCAATACCAGAGGCACCCCGAGACCACACACTATATAAAGGGGGTGTTGGGAAGTACCAGCAGACTGAAAAATGATCGTCGCGCAATCGGAAAGAGTAGACAAACTCATCGAAGCCATCAATTGGAGTTTTCATCCTGACCTACACCTTCTTTTTAGAGAAGCTACTGTCGAAGCTTTGTGGTGTCGACCGAGCAATGGAAGATAGCGAGAAAGTAATTCGCTTGGTCATCGAGTCTGGAGGAGTGAGATGAAGTGGCCGAAGGTCTTGGTTCACACACAAGTGAAGTAGAGTGAAGAGTCAATGTGTGAGTTGACCATCAACTCACTAAGAAGCAACTAGATGAGGTTGAAGATGACTCAGCGTGAAATTCTTGGATTGCCCTGTCGTTTCCTCTTTATAGGTAAGGGTAAAGATGACTTTTCATTATGTTTTTGTTGAGAGAGTGCGTGTCCTCGCAGGTGAGTCGAGCCGAGTAGGCGAGACTCCATTGGTCAACCCAGCCAATGTGGTGTGGGCGGGACCCAGGGCACTCTATCGAGGGGAAGACCCCCATTGGCCAAAAAAGGATTAATTAGAAAAATTCGTATTTAATTGTAGGTAAATCATATGAAGATGTTTTATATATGAAAATTAATCCGAAAAATATGTAGATCACAATAAAAATAGTTTTAAAGCCTGAATTTGTTCATAGTACAAAAAATACCTAAAGTTTCTATCTTTAATGCTTTCATGAGTAATTGATGATTAATGAAATTGGGAAATTTAATATGGATGATTTATGTGAAAATTAAACTATTATTAATAAGAAGGATATTTTAAATCTAAAAGGATGATCCATGCAATTAATTTGTTAATTTAGGGTTTCATATGAATAAAGTGTAGTTATCGGCTTAGAAAACCCTAATTTAGGTGTTAATGACTTTTAATGAGTTATATTCCAAAATCCTTGGTATAATATGATATTATGTTGATCCTAAGCCAAACTGATAATAAAGAGGCTTTAATATGAATAAGTTGCGTAATTAGGTTCTGGTATATATATTGTTGATTTAGGGTTCTGTGGACATAAAAGGGGAAAGTTGAGAAATAGATTTAAAGAACCCTAAGGGAACCCTAATTTAGATTAGAAACCCTAAGAAGTATTCCTAAGTCAATAAAGTGAGTTCTTCATGAGTATGTAGTAAATAGGTTGTATGTGGATTGGATTGGATTGTGCTTATTTCTATAAGATCTCCAAATTAGGTATGTGGTTAATTATGATTACTCGCTTTAGTTTCCTAAGTATTTTCAATGTTTCATCGATTGCATGGAAATAACTTCTTGGATGACTTTATTTATGCAATCTTTAAAGTGAATATGATTATCACAATTTAAGTATACATATGACTTGCCCGAACCTACATACCATCTCTGGATGTAAGATTTGAGAAGATTAATCCATGGAAGGAAGGTCATAGGTGGTCAACCCCCGAAGGGAAGACCACATGGCACCCATAGAGGTGACCCACCAGGTACCAAGCTCAGGATGGACAAGGTATCCTGAAGTCCCTTGCAAGGACTAAACCCTAAGAGAGGGTAACCCAGAGGATGAGTAAAAGCGGTTGGGAAGCTATATTGAAAACATAATCTCAAATTATTAACAATTATTTGATGTGTTTATGTTGCTATAAAATATGTACAAGATATTGGTTTTCACCACTGATGGAGCCTCCACTTATGTGGAGTTGCGTGCACCACTAAAAATCCTAGAGATAGAAGATCTCTAAGTTTAGCCTTGCTTATACTAAGTTAAAACTCTACCCACGTATGCTAGGATACGTGGAAGTCTTTTCGCAGTATATTTAAGGGTCGAATCCTCGAGACAACGGTCTTGTTGTTGCCAACAAGATGGAAAACGTTTGAATTTCACTTAATCACTCAATAGTTGGTATTTAGATCAAAAGGTTGATTTGGTTGTTTTTAAGCTAAGAGCAAGTAAAGTAAAGAAAGCAAGTAAATCTAGGTTGTTAACAATGATGAAAGATCACTAGGGTGTAATCGGTTTTTCACCGCCACTACACATCGATCAACACATGCAAAACAAAACTTAACCTGCAAAAAGAGTTCGGTTAGTTAGTATCCTTGTAGACTTAGCCTCCTTTCGGATAATCTAGCTACGAGAAGTGCGGGAATGTTGCAACGCCAGCCATTCCCGAACAAATGATCACATTACTTTGCATCATTCCCCTCGCAAAGTGTGTTCCTCGACATACCAAGGTTGCACTTCCATACGTCAACTGATTCCATTTCATAGTATGAAAGTGCAACGGATGATAGTGAGTTTACTCCACTTCTTGCGATACACTTCTGGATACCGAAACAGATGCATGGTGGATACATGCACCAAGAACCAACATGCAAACGAGTTTCGAATCTAATAGTACAAACGTAGACAATTCATACTAAAAGACAAAGGATAACACAAGTTGGAGATCAAGAAACATGCATTCATTAATTGTTTGATGTCGAACTAACAAAGATGAGAACTCTCTATTGCAACATAAGGATTACATTTTACATGATATGAAAGTATGGGTAGCGGGGCTACTCCCCGCACCCTAGTGAAGAAGACTACTCCCTCATGACTAGGACCAAGAAGGAGGCGACAAGAGAGAGAGAGAGAGAGAGCATCATCCCCACAAAGGAGGGGGGAAAGTGAACTCCTTGGGGAGAGAGAGAAACGATCCACCAGTCTTCGTAGGTTGCACGATGAGGAGGTCTCCTCTTCCCACCTTCTTAGCGAAGAAGGAGAAAGCAGCTTCAGGATGGAGTATGGATCTCAGATCGACAGCCTCAGGGCGGAGGATGGAAGTGGCAGGAGCTCTGGAATGATTGGGGCAGCCTTTCGACGTCTGAGAATTCTGTCCTTTTGAGGTGACCCTTGGGGTCTTATTTATAGGCTTAAGTTGAGCCCAAACGGTCTTGAGACCATTTGGGGTTCTCAAACGGTTTCCCTTTATGCGGTCTCTGAGATCGTTTAGTCTTATGCGGTCTTGGGACCGCATGGCCTTCATGCGGTCTTGGGACCGCATGGCCTTCATGCGGTCTTGGGACCGTATGACCTTCATGCGGTCTTGGGACCGTATGGCCTTCATGCGGTCTTGGGACCGTATGACCTTCATGCGGTCTTGGGACCGTATGGCCTTCATGCGGTCTTGGGACCGTATGGCCTTCATGCGGTCTTGGGACCGTATGACCTTCATGCGGTCTTGGGACCGTATGACCTTCATGCGGTCTTGGGACCGTATGACCTTCATGCGGTCTTGGGACCGTATGGCCTTCATGCGGTCTTGGGACCGTATGGCCTTCATGCGGTCTTGGGACCGTATGGCCTTCATGCGGTCTTGGGACCGTATGGCCTTCATGCGGTCTTGGGACCGTATGGAGTCTTTGTAATTTTTTTGTGTTTTCCTGTAATGATAAAGAAGAGAAGTTAGTTTATTGGTGTATCAGCAATAAAGTAAAAAGTTAATGATTCTATCTAATTTATCTAAGAAAGAGTATGGAAAATTAAGGAGAACTAATAAGATAACGTCACAAAATGGGAGGTTATCACCCCCCCTAACTTAGAGTCTAGCTTGTCCTCAAGTTTGATAGAGCTAAGGCATGCAGTGGCGAGGCGATTTTATTTAGTTAGGGTTTCCATACTCTTGCTTCAATTATAGATCAGAGATCTACCGGGGTCTTATTAGGGCTTCTGCTTACACTAACTCTTTCAAGTATCAAGAGTTGCATGGATCTCGGGTTCCTTTCATATCGCGAGTCTCGCATTGGGACCACCTTTCTTATTACGTGCATGTCATCGACTCTAATCAGTTTTATACTTCTTTTGAGAAACCTACCGGCAGCTAGAGTGGGTATGAGGGTTGGCTTAAAAGGCTTATTGTGTAATTCCCCTTTCAAGTGGGGGAGGGTTTGTCTTATGCTTTTAGGGTCTCGCTACCGGGCACGACACATCTGCCTTCATGAGGGTAGATGAATGTACCGGCCGGCCGAGTCCTTTATCAGCCTTTTCATATATTAGGAGACCTTAGGATCTCACTACCGGGCATGACACATCTGCCTTCATGAGGGCAGCTGTATGTACCGGCCGGATGAGATCTTTATTGGCTCTTCATATAGGTTCTTATGCGTGGCACAACTCTCATGTTTTTATTCAACACTCTGGATTTTATTTGAAACTCACAGGCTTAGGAAGTGGGTTTTTGTTAGGGTTTTTGATTGGGCGGCCAAGCCTCTTTTATTGAAAGAAGAAAACTGTTCTTAGGGTTCCTGACATGCACTTATTTTTATTTGGTGGTCCGCTTGCGAGATTTCTTGATTTTGGATTTCCCCCTAATTTCCCTCTTGACCTTGAGAGTTTTCGGTTTGCTTTGGCCCTGAAGTTGACCTGTGAAGAGTCTGAGATAGAATTGAAGTAAAATCATAAAAACCAATTGTGAATGTAATTTATAAATTTGCCATTCATGCCTATATGCTAATCTTGTTATTTATTCTTGAGGACTAATTTATCTCTAACTTAGCTAGGGGTGATTCTTTCCAGGATGAAAGTTATACTTAAGAGTTATTTTATTGAAGAAATTACTGGAAAAAGTCTAAATATGAACATAATGTTTGAAAATGATGTGCGGAAAAGTATGAGTTAAGCGAAGGAGTAGAGATAGAAGGGTTGAAGAAGAATGATACCTCACCCTTGTCCAGTGCACTCCCCTCCTAACTTATCACTCACTCTGTCCACAGAGTGTCAAAGTGATAGGTTGAGAAGTGCATGGACGAGGGCATTAGGCTTCTGTTAATCCTTTATTTGCCCCATGAGTTCTGAGTAAGGTGGCTGCGAGCTTTCCACGTAGTGCGTGGTAGTCCACTTCTGTCATGTCCTCTATAGGCTTGTGAAGGGCCACAATTGCATACATCCAGAGGAGGACGTGGAAGCCGCAGTCATTGGATTCTCTAATTTGCTGGGGGCACCTGTGGCAGAAGGCTGGTGGTTTGAAGTGATCTTTGTCATATGCCCGCGTGTGCTGACCCAAAAGATCGTGTAATTTGTCAGCACACTCCTTCGCCACTTCCTCCGTTGGTGTCTTTAGAGTTGTAGTATATTCTTTCAGTTCTGGATCATACTGGCTGTCGGAACTGTTGTAGATTATTGTTGTTCCTTCATAAAGATTAGTTGCCAATAACATCCAGTGCTCTTGATGAAGGAAAGGTAGCATGATGAAATTCGGAGTTGTATGCTGGAGATAAGAGATGAGTGTCTCCTTTGTTCCGAAGTTCATCAGCCCTAAAAGATCATCCTTCATGTAAGCGGACACCATATAGACCGTGTGGTGATTCCGTGTGAGTAAGTATTGATAAGCAGTCATTACACTTACAGATATGGAACCTTTGATCTATACGGTTTCACAGAGGGCATCTGCCATAACCAAGATATCCCCGTCAATATATACAAGCTCGTCCTTTTCGGCATATAGCCGTGACATTATGAGTCGGAGCTCATTGTCTGAAAGACTTTTGCAAGCTTCCCGATTGAAATTTGGAAATGATGGTTCAATGGTAGATGGGGGCACCATATGTGGTGAGGATCTCTTGATGGTTACCCCGGATATCAGATCAACATCACCTTTTTCTGGAGCCAGGTCAAAGGTGTAAGGGTTCCATTGACTTTGCTCGGTGACTTTGGTTGGCTGCTTTTCTTTTGCCAACTCCGCTAGGGTTTGTCTAAATGGTCTCCTCTGCGGACGTTGGATGGATGAAAAAAGATAACGAGGGATGTCATCTGGCGCCATAGTAGGGTCGTTGAAGAACCTTCTATCGCAGATAAGCTCCATGGCGTAACGCCCTCGCAAGGAGTGTAAATCTTCGTTAATGAGATCGGTGAATGGGACTTGCTGGTTTAGCGCTAAAATGTGTCGTATAATGTAGAAAGTGTAGTCCCCCGATCCTTCAGTGGTTTGGACTTGTGAATTGATTATTCTAAACCAGGGTTGACTCTAATCCTAGCGGAGAGAAGGGCATGCGGCCCATATGAGTTTTAGAAGCCGGAAAGGGATGCATCTTGCTTCCGGCCTTTAGTTCACTAGCGCAGAAGTTGTACACCTTTGCGTCTCTAGCTAAGGTGTCCACGATCATAAGTAGCCAGTGACCACAGACTTGAAATGGCACGGATATAAAATGTGGTCTTCTGGACATTCCTCTATGCAACCACTCAATGGATTTGTGCTGTAGTTCTTTGTATAGCAAGCACAAACCCAGAGCTGGTGAGGCGTTCAGAACTGGTTGCTGCCGCTTGGGACTTCTATAAATTTCGATAGAATTGGCAAGAAGGGTGCGGAAGGTTGCCATCTTCACCTCAGACCGGGGTCGGAGGATGGAGCGGAAATCCTCACGTGTCAACTTGCGCTTGGTCTTTGTGTTTTGATAGATAACATTCCCCCCTTCCTTGGCATCATCTACTATAGTGTTCAGGATGAAGATATCCTGTGCGTCTAAGGTAGAGATGGCCGCCATATCGAGGTCGTGCATTTTATGAGGTAGAGGTGGCGGCGGGGGTAGTTCTTGCGGTGTGGGGGAAGAAGTCTGCTCTAAGTCATCCATGTAATGCTGCAGATCTTCATCTCTATCGGAATCAGAAGGAGTATCTAGTTCTTCATCAGTGTCTAGGCGTACTCTTTCTGATTCTTCCTGCTCAGGGGGAAAAGGCACTGAAGGTTCAGGTGCAGAGAGTTGTTGAGCTGCTATGGCTAGTATACTGCTGCTGGTTCCCAGAATACATTTTTCGAACTCAGCAAAAGCCACTTCTTTCGCAGCCTCCCCCAAAGATCCCGTGGAGTAGTTTAGGAATTGATCCCCATAATATATGTTGACGTTCTCTGTGTGAGCAGGGGATTTGGGATATTTATCACCAGCTTGGTGATCTTTCTGGTGTTTTGGTTCTGTTCCTTGGCTGGGGCCCGCCCCAGCATCATCTGGCTTATCGGAGTCATCGGCTGAGGGGGTATTGTTGTTTGAGTCAGCGGAGGAATCAAAATCTTCATCGTCATCTTCATCATCTTCATCTGCTACTGATTTATCAGTTGTTTTCTTATGTGCTTTCTTCTTGCACTGACGATGGAGGGATTGTAGCTCGTCGTATGCCACTTGCACGTGCTCATGTGTTTCAAGCAGTGCGTCGTGGGTTTCTTTTAAATTAGAATAACGCTCTTCGACTGAGAGGAGTCGTGCTGTGAGGTCAGTTACTTGAGCTCGTAGTTGAATAAGCTCATTGTTTGATGACACCTCCTGGCGATTATGTAGTTGTGTGAGGGTGTTGTCGATGTCGTCCAGGCGCGTGCTGAAAGCTTGCTGTTGCTGCTTGAGCTCGCGGAGGGTCTCTGGCAGAGGTTGAGTCAGCGTAGAGATCCTATCGACCTGCTTTGCCAATGCTTCATGCTGGCGTTGTACTCCATGGATCAACTCGGGCAAGGTTTTACAGTGGTCGTCGATGTGGTCGACTTGCTTGGCCACTGAATCTTGGTGTTGTTGGATTCCTTGGAGGATGCTTGGCATGGCGTGGTTCTGCTCGTCAATCTTGGTGACCTGTTGTGTTAGACCTTGCACATAAGAAAAAATAGAATTTAAAATGTTAGAGGGGTCGGTGAGGAGGTTTCAGATGGTGTCGAATTAACGTCTGAATTCCGCACCGACGTTAGTAAAAGGGACCCCAGTAAATGAAGAGTGAGGTGGCTGGGGTCGGGGTGGAATGGTAGTGTCGTACGGAAAAGACACTGTTGATGGACCCGCGAACTGCGTGGTGACTGTGGATGGGGTCACCAGCGATGTCGGGGTGGTGGTGGATGGCAAAGGTGGTGACATAACCAGATAGAGGAATGGATCCAGGAATGTTGATGGAAAGGCGGTGGAGGTGAAGGAGGTGAATTCGGGCATTGTAGTGGAGAATGGGGTGCCCGAAGTGAAGAAGGGTGGGGGTGGTGGTATGGTTGTGGAGAAGGGTGGTGTAGTGAAAAGTGGTGTGGAGGATGATTGAAGAGTGGTTGATTGTGGATAAATGGAAGATGGTGGGGTGGTTGAAGGTGGTGGGGTAGTGGATGTTGGGGTGGTGGAAGGTGGAGAGGTGGTAGTGAGCTCAACATTTAGACCCATTATAAAAGAGTCTAGTGATGAGGTTGTAATATGCTCCTCTGAAAGGGGGGGCTCAGATTCTGGGTGGGGTTTTGATGTTGGTGTACCCGACAACTCATGTGCCTTCACAAGCCTTCTGGAAGGTCGTTTGACTGGAACTTTTGTTATTTTAGCTGCCGGGGCATTTATGCTGAGCTCTGCCTGCCCTGCTGTTGCTTTCTTCTATGTGGCTTTGACTGAGGCTATGATTTTGACGATCTCGTCGTCTGAGAATAGGAGCTTGTCCTTGTCATAGTCAACAAGTTCTGGAAGTGGGAGCAGGGTTCTGGAGGATTTTGTTGTGGGGTAGAAAATGTAGTGTAGCTTTGCATCCTTTTCTTTTATGATAAAGGAGTTCTTTAATGTATGTTCGTTGGTAAGGATGTCGCCCTTTATTGGGTTGCATTTGGGTAGAAGTCTATCCATCTTAAGATATTTGATGATGGATGTGATATGACCACCCGTGCAAATTTCTTTTCCTAGGGCGAAAGCTGATAGCTTGAGGAGCATATGACGTCCAATGTTAACTGGCATTCCATTTAGGATGGACCAGAGAACATAGAGATCAGATATGAGTACAATTCCTCCTTCTGATCTGGGGAAGAGTGCACCAGCGATGATTTTGTGAAGTGTGCGCACTAGGCCAGAATGAATGTTAGAGGCCTTGCTTGTCTTTGCATCAAAATTTGGTATCCCCGTTAGCGATTTCCAGAAGGTATGTTTGTTGAACTTGGGGTGTTCTGTACCTGCGGCCTTAGCTTTCTTCAGCTGGTCTTGGTTATCTATAAAGATTTCATTCAGCATATTTTCAGTGATGACCACTTCGTTGTTAAAGATTCTGGTGGTTATTCTACGGTCACCACTGTCCCTTGCTCTATCCATGATGTCCACCGATTCTTTGTGGAAGTAGGTGAAAAATTCTGTTGTTGGCTCAATATAGGGGGTTTCGGGGACAAAGCATAGCCGAGAAAGATTGGAATTGTCAAGTAGTGTGAGGATTCTATTATAGATCCCCATCTTCATAAGTATGCTTGGGCAGACATACTTTGTTGGTTTAAGAGTTTGGCTGATGGAAGGGATGTTGTGGAGATAAAGATTTTCAGGTGGTGGTGCTGTGGTGGTGATGGGGGGGGGGAATAGGAACAGTAATTGTGGTAGGGGTGGTAGTGGTGGTGGTGGATGGTGGGATGTACCCTGCCAGGGTTTGTTCCCTTGCAGTGGCAGGGTGAACTTGCTTCCTGGCCCTTTTCTTGGGTGCTGGTTCTGATGTGGTTGCTTGGGCCTTTCTCTTCCCCTTAGACTTTGCAGTGGGTGATTCTGCCTCGGGGGAAGGCTGATATTCTGAGGCCTCGTCGGATGAAATTTCCTCAACCTCTTCTTTAGAGGGTACCTCAGCTAAGAATTTGTTAATGTGTTTGATCTCATGCATGACTTTGAGCAGGTTCACCTTTGCCGGGACCCTTCCAGTCGTTTCATAGCTATCTACGACTTGTTGTAGTTTGTCACGATTAGCTTCTAATTGTTCCCTTGTCTAGAAAGGGGCATCAGCTGTTCCTCGAGGTTGCTTGGAAGGTGATATCATTCTAAAATTATTGACAAGAAAACAATAGTTAGAATTCTTAAATTTGAAATTATAACAAAGTAATGATATTGGAGTTTGAGGTTTGTTAGATTGGTTGAGTTCAAACGGTTTTGAGACCGTTTGGTCTCAAACGGTCTTGAGACCGTTTGGTCTCAAATGGTCTTGAGACCGTTTGGTCTCAAACGGTCTTTAGATCGTTTGGACAAGCGCTTAAAATATGAGATGGTTTGAATACCGTTTGGTTCCAAACGGTTTGATGACCGTTTGGTTCCAAACGGTTTGGGTATTCATTTTTTATAACAGGTTTGGAGGTCATATGGTCCCAAACGGTTTGGAGACCGAATGGTCCCAAACGGTTTGGAGACCGGATGGAAGATGAACCACGCGGGAGACGAACCATGAGGCCGTTCGTCGGCAGGGAACTGCGACAGCGATGACGGGTAAGCATGTCGACGTTACCGACAGTGATGGTGGCGACGACAGAGTTCAAAAATCCGCGACCGTCTGGCGGTGGTGTAATCCATTGAATTGCTGGGTGGTCTACCTGTAGGTGAGGGCGGCGAGAATGCTGGGCACGGCGAGCAGCAGAGCAGGAGTGCGGGAATGCGCGGGGACGACGACGGAGCCGGAGATGACAGTGAAAAAGCTGAGTCGACGGCGAGGTGATGAAACGGCGGTGGAGACGACGACTGCGTCAGAGAGGGAAACGAGCGCAAAAACGAAGCTCTGGAATGAAACAGGGAAGACGAGAATTCGGGATTCCAGAAGAAAGAACGGGGGGCGGGGGGTATTTATAGGATTTGGGGGGGGTTTCCCTACCGCTAAGGTTTTTTTGTTTTTAAGACCTTGTGTTTTTATGTTTGTTTTAGATTATGTGAATTTTTATGTATTTTTAGATTAATGATGAAAGAACTTAAAGAAAGAAAATAAAGTTTAAAAGAAAATAAAAGACTAGAAAATTAGAAAAGGTGATACTCAGGTCTTGGGTTGCCTCCCAAGAAGCGCTTTGGTTTAACGTCGCTGGCTCGACAAAATTCTGCTCCAGCTATGCTGATGTTATAGGATCTTGGATCTCTATAGTTTGTCTTGATAATTTGTCTGCTGGAGTGTGGTATTTCTTTAATCTATGACCATTAACGGTCCTTTCTCCTCCATTATCATCAAGAATAATGACAACTCATGTCGGGTAGATATGTTTGATTGTGAAAGGCCCCGACCATTTAGTACACAGTTTTCCAGGAAACATTTTTAGTCTGGAATTGAATAAGAGGACTTTATCTTCGACGATTATATCCTTTCTTTTTAAGTGGCCATCGTGCCACATCTTGGTTTGTTCTTTGTAAATTCTTGCATTGTGGTAGGGTGTCATTCGTAATTCTTCTAGTTCTTGGAGTTGAAATTGTTTGAATTCACCAGCGCCTTTGAGATCGAAGTTTAGTTGCTTAATGGCCCACCAAGCCTTATGCTGTAATTCAACTGGCAAATGGCAAGACTTTCCATACACTAATCGAAACGGTGTTGTTCCAATTGGTGTTTTGAAAGCTGTGTGGTAGGCCCATAGAGCGTCAGATAGTTTGGTGGACCAATCGGTGCGGTGCCTATTGACAATTTTTTCCAGGATAGCTTTAATTTGCCTATTGGAGACTTCAACCTGTCCACATGTCTGTGGATGATACGGTGTGGAAACTTTATGGTTGACTCCATATTTTATTAATAAGGCTTCAAAGCTCCGTTCCAAGAAATGTGATCCACCGTCGGATATTATCGTTCTTGGAACGCCAAATCTGGGGAATATTATCTCTTTAAACATCTTGATTACCGGTTTTGAATCACAAGAAATGGTTGGTAGAGCTTCTACCCATTTCGAAACGTAATCCACAGCAACCAAGATGTACATGAATCCGTAAGATGGGGGGAAAGGACCCATGTAATCTATTCCCCATACATCGAAGAGTTCAATTTCTTGCCATATATTCAATGGCATTTCATTTCTTTTGGTTATCCCCCCGGATAGTTGGCATTTGTCGCATGATCGCACGTATTCATGTGCATCCTTTGTAATGTTTGGCCAGTAAATACCAGATTGCAGGACTTTGAGGGCTGTTTTCTTAGAACTCATGTGGCCCCCAGTAGGGCCTGAGTGACAGTGCTCTAGAACCGAGGTGATTTCCGTCTCCGGAATGCATTGACGAAAAAGTCCATCTGCGCATAAGCGGAATAGGTAGGGATCATCCCAGAAATACTGCTTAGCATCATGAATGAATTTATTTTTGTCATGGTAGGATGCAGACGGATGGATGATTCCTATTGCCAAATAATTAACAATATCAGCATACCAGGGAAATCCAGTAGTAATCTTCATTAGTTGATCATCTGGTAAAGAGTCTCGAATGGGTAATTTATCAGAATCTTTAGCTTCAATACGACTGAGGTGATCTGCGATGACATTTTCAACCCCACTTTTGTCTTTAATATCTAAGTCAAACTCCTGAATCATTAAAACCCATCTGATGAGTCAGGGTTTAGCATCTTGTTTTTGGACCAAGTATCGTATCGCAGAATGGTCAGTATATACTATGACTTTTGACCCGATTAGGTAAGACCGAAATTTTTCAAAAGCATAGATAACTGCCAGGAACTCTTTTTCGCTGGTAGTATAATTCTTTTATGCCTCATCAAGCATCTTGGAGGCGTAATATATGACGTAAGGCTTTTTGTCCATCCTTTGACCAAGGACTGCCTCTATAACATAATCGCTAGCATCACACATAATTTCAAACGGTTGAGACCAGTCAGGAGCTCTTAGGATAGGGGCAGAGATAAGGGCATTCTTCAGAGTTATGAAGCTATTAATGCATTCTTGGTCAAATATAAAATCAGCTTCTTTGGTCAGCAAGTGAGTCATTGGCTTTGCTATTTTTGAAAAATCTTTTATAAATCTCCTGTAGAATCCTGCATGACCAAGGAATGCCCTGACTCCTCTGATGTCTTTAGGTGGAGTTATCTTTGAGATGACATATACCTTTGCTTTATCCACTTCAATCCCTTTACTACTTACTCGATGTCCTAGGACCACACCTTCAGTCACCATAAAGTGACATTTTTCCCAGTTCAAGATCAGGTTGGTGTCCTCACATCTTTGCAGGACTTTTCCTAAATTGAGTAAACAGTTGTTGAAAGAATCTCTGTATACGGAAAAATCATCCATGAAGACTTCCATGATAGATTCTGTTAATCCGGCGAAGATAGCGTTCATACATCTCTGGAAGGTTGCGGGTGCATTACATAACCGGAAAGGCATCCTTCTGAAGGCATATGTTCCAAAAGGGAAGGTGAAAGTGATTTTTTCTTGATCTTCAGGATGGATTGGGATTTGGTAAAATCCTGAATATCCGTCAAGGTAACAGAAAATTTTTTGGTGAGCGAGTCGTTCGAGAACTTCATCCAAGAAGGGCAAGGGGAAATGATCTTTCCTTGTTCCGTTGTTAAGTTTTCTGTAGTCAATGCACATTCTCCACCCAGTTATTGTTCTAGTAGGTACCAGTTCATTTTTGTCATTAAGAACAACAGTGGTCCCCCCTTTTTTAGGGACCACCTGCACGAGACTTACCCATTGAGAATCCGAGATTGGGTAGATGATGCCTGCTTTCAGAAGTTTGAGAACCTCGAGACGAACTACCTCCTTGAGATTAGGGTTCAACTTTCTTTGATGTTCCCTTGATGGTTTGAAATCTTCCATCATGGGAAATCTGTGCATGCAAAAGGCTGGATTTATACCCGTCAAGTCAGTCATCTTATATCCGATAACTTTCTTGTGTCTCTTTAGTTCATCAAGAAGTCTGTCTTCTTGGTCTACTTCCAGAGTGGAGCTGATAATCACTGGACAAAGTTTCTCGTTGTCGAGAAAGACATGTTTGAGTCCCTCGGGTAGGGTTTTCATTTCAAGATCCTTAGGTGGCTCGGTTGCTTCTATAATGGTGACAGCCTTAAGTTCTTCAAAGGTGGCCGTTGGGGCTTCTTCAGCTTTTTTTAAGTATTGAAGGCATTGTTGCACTAGTTCATTTGCCGAGAATTCTACTTCCGGATTAGTCAAGGTATTTTCCAATTCATCAGAGGGTTCAGACATTTCTAATTGGGACATTTGTTATATAGCATCCAGGAGAAAAACTTCCTCTTGAATGCTTGGACCTTTCATGCTATTAAGAACTCTGAACTGAAAAGCTTCCTTCCCAAGTCTCAAGATAATAGTTCCTGCTTCTACATCGATAAGCGCTTGGGCAGTAGCTAGGAAAGGTCTGCCGAAGATTATCAGGTATCTTAGGTCTTCTTGTATGTCCATAATAACGAAATCGCACGGAATATAAGAATTCGTTCCTATCCTGACAGGTATATCTTCAATGATTCCAAGGGGAGCAGATATGGAAGAGTCGGCTAACTGAATTGCCATTGTCGTAGGTAGCAAATCAATGAAACCTAATCTTTTATACATAGAGTAAGGCATGATGGATATACTTGTCCCTAAATCTGCTAAGCCCTTCTTACTGGAGCCATTTCCAATAGAACACTGAATACCGAAGGAACCTGGGTACTTCTTTTTCTTTGGCATTTTGTTAAGCAGAATGTCTGAAGTGGTCTGAGCTAGTTTCACTGTTTCGTGCTCTTCTGTCATGTATTTTCTTGATAGAAGGGTTTTCAGGTATTTAGCCCAAGCGGGCACTTCGGAAAGAGCATCGAGGAATGGTATATCAATGTATAGTTTCTTCATAGCTTCTTTGAATTTCTGGAACCTAGTGTCCATTTTGGTTCCTTTCAGCCTGTCTAGATAAGGAATTATGGGTGGAACTTCTGGCATTGGTTCCTTTTCTTTTTCTCTTTCAGTAGTTGTAGTAGGTTTTTCCTTTTCATTGGTTGAGCTTTCTGTTGGGGAAAGAATAACTACATCATCATCATCATGGATGATTCTAGTGATATCAGGAAGGACACGACCAGACCTTGTGGTGGCAGCATTCAGTTGCTCAGGTCTATTTTGGTCATGCCTTGGGTTTGCCTCTGGTTGCCCAGCTAAGGTACCTGCTGGTGGTTTTAACTGAGCAGCAATCTGTGCTAATTGGACCTCTACAGCCTTTTGTTGAGCCTGTTGGTTTGCAAGCATGGTTTGCTGAGACTGTAGCATCTGTCTAATCAAAGAAATTTCATCAGATGGTTGGGGAGGGGCACTCCTCTGTTGATATTGAGTGACTTGCTGCCCTTGTGGTTGCTGTGGGGGTGCTGTTAACTGTGGTTGTTGTGGCTGCTGCAACTGAGGTTGTTGCAGCTGTGGGTGCAGTCCTTGAGGGGTATATTGGTAAGAGGGATTCCTAGGATAATTGGATCGTTGGAACCCATTTCTATAATTCCCTTGATTTTGGTTGAAGTTATTCTGAAATCCTGGTGGTTGTCTATTGAAAGATCCACCTTGTGTCTGTTGTTGTGAATTGGCAGTCCCTGCAGGATTCCCGTATTGAAAACCAGGGTGGTTTCTTGGTTTGTCTGGATTGTAATACACCTGGCCAGGTATTGAGTGAATGGAGTTGACTTGCTCTGGCATTTGGTCCTCGGGATGTTCAATAATTGGTTCATATTGCGGCACTGGTGGTTGTAGATCCATCATAATGTTGTATAACAGACCACATGATAATGTGGGATGATCAGATGCATGACAAGCTTCGCAAGTTCCAGTAGCTGCTTTTACTTGTTGAAACTGGGAGCTTTTCTTCTTGTCGTATTCTCCAAAAGAAGTTTCGAGAGCTTCTTGCTTAGTAGCAATAGTCTTTAAGGCTTCTGCAATGGCCTTGAGTTCCATGGATTCTTCAGCCTTGTAGACTTTAAGGAATCCCTTAGATTGGTTAGACGACCTTCCCCAATTGGATTGGTTCTCGGCCCCTAACGTAACTATATTCCAGGCATCTTCATAGTTCTTTCTCATAAAGTTTCCTCCAGATGAGGAGTCTAAAAATTGCTTGATATCATCACTTACTCCTCTATAGAATGTTTCTATTAGTTGATTTTGAGATATGTAATGATGAGGGCACTTTCTCAGGAGTTCTTTCAATCTTTCCCAAGCTTCCGCAAGTGTTTCTCCGGGTAGTTGGGCAAAGTGGTTAATCTGTCCCCTGATCTCATAGGTTAGTGAAGGTGGAAAGAATTTCTCAAGAAACTTTTCTTCTAAAGGGGTCCAAGTAGTGATGATAGGGTGCCTATCTAAAGCATTGTACCAACTTAGTGCTCTTCCAGATAAGGTGAAGTGAAAGAGGTGTAACATTATTGCCTCCAAGGCAATTCCTTCTTGAGGTACAAGGCGGCAAAGTGACTTGAATCTCTTAAGATGATCCATGCAATCATCTCCAGGTCCTCCAGAGAAAGAGATGCCTTGCATGATCTGGATCCATTACGTCCGGATTTCAAAGTTTGGTATGTTAATAATCGGTGGTCGGACTGGGTGATCATCTTCATAATTCTTTGGGACTGCGTAGTCCCAAAGTTGCTTGTTTCTTAGCGCTAATTGAGCAACAACGTTCTCAGCTTGGATGCGGGCTTGTTCCTCAGCTCGAATCTCGGCAATGAGTTGTGCTCGTTGTGCATCTATGGCGGCGTTGACTCTTTCTGCAACGAGGCGTTGCTCCTCAGCCATCTGTCTGGCTCTTTGGTGATTAAGTCTAATCCTTCAATGGAAACTTCTTTCTACCTCAGAGTCATACTCTGGTTCAGGGGAGAATCTGATGTGATGCAGAGTTTGCATACACGTTTTCTACCTGAGTAGAAGGAAATTCACACATTTAGATGATGAAGAGAAACAAAGAAATCAAGAAGATTTGGAGTAATGGTTAAAAGAAAGTGTAAAATCCTAACCAACTAACAAGGTACTAAACGAAATTAGAACGTTCTGTTGTCCCCGGGAACGGCGCCAATTTTTGATGGAGCCTCCACTTACGTGGAGTTGCGTGCACCACTAAAAATCCTAGAGATAGAAGATCTCTAAGTTTAGCCTTGCTTATACTAAGTTAAAACTCCACCCACATATGCTAGGATACGTGGAAGTCTTTTCACAGTATAGTTAAGGGTCGAATCCTCGAGACAACGGTCTTGTTGTTGCCAACAAGATGGAAAATATTTGAATTTCACTTAATCACTCAATAGTTGGTATTTAGATCAAAAGGTTGATTTGGTTGTTTTTAAGCTAAGAGCAAGTAAAGTAAAGAAAGCAAGTAAATCTAGGTTGTTAACAATGATGAAAGATCACTAGGGTGTAATCGGTTTTTCACCGCCACTACACATCGATCAACACATGCAAAGCAAAACTTAACCTGCAAAAAGAGTTCAGTTAGTTAGTATCCTTGTAGACTTAGCCTCCTTTCAGATAATATAGCTACGAGAAGTGCGAGAATGTTGCAACGCCAGCCATTCCCGAACAAATGGTCACATTACTTTGCATCATTCCCCTCGCAAAGTGTGTTCCTCGACATACCAAGGTTGCACTTCCATACGTCAACTGATTCCATTTCATAGTATGAAAGTGCAACGGATGATAGTGAGTTTACTCCACTTCTTGAGATACACTTCTGGATACCGAAACATATGCATGGTGGATACATGCACCAAGAATCAACATGCAAACGAGTTTCGAATCTAATAGTACAAACGTAGACAATTCATACTAAAAGATAAAGGATAACACAAGTTGGAGATCAAGCAACATGCATTCATTAATCGTTTGATGTCAAACTAACAAAGATGAGAACTCTCTATTGCAACCTAAGGATTACATTTTACATGATATGAAAGTATGGGTAGCGGGGCTACTCCCCGCACCCTAGTGAAGAAGACTACTCCCTCATGATTAGGACCAAGAAGGAGGCGAGAAGAGAGAGAGAGATCATGATCCTCACAAAGGAGGGGGGAAAGTCAACTCCTTGGGGAGAGAGAGAAACGATCCACCAGTCTTCGTAGGTTGCACGATGAGGAGGTCTCCTCTTCCCACCTTCTTAGCGAAGAAGGAGAAAGCAGCTTCAGGATGGAGTATGGATCTCAGATCGATAGCCTCATGGTGGAGGATGGAAGTGGCAGGAGCTCTGGAACGATTGGGGCAGCCTTTCGACGTCTGAGAATTCTGTCCTTTTGAGGTGACCCTTGGGGTCTTATTTATAGGCTTAAGTTGAGCCCAAACAGTCTTGAGACCGTTTGGGGTTCTCAAACTGTTTGCCTTTATGCAGTCTCTGAGATCGTTTAGTCTTATGCGGTCTTGGGACCGTATGACCTTCATGCGGTCTTGGGACCGCATGGCCTTCATGCGGTCTTGGGACCATATGACCTTCATGCGGTCTTGGGACCGTATGACCTTCATGAGGTTTTGGGACCGTATGACCTTCATGCGGTCTTGGGACCGTATGACCTTCATGCGGTCTTGGGACCGTATGACCTTCATGCGGTCTTGGGACCGTATGACCTTCATGCGGTCTTGGGACCGTATGGCCTTCATGCGGTCTTGGGACCGTATGACCTTCATGCGGTCTTGGGACCGTATGGCCTTCATGCGGTCTTGGGACAGTATGACCTTCATGCGGTCTTGGGACCGTATGACCTTCATGCGGTCTTGGGACCGTATGGCCTTCATGCGATCTTGGGACCGTATGGCCTTCATGCGGTCTTGGGACCGTATGGCCTTCATGCGGTCTTGGGACCGTATGGCCTTCATGCGGTCTTGGGACCATATGGCCTTCATGCGGTCTTGGGACCGTATGGAGTCTTTGTAATTTTTTTGTGTTTTCCTGTAATGATAAAGAAGAGAAGTTAGTTTATTGGTGTATCAACAATAAAGTAAAAAGTTAATGATTCTATCTAATTTATCTAAGAAAGAGTATGGAAAATTAAGGAGAACTAATAAGATAACGTCACAAAATGGGAGGTTATCAACCACATATCAATATATTCATTTATACTCACCGACATTTTTTTAATCGGCATTTTAGGAATACTTGAAAAAGAACAAACAGTAAAGCGATATTCTTGAAGAAAAAAGCTAATAAAATAAAGGATGTTTTAGTTAGATAACTCTACAATGGGTAAAGTTCCGACTCCTATTTTATCCTATTTTAAGCTTAGTCTTTGGTAGAATTTATTAATTATTATTTTTTATTTGCAAAACCATTGATCCCGTTTTGGGATAGCGACTCTAGCTTCTTGATCTTCCTTAATTGAGGGTTATAGGGAAGTGGGGTCGTTAGAAAAAGGAAAAATGAAGCCAACTTATTTCATGTTGAAGATTATATCAATTTCAATTACAACTTCTAAAAAAAGGGAAGAAATTCAAAGTTGTCACATCCTTCCATTAGGTTTTAATCATTGATCTGAGATGAAGGGTCAACCTTATTTTCACTGGTCCTTCTTTTATATCTTTCACTTAATGTTAGGATTTTCACCAATATGTGTATTATTTTCCTTCATTATCATTGTATACTCAGGAGTATGGTCATGATCAAGGTTAAGGGATTAATTTCCTCTAATGTGGTTTTTCTGTTTCTTTTACCCTCCTTAGGTAGACTATATATACCTAGGTTATCTCAACCTGCCCTAGGTTCCTACAAGTTCTTTTGGTTTCTCTATATAGAGGAAGAATACATCATATATATATATATATATATATATATATATATATATATATATATATATACTATTTGGGAAATCAGTCTGCACATCCGCATATACTCCAGCTTATGCCTATTCGGTCACCCTACTGCACCGTATATTGCTAATCAGTCCACCAAGCGGTCATGGGCCGCATATACTCCCGCTTGGCTGATTAAACTCCGCTTTTTGAAAATACCACAACTAATGTCCATGTGTTTCATACGTACAAGCATACATATACACTCATTTCAATATATATTAAAATTTTAATATATAGTCATTGATTTATATGTATACATTGTAATGCATAGAATAATTTCCACACACATTTGTACAATTATATGAATATCTATTGACACAATCATATGTATACATACATTGTAATATACCTATATATGCAAACATATTTGTACATGTGTACATGTGTTTTGATTTACTCGCATTTATACACACTCTCTACACATATTTTTACACTGATATACATATATTTCAAAATTTGTACATTCATTACAAAAACATTCAATATATAGACATGTATACATATATAAGTATGTCATACATGCATACTAATATGCATACATGCATACTAATATGTTTAGATGTAAATACATATAACTTCCTAATATATATGTATATTTTTATTTATGTTTTCAATATATTATTTTATATAATAATTAGTTAAATGAAAAAAATCCAAAACCGCATATACTCCCATATATACTCCTACATACTGCATATACTCTATGTGGCACCCCCTCCACCCATACACTGCATACCACTTTCCTGAACAATGTCTCTCTCTCTCTCTATATATATATATATATATATATACAAATATATATATATATATATATATATATATATATATATAGTGTGTGTGTGTGTGTGTGAGAGAGAGAGAATATATTTCTAGGGTTTGGAAAGTGATCCTTTTAGGGATCAAAAGAATGAAGCTGAGAAATACACGAAGTTTAGATCAGAAGACACAGAGTTAGGCTTTTTCCTAGTGGCATAAGGATGAAAAGAATGGAGATGAGAAATGCACGAAGTTTTGATCAGAAGACATAGAGTTAGGCTTTGTCCTAGTAGCATGTACAATATGGCTTGGGGTTCTCATAAACCAAGTAATGGCATGAAGGAAACATATTTCTATCTCCATATCATGATCCAATTTAAACACCATCACCTCTTATAAATATCCTTATAACCCCTTAATGTTCTGTAGAGTCTTTTGAAGTATTAATTATTAAACATAATTTATATAAATATGGGCTTTTATACCAATTGTAATGACTCCTCCTCCTGTTACCCCCATTAAAGGTGGACTAAAAAGGCAAGGGCCATTATCTAATATCTTTGAGATAGAGGAAACAAATAATCATTAAATAATTCTAAAGTAAGATTGTTGAAAAGAGTAGAGAATATTAGATCTCCATTAATGAGTTGAATAACATTCAAAAATGGGAAACTATTAATCATTCTAGGAATAAAATAGTTAATCCTCCATATATAATCATCTTTATGCTTCATGGATTATTCTTCTTGTTGTCCATTTCTTCATACTTCATAGAAGCACAAACCTAAAAATCACCAACAAATAAAATGTGTGGCAACATAAAACTATATTGTGTATGTATGTGCAATCAAAAAGTTTGCATTTAATTTTACATATATAAAAAAAGAACTCATATCTACCCAAGTAATGAAATTCAAATTTCATTCCCATTTGTAATCATTATTTCCATAGGGTGAAACAATATTTGTTCCAACCATGGAATCTATGGACTTTGTTCCAGGAATAGATTCAATAGTGATTGTTCCAACACTAGACTACATAGTAATGATTCTAGCAATGGAATCATGTAACCTTATCATTCATGTTTGTAGTCACTCTCTTAATGATCATCTCTTACATTTCAAGGGTATTTATCACCCTAAACAACCCTTATGTGATTTTTTGGGTAGAATATCTAAGACTATATAAGTGATGCACACATATTCTTTATAAATCACAAGTATTAAAATAGCTAAGGAAATATTCATACATAATAGACTTCGAGTAAACTCTAATAATCATAAAAAAGAAAGTATGGTTAAGAGAGATTATTCATAATTAACCCACATACATTATTTAGAGAGTGGATTATGTCCAATCATCTCACAAATTATCTCCAAATATGATTCAATATAATAATCAATGTTGAAAATAAGGAGTTATAACTTATAAAAAGTCCTTCTTAGGGATTGAGGTTAATAAAGGATCTTGGTTTTAAGGTTCGTTTCATCTAGGATTTTGATTGACAATCATGGCTTATCTTTTTGAAACCCTAATCGTCATTTGGGACCCTAAATTTCTTCAATTACTTTATTATACTAGTTCTTCTCATTTATGTTAGGGAAAATATATTATTTTGATTTATATAATTATTTGTCCACATAGTAATATCTAATTCTTATACTAAATTCCATAATTAGATCCAGAGTTTAGAGGCACATTAGTCTCACTATGTTATCCAAAACTTGAGTTTGGGTGATTCATCCTAAATTACATGTTTCGTCATACTTCAAGGGATCATAAGGAAAAAATACCCATATCTAAATTTAGTATTTCTTGGGATGATCCAAGACATTGTATTTTCTAATGTTATCACATCTAGAGTTATAATCATCAAGATTTTATCAGTAATCAAAACTATAATCATCAAAAGATTGATATTAGTAATGCAGTGAAATGGGATTTCAATTACCTTCTATTAATGTCTTTATTTAATTGTCATTATTTCTAAAATATGAATACCTATGTGTCATATTTTGATACTACTAGCATTTCCTTAGGTTTCAAGAAGATTACCTCAGTCAGAACAATATCTACTATTGATTTAGTTGAGTAGTTGCTTAAGACAGCACCACATGATGCCCATGTCCTTTTTTTAACAAGGCCATGAGTCAAATTATAGGTTTTTTATGGGCTTTAGGTTTAGCATCCCACCTAGTGAGAATGTGCCCCACTCGACCCAAAAAGGTTGTGCTAGTCTAATGTTGAGGCTTGCCCTTGCCTCTGTGTGACCCTCTTCCACAACGTGGGGTTGCTACCTCTACATGGGTTATCGTTGTTGAGGCTTGTGCACCAGCGAGTGCATATGGCTTGTCCTAGACTCTAGGATGCCATCAGGTTTGTGGTTGTTCTAGGTCCTCTGACAACCACATGAGGTGGAGTTGCTCCTATGTTGTAGTGAGCAACAACAATGATAGGTGGGAAAGAAAGGAAGGTGATTGAGGTCATATTTTTGCATGTAAATGTGCAAAAAACAAGAGAGTAAATGAGAGTGAAGATGTAGAGGCAAATATGATAGTTTTATGTCATTTAGGTTGCATGGTTAGGGTCTTGTAGTTGTTTCTCCCTAGAATGAGAGGAAGGAAGGACCAGGTCTTCATGCTTGGTGGTAAAGGCAACATATGTCATTAGTCGACCCATGATTGGGTTCATATTGATGAGAGGGAGTCAACATTGAAGTTTCGATGAGGGAGAGGTCAATCTGGGAGAGAGAGGATAGATAGATGATTGGGTTGTGAGAGAGATTTCAAGCCCCTTTCCATTTCTAGTTTTGAAGAGTAATACGACTCAAGGACCATTCCTATATGATAATGTGGCTCAGGGGTCATGTTACCCAATAAAGGGGGTGGGTTATAGTGGCATGGCCTATTTAATGGCCGATTAATAAATTAGTGTGAAATATGGCGATGGTAGGGCTTTGAAGTGGCAACGCATGAGGTGGCGGCCAAGGAGATGAAGACGGGAGGGGATCATGACTACTGGATGGATTGATACAAGGAGAAAGTCTGGGGGGGGGGTCTCAAGAGGAGATCATGTGTAGGCTTGGGCTAAAATTAAATTACTCCAATCATCAGAGAAGAGGGGGTGGCCAGACGAGGAGGAACATCGAAACATCGATGGAAGTGGATGGGATGATCGGGAGTGGCCCAAACTTCCCAACTCTCCAAAATGATGTGAACAACCAGGAGCATCACCTAGATGTAGATAGATTAAATGGAGACCCAAGGATCTCGGTCTTGTACGCAGATGCTTTGAGAGGGCAAGCAGAGCAAACAAAACCCCCTTAATGGAGTTTGATGATGAAAACTTCATGCTACTTAAGGGAGACATTGAGATAAGGGAGGTTGATGGTACCCCATCCTTTGAAATTAGTGATGATAAATATTGTGAAATGATGAAATTGTGGAGTTATATTGTCATTGTCAAAGGAATATCTAGGGACGTGGGTTTCATGTTCCTGCATAAGAGTATTTGAATGATGTGGAATTCTTCTGGCCTGTTCAAACTGATTGACCTAGAAAATCAGTATTTTCTTATGCAATTAGCACGCGATGATGACTACCTAAAAGCTCTTACTACGGGTCCATGGCCGTTAATGGGGTCTTATCTTAGTATGCAACCCTGGGATGTAAACTTTGTTCCTTAAATAAGAAACCTTAGATATCTAGTTGCTTAAGTGAGAATTCCAAACTTTCCTATCTTCCTACACCAAACCAAATTCTTGGAAGAAATCAGGGACTATATCACAGAGACAGTGCTAGTGGACACAAACACTTCTTCGAAGAAAAGGGGAAAATTCACCTAGATTGTTGTTAAACTTGATTATAAAAAACCTTTGGTGCCATCTATAATAGTACAATGTGAAAAATATAACCTTAAATATGAGAATATGCATACAATATGTATGTTCTACAGGTGTTTAGGACACAATGAAGTGAACTATTACGCAAAGGCATCAATGGTCAAAGCAGCTCAATTGATATAATAGGAAGGTAGCCCCAAGGTACAACAGTGAAAGACTAAGGGGAATTATTTGAGGCAATGCATGCATGCCTGTCCCAACGATGATAGACGTGTAATGCATACCAGACAAGGGAGTCTAGGAGTATACCAACGATGAATAAGTTCATCTAGCTTAACCTAAATGATGAGGATACTGGAGATAAAGGAGATATCTGAAGGCTGCAGTAGAATGCATCACTAGTATTGATTGGCAACGGAGGAAGGAAAATACTAGGAGAGCCTTAAACCATATAAATGATGAAGTAAATAGGCCTCCTTTGAGGTACATTCCAAATGATCTTAACCAGAACAATAAGGAGAAATTAGGAAAGAAACATGTGTTTGGAAAGGAAAATCAGCACCAAGCAACTATGATACAAGAGGAGGACACAATGGTCATTAAAGGAGTGAAGATTGGCTATCAAGCGAACACCACATTCTCCTTTAGTGCTTTAGCTAGTTCAACCATAGGCACACAACCCATCTTCTCTGCACAATCCCCTAAGGGTGCGAGTGTGGGGATCCATCTCAGGAACAAAAAGATCTATAAGGACATCATCCTCACTAAAAAGGGGATGAGGAACCATGGTAAAAAAATTGTCTATTTCACCAGTGATGAAACCATTGAAGAGAATGAGGAGAACGTTGAGGAACAGGGGCAACACCAACTTCCATCTGATTAATTATCTATTATTCATAGAATGTTCAGGGTATTGGGACTTCTGATATCCAAAATACTATCAGAGTATACTCACTACACTATGAAATTGACATCCTTCCGCTAATGGAGTTGCTCATTAGTGGTAACACAACCACTTCCATCATCAAGGGGCTGGGGTTTAATGCTTCTCACCAAGTTGAGGCCACTGTATTTTTGGGGTGAATTTGGTTACTATGGAAACAACATTTTGGATTGGTGGAGGTGTTAGAACTTCACAAGCAATTCATTCACAACATTGTCAACAAGAAATTTTGTCTAACCTTCATCTACGCCAAAATTAGGTACACAAAACAAAGACTGGTATGGAGCCACTTACAAACAATTACATCCATATCAATCCAACTGTGGCTAGTTATGGGTGACTTCAACAACTTCCTTAACCCAACATATAAGATAGGAAGCGATAGAATTAATTTGATCACCTACAAAGTGTTTTCTAGTGCCCTCCACAATGTTGGTCTCAAAGATTTGGGTGTGGATGGCCATGGATGATGTTTAGAAGTGGGGTTCTTCAGGAGAGACATGACCGAGTTGTAGCAAACATAGATGGATTAAAGAGATGACTGTGACCCATGTCACGTTTCTTCCCAGAGTGGCATCTTAACACACCCCAATCATGGTCAAAACATTGCTACGTACAAGTACACATAACGTACATCTAAAAACCAATACATCCTGGCTAAAATGTCCTTCTTTCAAAGATTTTCTCAAATCAGCATGGAACTATAAGAAGACTATTATGTGGCGGCTACTGAATTTATGAAAAAAGGTAGGGAAATGGGATATTGCAGAGAGGAAGAAGGAACACATACATAAAGATAGAGTTGTTAAAGACATCACTTCCATTCAATTGGACAGTGAATGTAGGTCAGACCTTGACAATGAGAATAAACTGAGGAACCTAAAACTACAAAATCTCGAGAACCTATATAAAGAGGAAGTAGAGTGGAAACAATGTGCTTGGTGCGATTGGATTAAGCTAGGGGGCATTAACATGAGGTACTTCCAGGCTATTCTCGAATCAAAGAGGATAATGACGGTTATGACCCCACCTTCCGGTAACCCCCAATTAAGGGAGACTGAGAGGTCAAAGCCGCACACATAATTTCCGGATCAAAGGTTCAACAATTAACCAAGAACAATTATTAAATTTTAACATACTAAACTGGAAAGCTGTAAGAAAATCAACTTTTGCATACCTTTTGAAAACTGGGATCTCTAAACTTCTATCCACATATAAATTCTACTCTAATTAATACTCCTTGTATTTTGATTCATGTATTTCACAATATGACGATTTACTATTTGTCCTTTTGGCTTTGTACCTAAAATGCCGACAAACAAAACATCGGTCAGCATAAAGCTGGTATGTGGGGGAACCAATAATCGTGCAATTATTCATAACAATGTATTGCAGCCAATTACCATTTAACAAACAATTTTACATTTTAAATATAACTGTGCGATCCATTCATTCCCTATCCTCTACTTTGTCCCTGCAGTGGACCTGGATGCTACTTTCCTTGTGGTAGATCCCCATTAAACCCCTCATGGTCCCACCTATAAGTGAACTAGATTCTAGGGTTGTGTCACATGGAACTACCCATAAGTAGCCCACTCCTTAACGCATGGTATGCTAAAGGGTCTCATGGCACTACACTTGGTAGCCCAATTTCTAACCCACGATAACCTAGACCTTACTCTAGGTTACCCCTTTTTAGCCTTTACAAGCTACAGAGGTGGATTCAGATCTAGCCAGTGATATATATATATATATATATATATATATATATATATATATACTCATGGAGATAATCATAGTCACTTTATAGTTGCATGAAATAAAAGGCATCCAAAAGTTATTTTCAAGCAATTGATAAACACGTTCGGAAATCGCCGTGAAACTAAAGCGATTATTCATAAGCGTAACCACATACCTATTCAGTAGATTTCTCAAGCTAATATCAATTCCAACCAAGAAAGCAATCCAAGCAAGTAATTCAACCACATAATCAAGAATCATGAAAACACATGTACTCTATTTACCACACACTTTATCAAGATTCTTTCTATTCAACTTGAAATTGCTTCCTAAGGTTTCCATATCCATTTTAGGGTTTCATTTTGCATTTAGGGTTTCACTTCATTTACTATTTTAAACCCTATTTCTATTCAATTACATACAAACCCTAATTTCGGATTAAAGGCACACTTAAACATTAATTAAGCCCATTATGCCTCTTTTATGTTAAAACTACCATTTTTATCCTTTTAATGTATGGCAAGATCATTATACTCATTTATCATCAATTCATAGTTCATTATGGCCTAATTAACAAATGAACTCTATATATCATTAAATCCACCTTTTATTCATTAGAAAACCCAAATTACTATATTAAGGTTATTTACCCATAATTAGGCATCTTTGTACTCTAAATAGATTAGAACCATCATATCTCAGCTTTGTACATGAATTTGACCAATTAAAATCATTAAGGATCATAATTACCACAGTTAGGGTTCAAGGTTCATTAAATCATATGGAACCCAAAATTAATCAAATTATGCATGAAGATCACCCCTTTAGATCTAATATGACCTTTTTATTAACAACATGTTAGTATCTATTTTAAACACTCACATAACCCATTTCTAATTCATTAATCATCAAAGGTAAGGGTTTTTCATTGATTAAACTACTAAAGATAGAATCTTGATATATTTCTTGAATTAAAATCGGAATTAGGCTTCAACAATAATTTCTTTGTGTTCCTCTTGTTCTGAGGATCAATTTTCATATATTACTTGTCCTAATCAGAGTTACCAATATTTAATTATGAATTTAGCAAGATTTAACTTACTTGCGCCAATCAGAAGCTACCACGTCGCTCCCTCCATGCAACGTTGCTCGGATCAAAAGGAAACATGACGATTTGACAATTTTACCCTTAAATAAGTTGACCGTGTCTTCAACCCGGGGAGGGGCAGAACCATCCAGCGAATAGTTGATCATCTTCCTCCTTGGATCAGTCACGAAGTTGCTGCCCTAGCTGCCCATGGCACGTCTCCACCTCCTGATTTGAACCCGTTGGCCACCACAGCTCCTACCCCCTCTCCCGTCATGCCCTCATGCAGGCGGGGATGCCTTCAAAACATGGCTAGTCGGCCGGGATCAAGCCCAGTAGGTCTGCCACCTTGGCTGACCTGCAGCTAACCTATGACCAAGCTACGATGTCGTGCAGGTGCGGGGAGCCAACACGACGATTGTCCAGCCTCTCGATAATGTAGAAGCGTCACACCCTCCTTGTACGATCCTTACTGCTCCAGGGATCGATCTACACCCTCTATTAGGGTTTTATCAAAGAAGATGAATAAGAGAAGGAGAGAGTCATGTGGGATTTCTTTGGAACTCGAACCAGGCTTCCACTCTTTATATATGGGTGGGAAAAGAATCCCTAGGTTGGCTATTCACGAATGAAAGAGTCCCTTTCCAAGTAGGAAATCAATTCCTTCAATGAGAAGGATATTCTCTATCTTTCTTTTTATCCATTGGATATTCTCTATTATTTGGATATTAGGAAATTCGAAATTCCTCTTTTATTTTCTTTGTACTTGCCCTTTTTATTTCATTGGCCACAAATTTAATATTTCCTTAAGTAGAAAATACCACTTCTTTAACAAAACCATGAAATTCATTAATCATGCATCATATTATCCTCGTATGTTCTATTATTGTTATTTTTCTCTTTCTTTTCTTCATTGGGACTCATTGGATCCCAAGAAACTAAAATAATTCGAATTTCCTTTTTAAGGAATACTCATTATCCTTCTAAATGCATCAATATTCATTATTTCACATTATCTTGTTTATTTCTCATTAAAATATCTCTTTTTGAGGATTTCTCTTTATTTCTCTTTTATTTTCCTCATTGGTATTCCTTTTAACATTAGGAATGCTTGGGATACTAAATCCCACTAAGGATAACTCAATTCCACCTTTTCCACTTATTTTCCACATTGTATCATTATTTTCAATTTCTTTCTTAATAAAGAAGTACTTAATTGATCTTTTCTTTTTTTTATTGCATTCTCTATGCAAATTTGGACTCCTTGGAACCCAAGGAACCCAAGAGGCACAAAATCCATCCTTAGATTACATTATTTTTCCTTCCAGAGGTTTCCACATGATTCTTTTCTCAAAACTCAATTATTCATTTACTAATTTAATAATTGAATTTCCTTTCTTCATTTCCTTGTTATTGGGCCCAATAGCCAATAAAGCCCACAACACAATCATCAAGGCTATTGTAAATGAAATCCATTTATTCAAAAAAAATTATATCATTATTTGTTCAATTGTCTTTAATATGAGAAATTACATTTCACACCAATTGAACCCAAAAATTGGGGTTGTAACATCCTTCCCCTCTTATAGGAATTTTGTCCTCAAAATTCTTATCAAGCAAATAAACAATTCAAGATAAGACTTTTCCATGTCCATCATTGGCCCTTATGTGGCTTTACCTTATCAATGGCACTTCCAAAGAACCTTTATCATCACACATTCTTTTCTCTAAGTTCATTCATCCTGGCGTCTATAAACTGCACATGTGACTCAGGCCTTTTCAGCTTCCCTTGGGGCTCACTAGGTTCATTGCTCAACACTTGGTCTGGGTACCTCACATAGTGCTATAAATTGGACACATGGAACTCATCACACATTACTTTATCCTTAGGGGTAAGATCAAACTTAACCTTGTCCACCAATCCATCTCAAATGAACCCATGCATCGGGGACTTAGCTCTCTCTTAGCTGTAACTTAGAGGGGTCAGATTTTTATGTCACATATTCTCCCACTGTGAACTGCATGTTAGTCTACTTTGCATCCGCTCATGACTCCCGTCGTCTCTAGGCTCCTTTCAGCCATTGAACGATCAAAGCAACTTCATCTACACAAACTGTGGTCCTTTTCTAACCATCACGTGGCCCTTTCACCAACATCACCTTACTGAAGTGGTGATTGACACAATCTCCCTTACAGAGCTTCTTTCAATCCCGATATTGGCTATGGTGGTTATCATCACATCTTTCATAGGACAAGAATTGTCTCTAGATATCACCCTAAATGAGCACACATGCTCTCATCAGACCCTTTAGTCTGGATCATACTATCTATTAGTTAGAGGTGATAAATTGTACTAACATAGAGTTCTTCATGTTTCTACTTCCATCTCACAGAAGTGAACCTTGAGGTTATACTCGAGAACTTTTGAACTCGCATCATGGTGTAGTTGAACCATCTCTCTCATGTGTAGTTCAACCCGATCTGTCCCTTGATAGAACTCTTTCTTTCTCATGACATCTAGGTAAGGTGATCTACCATAACCCACATTGCATCTTGACCTTCCTTGGTCTAGGGAAGACTTACAACCTCCATAGTGATGAACTCCCTTTTCCCCTCTCGGGAACTCTTTATACTCTATATCGATACACTAGGTTATTGGTGTTCGTCATTCACCTCCTGGCTTACATGGCGACAAGCCACGTGCAACTTCATCTTAATCATCTCAAGTACTACTGTCACTTACTATCTTCGTAGTACGATGTATCATGATTTCATGTATGTCATGATTCCTCAAGATCAATTCCTCAGGAACCCTAAATCACTCAAATCGGGGTTTCATCTCCTTCCTTTCCAAAGAAGTGTATCTAAGGTTCTATCACCATCCTTTCATTATATCCAGGACTAGACTGGCTAACCAAACAATCATCAACTTTTTCAACATATCTCATTATATCTGAGTGTTATCCAAACACATCTCCTTTCCAAACTTATGGTTAGCCTAACAACCTCTTCTAGTTTCTAGCCAAAACTAGTCAGATATATCTCAACCAGAGCATCCATTACCACTTCACATCCTTAGGTATTAGGTAACATTGAAGACATACACTTCCATGTATTTCACTTATCATCTCGAACTCTAAGTCTATCTTCATTGAAAACACTTTGAGCTCATATTTTTGATGATCATACTCAACCTTGTATGACTCATATCTCATGATAAAAAAATACTCATAAGGTGACTACCTCATTCCTCTTAGTGTTGGTAAACCATCCATGCATCCTTCACTCCACCATGGTATGTTATCATCTCTATCCTCATACCTCGTAGCAACGTTCCAACTCACATCATCTTTTATCCTTAGTGTATGCATGCGTACTGTCCTATCTCTCACTCCCATAATAAGAGGAAATAAGCATTTGGCTACAGTCCAAATACAGAGTTCTTCCTATTCCAAGAGTAGAGATGGTGCATCCCACCTTGCCAGTAAACCTTTAAATCCAAGTTGAAATGTGTCGTTTATGCCTCTATATTACAATCATCTTGATATCAAAGTTGCCTCCATGGAAAACTGGTTTCGAACCTACTTGGGTCACCACACAATCCTTGGTCATTTCCTCTAGGTCTATAGGGTGTCGACACTTTTAGGGTCATCCCTCTTCCCTTATGCATCCAGAGAGTTCCCTACTCATCTGCCCTTTGGGACCCATGAGTTCATGAAGGTGATCAATCTCCTAACCCATGTCCCTCAGACAATGATAGCTGTTACCTCCCGACCCTATGGTCATGTGCAACTAGGGAATTAAGCAACTCCTACTTCCATCGGTCTTATCCCTACCTTATCCTAGGATAGACTTAGGATTCTCTTATAGTACATGTTTAACTTAGAACCTTACCCAAGCCTTCATAATCTCTCTCTCTGCATTCAAGAGTTGACTTTCATCCTTTCATAGGGGTCGTGGAGACCTACCTACCTTGGCCAGGCCCTTATACTAATTACAGTCATGGTAACACATCCACATGCACTTAGAGATGGTTATCTATGGGTCTATAGGTTCATTCTCATACCATGTACCTTTCACTTAGCTTCTCAAGATCCTATGAGACCTCTTTAGATTAACTTGAACCAACAAAATAGGTATACACCCTACCAAAGGGTCCCTCTCCCAGGATGGGAGGAAAACGTCACCTCGATAACAAAGGCCACAAACATCCTTGGGTCTAGCATGATTAACCCTAGCAAGCTATGTCAGGCACAAGTAGACCACCTACTAAGCCATGTTAGGTCATACTTGTTCTCATCCTCCATATTGGATCAAGATCATATCTTCCCATGTTATCACTTAGCTATGAGGGGTTCATCAAACATACCTTTAATCTTAAGGGGTTTCCCTTTTCCTCTATACAGGAGGAGTACCATGCTCGAAACTATAGCAACTTAATTCTCATCATGAGCATTAGGTACACCACTTCCCCTCTTAGGCCTAGGAACCCTAGGTTCACTTTTTGATGACCAACTACATGCTCAATCTATTAACCATGAATTAGACATGTATAAGGCATGCCACACACTTCTTGTCATCCTTCTATTCGAGCAACACCTTAGAGTTGAGTCCTCCTTAAGGACAACCAACAAGGCATAAGGCCCCACTAAACCTCTCTAGGGTATATAGAACTTCTTCTTCCTTTCTCAAAAGGTAAACACTTATACCATAGGCACATAGGTGCCAGAAGCCTCATCCTCCCTCTCGAGTTTATTCCCTCTAAAGACAACCAAGATATCACCATCATCCAGGGATCAAGCATGAGGCCACCACTTTCATCCACTTAGGCCACATCATTCTCAACTCCCCACTTTTCCTCATATCTCAGAGTCTAGGTTTACAACCTTCTTACTTGGGGTCCTGCTCTCTCTCTAGAGCTAACCCTACAACCAACCTCTCTATCATAGGTCCTCTCTTCATGAAGGATCAAGCTCATAAGCATACCCCTACCTGTGTGAAGCCTATGTTCAACTTATGTTCATTTAGGATTATACATAATTCTTTATGCTTACCTCATAAGCTATCTTGGTTAGGTTTTCAACCTACTACTCGCACTACTGATGTATACTGGGTGCCTACTATGCCATGCTCATATAAGCTCATGGGGTTTCCATAGGTTCTTCTCTAACCTCATCAATGAAGGAGCTATCCTTCACTCTCCACTGCTCAACCCTTCCCATGGTTGGTTCACCAAAGGTACTCGGTCATCCAACCTCTCATGGCTCATACGTCATCCAAGGCATGTCCATCCAACCACCTGGTCTACCATGACATCTAACCCATCATGTTGTCTCTCTCTCTAGCCTTCACTTAGGGTTAGGGTTAACATCATCCTCAAAGGATGTGCCAGGTCTCTACTTGTAATGGAGATCTCTATCTCTAAGACTAACTCTCTTTATTTATCCTCCTGAGAAGAAGATCTAGCCTCAGGTCTCTTCTGAGGGCATGACAACTTATGTCATACGACCTAAGCATGTATCTATCCTTCAGTTTATGCTTAATCTATTAATCTTATGTCCATGACATCTTATTTACATGCTTTTCATTAATTTGGTGGAAGATTCCTTAAACCTTATCAACCTTACACATAGCTCAAGAGGGTGAGGAGAAGAGAGAAAACCCTAATCCTTAGGGTCCTTAACAAAATTTGAGTGTAGAAGGGATGAACAAGATGAGAGAGTCCTAAAGGTAATTTATTTCGAATCATACCCTAAGACATTGGCTAGACAGTCACACAGATCCAGGAGTCATCGTATTCCGACTAGCAGTGTGGAGGAAAATATTGCTAGCTCCCAGTCATGATCCTTATCTAGACACCTCCGTCTTTTGGATAATCCTTTAATAACTCCTTTGGGTTCTATGGAGTTTGTAAAATTTAATAATTATTAATGGTTAAGTGAGGAACCTATGCTCTGATACCAAATGTTATGACCCCACCTTCTAGTAACCCCCAATTAAGGGAGACTGAGAGGTCGAAGCCGCACACATAATTTCCGGATCAAAGGTTCGACAATTAACAAAGAACAATTATTAAATTTTAACAAACTAAACTGGAAAGCTGTAAGAAAATGAACTTTTGCATACCTTTTGAAAACTTGGATCTCTAAACTTATATCCACATATGAATTCTACTCTAACTAATCCACCTTGTATTTTAATTCATGAATTTTACAATATGACAATTGACTTTTTGTCCTTTTGGCTTTGTACCTAAAACACTGACAAATAAAACTTCGGTCAGCATAAAGCTGGTATGTGGGGGAACCAATAATCATGCAATTATTCATAACAATGTATTGCAGCCAATTACCATTTAACAAACAATTTTACATTTTAAATATAACTGTGTGATCCATGTATTCCCTGTCCTCTGTGATGTCCCTGCAGTGGACCTGGATGCTACTTTCCTTATAGTAGATCCCCATTAAACCCCTCATGGTCCCACCTATAAGTGAACCAATTTCTAGGGTTGAGTCACATGGCACTACCCGTAAGTAGCCCACTCCTTAACTCATGGCATGCTAAAGGGTCTCATGGCAATACACTTGGTAGCCCAATTTCTAACCCAAAATAACATAGACCTTACTCTAGGTTACCCCTTTTTAGCCTTTACAAGCTACATATGTGGATTCAGATCTAGCCAGTTATATATATATATATATACATATATATATATATATATATATATATATATATATATATATTCATGGTGATAATCATAGTCACTTTATAGTTGCATGAAATAAAAGGCATCCAACAGTTATTTTCAAGCCACTGATAAACACGTTCGGAAATCTCCGTGAAACGAAATTGATTATTCATTAGCATAACCACATACCTGTTCAGTAGATTTCTCAAGCTAATATCAATTCCAACCAAGAAAGAAATCCAAGCAAGTAATTCAACCACATAATCAAGAATCCTAAAAATCACATGTACTCTATTTACTACACACTTTATCAAGATTCTTTCTATTCAACTTAAAATCACTTCCTAAGGTTTCCGTATCCATTTTAGGCTTTCAATTTGCATTTAGGGTTTCACTTCATTTACTATTTTAAACCCTATTTTTATTCAATTATCTACAAACCCTAATTTCAGATTAAAGTCACACTTAAACATTAATTAAGCCCATTATGCCTCTTTTATGTTAAAACTACCATTTTTATCCTTTTAATCCATGGCAATATCATTATACTCATTTATCATCAATTCATAGTTCATTATGGCCTAATTCACAAATGAACTCTATATATCATTAAATCCACCTTTTATTCATTAGAAAACCCTAATTACTATATTAAGGGTATTTACCCATAATTAGGAATCTTTGTACTTGAAATAGATTAGAACCATCATATCTCAGCTTTGTACATGAATTTGACCAATTAAAATCATTAAGGATCATAATTACCACAGTTAGCGTTCACGGTTCATTAAATCATATGGAACCCTAAATTAATCAAATTATGCATGAAGATCATTCCTTTAGATCTAATATACCCTTTTTATTAACAACATGTTAATATCTATTTTAAACACTCACATAACCCCTTTCTAATTCATTAATCATCAAAGGTTAGGGTTTTTCATTGATTAAACTATTAAAGATAGCATCTTGATATATTTCTTGAATCAAAAGCGGAATTAGGCTTCAAAAATAATTTCTTTGTGTTCCTCTTGTTCTGAGGATCAATTTTCATATATTACTTGTCCTAATCGGAGTTACCAATATTTAATTACGAATTTACAAAGATTTCAGTTACTTGCGCCAATCAGAAGTTGACACGTCGCTTCCTCCATGCAACGTTGCTCGGATCAAAAGGAAACATGACGATTTGATGATTTTACCCTTAACTAAGTTGAGTGTGTCTTCATCCCACGGAGGGGCAGAACCATTCAGCGAATAGTTGATCATCTTCCTCCTTGGATCAGTCGTGACGCTGCTGCCCTAGCTTCCCATGGCATGACTCCACCTCCTGATCTGAACCCGTTGGCCACCACGGCTCCTACCCCCTCTCCCGTTGTGCCCTCGCGTAGGAGGGGATGCCTTCAAAATGTGGCTGGTCGGCCGGGATCGAGCCCAGCAGGTCTGCCGCCTTGGCTGACCTACAGCTAACCTACGGCCAACCTGCGACATTGTGCAGGTGTGGGGAGCCAACGCGAAGGTCATCCAGCCTCTCTGACAACGTAGAAGTGTCACACCCTCCTCGTACGATCCTCACTGCTCTAGGGATCGATCTACACCCTCTATTAGGGTTTTATCAAAGAAGATGAAGAAGAGAAGGAGAGAGTCATGTGGGATTTCTTTGGAACTCAAACCAGGCTTCCACTCTTTATATAGGGGTGGGAAAAGAAGCCCTAGGTTGGCTACTCATGAATCAGAGAGTCCCTTTCCAAGTAGGAAATCAATTCCTTCAATGAGAAGTATATTCTCTCTCTTTCTTTTTATCCTTTGAATATTCTCTATTATTTGGATATTAGGAAATTCGAAATTCCTCTTTTATTTTCTCTGTACTTGCCCTTTTTAATTCATTGGCCATGGATTTTATATTTCCTTAAGTAGAAAATACCACTTCTTTAACAAAACCATAAAATTCATTAATCATGCATCATATTATCCTCTTATGTTCTATTATTGGTATTTTTCGCTTTCTTTTCTTCATTGGGACTCATTGGATCCCAAGAAACTCAAATAATTCGAATATCCTTTTTAAGGAATAATCATTATCCTTCTAAATGCATCAATATGCATTATTTCACATTATCTTGTTTATTTCTCATTAAAATATCTCGTTTTGAGGATTTCTCTTTATTTCTCTTTTATTTTCCTCATTGGTATTCCTTTTAACATTAGGAATCCTTAGGATACGAAATCCCACTAAGGATAACTCAATTCCACCTTTTTCCACTTATTTTCCACATTTTATCATTGTTTTCAATTTCGTTCTTAATAAAGAAGTACTAAATTAATCTTTTCTTTTCTTATTGCATTCTCTATGCAACTTTGGACTCCTTGGAACCCAAGGAACCCAAGAGGCATGAAATCCATCCTTGGATTCCATTCTTTTGCCTTCCATAGGTTTCCACATCATTCTTTTCTCAAAAACTCAATTATTCATTTAGTAATTTAATAATTGAATTTCCTTTCTTCATTTCCTTTTTATTGGGCCCAATAGCCAATAAATACCACAACACAATCATCAAGGCTATTGTAAATGAAATCCATTTATTTAAAACAAATTATATAATTATTTGTTCAATTATCATTAATATGAGAAATTACATTTCTCACCAATTGAACCCAAAAATTGGGGTTGTAACAATGACCCAAATATAGAAACTCAAGAAGGATGATTGTGATGCCCCTCCAAGAACATACATGACAGTAGAAACAAACACTATGTTGTCCATAAAATGGGTCACTTGGCTTGGAGGAACATTACAAAATATGATATACACTACAACAAGATAAATGAAACACCATGCATTAACTCAAAATATAGATTCATACATTGTTCTTTGAAAGGGAAAAACATAAAATGTCTCATCTTGATTTCAACCTAATACATGTAGTCTAATAAAATGTAAAGCATGAAATAAACTAGACTAGATAATCTATGGAGTGGTAGATGGAACCCCAACAAGCTAAAGTCTCTTTGATGTCATCTACACTTGAAGGGATCACTTCAAATTTCTCTTGCTCCTTGATGTAGGGAAATCTCGTCCATGGACCATGCAAAACAAAGAAACCACATAAGTAAGTGACACTATGCATGTTATGAGGACAAAAAAATAAGCATATACACTTGAACTGATATAAACTTGACATGATTTAACATTAAGAATTTCATTACACTTAATCTTTGGTTACTAATATGAATCAAGAAAAATTACTATATGCATTCTCTCCATCACTTCCCACATGGGGCACATCATTCTCGGAAAGCCCATCATTTCCAGGAAGCTCATAATGACCATAAAGGTCCATCATTGCGAGAAAAAAATAATTAGTTACCTAATTTTCTTATCTTAATAATTAACATCATTATTCTTGTGGCGTGTCGTTCGAACAAAACGTTATTAACTAAGCGGAAGCGATCATTAACAGTGGATTATTGAAAATCACTAAAATTTAAAACCATTTACAAAGAGATCCAAACATAGGAAAACTCTTTTATCAAGAACCAATATACTTTATTTACATCCTGGTTCATAAGTACATATCATGTATCATCCCTTCTCGAGGATTACAAGCATCATCTGCTTTGTTAAAACTATACACAGGCAACATAAGAACCTCAAGGCATCAAGCCAAAATCTCAGATCGATTCATTAAAAGTACTAAATACTAACTATGAGGACTTGAGAGTACAGAGACGACACATAGGACTCTCTATACAAAATATGACAGCCATTGCCTCCACCTGGAATATCACTGTTGTCCCTGTTGCTGCTGTTGTCCTTATCCTGCCGTATGATTTCTACCTCCTCATCCTCATCCACCTAAAAAGGTTGGATCCCACGAGGGTGAGTCAATTGAAATTGTCCCAGCGAGAGATATAACTCTCCGCCAGAAACATTATTATTATAGTTTAATAGAATAAAACTGACTAGAGGAATCAAATATATTCAACAACAGATAAATCAATGTCTAAACATATTAGAGCAATATTCTTATTCAAAGCATTTCAGCTATAACTTGATAAAGCAACATATCACTTATCCAATAAGGAATTGAAGAACATGTATAATATTTATACATCTACGACATGCTATTAAAGGTAACATCAACCAATGATTCTCATATTTCAACCTTAAGCAAATACGCTACATGACTGATTACATTTTAATATCATACTTAAGCCCCGAGGAGATGAGGTATACCACTTATACTCCAATCGACCATTGTGAAATCAAAATCGGTACCATACATAGGTTAAGGAAGAGCCGGATTTCCATAACCTCCCTTAACTCGGTCAGTACGAGATCTTATGCAGGACATCTTATGTCTCTACTAAATATCTTTCCAGGGTATACTGGTAACTTCACTATAGAGTTATAGCATGTAGCATATAGTCTCTTTAGGATATGGCCCTTAGCCAATGAATGGTATTGTGGAGTTATGGCCCATAGCATATTCTCATCAGGATATGGTCCATTACCATTCCTGTGCATAGGATATGGCCCACAATGCATGGTATATTCGCCCATTACCCCAACATATTCAAAAATATGCATTCTAGGAATTCCCATAGGAAAACCTCTTTCTCCATCACCAATTACTGACGATGATGGATCTATTGACAGGGCTCTACATGATAAGATTTCACTTGATTAATTAAGTGTATTACATATTCTTTTAGCATCAGACAAGTTTCCAAACATCAACTATTATGAAAAAAGCTACAAACAATGTGCAATACTTCTATCAAGTACTTTTCAAATCTTTACAAAATATTGGAATCTCAATTCCTTATCTCATCATGGACATTCTCATCACTTAATATCTCATCATCATGATTATGAAATATGGGTATTCAAACCCTCAGTTCATCAAAGAACACTTGTTACCACTTATCAGGTAACGAATACCTTCAGGTCATCTGACCAAGGTAAACATGATACTTGCTACACAAGCATCTCACATGGCTCTCAAAGCCCATTTAATCTGTTGTTACCTCTTACTAGGCAACACATCATATAATGACTCACAAGGCCCATAAAGCATTTAAATAATTAACACATCATAGCTCATACCTTCTATGCTCATCATCTCATGATTACCTGCATGTTCATTACACATGATAATAGTTATATCAATTACATATCAGCACTATGCAATGTAACCCTTATTAGGGTTAGTATTTCCAAATTCCATATCAATTAGGGATACTCATCCCATTTCCCAAAATTAGGGTTATGTCTTATCATCATATTGCCCAAGATTAGGGTTTTATGCACAATAACCCAAAATTAGGGTTTCACATATCTTCACCCTATATTAGGGTTAGGGTTTCATATAGCATCAGAAGCATCACCCTGGATTAGAGTTTCACATGGCATCAGAAGAACCACCCTAGATTAGGGTTTCACACATCATTATCTTTAATTAAGGTTCCTTATAACTTTCCCAAATTAAGGTTTCATGTAGCTTTACCCAAAATTAGGGTTTCATGAAACATCCTATTAAATTAGGGATTTTCATTATATTACCCTGAATTGGGATTTCACATATCATCACCATGGATTACTATTACACCATTACCCTATATTAGGGTTACACCTAGCATTGCCCTAAATTAGGGATAGGGCTCATCAACCTTCTCGATTAGGGTTTCATGATCTCTTTATCAAGGATCATACCCTAATTACATATTATAATCATGTTGAGAGTGTTGAGGCTTAACCACTACATGTTTATTATACATGTATGAATTCATGTCTCTCTCATCCTCTCTAGGATGTTGAATACTTCAAGCTTGATTAGATTAGGTCAACCCTTCATTAAAGCACATACATTTAGGGTTAGCATAATGTACTAAAATATTTCTTCCATAAGCATCAAAGGTTAACCACTCAAAAGGTACTAATCACTTAAGTACCTTAAAGGTACAACCATTATAATTATCATCATTAACAATCATAGGGTTAATTGATCTTTCATAGCTTTGAGACTATTAGGTCTCCAAACGGTTTTGATACTTTTGAACCTTCAAACGGTTTTGACCTCCTTGACCTTCAAACAGTTTTGAAACCATTTTCCCACCTTAGGGTTGAGATCATTTAACCTTAAACGGTTTTGAAACCATTTGGTGCTTTCAAACTTTGAAATTGTTTGATGCTTTAAACCTTTGAAACCGTTTGGCGCTTTCAACCTTTGAAACCGTTTGGTCAAATTAACCTAGAGACCGAATGAACAACCCATCATTGAAACTAATTGCACATTAAACGGTTTTGAGACGGTTTGCCCTCCAAATGGTCTAAAGACTGTTTGATCCCAAATGGTCTCAAGACCGTTTGGACTCAAATGGTATCATGACCGTTTGGTCGAAACCACCTTGAAACCAAATGGATCAATTAGGGTTTCTTATTCAATCATTTTAGGGTTTCCACTCATTGAGCCATCCAACATTAAGGCAATTGAAAATAGATCAACTTGTAACCCTTGGATCTTCATCCATCCATGACTCCACTTGACCTCAAACAGTCTTGAGACTGGTTGGACCATTCAACATAGAATTCAACTCAATCAATTTAGGGTTTCAACCATTCAATCCGATTAGGGTTTGTAATCAATGAATCATACATTCTTGAATCCATTTTAATTAGATCAATTGGAACCATTCTATCTTCAATCATCCACATCAGCAATTGACCCCAAACGGTCTTGAGACCGTTTAACCTCAAAAGATCTTGAGACCGTTTGCCCTCAAATGGTCTTGAGACTGTTTGGTCATCAAAGTTGAAACCGTTTGCACATGATATTTATTGAGGTGTGTGATAATATGACATCATCATATTCAAGCTACAAACCTTTAAAATCTCCCATGATTCTTATGGTGATTTCATCAACTAATCAAAAGGAATTTCGGGAAAACAGAAAGAATCAACATCTGATAAAGAAGGAAAATCAATAATAACATTTAAGGGTTCAAGTTATATAACCCACCTTCAAAGTTGAATCCAAGCTTCAAGCTTCATATCTTTAATGGTGAATGAAGCTTTCTCAACTATTCAAGGTCCGTTCTCAAGTGTTTGAGTGAAAAGAATGGCTAAGGTTGAAGATTGAATGGAGAAAAGAAGAAAATAAGCATTGAATTTCGATTTCAACCATGAAATCAAGGTTGAAGATGATTAAGGAGATCACCTACAGGTTGGGGCACATCCTCCTATTGCTCCTAAGCTCCCTTGTGTTTGGCCAAAGCAAGGAAAGAAAGAAGAGTCGAAAAAGCCTTTCATGTGGGTGAAAAATGGGATATATGTAAGGGAATTTCAAGAGAGAGAAAGTGTTATAAAAATATTTTAATTCCCAAAATTGGTGCCACTCATCCCCCTCACTTCCTTTCATACGAAGCCATAATCCTATCCTTCGAAATCCTCTTCTTTATCCATGAATTAAGGAAAACAAATTAAACACCTTAATCAATATAATAATAATATCCAAAATTTAGTGGATATTACTTTTTCTTTAACAAATGTGAGTGGGCTCTCAACTAACAGTAGATATTTCAGTGACATTGCAAGGCACAAGGACCTACACACTTATAAAAATTAAACCATCACATTTTTGGTTGAAGGGCACTTCCATTAATATATTTATTTTTTCATTAAATTGAATTAACGTTTCAATTATGCTTAAATCTTGATTATTTTAATATCAAGATTCTCTCTCCTCCAAAGAGATTCAAATAAGATGCCCCTCTAATTTCCTTGTCTCTAATTGATACCAAGAAACATTAGGGACTCTCTAGAAGTGGTATTTTGCATATTGCACCCTAAGTTTTGGGTAAATTGCACATTACACCAAAACTAGGTTTTAATGCACAAACATTGCTTAATAAGTTCTTTCTTGGTGCTCAGGTTACCACAAGATATACATCTACATCATTATCATTATTATGATGCTATAACACTTGAGGAACATTTTTTCATGTATCATTTGCAAGTTAACCCCTCAACTTGGGTAATTTACTCTTTAGTCCAAAACGGGCAAAACATTGTTTTCAATATGATTCAAAAAGGACAATAATTGAAACATAAGCTCCTATTGAGCCTTAATTACTTTTCAAAAGATAAAAGAAAGCATATAGTTATATTTCCTAAACAAAACATCTAGGGTTAAAGCATAACCCAGGTCAACGATGTTACAAATTATCCACCCTTAACAGGGATTTCGTCCCCGAAATCATCAAGAGAAAAGAGAAGGATACTTCCTCCTCATCTCTTCCTCTAGCTCCCACGTAACTTCTTCAATGCCACGGTGATGCCTGAGAACTTTCACAAGACATATGTCTTTCTTTTTCAGCTTTTAAATTCTTTTATCAAGGATCATCAGATGTCCTTCAACATATGATATATCATCATTTAATTCTACCTCCATAGGTTGCAAAACTAACTCTATGTCAGGATGACACTTTCTCAGCATGGATATATGGAACACTGGATGCAACTTATGCAGCTCAGGAGGCAACTCTAGCTTATAGGCTACCTTTCCAATCCGTTCAATGATTGGATAAGGCCCCATAAATCTAGGAGCTAACTTTCCTTTCTTTCCAAATCTAAGGGCACCTTTCCAAGGTGAGACCTTGAGATATACTCTGTCTCCCACTTGGAATTCTAAAAGTCTTTGTTGTTTGTCAACGTATGACTTCTGTCTATCCTATACAATCTTTAATTGTTGTTGTATTACTTTAATCTTCTCAGTTGTCTTCTGCACTAATTCAGGACCCAAAAGTTGATATTCTCCTATTTCATACCAACATAAAGGAGATCTACAACGTCTACCATATAATGCTTCATATGGTGCCATATCAATACTTTGCTGATAGCTATTATTGTAAGCAAATTCTATCAAGCTCAGGTGTAGATCCTAACTTCCTACAAACTGAAGGACACATGCCCTAAGAAAATCCTCCAAGGTTTGTATGGTCCTCTCAGATTGTCCATCTGTCTGTGGGTGAAAGGCAATGTTAAACCTTAACTGTGTACCCAAAGCTTTATGTAGTCATTCCCAAAAATGACTCGTGAATTGGGGACCTCTATCAGAAACAATAGTAGCTGGAACCCCGTGCAACCTCACTATCCCATCTATATAAATTTTTGCAAGCTTCTCAACAGTGTAGGTTGTTTTGACAGGAACAAAATGTGTTGTCTTAGTCAACCTATCAACTATCACCCATATGGAATCATGACCTTTGGTTGTTCTAGGAAAACCAACCACAAAGTCCATGGTCACATGATCCCATTTCCACTGCGGTATAGGAAAATGTTGCATTGATCCTGCGGGCTTCTAATGTTCAACTTTAACATACTGACACACCGGACACCGCATAACAAACTCAACTACATCTTTCTTCAATCCTTTCCACCAATATATGTCCTTCAAGTTATGATACATTTTGGTGCTCCCTGGATGCATTTCATACATCGAAGAGTGAGCTTCCTTCAAGACTAACTTTCTTAAGTCATTGGCATCAAATACTACCATCCTGCCATGGTAACAGACTACCTGATCCAATGACTCATGAAAGCCATCCCATTTCTCACTACCATACTCTGACCTAATCTACTGGATCACAGGATCAACCTCCTGTGCTTCTTTAATGTGCTGTCTCAGAGTAGGTTTCACTTGCATCTCAGCTAACAACCCGACTAACAATGATACCTTAAGATGTATATTATTTTGCATCAAGGAGATAAGCATATCTCTTTTAAAGCACACTAAAGAGTTCAACTGTGCTTTATCTAAGGCCGGTGATGATGATTTCCTACTTAGTGCATCAGGCACTACATTAGCCTTCCCTGGATGATAATCAATTGTACAATCGTAGTCCTTGATTAACTTCATCCAGTGGCATTGTCTCATGTTCAACTGATGTTGTGAAAAGATATATTTTAGATTCTTATGGTCTGTGAAAATCTGGAATGTTTCTCCATAGAGATAATGTCTCCAAATTTTCAAAGCATGGACCACATTAGCTAGATCTAGATCATGTGTCGGATAATTCTCCTCATGTTTCTTAAGCTGTCGAGAGGCAAAAGAAATCACTTGATTATCCTGCATCAACACACATCCTAGACCATTCTTAGATGCATCACAGAAAACTTTGTACCCCTTCCCTTGCTCAGGTAACACCAGCACAGGTGCACTTGTTAACCTTTCTTTCAATAGCTGGAAAGAATGTTGACACTTGTCATTCCAGACAAAAGGAACCTCCTTCCTGGTCAACTTGGTTAGGGGTAAAGCTATAGAACTGAAGTTCTTAATGAACCTCCTATAATAGCCTGCTAGTCCTAGGAAACTGCATATCTCTATCGATGTTTTTTATTGTTCCCATTGTAGGATAGATTCTACCTTCTTAGGATCAACACAGATACCTGAGGCAGATATTACATGTCCTAGAAAAGAAACTTCTGGTAACCAAAACTCGCATTTGCTAAACTTAACATATAACTTATGCTTTCTTAGCAAAGTTAAAGCCTGACGGAGGTGCTGCTCATGTTGTTGAGCATCTATACTGTATATCAAGATGTCATCTATAAAGACTACTATGAACTGATCAAGAAAAGGCCAAAATATTATATTCATGAGTTCCATGAATGCAGTTGGTGCATTAGTTAGTCCAAATGACATAACTATGAACTCATAGTGACCATACCTTGTCCTAAAGGTAGACTTAGGTATGTCACTCTCCTTGATATGCAACTGATGATATCCTGACCTCAGATCTATCTTAGAGAAGATAGTTGCACCACACAACTAGTCAATGCATAACCGCATTGATCCATCCTTCTTCTTAACAAAGAGAACCAGAGCACCCCATGGTGAAGTACTCGGTCGGATAAAACCTTTCTCAAGCAACTCCTACAGCTGTTTCTTGAGCTCTTTCATCTCAGCATGTGCCATTCTATATGGTGTTTGTGCTATTGTTTGTGTGTCCGGGATTAGATTAATCTAAAAATCAATCTCTCAGGGTAGAGGAACACCTGGAAGTTCCTCAGGAAACACATCTTCAAACTCCCTAACTATTAAAACTTCAGAAAGATTAGGGCACTCCATTATGGTGTCTACTACATGTACCAAGAATGCAAAGCATCCTTATATCATCAACTTCTCAGCTACCAAAGCTGACACTAGACATGTTGGAAGAATCTTTCTATCTCCCTGAAAGATCCATGTTCCACCGTCATCTGTGAACACAGCTTGCTTGGAATCACAATCCAAGACAACCTTATACGTTTCTAGGGTGTCCATCGCAAGGATTATATCAAACTCGTGCATCTCAAGTGGTATAAGATCCACCTGAATGCGATGCTTAGAAAAGGAAAGAATGCAGGGAGAACACACCTCCCGCAACACTACAGATCTTAGCAAAGGGGTTTCTAACAACAGATTATCTACTCTATGACCAACAATCATTTTGTAGTCAAGGATCACTTCTCGAGTGATAAAGGAATGTGTATCACCCGGATCAATCAAAATAGATACGAAGCAGGATGAAGACATATCGGAATGAAATAGTTCCATCTGACCTGTCACAACTCGAGGGTTGACTACTGCTTTGGGCTGATTCATCGCATAGAATCTCACATTTTCTTGTTGTTGACCCGGTGCTCAGTTGTTGGGTGCCAATGAACCGACTTGGGATGCTTGTCCACGTCCTCTAGTGCCACTCAAAATATGTTTCCTATGATGACCTTGTTGACTCTGCCTCGGTGGTTGGGTTACCATTGTGTTTCCAACTAGACAATCCCTTGCTAGATGTCCTACCCGTCTGCACTGATGACAGGTTTTATTCTCTTGATATGGTCTAAAAGGTCTAGTTGCTGATGTTGATGCAGTACTGGGGCTCTGTTTGGAGGAAAACTACGGTCCCTACCCCTACTTGACATCCATTGTGTCTGGGTATTGAACCTCGGTGGTTCTACTAGTACAGAAAACCTCAGTTTCTTGAAACTCTTGGACCTCTATCCCTGGAACTGAGTATACACCTTCTTGCTCTTTGTCTGACTCTTATCAATCATCGACCTTTCTATCCATCTCATAGACTCCACAAAGGTGGAGAACCTCTCCCTGTTCTCTAAGGCAAACACATGAGTAGTCAATTCAATGTTCAACCCCTTCTCAAAACGTCAAATTCTCTCTTCATCAGTAGTGTCCATATGTGAACAGAACCGCAAAAGCTCCATGAACTTAGCTTCATACTTGCTAATGTTCATTGGTCCTTGCCTTAACCTCTCAAACTGAGAGATCTTCTTGACTAGAAACATCTTGGGAAAGTATCTACTGATGAATTCGCGTCGGAATTCTTCACATCAGATTTCAACACTTTGCCTCTTGCCCTCTTCTATTGTCCACCAGTGGCCAGCACTCTCTTTTAGAAGGTACATTTCATGCCTCACCTTCTCTGCTTCAGGGATATTGAGGATTCTAAAGGCCTTTTCTAGCTTAGTTAGCCACAAGTCAGCATCTACTGGGTCAGTTGTACCAGCATAATCTGTGGATCCAACCCGGTGAAGACATGCGAAAGTCTTGCCGACTCTCTGTCCTTCATGGTGAGCTGGTGCCCTAGGTATAGGTGGTGGCATCCTATCCACCATATGCATCATGGTTGCCATGAACTGCCCAAACAAATCATGGAAAGTAGGGTTTTCTAGTGCAGCTTGGTTAAGCTGGGGATATTCTGGTACTGGTTCCTCCCTATCCTGATCCCTTGCACCTCTTCCTCGTTCAGCAATGTTGCTCTCAACAGCATGTTCTTCGTGTGATCCAAACATCTTTAAGTTCTTCTCCTCCTCCTATATGAATAGAAGACAATGCCAGATAACTGGAAGACACTAGAATAGACTCAACAACCTTAATCCTATGTCTTAGTAGACTCAGCGAACCTAGAGCTCTATTACCAACTAATTTGTGGTGTGTTGTTCGAACAAAACATTATTAACTAAGAAGAAGAGATCATTAACAACAGATTACTAAAAATCACTAAAATTTAAAACCATTTATAAAGAGATCCAAACTCAGGAAAACTCTTTTATCAAGAACCAATGTACTTTATTTACATCCTAGTTCATAAGTACATATCCTGTATCATCCCTTCTCGAGGATTGCAAGCATCAACTGCTCTATTAAAACTATACACAGGCAACATAAGAACCTCGAGGCATCAAGCCAAAATCTCATATCAATTCATTAAAATTAATAACTACTAACTTCGAGGACCATAGAGTACAGAGACGACACATAGGACTCTCTATACAAAATATGAAAACTAGTTCCTCCACCTAGAATATCACTGATGTCCCTATTGCTGTTGTTGTCCTTCTCCTGCTGTATGATTTCTACCTCCTCGTCCTCATCCACATAAAAAGGTTGGATCCCACGGGGGTGAGACAATTGAAATTGTCCCAGTGAGAGATATTACTCTCCCTCATAAACATTATTATTGCAGTTTAATAGAATAAAAATGAGTAGGGGAATCAAATATATTCAACAACAGATAAATCATTGTCTAAACAGATTAGAGCAATATTCTTATTCAAAGCTTTCAGCTATAACTTGATAAATTAGCATGTCACTTATCTAATAAGGAATTGAAGAACATGTATAACATTTATACATCTAGGACATGCTATGTAAGGTAACATCAACCAATGATTCTCATATTTCAACCTTAAGCAAATACGCTACACGGATGATTACATTTTACAATCATACTTAAGCCCTGAGGAGATGAGGTATACCGCTCATACTCCAACCGACCATTGCGAACTCAAAATTGGTACCATACATAGGTTAAGGAAGAGCCAGATTTCCATAACCCCCCTTAACTCGGTTAGTACGAGATCTTATGCAGGACATCTTGTGTCTCTGCTAAATAGCTTTCTAGGGTATATTGGTAACTTCGCTATAGAGTTATAGCCTGTAGAATATACTCTCTTCAGGATATGGCCCTTAGCCAATGCCTGGTATTGTGGATTTATGGCCCATAGCCATACTCTTATCAGGATATGGTCCATAACCATTCCTGTGCATAGGATATGGACCGCAGTCATTCTTGTGAGGTGTAAGGATATATTCACCCATTACCCCAACATATTCAAAAATATGCATTCTAGGAATTCCCATAGGAAAACCTATTTCTCCATCACCAATTACTGGTGATGATGGATCTATGGTCAGGGCTCTACATGATAAGATTTGACTTGATTAATTAAGTGCATTACATATTCTTTTAGCATCAAACAAGTTTCCAAACATCAACTATTATGACAAAAGCTACAAAGAATGTGTAATACTTCTATCAAGTACTTTTCAAAACTTTACAAAATATTGGGATCTCAATCCCTTATCTCATCATGGACATTCTCATAACTTAACATCTCATCATCATGATTATGAAATATGGGTATTCAAACCCTCAGTTCATCAAAGAACACTTGTTACCACTTATCGGGTAACTAATACATTCAGGTCATCTGACCAAGGTAAACATGATACTTGCTACACAAGCATCTCAAATGGTTCTCAAAGCCCATTTAATCTCTTGTTACCTCTTACTAGGCAACAAAGCATATAATGACTGATAAGGCCCATAAAGAATTTAAATACTTAACACCTCATAGCTCATACCTGGCTGTGCTCATCATCTCATGATTACCTACATGATCATTACACATGATAATAGTTATATCTATTACATATCAGCACTATGCAATGAAAGAGTAACATCACTATTCCCTTATTAGGGTTAGGATTTCCAAATTTCATATCAATTAGGGATACTCATCCCATTTCGCAAAATTAGGGTTATGGCTTATCATCATATTGCCCAAGATTAGGGTTTTATGCACTATAACCCAAAATTAGGGTTTCACATATCTTCACCCTATATTAGGGTTAAGGTTTCATATAGCATTAGAAGCATCACCCTGGATTAGAGTTTCACATGGAATCAGAAGCATCACCCTAGATTACAGTTTCACACATCATTATCTTGAATTAAGGTTCCTTATAAATTTTCCCAAATTAGGGTTTCATGTAGCTTTACCCAAAATTAGGGTTTCATGAAACATCCTATTAAAATAGGGATTTTCATTATATTACCTTGAATTGGGATTTCTCATATCATCACCCTAGATTAGGATTACACCATTACCCTAGATTAGGGTTACACCTAGCATTGCCCTAAATTAGGGTTAGGGCTCATCAACCTTCTCGATTAGGGTTTCATGATCTCTTTATCAAGGATCATACCCTAGTTACATATTATAATCATGTTGAGAGTGTTGAGGCTTAACCACTACATGTTTATTATACATGTATGAATTCCTATCTCTCTCATCCTCTCTAGGATGTTGAATACTTCAAGCTTGATTAGATTAGGTCAACCCTTCATTCAAGCACATACATTTAGGGTTAGCATAATGTACTGAAATATTGCTTCCATAAGCATCAAAGGTTAACCACTCAAAAGGTACTAATCACTTAAGTACCTTAAAGGTACAACCATTATAATTATCATCATTAACAACCATACGGTTAATTGATCTTTCATTGCTTTGAGACTATTAGGTCTCCAAATGGTATTATACTTTTGAACATTCAAACGATTTTGACCTCCTTGACCTTCAAACGGTTTTGAAACTGTTTACCCACCTTAGGTTTGAGATCATTTGACCTTAAATGGTTTTGAAACCGTTTGGTGCTTTCAACCTTTGAAACCGTTTGGTGCTTTCAACCTTTGAAACCTTTTGGTGCTTTCAAACTTTGAAACCGTTTGGTCAAATTAACCTTGAGATCGAATGAACAACCCATCATTGAAACCGATTGAACATCAAATAGGTTTGAGACCATTTTCCCTCGAAACAGTCTAAAGACTGTTCGATCCCAAACGGTCTCAAGACCATTTAGTCCAAACCACCTTGAAACTGAATGGATCAATTAGGGTTTCTCATTCAATTGTTTTAGGGTTTCCACTCATTGAACCATCCGACATTAAGGCCTTTGAAAATAGATCAACTTGTAACCCTTGGATCTTCATCCATCCATGACTCCACTTGACCTCAAACGGTCTTGAGACAGTTTTCCCTCAAATGGTCTTGAGACCAGTTGGGTCATTCAACATAGAAATCAACTCAATCAATTTAGGGTTTCAACCATTCAATCCGATTAGGGTTTGTAATCAATGGATCATCCATTCTTCAATCCATTTCAATCATCCACATTAGCAATTGACCCCAAATGGTCTTGATACCATTTAACCTGAAATGGTCTTGAGACTGTTTGCCCTCAAACGGTCTTGAGACCGTTTGATCACCAAACGGTCTTGAGACCATTTGGTCATCAAAGTTGAAACCGTTTGCAAATGATCTTTATTGAGGTGTGTGCTAAGATGACATCATCATCTTCAAGCTACAAACCTTCGAAATCTCCTGTGATTCTTATGGTGATTTCATCATCTAATCAAAAGGAATTTTAGGAAATAAGAAAGAATCAACATCTGATAAAGAAGGAAAATCAATAATAACATTTAAGGGTTCAAGTTATATAACCGACCTTCAAAGTTGAATCCAAGATTTAAGCTTCACGTCTTTAATGGTGAATGAAGCTTTCTCAACTGTCCAAGGTCCGTTCTCAAGTCTTTGAGTGAAAATAATGGCTAAGGTTGAAGATTGAATGGAGAAAAGAAGAAAATAAGCATTGAATTTCGATTTCCACCATGAAATCAGGGTTGAAGATGATTAAGGAGCTCACCTACAGGTTGGGGAACATCCTCCTGTTGCTCCTAATTTCCCTTGTGTTTGGCCAAAGCAAGGAAAGAAAGAAGAGTCGAAAAAGCCTTTCATGTGGGTGAAAAAAGGGATATATGTAAGGGAATTTCAAGAGAGAGAAAGTGTTATAAAATCTATTAATTCCCAAAATTGGTGCCACTCATCCCCCTCACTTCCTTTCATATGAAGCCATCATCCTATCTATCAAAATTCTCTTCTTTAACTCCTAAATACTCGTTCATTGAGTAGCTGGAAGGATGTTAGGGTTTGGCGACCGGGGAGGCCGCAGAAGCGATTCATGGAACGGAGGTAGAGGAGGTCGTGGCGGCCGAAGTGGATGAGGCCTAGGCCACCCTGCCTGTCCGCCGGAGTCACAGCAAGCGGATAACCACTGTCCTGATGGTGAACCAGTGCCAGGAATGGTCAGAGAGCAATCTGTATCCCCGTCGCAGGGGATGTCGACATGGATGGTGACGCCAGCGACGCTGTGGAACCGAAACAGAGCTATAAACAGGCAAAGGTGGCGAACAGCCCTGGTCTACTATCTTACATAAACCCTCTCTCTCCAGACATCCTTGCGGAGACAGACGTGTTAGTAGATATGAGAGGCGTTCTACCCTACTTCTCCATCAAACACGAAATGCTCAAGCCTTTACTGGAACCATGGCAACATGCCGTTATCGTGAAGGCCCTTGGAATCAATATCAGCTTCCAGGCCTTAGTCAATAAGATTAGCATCCTCTGGAAGCTGACGGCACAAATCAGGGTTATTGACTTGGACAATGGTTATTATATCATCCAACTGGGGAACAAAGCTGATTACGAGAAAGCCATGACTGGCGGCCCATGAACGGTGTTTGGCAATTACCTGTCCGTTCAATCATGGACCCCAAACTTCCGCCCATCTGAGGAGATTCCAAGGAAGCTGGTGGTGTGGAGTCGCATCGTCGACCTGCCAGTTTTTCTATACCAGAATGAGTTACTGAATCATATCAGAAATGTTATTGGAAAAATGATCAAGGTTGATGAGAATACCCTCCTTGGTAATAGGGGTAAATTCGCCCGTATCGCGGTAGAAGTCGACACGGGAAAGCCCCTACTGCTAGCGATTTTCATTAATGGCGAACACTTTTTCCTAGAGTATGAGAACATGTCACAGATCTGCCTATAGTGTGGATGATTGGGTCACACTGAATCTGAATGTAAGCATGCTCCGCCACCAGACAAGGAACTGGCATCCACCTCTGTTCCGATACCCATGTCGGGAGTCACATACACAACAACTATACATACAAAGAAACCATAAAGGCGGCATGCCCAAACAAAGGCACCTGATTCTGGGAACTCAGTACGTAAGGGTGCAACATCAAAAACCACCCCAGGAAAGGAAGCACCAGTGGTGGAAATCCTAGAGGAGGAGAACTCAGCAACCGAGGAGGATGGCTGGGAAATAGTCGTAAGCAAAAAAACTAAACAAATATAGAGAAAACATAAGGCTAAGGTTGACAGGGCAGCATCTAACAGCATCTAACCGTTGCTGTGGCGTAGGCATCCAACACATCGGTTACTCTTACTGAGAACAACGTAGCTATTGGAGTTAGCAAGAATATTGTCGGAAACAGCTACCAGTTCCAGGCTAGTAGGGAGACGGCTCCTCCTAGCCAAGGCAGACATGCTGTGTCACATCTGAGCAAGAGTGACAGCACCTACGTCATGCTACGAAACCGGAATATCGTCCTCCAAACCGTTCAGAGCCCGGACAGGGTTCGTAAGAAGGGTAGAAAGGAGATTCAGGAGGAAGACCATGACGTTATCGATGAACCCAATGCACCTATTAAGAAGGCTCTCAATTTCACTGACCCCCCCGAGGTGGCAAGTACCAGGGATGAAAGCATGAACACTGACTCTGAAGATCAGTCCTTGGGACTGTGCGCGACACTACAATAAGTGCCAACCCTCCTGTATCTAATGAACATCTGCTGCTAGAACATCCAGGGTGCGTGTCCTACGAAGAAGATAAACTTGATTAAAGAGTTCAAGGCTCTTTATAAGCTAAATATTATGGCAATCGTGGAACCTCACTGTAGCGGGAACACTGCGGCCGGTATTATAAAAAAAAATGGGTTTCACCTCATCTCATTGGGTTGAAGCCATCAGATTCTCAGGCGGAATCTGGGTCACCTGGGATAGTCTCTTTTGCACTGTAGAAATTATCCTCAGCCACCGGCAATTCATTCACTGCAGAATCAACAACACATGGTATATCACTTTTGTCTATGCCATCCCGAACCCAACTAAACGTAGATTCCTCTGGGAATGGCTTGAAAAAATCTCACTTGACATGACAGAGGCTTGGGTGGTCATGGGAGACTTCAATACAATGTTGAACATTAACGAGAAGAAAGGGAGCATATACTTTGACAAACAAGCATGTAACAGATTCAATGAAACTTTGTTAAATACTATCTTGGTAGACATGAAGATGAATGGGCTACCGTTCACTTTCAAGCAACAGAATATGCTGGAAAAGCTTGATCGAGCTATTGCTAATGCTGACTTGATCAACAAGTTCGACACTGCCTCTCTGACTGCCCTTCTAAGAATCTACTCTGATCACAGCTCGCTTCTTCTATAATGCAGCAATCGTGTTATGCGCAAAGCCCACTTCAGAACCAAGGTGAGTTGGCATACCACACCTGAGTTCCATGCAGAGCTCCTTCCCTAGTGGCCTGAAAATATGAGCTTCCACGACGCATCTGCAGACTTTTCAAATATCACGATGAAGTGGGAGGTGAAACGACTATTTAACCTCCGTAAGGAGAAAAATAAACTTCTTGAACAGATTGGTAGATGCCAGGTAATTTCCCAACTTCAAAACTCATGTTTTTCAGCTGACTCTTCTATCCCGCTCCAGGAAAAGCTTCACCAAATCCTTTTGAAAGAGGAGGCGGACTGGAAGCAGCGTTGCCACATAGACTGGCTAAGACTTGGCGATGCTAATACCAAGTTTTACCTATCCTATGTGAAAGCAAGGCATCACTTCAATAAAATTACCACTCTGAAGAATGAGGAGGGAATTTGGATCACACGAACGGAGGATATCCAACAGCTCATCCATGAATACTTCTACAAACTCATGTCGCACAACGAGGCAACAAATTGTGACTGTATTTGTGGGTACACTGGTTCATTTTCGGGAATTAGCACCGCAACTCAACAAGTTATGTCAACAATTCCGACTGCAGATGAGATCCGTAGTATTGCTTTCAAGATGGCACCCTTGAAGGCTCCGGGGCCTGACGGTATTTACATAGATTTCATTCAGAAAAATTGGAGTAAAGTGGGACCTTCTCTAGTACAGATGATCCAGGCAATTTTCAAAACAAGCATGATCCCATCTTCTATTGTTGATTCTAACATGGTCCTTATACCCAAGGTGGATACTCCTCAAACCTGCGGAGATTTCCGACCCATCTCGCTTAATAATGGTTGTTTTAAACTGGTTTCTAAGATCATTGTTGAGCGAATTAAGCCTTATCTTAATAATTGGATTTCTCCTACCCAATCTAGCTTCATCCCAGGCTATCATATATGTGACAATGTTTTACTTGTCCAAGAAGTCATCCACTCAATGAAATGCAAAGCATCGAGAAAGCTGACTATGTGCATTAAGCTAGACCTTGCCAAAGCTTTTGATAGGATGAACAAGGATTTTATCCATGACACCATCAAACAGACTGGCATTCCTAATAGCCTCTGCACTCTTATTATGCAAATCATCAGTCAAAGTTCAACGGCCATACTTTGGGAAGGCGGTCCACTCCCACCCTTCCAGACAACCCAAGGAATGCGTCAAGGCGACCCGCTCATCCCATACATCTTTGTCATGTGCATGGAAAGGCTTAGCCAAGATATCAATGTTGTTGTCGATGCAGGTGACTGGAAACCTATTACTGTTTCTAGGGGATGGACCAAACTGTCTCATGTGTTCTTCGCGGACGACATCTTGCTTATGGGTGAAGCATCAGTCAAATAAGCGAGAGTTATTTCTACTCTTCTGGATAGTTTCTCCAAAGCTTTGGGCCAACTAGTCTCTAATGAGAAGTCAATGTGTATTTTCTCAAAAAATACCCCTCGCTCGGACGTCCGTGCTATTAGCAGGAAGCTTGGCTTCAGATGGACCGGAGATCTCAGTAATTACCTAGGCATCCTGATCCTGCACCATTGAGTGAATAAGGCTACCCATGGCCATCTTCTTGCATCAATCCAAAAGCATCTCAACAGCTGGAACATGAAATACCTATCCTTAGCAGGTCGCATTACTCTTGCTAATTCCACGATTCAAGCCATTCCCACCTATACAATGCAGACAGTCAAGATATCGCCTCAATTATGTGATGATATTAACAGGCATGTTCGAAATTTTATATGGTCTGGCTGCAGAGATAAGAGGAAGCTCTCTCTGGTGGCCTAGAGGAAGGTGTCAACCCACAAGGACATCGGAGGCCTAGGTATTAAATATGTTCATGACCAAAATCATGCCCTTATGTTGAAGAACGTTTGGTCCTTCATGAATGAACCTATAAAGCTCTTGGTTAAGGTGATACCTGATAAGTATGTCTGTGGGAACTCCTTTGCCAATCACCCTTCGTCGTCATCATGGAGTTTCATATGGAAACACATTGGGGACATCAAGCAGATCAATACTAAATTTATCAATGATGGCCATAGCACTAATGTATGGAGTGACCGATGGTGTGGGAACAAATCTATCAGGGAATTATTTCCTGATTGGGCCATTCCACCCGACCTCCAGGATCTCACCGTCAGTTCCATGGCCATTGACAATGGAGCCTGGGACTGGGACTTCATCCAAGCATACATTCCGAAGGATTGCTAGATAGGCATCGCTGCTACCCCCGCACCAGTGGATTCCGCAGGCGCAGATTCATGGGCATGGCCTATGGAAACCACGGGACAATTCTCTTCTAGATCGGCATATAGATGGATTAGACGCAATAAGGAAGAGGCGATGCTGGGGGACTGGAAAGTTATTTGGTCCTCCAAGCTACCAGAGCGTGTGCACATATTCCTTTGGCTCCTCCAACACAAAGCTCTTCTCACAAATATAGAAAAATGATGTTGTCACAGTGACGTCGATGATATATGCAGCATCTGTAACAATGCCACGAACTCTCTCTTACATGCTCTCCGTGATTTCCCCCTCAGTAGAGCAGTACGGGACCTTGTTCCTATAGACAAACTCCACCTTACTCTGAATGAAGATGCATGGATTGCGTACTGTATCAGGCCAAGTGATAATCTCTAGGCGACAGGTACTTTGACGGCTGTAACTTGCTCGAACATTTGGAATTCCAGATGTGAGTTCATCCATAAGCGTAAGCCCATGCGGGAAATAAACCAGTACTCTTTCATCAAGAACTGCACTGAAACCATCCTTAGATTCCCAACAGAACCCCTAGGCAGGAAGGTGCAGTTCAGTCCTGCAAAATAAGGGTACTCAAAATAAGACTACTACATCTTTGTGGATGTTGCTTTCAACCACCACACTGCTCATGCAGCGGTGGGCATTCACACTTTTGGAGCTAATGGTGAGTCTCTGCTAGGTAAAGGCCATTGTACTATAGCCTCATCCACTCTAGAAGTGGAGGTGCATGCTTGCCTCCTTGGTATGCAAACCTGTAAGGACAGTAGACCTCAGTATACATCCTCTCTGACTCCAAGCAGGCTCTATCACTCCTCAAAAACTGTTAGAAGGCACCGACTAAATTCAAACCACATGCCCATTTGGCATGCACCATACAGGAGGTTGTTCATTCGTTAACACTTCATCATGTGGCACACACTCAAAATGCCTCTGCAGATCTGATTGCAAAGAGAGTTCTAGCTGCTGAAACTTCCTGTAATTTTCTTTCTGTTATGCCTGATTGGCTTATGGCCTTCAAGTCGGTAGATGTAAATACCTTGCTATCCGCACTAGAGAGCGGAATGAATAAAAGTTGATCTCTAGTTACCTCAAAAAAAAACTCCAAGGATCACTTGATTTATAAATGGTATTTATAATGTTTCTTTCTATCCTCTTGCCACAAAGGACAAGAAGAAAATATGTAGCCAACTTTATTTATTTGAAATACTATATTTAATATGGTTTTCAATCAAAATGTCAAAAAGAAGGTTCGAAATTCCAAGTAATCACACCCTACCCCATCTGTCTATTGGATGAACCTTGACTCTGCCATTTTAGTTTTGACCTTTTTGTGTGATGTTGAGGATCCATAAGCGTTTAGTTCATGTTTAAGAAGCTTTGTATGACTCAATTCTCAATCAACACATGGTAATATACATTTCCCTCTTTTCCTCGATGGTGATGGAAAGAGTTTGCAATTTACACTAAGATCTGGGTAAGGTCTTTTATTTGTTGATGTATCTATGACTTTGTTTTTAGTTGTATGCTCTACACATGATATGTAGGTTCTAACTACATAAGGTATCTGTTTTGTATAAATAGGGTGTGAAATTGGCCATGTATGTGTGGTTTTGTTTAGTTGTCTGTTAATAAATGAATATAGAGGAGTTTTATGTGTTTGAATATGTGATTTCTCTTAGAAACCTTTATTTGTATATTTCTTTTCCTTCGATATACTGAAATACAAGACCATTTTGTCTTTTTAGATTTTTGATGTCTCGCTTGTTGCTTCCTATGGTCATTGGGTGTGCTTGTGCAATGATCCTAGGGTTGAGTGCCGCATCAAATATGTTTTTTTACTAAAATATGGGACCTTCTCTTGTCATGGGTTTCAATATCAATTTTGTTATTTCCATGAGGATGACAAAAGTATAACATTCTAAGTGTAACTTTACATCTTTATAGGTATCATTAATACAACAACTCATTTTATCTTACTTGAATTTCTCATTTGTTTCATTCTAGTTTTATCTAATTTTAAATGAGGTTAGTGTAAAATGTCTTCAAATACCCATATCACTCATAATTCTATCATTATACTTTGTATTAGCTACACTATTGATGATGATATGTAAACACTAATAATATACAATTTAATCATTTTGTGTAACAACTTCATATGTAAAACACTAACAAAATACACTACAAAAATCAAAATATTCAATTATTATTACATCATTTTATGATTTAATGTGTTTTGTTTGTGTAGAAAGGGAACTTGTTAACCTTGATTATACAAGGTGGGTACCCCTTGTTAGTAAGGAGAGAATAGATCTAATTTGACAACCAATTTCTCATAGAACTAACCAGATCAACATTCACATCGTGAAATGATTTTTTTCCGTCATTTCTACACCAAATATGTCCTATGGAGAACCAAAATGAAACATTTATCATCATACATGTTATGACACCTACTCACATAATCCTCAAACATGAGGATAATGGGGGAAAGGATGGTTTTCTAATGTTTCCAAGACTGGATCACATGAATAAACTAATATTAATTGCCTTTTCAATTAAAATACATTTTGACAATACTATGTAAAATAAAACTCCCTGAGGAGTTACATGTTTAGAAAAGCAATAAAACTAAACCAAGTCTCTTAAAATTAATTACTAGACAACAATGCATATAGTAGTAAAATATACATGTCAAGGAAATATCAATAAGTTCGAAATAAAAAAAAACTTCATACTTTTAGGATTTTTTAACCCACCCTTCATGAATGTTACTTGGAAAGTTAACATTTTTCATAAGTTGACATTATTGTCCCTAACTCTTTTCTTGGTGTTTTTCCTAGTTATACTAGTTGTTATTCATGTTCATGTTGACAATTTCTAATAGTTTTAGAGAAAATTTATCCTTACAGTTTGAGAGTGAGTTTCTCCCTAATATAGAATCATGAGATATGCTTTGGGCCTATTTATCATACTATGTTTAGGTGGTATTCATTAATTCTTATAATTGTAGGAATTTAAGCTATCCATCATATAATTTAGAATAAGCAAAACTCATAAGCTTTGGAAAACAATTTTACCATATTAACCCACATGCATTGTTCAAAAAGTATGATATGTCCAACATTATCATTCCAAGATTTAATCTGAAATAAACAATTCTATAGTGTTAAAAAACAATTCCAGAAATGTGTTTAGGGTTTAGCATGGAACCTAAGGTTTAGGATCCAGAAGGATTGGGTTTAGATGATTTCTAGGGTTTGTATTATTTAACCCTTCTTTGGGTTGAAATCCTAAAGTCATTCAACGAAGGCCTCCGGTCGCTCAACAATGATCAAAGCACAAGTGGAAGGAAGAAGCTCTGAAGGTGTGAAGAGATTTGAGAAACATTCCATCGTTTTATAACTGATTCTGTCACTGCTGCCATTCCATCGATACTGTCGACAGGGGTGTCGATACTGTAGCACAATCCGTGTCTTCGCTAGTATCGACGGTTGTCGATTGCTTGATGTGGGGGCCCAAATCGATGACGCGTCAATACTATCGACGGGGGTCAATGGTATCGACCCAACCCACAGATCAACTACCTTGATTTAGCAGCCACAGTTGATTTCTTCTCACGGATCGATGATGTTTCGCGTCGATACCATCGACGGGAGTCGATGGTATCGACTCTGTATGGATCAATTACCCTTGCAAGGCCCGGGTGCCGCTTCCTTGCTGTTGCTGTGTTGATACCATCGACGAGGCCGTCGATGGTATCGACTTCACTAAGACAAAATCTTTTGTAAATCTTTAGGGATCTCGCGAGTATCGACATCCTAGTCGATACTATCGACCCCGTGGCATCTTTTTCTTCGGCATCATTGTTGGTATGTGGATACCATCGGTGAGGCCGTCGATGGTATCAACTCAGAAAATTTTTTGCAGCCGGTTCCCTGTAACCATGTTGCTACCATCGACACAATGGTCGATAGTATCGACTCTGCCTCAGTCCTACACACTGAACAAATGATCAAGGTATCATTTTTACACTAAAAACAGAATTAAACCAAACTAACTTGTAAATGCAAAGGAAAATGAAGAAACTACCAATGGTTGGGTTGCCTCCCAACAAGCGCCCTTCTTTAATGTCTTAGGCTAGACAAACTCAATCTCATCTTGCATCCTTAAGTGCTATGAGTTTGACCTCATGCACTTTCCTCGTGTAGTCCTCGCAAAGTACAACTTCAACCTTTGACCATTAACCAGAAATGTCGTCTCTCCATCGCGCACAAAGATGGCACCATGTGGCCGTACCTCCTCCACAATAAAAGGTCCACTCCACCGGGATTTCATTTTCCCGGGATGCAGCTTCAACCTCGAGTTGAACAATAACACACGATCTCCCTTTTTGAAGACACACAGTTGAATGTGTCGATCGTGAATTAGTTTTGTTCTCTCCTTGTAAATCCGTGAGTTTTCATAGGCGTTCATCCACATCTCGTCCAACTCATTCAGCTCTAGCATTCACTTCTTCCCTACCTCATCATAAGTCAAATTAAGCTTCCTTAGCGCCCAATGCACCTTGTGTTCCAGCTCTATCGGCAAATGGCAGGCCCGTCCATAAGCCAACCTAAAAGGTGTAGTGCCTATTGGTGTCTTAAATGCGGTCCTATACGCCCATAATGCATCTGGTAGCAAAGTACTCCAATTCCTTCTTGTCGAATCCACTGTGCACTCCAAAATTTTCTTGATTTCTCTGTTTGACACCTCGACCTGCCCTTGTGTCTACGGGTGGTACGGGGTACCAACATTATGCTTCACCCCATACTTTCTTAATAATGCAGCAAACTTTTGATTCTTGAAATGGGTGCCTCCATCGCTAATAATCATCCTTGGCACACCAAATATGTAGAAAATGTGATCTTTTACAAACCTGCACACTACAACAACGTCGTTAGTCCTTGTGGGTATTGCCTCTACCCACTTCAATACATAATCAACAGCAAGTAAAATGTACAAATTAGAGTTTGAGGACACAATGGGTCCCATAAAATCGATGATTCAAAGATCAAATACCTCAACTTCTTAAAACACGTTGAGGGGCATCTCTTGCCGCTTAGAAATATTACCTACCCTTTGACAGGAATCACATCTTCGCACATAGTCATAGGCATCCCGGAAGAGTGTAGGCCAATAAAGACCACTCTCTAGCACCTTAGCCGCCGTTCTGGAGCTCGCATAATGAGCACAAGTTGGTAGTGTATGACAATGACTAAGTACACTGTCATATTCTATCTCCGGTACACACCTGTGCAAAACGCCATCCCTGCATTACTTCAACAAAATGGGATCATCCCAGAAATAATATCTCAAAGAATGGAAAAACTTCTTTTTTCTCTTGATAAGTCCAATCATCTGGAATTATTTTACAGGCAAGATAATTAACAATATACGAAAACCATGGATCCTTGGATTTTACAGAAAGAATTTGCTCATCAGGGAATGTCTCGATGATGGGTATATTAATGTCCTTCTCATCTTCCCGTTCTAACCTAGACAAATGGTCCGCAACCACATTCTCAACTCCCGCCTTATCTTTAATTTCAATGTCAAATTCTTGTAACAATAAGATCCACCTAATCAATCTAGGTTTGGCATCTTTCTTTTCCATCAAATATTTTATGGTGGCGTGGTCCGTCCATACCACAACTTTTGACCCTACTAGGTATTGCCGAAATTTTTCGAATGCAAAAACGACGACGAGAAGTTCCTTTTTAGTTGTGGTGTAGTTAAGTTGTGCTTCGTTTAAAGTCTTGGATGCATAAAAAATCACAGCGGGTTTGTTTTCAAAACGTTGCCCGAGAACAGCCCCTACCGCAAATTCTGAAGCATCGCACATTAGCTCAAAAGGCTTTGTCCAATCCGGCATTTGAACAACCGGTGCAGAAATTAATTTCTCCTTGAGTACATTAAAAGCATGCAAACACTTTTCATTAAAGTCAAACATCGCATCTTTGTCAAGCAGCTCGGACAATGGTTTAGTGATTTTTGAGAAATCTTTGATAAAGCGGCGATAAAATCCTGTGTGACCGAGAAAACTCCTTACCCCTTTAACCGAATTAGGTGGGGGTAATTTTGAAATAACCTCAATCTTAACTGGATCCACCTCCAACCCCTTTCTAGACACTTTATGTCCAAGCACAATTCCTTCACTAACCATCATATGGCAGTTTTCCCAGTTGAGAACTAAATGCGTGTTCTCACATCATTGTAAAACTTTATCCAAATTATATAAACACTCATCAAATGACGCACCATAGACAGAAAAATCGTCCATGAAGACCTCTAAACAACGCTCAACCATATCAGAGAAAATGGAAAGCATGCAACGCTGAAAGGTTGCTGGTGTGTTGCACAAGCCAAAAGGCATACGGCGGTATGCGAATGTTCCATAAGGACAAGTGAAAGTAGACTTTTCTTGGTCCTTAGGATCAACATAAATCTTATTGTAGCCAGAGTAGCCATCTAAAAAACAAAAATGAGATCGACCCGCTAGTTGTTCTAAGATTTGATCGATGAACGGAAGAGGAAAATGATCTTTTAACGTAGCGGAATTCAATCGACAGTAGTCAATGCACATCTGCCACCCAGTTACCAATTGAGTCATGACCGACTCATTTAACAAGTTGTGAGTGATAGTAATTCCCCCCTTTTTAGGGACTACCTGTGTGGGGCTTACCCACGTCGAATCAGAGATAGCATAGATGTTGCCTACAGAAAGGAGCTTGATCACCTCCTTCTTGACAACCTCCATCATGCTTGGATTGAGTCTGCGCTATGGATGGATTACAGGTTTGGCTCCTTCCTCGAGCTGGATCTTTTGCTAGCAAAGTGTAGGGAAAATCCCCTTAATATCTGCAACTGACAACCCAAATGCGCCACGGTGGTTCTTCAACACGATCATCAATTGATCCTCTTCATTGGCACTCAGATATGTCGAGATAATCACCGGTAGTCTTTCACAATCATCTAAGAAAGCATACTTCAAGTGTGGAGGTAGTGGCTTTAGTTCTAGCTCTGGTGGATTGATCAATGATGATTGCAGCGGTGGTGGGAGTGGCCCAAGATCTTCATAATACTTGGCATAATAGCACGGAAGCACTTGAAGCATCTTGACACATTCTTGTAACGACTTGCTTCTCATCCAGTCATGCATTATGTTGACAAGACAAGCTTCAAGGGGCAATTCTGGATATGCTTCAAGGACATAACTTGCTACTGCATCATCTTCAGTAGATAGTGGAATTTCCTCCTCTTCATCATTTGGAAAACCCACATCTCTGTAAAGAGAAACAACTTTGGTCTGTTCCATAATGTCTACAGCCAGTGTCCCCTTATCTACCTTGGTCATTACATGAGCCATATCTAGAAATGGCTTTCCTAGATAAAGAGAAATGTTCTGATCAAAATGTTTCACCATGTGACACTGCTCCTTTGCCTTTGATTGTGTTGTACTTGTGGGCATAACAATTTCAAATCGGTCATCCACGATTCCCAATGTCAGGCAGCCTCTTCCCATTTCAAGTATCATATCTGCAGTATCTTGGAATGGTCTTCCAAGGAGTAGCTCATTTCCTTGTTCATCTTGCATTTCCATTACCACAAAATCTGTTGGAAATACAAACATGTCGACTTTAACCAACACATCCTCGCAAATACCATACGGCTTAACCACGGAATTGTCCGCTAACTGAATCGTCATGTTGCTTTGTCTCAATTCTTTAAGTCCCAACTTCTTGAAAGAAGAAAGAGCCATCAAATTGATACTTGCCTCGAAGTCACACAATGCTTCGCGAAATTTCACCTTACCAATGTAACATGAAATATTGAAGCAGCCCGGATCTTGCCTTTTTTGTGGCAATGTGCCCATAATGAAGGCACTCACTTGCTCCTTAAGAACCACCACTTCAGTATCAGGAATCTTCCTCTTCTTTGTAATTATATATTTCAGAAACTTCCCATAGGAGGGTATCTGCTCTATTGCTTCTAACAACAGAATGTTGAAAGAAAGTTTCCTAAAGCTATCTAGGAACCTCTTAAACTGAGCGTCCACTTTCTTAGCCTTCACACTGTTTGGATATGGGACTGGGATAGTCTGTGCCCTCTGATGTGGCGACACATATGGTGTCCTCTTTTGAGTCTCTTCCTCAGCAATGGGTTCTGGTGTGGCATCCTCTACCACATCCTCTATTGACTCTGTGATTGTAACCTCCTCTGTGGCCTCACCTGTGGTTTCTGGCTGGGGTGTGCTCGATTCATTGGCCCTGGGGTTTAAAACCTTCTTTCCACTCCGTAACAGAATTGCCTTGGCTTGTTGATTTCCTCCTGGAACATTTGTATTTCTGGGAAAACCTTATTGTGTTGGCTTTTTCAGATTTTCTATCTCAACTACCATCTGTGCTAACGATGTCTCCATAGTTCTCATATGAGCCCCATGACTTTGTAAGGTATGTCCAAATTGATTCATAAATTCTCCTTGTTGCTTAATCTGTTGGCCAAATGTGCTCATGAGTTCCTGATTCTGCTTGATTACTTGATTGAGAAACTCATTGCTCTTGTCCTCTGTTGACGGTTGTGGTTTGGCATTGGGGTCCTGTAGGAAATTGTTTGGGTCCTTCCATGAAAACGTTTTATCTTTCCTCCAAGAATAATCATTGTTTCTGTACCCCGGTTGCTGGCGCATATATTTTACTTGTGCCTCATCATCGGATTCTATGTCTTCCTTTGCTAACAATTTCTTAGCTAAAAGGTATATCTTCTCATTCAGCTCCTTGATGGCCTCTGACTCTCCTGCAACTCGAACTTGTTCGGGTGCATCTCTATCACCCCAGGACTGCTTTTTGGCCATATTCTTCAAGATCTCCCAACACCTAGTGCCAGTGTTGTTCAAGAAGAACCCCGAACCTCCTGAATCCAGGTTGCTTCTTTCATGCTCAGAAAGAGCAAAATAGAAAATCTTGACCTGTTTCTCCTTGTCCAGCCCATGATGTGGCACCTCCTCAGCATTATCTGAAAATGTTCCCAAGTCTCAGAATACGTCTCCTCGGCTTTCTGGCTGAAGTTGTGGATCTTTCTTACAAGATCATTAGTCTTCTCGGGCAGAAAGAATCTCTCGTAGAACACCTCGACCATATGATCCCACGACTCCACATACTCTTCGTCCAAGTTATGCAGCCATTATCGAGCATTTCCCGCTAGCGAGCTAGTAAATAATTTCAAATAGAGCGTCTCTTGTGGGAACCTATCAATTTTTATCATATCACAGTTGTCCACGAACTAGCTAATGCGAGTCACAGAATCTTCATTTTTAAGCCCGTGATTTTCATTTGATTTGACCAAATTTATTAAGCCTGGATCGATCTTATAATTGGGAATGTTGATAGCCTGCCTATTGATCGGCCCTTTCGATGCAGATGCAGAAGACGCCTTGATCTTCTCCCAGATTGTATGTTCCTCAGCCATAGCTTCTGGTTTAGAGTCTGAATCTATATTCTCAGGTTGATCTTGAATGTTGTTCTCCTCGTCTTCTGATCCCCAAAATGGGACCTCTGGTGATGGTTGTGCGTAGTCTGTACTACGTGTCTTCACCATGCACTGGTACCTATAAGGTAATAAATTTGATTCAGTACAGTGCTAGATGATTACCAAATATGAAAGATGAACGATGAATTTTAAAAATAAAAATAACAATAAAAAGTGGCCTAGAGTGGCCGCTTACAGCACTCGTAGTGCCGACAGTTGTTGTGTCCCTGGAAACATCGCCAAAAACTTGACACGATTTTACCATGCGTATAATGCAAGTGCACGTGTCAGAGTAATATAGGCCTTTGTGAGGCACGAGTCGAACACAGGGACCCTGAACTATCGGTAGACTACCTACTAACCACTCGCGATCAGCTAGATCGATTAAAAAGTTTTGAGGGTTGATTGAAAAATAAAAGAAAAATAAAAAGAAAACAAAGCAATCAATTAAATGTTGATTTTAATCAATTTAGATGGGAATCTTTAGGATTGTGGTTTCATCGCGGGTTCTCGTTGTATTTATTTCTATATAGTTAATCAAATTCATCTCTCATTCTGGGTAGTGGCCTGTAGTCATAATTGTTCACTGTCGTGATACAATTCACTACCTAAATCTAGGTCGGTTCCACGGTCGTAGTAACCTATACCCTAGACTAGGTGCATGAAGACCAAACTCTGGGTTTCCACCATTAACCGTACATCACCTTGTTCAAGGGATTTATAAATTAATGTGAATTTCGTCTCTTTTCAACTGTTAATTCTTCTTTCAAAGAAATTAAAGGCATTAGATTATCATTAGGGTGATCAAACATAATGATATAATGGAGAAAGCGAAATCATACCACGGATTTAAGAGACAAAATATGAATTACTATGATAAAACAAATCATATAACGATTACCCGGGCTACTCCCGGTTTTAAAGACAAAGGGGATTAGCCCTGCATGTTCATCTCCAAGCAAGATATGATTAAAGAAGGGGAAAACATGGAAAAATGTGAATGGAAGTGATGTAAACCCCTGAACGGAGAAGATCTGGGCATTCCTTGACATAGAATATGTGATCTACAACCTTCCAGTAGTGGAATTAGTTTTCTGCAGCTCTCGGAATGATCGGGGCGTGATTCTGGGCTCCGTTCTCTTCTCCACACCTGCTCGGGACTTGTGCAGTGGCTAATGACGTGATAGATAGCTCCCGGCCGTCGCCATTAGGTATAAACACCAAATTAGATCACTGAAATATCACCACCGTCGGATTCAGGATGATCTGAAATAAAAACTGATCTGACGGCGTCAATACCATCGACGCGGGTCGATGGTATCAACCCGTCATGATATCAACAAGTTTTCTTTGTTCTCTGACACTCCTCCTGATGCAGACTCGATACCATCGACATGGGTCGGTGGTATCGACACCTTTTAGCGTCGGTTTTGTCACCTTTCCGACACTGAAGCTGTAGAACGTCGATAGTATCGACTTTTGTATCGATAGTATCGACAGGTTGATTGCTGGCTCACTAAAGGTATCTCGATACCATCGACTTCATTGTCGATAGTATCGACTCATCTTGGTTCCTTGCGGCTGTCTCACTGTGACTGTGTCGATACCATCGACACAACTGTGTATACTCATTTTTCCTGAAATTGCAAGACAAAACCAAATCAGCTAAGCTAAAACCCATTATTATAATCATTTATACTCACAAAGATAAAATATGAGATATTTGATACAAAATGAGATTATAGACTAAAGTAAGTGAATTATGTGATACTAACCACAAACGTGACTAATAACCACATAAAATGCATGTAAAACAAGTCTATAAATGCGACTCAAAATCATCACATCATCACCTTTGATGACCTTGTTGACTCTGCCTCGGTGGTTGGGTTACCACTATGTTCCCAACTGGACAATCCCTTAATAGGTGTCCTACTTGTCTACACTGGTGACAGGTTCTATTATCCTGATATGGTCTAAAAGGTCCTATTGCTGACATTGTTGTTGTACTGGAGGCTCTATTCGGTGGTAAACTATGACCTCTACCCTTGCTGGATGTCCACTGTGTCTGGGTGTTGAACCTTGGTAGTGTTGTTGGTGCAAAAAACCTTGGTTTCTTAAAACTTTTGGACCTCTGTCCTTGGAACTGTGTATACACCTTCTTACTGTGGGCTTGACGCTTCTCAGTCACGAACCTTTCTATCCATCTCACAGCCTCCACAAAGGTGGCAAACCTCTGCCTGTTCTCTAAGGCAGATACATGAGTGGTTAATTCAACGTTCAGCCCCTTCTCAAAACACCGAATTTTCTCTTCATCAGTAGCTGTCATGTGCGGACAGAACCATAGAAGCTTCATACTCACTAATGTTCAGTGGTACTTGTCTTATCTGCTCAAACTGAGAGATCTTCTCGTCTAGAAATGTCTTGGGGAAGTATCTACTGACGAATTCTCGTCGGAATTCCTCCCATTTGATTTCAACACATGGCCTCTTGCCCTCTTCTATAGTCCACCAATGGTCCAAATTTCCCTTCAACATGCACACCGCATGTCTAACCTTCTCAGCTTCTGGGATGTTAAGGATTCTGAAGGCCTTATCCAGGTCAGTCAGCCACATGTCAGCATATGTTGGGTCAGCTGTACCAGCATAATCAATGGCTCCAACCCAGCGAAGTCATTCGAAGGTCTTGCCGGCTACCTGTCCTTCATTATGGGATGGTGCCCTAGGTGCAGGTGGTGGCATCCTATCCGCCATATGTGTCATGGTTGCCATGAACTACCCAAACAGATCATGGAAAGCTGGGTTTTCCAATGTAGCTTGATTAAGCTGGGGATGTTTAGGTTCTGGTTCCTCCTTAGTCTGGTCCCTTGCACCTCTTCTTGGAGCAGCAATGCTGCTCTCAGCAGCACGTTCTTCATGTGATCTAGACATCTTTAAGTTCTTCTTCTCCTGTATGAGTAGAAGACACTTATCAAATAAACTGGAAGACACTAGAACAGACTTCAACAACCTTAATCCTATGTCTCTGTAGACTCAGTGAACCTAGAGCTCTGATACCACTAAATTGTGATGACAAACACCAAATATCGGATACAATTAATGTAGAAGTGATCATTAATAGAGGATTAACAAAAATAACTAAAAATTAAAACCATTTACAAAGAGATCCATTTCCAGGAAACTCTTATAACAAGAACCAAAATATTAATTTACTCCTACATTTTGGTTCACAAAGTACATACCATGTATCTTTTCCTCTCGAGGATTACATACAACAGTTGCTTAGTTAAATCTACACATAAGCAACATATAACATCTAAGCATACAATGCCAAAATCTCAGATCGATCATAAAAGCACTAACTACTAACTCCTAGGACCTGAGAGTACAGAGACGACTCATGACTCATATCTACAACACACGATAGTCAGTATCTCCACCTGAGATGTTACTGTTGTCCATGTTGCTGCTGTCCTTCCCCTGTTGTAGGGTTTCTACCTCCTCGCCCTTGTCCACCTAAAAAGGTTGAATCCCACAGGGGTGAGACAATTAAAAATTGTCCCAGCGAGAGATATAACTCTCTTCCAGAAACATTATTATTTCATATGAACAATAATAAAATGAACAGAGGAATCTTCATTAAACAGCAGGATTTAATCATTATTAAGAAGAATAGAGGAATGTCACCTCTTAAAGTGTGACAACTATAAAGTGATAAGCCATAGATCATACATTCTTTTAATAAGGAATATGAAGAACATGTATAATATTTATCCACTTTAGGATACAAAAAGAAATGTAACAATCAACCAATGATTTCCATATTTCATCCTTGAGAAAATACACTACACGGCTGATTACATTTTACAATCATACTTATGCCCAGAGGAGATGATGTATACCGCTCATGCTCCAACCAACCACGATTAAGTAAAGCATCAGTACGATACATAGGTCAATGGAAGAGCCAGACTCCATCACCTCATCTGTTTTGATTAGTATGAGATCATATGCAGGACATCTTGTTTCTCTGCTACATATCTTTCCATGGTATACTGGGATCTTCGCTATAGAGTTATAGCCCATAATATATACTCATTTTAGGATATGGCCCGTAGCCAATGTCTAGTATTGTGGAGATATGACCCATAGACATACTCTTATTGGAATATGATCCATAACCATTCCTGTACATAGGATATGGCCCTCAGTCATTCCTATGAAGCATAAGGATATTTTCGCCCATTACCCCCACATATTCAAAATATGCATTCCAGGAATTCCCATAGGAAAACTTGTTTCACCATCACCAATTACTGACGATGATGGATCTATGGTCAGGGCTCTACATGATAATATTTCACTTGATTAATTAAGTGCATTACCATATTCTCTTAGCATCAGTCATGTTTTCAAACATAAATTATTATAACAAATACTACAAAGATTGTGTAATACTTCTGTGAAATATTTCTCGAAGTTTTATAAATCATTGAAGTCTCTATCCCTTGTCACATCATGGGCATTCTCATCCCTTAACATCTCATCATCATGATTATGGAATATGGGTATTTAAACCCTCAGTTCATCAAAGAACACTTGTTACCACTTATCAGGTAATTAATACCTTTAGGTCATCTGACCTAGGTAAACATGATACTTGTTACACATGCATCTCACATGGCTCTCAAAACCTATTTAATCTCTTATTACCTCTTACTAGGCAACAAAGCATATTATGGCTCACAAGGCCCATAAAATAATTTCAATGATAACATGTCATAGCTCATGCCTGGCTATGCCCAACATCTCATGATACCTGCATAGTTAGTACACATGATAACAGTTATGTCAATTACATATCAGCACTATGCAATGTAATGGTATCATCACTATTCCCTTATTAGGATTCGGGTTTCCAAACTCATGTCAATTAGAGATACTCATCCCATTACCCAAAATTAGGATTATGGTTTATCATCATATTACCCAAGATTAGGGTTTCATGCACTATAATCCAAAATTAGGGTTTTACATACCTTCACCCTATATTGGGGTTAAGGTTTCATATAACATCACCCTTTATTAGGTTTTCACATAACATCCCCCTATATTAGGGTTTCACATAATCATCACCCTGTATTAGGGTTCTCACATAACAATACCCTGTATTAGGGTTCAATATAACATCATCCCATCTTAGGGTTTCACAACCCTTCACTCAAATTTAGGGTTAGGGTTTCTCATCTTTCTCGATTAGGGTTTTCATTCTCCATTAATTAAGTTTTTATGATTATCTCATTAATCCAATCCCTAAATCAGTGCTTCCACATATCTTGGAGCACATAGCATTATTTAAGTATTAATCATACTTATCGTTGGTCCATGTACTTAGGAACACACATAACATCATCATCATACCTTATTAGGTTGAATTAACCTCTCACTAAGATCATACACCTATGTTTATCATGGTGTATTGAATTTAATACTTTCATAAGCATCAAGTGATAATCAATTTAATTATACTAATTACCAAAGCACTTTAAAGGTACTTCCATTTGAAATCATCCTTGAGATACCCTTCAACCACTTATGGGGTTAGAAGTAATTTCATGATTTGAATCAATTATACCTTCAAACGGTCTTGGGCCAATTTGACCCTTCAAACAATCTTGGTCCCATTGACCCTCAAACGGTCTTGGTTCAATCTTCCAAACGGTCTTGGACCAATCTTCTAAACAATCTGAGACCGTTTAGACCTTAAACGGTCTTGGTTCAATTAAATCTCCAAACAGTCTTGAGGTACTCAACCTCTAAACGGTCTTGAGGTGCTTGACCTCCAAACGGTCTTGAGGTGCTTGATCTCCAAATGGTCTTGTGTCTGTTAGACCTTAAACGATCTTGATCTCATTTATCCAAACGATCTTGCCCTAAATCCTTCAATCCGTTTTGAAACTATTTGAATTAAATATTATTAAACCCTAAATGGTTTGAGACCGTTCGAATTAAATATTATTAAACCCTAAAAGGTTTGAGACCATTTAGTCCCCAAATAGTTTGAAGACCGAATGGTCAAATCAACAATGAAATCAATTGAACTTAAACTAGGGTTTTATCTTCAATAGATCTAGGATTTGTAATCAAGGAACCATCAATTGCTGAAACCTTTGGAACTAGATCAATAGTAACCATTGGATCTCCATCCAACCATACCACCACTTGACCTTAAATGGTCTTGAGACTGTTTGGTCTCAATCTGTCTTGAGACCATTTGACCTCAAACGGTCTTGACACTGTTTGGTCACCAAACGGTTTTGAGACTGTTTGGTCACCAAAAAGTGAAACTGTTTGCTCATGATTTTTGTTGAGTTGTGTGCTAAGATGACATAATCATATTCAAGATACAAAACTTCGAAATTTTCTATGATCTTTGTGGTGATTTCAACAATGAATCAAAAGAAAATTTGGGAAATGAAAAAGGAATCAACATATGATGAAGAAATGAAATCAATAATGATGTTTAAGGGTTCAAGTTATATAACCCAACGTCAAAGTTGAATCCAATCTTCAAGATTCACGTCCCCAATGGTCAATGAAGCTTTCTCAACTGTCCAAGGTCCGTTCTCAAGTCTTTGGATGCAAAGGATGATCAAGTTTGAGCATTGAGTGGAGAAAAGAAGAAAATAAGCATTGAATTTCGATTTCCACCATGAAACCAAGGTTGAAGATGACTATGGGGCTTACCTAAAGGTTGGGGAACGTCCTACTATTGCTCCTAAGCTTCCTTGTGTTTGGCCAAAGCATGGAGAGAAAGTATATTCGAAAAATATTCTTTCATGTGGGTGGAAAATGAGATATATGTAAGGGAAATTCAAGAGAGAGAAAATAATAGAAAATTCCTTCAAATCCAAAAATTGGTGCCACTTATCCCCCTTGCTTCCTTGCATACGAAGCCATCATCCTTGCCTTCAAAAACCTCTCATTTATCCTTGAATTAAAAGCAACCACTTTAAGCACCTTAATCATTATAATACTATTATCCATTTTTAGTGGACAATTCTTTTTAATTAATAATTGCAAGTGGATTCTTCACCTACTTAGGATATTTCGATGCAACTCAAGGCATTTGGATGTCCTTACACTATAGGATTTCAACCAAAGCATTTTTAGTTGATGGGCACGTCAACTAATATATTTATTTTTTCATTAAATTGAATTAGGGTTTCAATTATGCTTAAATCTTGATTATTTTAATATCAAGATTCTCTCTCCTCCAAAGATATTCAAATGAGACACCCCTCTGATTTTATTGTCTCTAATTAATACCAAGAAACATTAGTGACTCTCTAGAAGTGGTATTTTGCATGTTGAACACTAGATTTTGGGTAAATTGCACATTACACAAAAACTAGGTTTTCATGCTCAACATTGCTTAATAAGCTCTTTCTTGGTGCTCAGGCTATCACAAGCCATACATCTGCATCATTCTCATTCTTATGATGCTTCAACACTTGAGGAACATTTTATCATGTAACATTTTCATGTTAACCCCTCAACTTGGGTAATTTGCACTTTAGTCCAAAATAGGCAAAACATTATTTCAACATTATTCGAAAAGGACTAAAATTGAAACATAAGTTCCTCTTGAGCCTTAATTAATTTTTCAAAAGATAAGATCAAGCATATAATTATATTTCTTAAACAAAACATTTAGGGTTAAAGCATAACCCAGGTCAGGGATGTTACAGTCGACCTCGGTTGCGGTTCGACAATGATCGCGGTCAAGGTTGACTCATGCATTGTGTTGGAGAGGTCACGGTTGAGGTCTCCCTACTTGTTCGTGACCTGCAAGGATTGTGGGCTTAGCAATGATAGTGGCCTCCAAGCTGGTCGAAATGGCATGTGATCCAAATGAATCGAAAAATGGATAGGGTACGAGGCGAAACTGTTATTTACACAGTGACGGTGGAGAGTCAAGGAAACAATAGTAAGAAGGGCAAAAATAGGGTTTGTCTATTACCTTATTTGTCAGAAGAGACAACAAAATGATGAAGGTCGGCGCGGCGTTGAGTTTGTTGTGGTGGTGGATTTTCGGTCACAATTGAGTGATTCTTCAGAGATGTAGGGTTTAACTCGGGCTCGAGAAAGTAGGAAAAGAAAAGAATATGCAAAATTGGGGTTTTAGCATATATATAGGAGGGTAACCGTGGTCCATTGAGATGAAGAAATGAGGGATGACCACAATCAAGGTGTGTTCAAAACACTACCATGACCCGCAGTCTCTATCCTCCAATAAAATCAGCTGGTAGCAGTCTAGGAAACTAAACGGTGGTATCATGAGTCGCGATTTTTCTTTGAGGCAAGGTTATATTGCGACCGCGGTCAGGGTACTAGACCAAAACAAGACTTGTTTCTTCAATCCATGCATCTTTTTAATGGGGAATTGATACAAAATTAAAAGGGAAGGAAACAAATTTAACTAAAAGGTTGAGAAAACAAAAGCTTAAAGAAACAAAAAAAACTTGGGTTGCCTTCCAAGAAGTGCTTGTTATAAAGTCTCTAGCTCGACTTCATAATCATTCATTCCTTGGGTTTCTCAGCTGGGTGTGGCAACTCCTCATTCCTTTCCTCGGGTGACTGATTTGGTTCCTCCAAATTGATTTTAGATCTTCAAATGAAAGCTTCGTCTTTGTAAAATCTTTTTACTCTGTGGCCATTAACATTGAAAGTTCTTGTTTCCTCCCCTGGAATCTCCATCATTCCTGATGGGCATATTTTCACCACAAAAAAGGGGTCTGACCATCTCATTCTTAGTTTTCCACAAAAAAACTTGATGCTTGAATTGAAGAGAAGCACTTTATCACCTTCACGGATATCTTTGTTATTTAGGTGGGCATCATGCCACACCTTGGTCCTTTGTTTGTAAATTTTTGCATTCTCGTAAGCATGCAATCTCAGCTCTTTGAGCTCTTGAAGCTGTAGGAATCTCTTCTGCCCTACTTTCTCTAGGTCCATGTTCAGGAACTTGATCGCCCAAAGGGCTTTATGTTTGAACTGAAGTGGTAGATGGTAGGATTTACCATAGATCAATTAGTAAGGCATTGTTCCTATAGGTGTCTCATAAGCAGTCCTATAAGCCTAGGCACCATCGAGCTTCATAGACCAGTCATTCCTAGTACAACTAACCATCTTTTCCAATATTTCTTTTATCTACCGATTGGACACTTCCACTTGTCCGAAGGTTTGAGGATGATAGGGTTTAGCAACCTTGTGCCTCACCCCATATTTCTTTAATAGTACCTCAAATTGTTTTTCTGCAAAGTGTGATCCTCCATCACTTATCACAGCGTGTGGCACTCCAAAGCTTGGGAAAATGGTCTTCTCAAATAACTTGATCATCGATTTAGAATCACAAGTCTGAGTTGCTACTGCTTCGACCCACTTGGATACATAGTCGAAGGCTACAAGGATGTATTGGTATCCTTTTGATGATGGAAAAGGACCCATATAGTCAATTCCCCAAACATCAAAGATCTCTACTTCTACCCATTCAGCCATAGGCATTTCACTTCTTTTACTGATATTTCCAGTGAGTTGGCATTCCTTACATGCCTTGACAAAAGATGTCGCATCCTTGAATAGGGTAGGCCAGTAAAACCCAGATTGTAGCACCTTCGCAGTAGTTCTTTATCCACAGTGGTGCCCTCCATACGACGAAGAGTGACATTCTTTTAGGATTGATGGAACTTCTTCCTCGGGTATACATCTTTGATACAAATTATCAGAACACCTTTTAAACAACAATGGATCATCCCAACAATAGTTATTGACATCAGAGAAAGATTTTTCTTCTAGTTGTATGTTATGCAGGTGGTAGCTGGCCACAAGCCAGATAGTTACAAATATCTACGAACCATGGTAGTCTTTGTTCCTTTGATTGAGCCATCAGCATGGATTCATCAACATAGTTATCATTAACTGACAATTGATTTTCCTCATCAACAATGATTCTAGATAAGTGGTCGGCCACCACATTCTCCTTCCCTTTCTTGTCTATTATTTTATGATCAAATTCTTGCAACAGAAGAGCCCATCTTCGCAGGCTTGGCTTGGTCTCTTTCTTCTGCATAAGGTATCGTATAGCACAGTGGTCAGTGTACACTTTCACCTTGGCCCATATAAGGTATGACTGGAACTTATCAATCACAAAAATGATTGCCAACATTTCCTTTTTAGTGGCGGTATAGTTCACTTGAGCTTCGTCTAATGTGCGACTGGCGTAACAGATGACATGTTGCTTTTTGTCTTTCTTTTATCCTAGGACTATGCCCATGGCATAGTCACTAGCGTCACACATTATCTCAAATGGTAGTTCCCACTCTAGGGCTTTTAGGATAGGTGCATAAGTCAAAGCCTTCTTTAGGGTCTCAAAAGCTTTTAAGCATTCGTCATTGAATTCGAAAACTATGTCCTTGATCAGCAAATTTGAAAGGGGTTTTGAGATTTTTGAGAAATCCTTTATGAACCTCTTGTAGTATCCAACATGGACTAGAACACTTCTTACCCTAGTCATAGAATTTGGTGGTGGGAGTTTGGAGATGGCTTCAATCTTTCTTAGATCCACATGCCCATCTTGGAAATTTTGTGTCCTAGGACAATACCGCTCTGAACCATAAAGTGACACTTTTCCCAATTTAGGACCAAGTGTTTCTCCTTGCATCTCTGTAGTACTAAGGATAAATTTCTTAGGCAAGTGTCGAAGTCTGTCTCATAAACTGAGAAGTCATCCATAAACACCTCAACTATATCTTCTAAGAATACAGAGAACATAGAAATCATGCAATGTTGGAAAGTTGTAGGAGCAATGCATAAGCCAAAAGGGATTCTTCTAAAGGAATACATACCATAGATACACGTAAAAATCATTTTCTTTTGATCATCATGGTGGATCAGAATGTGATAAAATTTAGAATATCCATCCAAGAAATAGAAATAGTCATGGTTGGAAAGTCTTTCCAAGACTTGGTCAATGAATGGTAGGGAAAAATGGTCTTTCTTCATGGCTGAATTCAGTTTTCTTTAATCTATGCACATCCTCCAGCCTGTGACAGTACTTTTGGCTAATTCGTCACCATTATCTCCTTTTACTACAGTCATCTTGCCTTTCTTAGGCACTGCATGAATTGGGCTTACCTAGTTGCTATTGCTTATCAGGTATATAATCCCTACATCCTGTAGTTTCAATATTTCCTTCTTGACTACTTCTTTTAGCATCTGGTTCAATTTTCTTTGAGGTTGAAATAGTGGCTTCATAGATTCTTCTAAATTTATCATGTGCATGCAATGGGTTGGATTAAGTCTGTTGATGTCTTGAAAAGAGTATCTGATTGCATTTTTGTGCTTCCTTAACTTTTTCAGGAGTCTTTCCCTCTGTTCTTCTATTAGGTTTGCATTAATGATCATGAGATTCCTTCCTTCATTATCTAGGAATTCATAATTCAGTCCTTCGAGGAGTGGTTTCAATTCTGGCTTTGGCTTGGGAACCTCTTGCTCTTCACTTGACTGTTCAAAAGAAGCGTATTTTACAGTCTCAATCACTTCTTCATCATCACTGAGATCTTCTTCACCTTGGTAAAGATAATCCAGTATTTCAACCACTTTTGGGTCTTCTGCCAGAGGGTTTGGGTTGTTCAGGGCCCTCATCAGGGGGTTTAATATGACCTTTTCCTCTTGAACCTCCTCACAATATTGGTTGTAGCTATCCATGCAGTACACCGATTCGAAAAGAGACAGTCCCTTCATGGCGTCTTTCATCTTCAATTCTATGTAATCGTTTCCAACCCAGAGAGTTATGATGCCTTCAATGACATCTATCAAAGCTCTTCCATTTGCCAAAAATGGCCGTCCAAATATCATGGGACATTTTGGGTCCTCGACAATATCTATCACAACGATGTCACAAGGGATTAAGAATCATCCCACACGGATCGGGACATCCTCTACTATACCAACTGGTCTCTTAAACGTGTGATCCACTAGTTTAATCCTCAGATTTGTTTTGAACATGTCAGTCAATCCCAATCTTTGAGCTAAACTTAGTGGCATGAGGCTAATGCTCGCTCCCAAGTCTGCTAGACCTTTCCTTTCAAGGTTGTCCCCAACACAAAAAGGGATATTGAAAGCTCTAGGATCTTTATTATTAGTTGGAAATTCAGCTTGAACAAAAGTGCTAGACATGTTTGCTAGATTACTGTTTCAACATGGTTTCCCCTCCTTCTCTTTGTAATGAGATCTTTGAAAAACTTTGCATATGTGGGCATTTCCTCTAAGGCATCAAGAAATGGGACATCTATGTGTAACTTCTTTTCTACTTCCATAACTTTTTCATATCTTTTCTTTAGGTGTGCCTTGATGAGCTTGTATGAGAATGGGACCCTTGGTGCATACAGATTCTTCTTCGTGAAGATTTCCTCAACAAGATCTGGATCCCTAACTTCTCCACTTTTCTTTCTGCTTTCTTCAACAGATGTTCCTTTTTCAACAAACTTCTCAGAAGAAACTTCCTTCTCAAGTTGTGGTTCTTCATCTTTTCCCTCTTCATTGTCGTCCCTAGTTCTAGAGTTGAGTAGTGTCCTCCCAGATCCGAGGGTAGCCATTTTTGCAGTCTCTGTATTCGATATAATTTTTTTTCAAGGGATTCTTTTCCAACTCGGCCAACTATGCAAGTTGTTAGTCAATTTGACGTTGGTGTGTCTGCATATCCGCCATCTAACAGCGGGTCAGCTGATTTTGCTTCTTTGGTTTCTCTGGCTACTAACCGCCCCGACGCGTAAGGGCGGAAAACCAAGATTTTTGGATTTGTCGGTTAGAGAAAGGGCTATGATTTTGTCTATATCACTTGCATGGTTGTCAGGATGCCAAATTAGCTAGAGCACTTTGGGCTAGTTGATCGTTCATTGTTGCTTGCCTCTTAGAAAAATCAAATAGTTGGGTGACTAAGTCCTGTTGGCTGTTATCCTTTCCTTGTCCTGATCCTTGGCCTTGGTCTTGGTTCAATCCTTGACTTGGTCCAGCTCCTTGACAATTATGATTCTTATTTTGCCTTGAGTAGTTATTCTTGTTGGTTTGATAATTGGTTGTCTGAGTATACTAAGTTTGTCCACTTCTCTTTTCGAAACCTAGCGGCCTCTTTTGTGAGTTGTTCAGTTCGTGTGAATTCTCAGCGGCATCGTTGTTTTCGTAACTAAAACCAAGATGGTCTAGCCTCTTGAAGTTGGCGTAGGAAATGTTTTGCATCTCTTCTTCACTTTCTCTTTCTTCACTTTCCTTTGGCTTGGTGTAGATATATTTTTCAACTCCATGTCATCCTTCTCTATAGGTGACACACTTCATGACCTTCTCAATATGCTTCTTGCCCTTAACTCCAATATCTTTCATCTGTTTCACATCAGTTGCTATTTTTTGAATTTGGGCCATTATGGTTTCTAAAGCCTTGGCTTCCATAGATGGTCCTTCAGATCCTACCTTCTTATTTGGGCCCCTGTCATTCCTTTCATAGTCCACTCCTGCTTGCAGCACAACCATGCTTTCTATTATCTTCATGGTTCTGCTTGGCTTCTTCCTGAGGAAATCACTACCAGTGGCTGCATTTAATGAAGTCCTTTCCGTATGAGTTATCCCATTATAGAAGGAGTCACTAGGAACCCCTTATGATAATTGTGGTGTGGGAAATCCCTAAGGTAATCTTGGAAACGTTCCCATGCTTCATGCAAGTTCTCTCCCAGCTTCTGTGCAAAAGAGGTAATCTTTTGCATGTTGTTAATTATTCTTTCTGTAGGATAAAATTTGGTAACAAAAGTGTCCGCCATGGGTCTCTACCCATCTATAGATTGGTGGGGGAGATTTAGGTATCGAGATAAAGCTTTGTCTTCTAAAGAGAAGTTGAAACCTTTGCAGGATATCACCACATGTGGGACCCCTCATCTTGATAGTATCACAAATATTTTTAAAAGAATCGAGATGACGATATGGGTTTTCTCTTGAGTTCCCGTGAAAAGGTTTGTTTTGGTTCATAGATATGAGAGCTGGTTTTAGCTCAAAATGTTTTGCATTGAAGTTCGGTATGATGATCAGACACCTAGACTCGTTGGCCCTTGTTGCTGCCAACTTATGAAGAGTCTTCCCTTCTTTGTCGTCCTCACTGTCACTATCCCGACCATCACGCTCCCATTCATTGTCATGATGGTTACGAGGATGTCTTCTTCGACGCATGTGGCATCGTTCTTTTTCGTGTCAGTCTTCTTCATGATAATTGTCTTCATGATGATCTTCATCCCTGTTGTCTTCTCCATCTAGACGATCGTCATTGTAACGTTCGTCTCTGTCTTCATCTGAGCCTGGTGGTGGTGGGTTGCGTTGATTCCTCGTATCCCATTTGTCCCTTGAGAGAGTAACGTCCACGCAAGGTGGCATGGTAACTTGAGGAAAAGGAGTAAAGTGGATGAGCCTGCTTCTTCCTGGGTTCCTAAATAGACCACACAGTCGAGTTAGTAAATTGGAAACGAACTATTCTATAGAAACTTATTGTATCAGACTTAAAGTAATTGTGCTATCAAACTTATTTCTAATCTTGAGGAACGGGAGTATAGTGAGTGGACTCAAGTTCTTAACAGTGCTATTTTTCCTTATACACGACAATGGTGCCAAAAAGTTGACTGGTCTAAATCACACATCCAAAAGGAGTGGATTCAGAGTAGTCAGACTTTTAAAGAGATAACCCGACTCTCAGGCCCCCGCAATGATAAACGGGGTCCGATGTAGAGATCGAGGTCGAATACAGGGACAAGGTTGGCAGTGTTAAGCTTACAAAATCTAACACACTTATACTCTAGGAAACACATGTATATTAAAAGGTGTTCCCTAAGGAATGATGGAATGCAAACCAAAGCTAAGATAAGAAAAACAAAAATAACAAAAATAAATGAAAATGAAAAGAAGGTGAACCAAGTATATGGAAGGGAACTCAGACCGGGTTTCACCTACTAAGACTTCTCTCCAACAATGATCATCATCTCACTCTCTCATATACTCTCACCAAGATTATAAGCAACCATCAAAAGAGTCTATTCCACACTCTCGAGATGAGGATAGACCTCAGTCTAAGGGTAGACTCTCTCTTAAGATGACCACATGTAAACTGCATAGCATAACATATGGTTACAAGCTTTAGCATTCCAACACTCTTGTGTATACATACTACTCCATAAAACATGATAAAAGTGATATTACTCTCTCGAGATATCAACTATCAAACATCACAAGATGGTAGCTAAGCATACAACTGAAGCATTAAAATAAGTGTATGGAGATAATCTTGATAATAGTATATATATATATTCAACAAAGAGAGACAATATACATGTTGGGAGAGCCTTAGTGGCTACTCCCAACCCAAGTTAAGGTATTTATCTGCTCATGCTTGCAGACAACATAACAACATTACAGAAAGATAGATACATGAAGTCCACAAAATGAGGGGGGAAGTACAATAAAAAGGAATGATAGATCTAGACAGAAGAGACATGATATGACATGGTACTTCTTCAGATCTGGATCTAGCACATCGATGGAGCGGACAAGCTTCTTCTCTCAAAGAAGGAGTCTTCAATCTTCTCTCTCCTTAGCTTCCACCTTTGGAGATCTAAGACTAGTGGATGGGTTGGAATGGAATGAGTCTGGGGAGCAATAGCACTTCATGGTCCTCGAGATTTGATCTATCATATGATGATATGACAATATAGGTGGGTGGCATATTTATAGGCTCTTTCCACTGACTTAAGCCTAGACCGCAGTCCTGGTCTAGGTTGGGGGAGGTGTGAGACCATGGTCGTGGTCTGCTCTTTATTCCTTCTTTCATTGTGGTCGATCTCGATCATGGTTTGGCAATGATCCCGGTCGAAGTCGACTCATTCATTGCGTTGGAGAGGTCGAGGTCTCCCTACTTGGTCATGTCCTGCAAGGATCACATGCTTAGCAATGATCGCAACCTCCAAGGTGCTCACAGTCTAGAGGGATCGCGACCCCATGTGGATTGCGGCCTTCTTTCAGTCACAGTCAAACTTGGCGTCTGAGGTCTCCCAATAAATCACGGTCCCTGGATTGATTGGTACTCATGTACTAATTGTGACCTCTGCTATGGTTGCAGTTTAGCAGTAATCGCAGCTTTAGTTCAACCATGATCTGTCTTGAATGTGGAGGGACCTTGATCTTAAAGCAGTTCAGAGACCTTTTCCGTGGTTGTTGAATGAGTTGGGTCACGATCGAGGTAATGACCGCGGCTTGGGCAAAAAATGTACCTGAAATCATGTAAGTGAGGTTTTTAGTCAAAAAGATGGTAAAATTTGGGGAAAGCTAATAAAAGATATACTAAAAGAGGTATATAATATATATAAAAAGTATGTAAAATGAAGTGTTATCAAATTCCTCAAAGATCCATGAACTTTACAAACAAATACTTCATTCTACCAAAATAAATAGGGTCATTTTGAAAGTCTATGTCAATAAGTATCTAGGAATTTGCAGCAATCTATGTTAGGGAAGTATTTATTGTATGTACTATCATCTTCGCCCATATAACCAGTTAGTTTATGATGTTGGAGCAATGAACTCTAGAAGGGGGGGGAGGTTGAATAGAGCTAAAACACTTAAACCAAATTCATTAGACCTTAAAATTAAATTACAAGATAAGGTTGCAAATTTGGAATTTGAGTGCAACTAAGCATACGTAGCAATGATGAAAGAAATTGAACATGCAGCAGAGCACAAGCTATGTATAGTTGTTCCAGACTCTAAACTAGGATATGTACATCCACTATCTAGAGGGGTCAATCACTAATATTTGCAACCATTGAACACTTCTTTTATTAACAATATGACCTTCCTTTTCTAGGGAAAGGATACCTCGTCTTATTTTTATGGAACAAATGAGCCAATAACCTTACAAGGACTTACCTTTCCTAGAGAAAGAGTCTTGTACCACCACAAGGGCTTACCCACTTTTGCAACGAGCTAGCAACCTTCATCAAGGATTTACTCTTGCAACACATCTTCCACCTTGAAGGAATTACCCACTCTTTTCATGGATCTTCAGCCTTCAATTTCACCTCCACCAAGGGGAAGCTTTCACCATCTTTCCTAGAAAGAAAGGCATTGGGAAAGGGAAGTTGAGAGCTTCACAATGAGTAAAATGACACATCTCTCTCACAAATAACCTATCTCACTCAGATTGATTTTGATTTGTAGTAAGCAAGAGAAAGAAAGGGGCTCTTAGTAGACAAAACTGCTCAACTATAACTAAGAGCATAAGAAGCAAACATGGAGTGAAGTCCAAGAGCCCATATTTATAGTTGAGGTGTCTACTACCCAGTAGATGCATTAGGGACAAATTCCAGCCTTTTGGGGAGTTGCAACTGATATTCTTTTGACTTTTTCAACTCTCTAATGGTTGGAAACACTTTTTCTGCACATTATGTATAGTGTCATTGGTAAAATTTCAATAAAGGTAACTTGACCAATAGCATTATGCGATAAAATAATTTTAAATTGTCGGTCAAGTTTATTAAGGATGAAACTCGATCGATGGTTCAAAATTGATTTGCCTATGCAGGGTGTCGGTCGAGCTTGTCCTGAGAAAAATCGTCTGACCCTAGAAATTTCCTAGACCCATCTTAGGAGTTAGTCAAGTTTCATGTGAGTGAAACCCGAATGAAAAAAGTGCATGTGATGAATTTTTTAATTTGCTATATAAGTACTTAAATATCCATTTAAAATTCATTTTGTATTTCTCTTAGCTTATTTACAATTCATAGCATCAATACAAATGACTTATAAAATAATAGTCTTAAGCGATTTTAGATGTGTTCTGCAATTGTGTATTTCCATTGATTTTGGCTTGTATTTGGTCAAGCTAGGTCTTGATTGAATTTATCCTTTTCATGTACGTAATACCTGAAATCAATCTCAAATAGACATATTAGATAGATATTAATGGAATGATGAAGTCATCATCAAAATATGGATAATGTGTAAATGTTAGGTCAACACTCTCGCCCTTTTTGAAGATGACAAACTATTCCTTAACATATTTAAAAGAACTTAGAATTTAAACTTTTACCATGTCAAACTAGGGGGATACATGAATGAACAATAGAAGTTACTCCCCCTCTATCAATGATTTCCTTTATCTATATTCTTAGTTCCTTGAAAAAACATAACCATAACATATATGTACTATTTGAGTCCACTTTCATAGTCACATGATATTTCAAAAAATTGACTAGAAAATGATCAAATTTAGTATGTGCTAAGTGTTGGTATCTATGCCCAGAGATCCAATCATCCGATGGTTGAAAAAGCATGTAACATAAAGGATTTGATTAGTAAAGGGAAAGCTTCCGATTTGTTTTGTTTTTTTCAGTTATGAGATAAATAGGAAACATAATAAATGTCTAAAGATGACAATACTCAATGACGAATATGTTCAAGTACATGCGCTTGAACAATGGGATCATATAGATGATAAGAGTATGTCCATTCTTATTATGTCCCTGGTCAGACGTTACTATGAATGAAAAATAGAAAACAATAACATGAAAGACTAGAGTGTGTGTTGCTTGATGACAGATATCATCAATCATGAAATGTGATGTCAAATCAAGCATATAGATACTTGTTGTGGAACAATGTATCAGACAGACTCACTTTGAAAGTGAGACATGGAAACCATATTAGGTGGTCATAAATATATTTCATAGTGAAGGTAGTGATTGTGGTTCTTAGACCTAAAGTTACTACACTCATCGCATGTCGTTCAGTATGTTGTGACATCATCCAACGTAATCTAGAATAAGGATTGCCATAACAGTGATGATTGGGTGACTGTGACACATGGGGATTGTTGTGACTGATATAGATGGGTTTTTTCCCTCCTACTAGAGTATGATATTCAGATGACTTGATGAGCGATACTGAGAAAAGAATGTGCGTACATATGTGAACCAATATATGATATTTAGGTCACATATATCTCAGACAGTCTACTTTGGATCAAGGAACATGGGTTGAACATTTAGAGGATGATGATTCCATGCCCCAAGTTCATTCCAGATATGAGAGACAAAGGAATTAGACAATCACTATAACACCTATAAAAAATTGTAGGTTGAAGTTGAGATGCACTGTTTATTTGTTGTTTTTAGAGGCTATTTTGTGTTGATTTTTGTGCACTTTTTGTTAATTTCCTCATTAATTGTACATGATTTTGCTCTATTAGCCTATGACACTTAATTGTGTCAAATAAATATAATTTCAACATTTCCAAATGATTTATTTTATTTCAAGAGATTATATTTGGATTTTATGAATTTTAAGAATTTTTCAAGAATCTATACAACTCAGTACTACCATCTTGGGAGTTGGTAGTACCGACACCTACTCAGTTTGGGAAAGAAAGAAATTGAGAAGACTCGGTAGCACCAACATGCATGCCGATAATGTTGAAGCAACTCGGTACTATCAACAGCCATGTCGGTAGTACTGACAACTTGACAGGTGACCGCATAATTAGAGTTGGTAGTACGGACACCTTTTTGGTAGTATCGACCCGTCGGGATCAGGAAAATCTGATGATTGCATCTAATCTGATGGTTGAGGGATTATTTTACCCTAAGTCACTTTTATGACATAGCGGGATTCGGCCAACCCTAAAAAAATCACGTTCTTTTGCATTGGATGGAAACCAAGAGTAGGGAGAGGAGAAATAGAAGAAGAAGACAATGTTTTGGATGATTTCGGCACTTCCAGCAGATGGATTTGTAGTCGGAAGGTAGAAAATCAACATGTGCATGAGAAGGGAATTTAAGACCGTCTACTTTATGGGTTCCTTAATTCTATTAATGATTACCACATTTTTCTTATCCTCTCCTATGTTTTTGTTCATGAAAACCATGTGGGGCTAACCCCCTTATTCCTTCGGACTCGGGAGTAGCCCAGAAATGCATTGTAATTGACATTATGCAGTAATATATACATTCCTCTCACTTTTTGGAGTTATTTCTATGTGTTTGCAATGAACTATCCATGCTTGATCACCATAGGTAGCTACTTATACCTAAATTGATTTGAAAATGGAAATTAGCGATTGAAAAAGTATCGAAGTACCCATTTTATATCATCCTTTGAGAAATGTGACTTATGAACGTGAAGAGATTACCCATAGGTTTCATTAAAGAGCCTAACTAATTGCACAATCGACATGAGAGTGGGGTTGATATTAGATTAGGTAGTGGATTACACATGAGAGTGGGTAATTCTTGCTACAGGTTCTTAATCCAGGATTAGGAGAGATATTTATTATTGTCACAATTGTTGATTGCAATGTTAATTGAGGAGAAATCATAATCCTAAGGAATTATGTCCAATTTTAATAAATCAACGATAACTTTAGATTCAATTTTTGCATTCCAAGCTAATTAAACAACTAATTCAATGTTTTCTTCAGTCTGGATGATCATATTATAGTTAGTAGTAGTTCTGAGTTTAACATTTCCCTAAGTTCGACATCCAGGCCTCGTTGGCCTATATTACTCTAATAGTGTAAACTTCTGTTTAGGGCATATAGAAAGTACCTATCAAGTTTTTGGTGCCGTTGTTGGGGAAACAACAAACTCATCACTACGAGTGTTGTAATTGGCCAAACTAGGCCACATTTTCTTTTCTTTTTTATCCCTTTGAAACTAAATTCTAAATATCATTTTTCTTTCAAATATTTAGTATCTGTTCCCACATCCATTCAACAATTTTAGGTACCAGTGTATGGTGCAGACAAGAAGCATCGAATATGGAGAGTCGACCCCACAAAACTTCACACCAGAGGACATTCGTCGACAAGCTTAGGAGTGATGTGACTCTCTAGGAGATTACATTCCTAATCCACTACCACCTACTCCAACACCACCTCTAGGGGGACCATAAGAACAACTGCAGATGGCAGAGGAGTAGACAATTTGGGAGAAGATCAAGGCATCTTCCTCAACTACCCAAATTGGGCCAATCAAGCGACAAGCAATAAATTTTGGCAGCTACAAGATAGATCCACGGCAAGTGACATTAGTCAAACAACAAGACTTTCATGGCCACAATACTAAAGACCCGATTACACACATTATGTACTTTGTTGAGAGCTACAACATGGTGAAGATAGATATAGTGCCATCAACTGTGATATACTTAAAGCTCTTTCAATCGTCACTGACAGATGGAGCCAATTCGAGGTTCTACAACTTAGAAGATGAGTCTATTAAAATGTGAGATCAAATGATTGACACTTTCTTGGATCACTATTTCCCTCCTCAAAACATAAATGAGTTGACCAAGAAGATCTACAACTTCAAACAACAAGAAGAGGAGTCATATTCTGAGTCATGGGAGAGGTTCCAGAACATGCTGAGAAAGTTCCGCACCATGGTATCAACTTGTTAGGTCAAGCAAAGATATTTTATTGTGGGCTTCATCAAGGGGAAAAGCCCATGTTGGATAGGGTAGGGACATGCTTCTTCCTCAACAAGAAGTTGTTCAAATGTCACAAGATCCTTACAAATATGGTGAAGAACCAAAAATAGGGAGAAGAATGGGAGCGTCCAACAACTGTCAAAAGTGTTGGAGAGTCCAAGGTGATTTCTAGTTTGAATGAAAAATTGGATTTGATCACCAAGAAGTTATGTGCCAGGTATGGAAGCTCTTCAAGAGGAGAAGAAGAGGAGTGCATGTTTGCACGCCAAAAAAACTACAGGGGAGGAAATGACTACTCATGGAGAAAGGATCCAAAATTCTCATGGAGGAATCCCAACAACTTCCAGAAAGATCCTTCTCAAGCTCTATAAAGCAAGCCACAATAGGGTATTCCTCAACAACAATATTAACAAGACAGGGGTCCTAGTAAGATAGACCACATAGAGGACATGATGGGTAAGCTGGTCAGTCAGAATGAAGTGCTCATTGGATAGAATCAAAGGGAGTTACAAAATCTCGGGGCACATATTTGCAGCATTGAGATACAAATTTCTCAAATCGTGGTAGAGATTGCATCCTTGAAGAAACTAACTGAGCATGGGTTCCTAGGAAACACCAACATACTACTAACAATCAGCATGTAAAAGTCATGATGTTGCATAGTGAGAAGAAATTGTTGAAAGAGCATAAAATAGTTCCAAAGGCCCAAGACATAGGGGATGATGAAGACTCACTGGTGATTACTATTGTAGTTGATTCAGTTGAGCCAGGGACTACAATAGAGGATAAGACATGAAGCTAAAAATATTGAACCAGAGAAAACAAGGAAGGAAGTGTACATTCCACCTCATCACAAGAAATTGGTGACGCCATCACCCTTCCATATCAGTTTAAAGTCAAAGAAAATTGACAAGCAATTTCAAAAGTTCCTTGATAGCTTTTGGAAGCTTCATGTCAATTTCCTAATCACTGATGAAATTGAGAAGATCCCTTACTATGAAAAATTTCAAAAGAACTTGATCAACAAGAAGAGGAGGATAGATGACTCTGAGGTGGTAGTCCTAAAAGAGAAAGTTAGTGCATTTATTCTGGGAACATTTCCACTGGAAAGGCAGGATCTAGGTTGTTTCAATATCTCATGCTATATCGGGAGGACAAAATTTAGAGAAGCTTTATGTGATTTAGGGGAAAGTTCAATCTCATACCCTTGACCACTTTCAAGAATCTAGGTATGAAGGAGTCTAGGCAAAGCAATATGACCATTCAGCTGGTATACAACTCATTGGTGAGGCCTTACAGTATTTGTGAGGATGTTCTTGTCAAGGTGGATAGGTTTGTATTTCCAATAGACATTATTGTCATGGAGATGCAATATGGTCATGGCAACGAGCTATCACTCGGGAGTCCATTTCAAGCCACATATGATATGATTTTGGAAATGGGTAGAGGAAGATTGACATTGGGAAACAGAGAAGACCGTTATGAGAGGTTGATGCCTAAGACCACACATACTACAAAAGGCAAAGCACAATATCACATGCTATAGTAGGTCCAAGAAAAAGTGTTGTTATTTATGGGGAAGTCATTCCTTAATATGGCTCATGTGATGACACAAGTCCACTAAGGCACATTGGTATTGGACATCTTAGATAACACAAAATAAATCTCTTTGACAAAGGAAGTTCAATATCTTAATGATGAAGAAGAGGAACATATTCCAACAACAGTTGAAGAGGCAGATTATTCTACTCTTGTGCAAACATATCCACAATTGTCTTTAGAAGTGTGTCTCATGAATTTGATGGATGATTGTGCTAGATCTCATTCTTTATAGGAATATGTTTTATTTCACAAGGCGCTACCGTGTTATTACACCAGAAAGTTTGAGGATCTGAGACCACCTCCTCCACCTTTGGTCCCATCTTTGTTTAGTCCTCCGGACCTAGAGCTAAAGCCACTGCGGCCACACTTGAAGTACACTTTCTTGGCAGTAGAGGAGAATCTTTTGGTCATCATTTCAACTTCACTGAGCATCTAAGAAGAGGAGCAGCTGCTTGTGGTCCTGCAAAACTGCCATGCAACATTCAGATGGTATGTGGAAAACATAAAGGGGATCTCCCCTAGTTTCTTCCAACACAATATCAGACTGGAGGAAGGAGCTAAACCGATCGTGCAATGGCAATGTCAACTCTACCCCATCATGACCGAGGTAGTGAAAATAGAGGTAGTGAAACTTTTATCTACAAGTATTATATATGCTATCTCAGACTAGACTTGGGTTAGTCTAACCCAAATGGTTCCTAAGAATGGGATAATAATAGTCACAACTAACTCAAATGATGAATTAATATCTACTAGGTTAGTGACTGGGTGGCGTGTCTTTATAGATTATTGACGTTTGAATTCGACCACTCTGAAGGATCATTTCACACTTCCTTTCATTGATCAAATTCTTGAGAGGCTCACTGGACACTCTCAATTTTGCTTTCTCGATGGTTATTCTGGATACAACAAAATTTCTATTGAGCCACAAGATCAGGAGAAGTCTTCCTTCACTTGTCCTTATGGAACTTTTGTGTATCGTTGAACGTTGTTTGGTCTTTGCAACGCACTGTCCACCTTCCAGTATTGCATGCTAGATATTTTTCTAACATGGTAGAGTAATGTTTGGAGGTGTTCATGGAAGATTTTTTAGTTCATGAGGAATCATAAGAGGATTGTCTAGACAATCTTAATAAGGAGTTACAAAGATATGAGGACACTCACCTGGTTTTGAATTGGGAAAAATGTCATATAATGGTGAGTGAGGGAATTGTTTTGGGACACAAGGTGTCTAGTAAAGGAATGGAGGTTGATATAGTTAAGATAGAAGTCATCTCCAAGCTACCTCCACCATCATCAGTGAAGGGAGTGCATAGCGTTTTGGGACCCATCGGGTTTTAGTGAAGATTTATAAAAGATTTTTCCAAAATCGCCAAACCGCTCTCTGAATTGTTAGAAAAAATGTTGATTTTAATTTTGACGAGTGATTTTAAAGGCATTTGAGGTGTTGAGGAGAATCTAGTCTCCATACCCATTGTCCAGGATATGGATTGGGTCCAACCTTTTCATCGTATGTGTGACACATCAGAATACGCAGTGGGGGCTATTTTAGCTCAATGCCGGGATAAGGTTGCCATGGTTATATACTATGTGCTTAAAACTCTTAATGATGCCCAGTTGAATGACACAGATAAAAAAGGAGATATTTGATTTTTTTTCGCTCTTGAGAAGTTCCTCCAATATTTGTTAGGGGCAAAGGCAATAGTTTGGATAGATCATGCAACAATTAAGTATTTGCTACAGAAAAAGGATGCTAAGCCTAGGTTAATTAGACGGATATTGCTTTTGTAGGAATTTGATATTGAAATAAAAAATAAAATAGGTACTGAAAATGTGGTTGCTGACCACCTATCTAGGCTTGAAAGGGTGGATGAATACAATTTAGATATACCCATAGAGGAAGATTTCCTTGATGAGAAACTCTTTATTACGGCCAACAAAGATCCATGGTTTGCATACATTGCTAACTACTTGGCTTGTGTAAAGTTGTCAGAAGGTTGAGGATATCAGGAGAAGAAGAAAAATTTCCACTCCTTTAGGTATTATATCTGGGATGATCCTATTTTGCTTAACTAATGTAGGGATGGTATTTTAAGAAAATGTGTGCCGGAGTGTGAATTTGATAGAATATTAGCACATTGTCATTCATTACCTACTAGGGGTCATCATGCTAATTCTAGGACTACGTACAATGTCTTAGAATGTGGTTTCTATTGTCCTATGCTTTTCAAAGATGCTTTAATTTGTTATTCATTGTGATATGTGTCAACGTGCATGTAACATTTTGAAAAGACATGAGATGCCCCTGAATGTTTTTTAGGAAGTTGAGGTGTTTGATTTATGGGGCATTTTTTCATGGGCCCTTTGTGTCTTCAAATGTGAACTTATACGTTTTACTTTTCATTGATTACATATCTAAGTGGGTGGAAGCAATTCAAACCCACACCAATGATGCATAAGTGGTATGTCATTTTGTAAAAGATCATATTTTTGTAGGTATGGGATGCCCAGGTTGATCTTAGTGATGGTCGATCTCATTTCACCAATAAAAATTTAGGGCGCTTTGAATAAGTACGAAGTGAAGCATAGGGTTGGTACTTCATACCATCCCCAAACCCAAAGGCAAGTGGAGGTGTCTAATAAAGAGATCAAGAAAATCTTAGAGAAGACAGTCTCCACTAATAGGACTAATTAGAACAAGTTGCTCAATGATGCTTTGCGTGTGTATAGGACTACCTATAAGACCCCTATAGGAACCACTCCAATTAGGTTGGTCTATGGGTGAGCCTGTCACTTGCCTATAGAGTTGGAGCACAAAGTTATATGGGCATTAAGAGAATTGAACTACAATTTGGGTTCCGCATGAAGAAAGAGGATGTTGGAATAAATGAACTCAATGAGCTTAGGGTTGAAGCATATAAAAGCTCAAGGATCTAAAGAAATAACTAAAAAGATCCATGATTGTGGCATACTACATAGGATTTTCACTTAGGACAGAAGGTTTTTCTATTCAATTCTAGGTTGAAATTACATCCTAGGAAGTTGAGGTCTAGATGGAGTGGACCTTTTGATGTAGTGAAGGTTTTTCTCCTTGGGACGATAAAAATTAGAAATGGGGATGAGTCATTCCTTGTTAATGGCCAACAACTTAAACACTACTTTGGGGGAGATGTGGTAATGCAGAGGATGAGTTGAAGCTCATTGAGCTTCACTAATGGGTTCATTAGGATCGTCGATCATATGATGTAAAACAAGGGTTCTTGTTGGGAGGTGACCTAACCATCATTTTCATTCTTTACATTCCATTTTGTAGTTTCATAGCTTTTATTCTTGTTTTCTTAGTTTTTATGTATAAAAGGTACTGTGATCTATTATGTTTGGTGTCCAAGATAAGTACCACTCAGTACTACTGACATTGACTCAGTACTGCTGACAAGGTCACAGGAAAAAAATTGCATCGACATAACAACTCAGTATTACAGACCACAATGCTGACAGTAGTGATGACATAATAGAGAGACAAGCAAGTTTTTCATTTTGACTTGGTACTACCGACCCCAAAGTCGATAGCACCGACTCTCTACAGAAGAAAAGAGTCAATTAAGTGAGAAGGACTCAGTACTATTAACATCCTATCATTATTACCAACGAATATGCACGCTCTAGGTTCAGAATACTAAATTTCCCGCTCAGAAGCACCAATGAAATTTCAATGAGTCGGTACTATTGACACTTTGTCTGTACTACCGACACCTAATGACACAGGATCTACGGGAGCACAATCCAATGATTGAGACTCTTCGTATTTGACGGTCGGTACCTAAAATCCGTGGGACACGTTGGAACTACCGACACAAAATCAGTATTATGAACAACATGCGATCCACGCAATGACATTAGTCAATTGGGACCGTCAGTCACACCGAGCACATGAATTTGAGACAAAAAGTCAGTACTACTAACACCTCGTCAGTAGTATTGTCGAGACAATAGAGTAGAAGTTGCAACTATATAAGGAGGGGGTGTGAGTCATTTCTATCCACACCTTCTCTACTCCTTTAAGAAAGAACGTGCAAACATCTCTGGGCATTCAGACTCTACACCAAGCTCTTTCTCTCAAATCCCCTTCTACTACCAAGGATGGCACCAAGGCGAGAGGCTTCTTCATTGGCGGGGGTTCCAAACTTGGTTCCCATACCAAGCCGGATTTCTCATCCCAATGCCAACATCAAGAAGATGTATGAAGAGATGCAAAAGAGGGAGATGCATGCAATGCAGTATGGAGACTATGAATTCATCACCTCCATTGCCTTCACCAACAACATATGCAATGTTTGTGAGCATCAAGTGCTAGTGGGTTACCATCCCTTCTTCAACAATTGACTTACATACTTAGATCTTGTATGTGAGTTCTCGGCATCAGTGGAGGTCAACATCATCCCCGAGCATGTGGATGGATAGATGAATGGATGCATCATCTTCTGCCTCTACAACACCGACTCCACTCTAACACTTTAGCAGTTCAACACCATATATGGATGGCCATGTGAAGGAGACCGCTTCTACCCTGACAAATGTTGGGTTATTGAGGAGGCAGAGAAGCAGCGGAAACAAAAAATTTTCTCCCCAAACCCGGAACAAAAGGAATCGCATCAACATCTATATAATAGGAAAGATGGTTTGTGAATCATACCTAGTCCCGAGGCTTGCTCGGCGACAATACCATGCGCCTTGCACGGTCTTCACCTCCGGTCTTGGACGGTGTCTATGCAGCTCATGGTCGCACCGGGATTGAAGACTCCTCCTCCTACCGGACTGCCGGATGACAGTTGTCCTCCTGAGCGGCAGTGACCTCCCGCCTCTGAATTAGTCCACACAGACCACCCGGAACTCCACTCTCCTTGTCCCACAAGGAAGTTGAAGGAGTCGTACCCTCCTGTTGACGTACTAGTCGCCAACACACTCTCCTGCTGTTAATTGCAACTGCATTTGTCCTTCCCTTGCTGCACCTCCCTTTACGGGAAGCACTTGCTCGGGCTCTCTCTCGGTTACCAAAACCAGAGAGAACGACAACTTTGCAGAGCAATCAACTTGCACTGAGTTGTACTCTGAGAAGCCCCCAATACCCCTATATATATAGGCGGGTCATGGGATAGGGTTCTCTGTGCCCGTCAATACGGGACTAAAGCAGGAGTAGAAGGGTTCGGGATTTTCCACAAAAAGCAACCATCTCGCAACCTGAACCGATCGGTTGGGGACCTGAACCGATCGGTTCACCACTGAACCGATCGTTTGGGACCCTTGAACCGATCGGTTCACTCATGAACCGGTCGGTTGGGGTTCCAGGTTGGTTCCCGATTGACTTTCCTTGTTTCTTTCCCAATTGGTATCGAATACCAATATTATTCCCAATCGAATTGGGCAATTTGAAACGAAAGGAAAATTCTCACCAATCCTACTTTCCCAAGTTGCTCGATTGCACCAGTTGAACCGATCGGTTCAACACTTGAACCGGTCGTTTCACTCTGTGCATGAGCCGATCGGTTCAACAATTGAGCCGACTGGTTCAGCAACCTCAGCCGACCGGTTCATCACATGAACCGATCGGTTGGGAATGCAGATTGTGTAGAATCAGTCAAATGTGATTTCAATCAATCCGATACTCCAATCAATGCGTTCAACACCTTGAACATTATGATATTGAGCTATCGATTAATTGAGTGTTTAATTGAACTACTAAACTCCTTTAGTAATCAATCTAAACATTGCTTGTGGACAAAACTCCTCTTCCAGGTTAAATCCTATGTGTGTGACCCTGCAGGTCCATTTCACGTTGGCAGTGAAAGTCCATAACACTTATGACTTCACAAGCAAAGAGCGGTGCCTAGTCACACATCATTGCTACCCAAGTGAAAGTAGAAAGTTGGAGAACAACTTTCATCCTACAATCCGTGAATGGTGTTACAGTGAATGTATAATTCCTTTGTCACTGATATCCAGAATGAACTCGAGGCATGGAACAGTCATCCTGTCAATGTTCATTCATTTCCTTGATCTCAGAGTAGACCGAGTGAGATGTGTATGACATCAATATCACATATTGATTCACACGTGCATGTGCATGCCTTTCTCAATCCTACTCATCAAGTGGCCAAGGATATCAAACTCCCTCAGGAGGGACAAATCCCATATCTATCACTCACCCCTCAAAATCCCCATGTGTCAAAGCCACCCAATCATCACCTTTATAACAACCCATGTTTCAGGATTGCGTTTGATGATGTCAAAGTGTACCCAACGACATGTGTTGAGTGTAGTGATTTCAAGTCTAAGTATCACACTCACCACCATCACTGTGAGAGCTGACTGTGACTACCAAGTCATGGTTCCATGTGTCACTCTCACGGTGGGTCTGTCCGGTACCTTGTTCTCTAACAAGTACCTATGTGCTTGGTTTGATATCACCATATCATGACTAATGAGATTCTGTCATCAACCAACACACAATCTAGTCTTTAGTGTTATTGATGTCTATGGTTATTTCCACAATAACAACCGACTAGGGACTAAACAAGAAAGAATACTCTTAGCATCTGTATGATCTCATCGTTTAGGTCCTCAACCCAAAAGCATACGTCATTGAGTAAAACAATCTTTAGACATCTATCATGTTACACCATCATCTCAGAAATAGTTTAAACATATAGATTGGAAATTGCCTTTATTATTATTCAAATCATTTACAAAGTATCCCATTTCAATCATCATATGACTTGCTCTATGGGCATACATACCAACAGACTCCCACTTGCACTTAGAGCCAGTCACCAAGGAAACACAGTCCTTGTGACCTAGCATGACCATCATGCTTCTGCTGAGAAAGGGCCTTAGTCAGTGGATCAGCTATGTTGTCTTCAGTTGGTACTTTGCAAATCTTCACATCTCCTTGTTGTACGATCTCTCGTATGAGATGGAAGCGCCGCAGTATGTGCTTGGACCGCTGATGTGATCTGGGCTCCTTAGCTTGTGCAATAGCTCCATTATTGTCACAATAAAGCTGAATTGCATCACAGCCACTGGGAACTACACCAAGTTCTGAAATGAACTTCCTGATCCACACAGCCTCCTTTGCTGCATGCGAAGCAGCAATATACTCGGCCTCTGTAGGAGAATCGGAAATTGTTTCTTGCTTGGAACTTTTCCAACTCACAACTCCATTATTAAGGCAAAACACAAATCCTGACTGCGATCTGTAATCATCTTTATCGGTTTGGAAGCTTGCATCGGTGTAACCCTTTACAACCAGCTCTTCCTCGCCGCCGTACACAAGAAACTGATCCTTAGTCCTTCGCAAGTACTTGAGGATGTTCTTCACGGATGTCCAGTGAGCATCCCTGGGATCTGACTGGTACCTGCTCATCATGCTGAGAGCATACGAGACATCTGGGCGTGTGCACAACATAGCGCACATGATGGATCTAATGGCTGATGCATATGGGATCCCATTCATACGCTCCCTCTCTTCACAAGATTGGGGACATTGAGCTCTAGAGACGGTAACTCCATGTAGCATAGGGACGTTGCCTCTCTTTGAGTTCTCCATGCTGAACCGCTTCAGCACCTTGTCAATGTACGTGCTCTGACTTAGTCCAAGAAGCCTTCTAGATCTATCTCTATAGATCTTAATTCCTAGAATATAGGATGCTTCTCCTAAGTCCTTCATTGAGAAAGTTTTCCCAAGCCAAGTCTTTACCTTCTCTAAGGCTAAGACATCATTCCCCATCAAAAGTATGTCATCCACATACAATATGAGAAATGTGGTCGAGCTCCAACTAACCTTCTTGTACACACAAGGTTCATCTTCATTTTGAATAAAGCCAAACACTTTGACTTCTTCATCAAATCGAAGATTCCAACTCCGAGATGCTTGCTTCAATCCATAGATTAACCTTTGCAGTTTACAGACTTTATTGGCATTCTTTGGATCTACAAAACCTCGAGGTTGTGTCATGTACACATCCTCATGAATATTCCCGTTAAGGAATGTGATTTTAACATCCATCTGCCAAATCTCATAGTCATAATAAGCTGCAAAAGCAAGCATGATCCTGATGGACTTAATCATGGCAACTGGAGAAAAGGTTTCATCATAGTCAACACCTTGAATTTGTCAAAAACCCTTTGCAACCAATCTACCTTTATAAGTTTGCACATTGCCATCCATGTCGGTCTTTTTCTTGAAGACCCACTTGCACCCTATGGGTTTTACCCCTTCGGGTGGTTCCACCAAAGTCCATACTTTGTTGGAGTACATGGATTCCATCTCGGATCTCATGGCTTCTAGCCATTTCTTAGAATCTGGTCCCTCCATAGCCTCTACGTAGGTAGTTGGATCATCATCTATGATCAACTCTCCACCTTCCTGAGTTACAAGGTATCCAAACCTCTCAGGTTCAAGGCGAGTCCTACTAGATCTATGAGGTCCTTGTGTTACCTAAGGAGACTGAGATTCCACAATACCTTGTGAATCTCCATTTTCCTCTGGTACATCTACCGGTTCAATGTTCTCTTGTTGGGCTTGAACCTCTTCAAGCTCTATATTCCTCCCACTGTTTCCTTTGGAAATAAATTCCTTCTCTAGGAACACAGCATCCCTGGCAACAAACACTTTGTTGTCAGTAGGGTGGTATAGATAGTATCCCTTGGTTTCCTTGGGATATCCAACAAAGTAACATTTATCAGATTTGGGTCCAAGCTTATCAGGAAACATTTTCTTGACGTAAGCCCCACAACCCCAAATCTTCATAAAAGTCAAATTGGGACGCTTCCCAGTCCATATCTCATATGGTGTCTTTTGAACCGATTTAGATGGTACACGGTTAAGTGTAAACGCGGCGGTTTCAAGAGCATAACCCCAGAAATAAATTGGAAGATCAGCAAAACTCATCATAGATCGCACCATATCTAACAATGTGTGATTCCTTCTTTCAGACACACCATTATGTTGTGGTGTTCCAGGCGGATTCCATTGTGATACAATACCACAGGCTCGCAGAAGGTCCTCAAACTCCTGGCTCAAGTATTCTCCACCTCGATCGGAACGAAGTGCCTTAATACTTTTACCAAGCTGGTTCTGTACTTCATTCATGAAATCCTTGAACCTTTCAAGGGTTTCTGACTTATGTTTCATCAGGTACACATAGACATACCTACTGAAGTCATCAGTAAAGGTAATGAAGTACTGATACCCACCTCTGGCATTAGTTCTAAAAGGCCCACATACATCAGTATGTATGAGTCCTAATAGATCACTAGCTCTTTCACCTTTACCTGAAAAGGGAGTCATGGTCATCTTGCCCAACAAACAAGATTCACATGTCTCTATTGATTCATAATCAAAAGAGTCTAGATAACCATCCTTATGGAGTCTAGAAATGCGCTTCTCATTTATGTGCCCTAGACGACAATGCCAGAGATATGTTTTGTTTGATTCATTGAGTTTTTGCCTTTTGGTGTTTACGTTGTATACACTTGTCTCCAAGTCTATCAAGTATAGACCATAAGACATAGGGGCACTGCCATAAAAGATCCCATCTTTAGAAATGGAACACTTTCCATTCTTAATAAGAAATTCAAATCCATCTTTGTCCAAACAAGAGACGGAAATGATATTCCTATTTATGGCAGGTACATAATAGCAGTTCTTCAACTCTATTATTAGCCCACTAGGTAGAGTTAACTCATAGGTTCCTACGGCACTGGCGGAAACTCTTGCCCCATTAGCAACACGTAGTTCAACCTCGCCTTTCCCCAAAGGCCTACTTCTCTTAAGATCCTTCACATTTGAACAAATGTGAGATCCGCATCCGGTATCAAGTACCCATGACGAAGAAGTAGTAAAGTTAATCTCTATCACGTATACACCAGAAGTAGAGATCTATATCTCCGACTTCTTCTTCCATTGTCCCTTCCATCCTCTCCATGTGGAAGAAATTGGTTTGGCAAGAGAACACTTCTCTCCTTTACCTACTTTCTTCTTCACCAACGCATTAAGCGTACATTGAGTGGATTCTAAGGCTCCTGGTATATCTGGATTGTGCAGAACACTTCTCACAGTCCTCAACCAGTTATGGAATTTATTCTCAATTAATTTTCCCATTTTAAAAGATGATTCTTTTGCCATTCTACAAGAGAAAAATTGCATTTGTCAAAACCTTTTTGATTTGATTTGAATAAAATTTGACGATAGTTAATTAGGCCTTTATTTAATTACCGCTCCCACTATTTTGACTCAAATTGATAGCCCTCACCATCAATTCAGAAGATTGCAGCGTACAATCTTCTAGTGGGTCAAGATCCTAGAATCCTCTAAGCCATGGACCAGCTTTGGCTGTCACCCACAACTCAAATCTTCCGGGTAGGCAACTCTTGCCAATTGTATCATATGCAACTCTTGATGAATGAACATGCACAACACCTTGCCATGAACATTTCGTGCCTCTGGGATTAGACGCTCTAAGAATCACCAGTTAAGTCAAACCCATAAGCCGACACGGTAAACATGCACCCTGCTTTGGCAGAACCTACATGTCGAGCCTTCACACTTCCACAAGATAGACGGCGCACCACGCTTTGGCGTAACCTACGCTTGGTCAATCTAGTTTGCCATGTGTGTCGCTAATGGAAGGCATATAAGACTTAATATTTTAATGAGGGATTTGGTTTTATATACATATACATATCCAATCACCACAATATATAGTATGTATCATATACATGCTATATCCCACAGAAAACATGCATAAACGATAAAAGCAATGATTATGGCCATCCTATTTGTGATTCCTCGAGCCAAGAGGAATCACGGTCATCTAGGTCTACATCACATGCAACCTGTACAAGATGAAATCTGTCCCTACCTTTCTGGGTTTGATCAGCTCATCTCCATGACTGATCGGCTCGCCATCAGGTAGGTTGTTCGGGTGCCACCAGCCGATCGACTGGCTCCTCCAGCTGATCGGTTCACTAGTCATCGTGCATCTCCTCAGGTCACCACCCGCTCATCTCGTTCCTCGAACTGGCCGTCTGGATCACCAACCGATCATCTTCAGGTTGTCCGCCGTTCTTTGACATAACAGGAAATAAAATCTATCCTATTTTACAATTGAATTGTGAAACCCCGGGTTACATTCGGGGGAAGCAAAGGTAGGAAAAGAATTCTCGAATTATTTCGAGTTACATCAGGAATATGAGAAAGGGAATCGGTGCGCAGACCGAGATGCAAGCAACCACACAAACAACCACACACAGATATAGGGGTTTATAGGCCATGATCATGCTACACATCCACCACAAAACTCATTTAAGGGCGACGCGTATCAAGTGCATTAATATTACATATCATATATGTATATTAGGGATTTGTGGATTGGACATGTATAAAGCCGATATTATTCGCATCGCATGCAATAAATAAAGGCGACAAACCAAAATCAATCATATCGATAATCCTAAAATATAGAGAGGTTGACGTGGCTCTGATACCACTGTTGGGTTATTGAGGAGGCAGAGAAGCAGCGGAAACAAAAAAATTTCTCCCCAAACCCGGAACAAAAGGAATCGCGTCAACATCTATATAATAGGAAAGATGGTTTGTGAATCATACCTTGTCCCGAGGCTTGCTCGGCGACAATACCACGCGCCTTGCGCGGTCTTCACCTCCGGTCATGGACGGTGTCTGTGCAGCTCTTGGTCGCACCGGGACTGAAGACTCCTCCTCCTACCGGACTGCCGGATGACAGTTGTCCTCCTGAGGGGCAGTGACCTCCCGCCTCTGAAGTAGTCCACACGGACCACCCGGAACTCCACTCTCCTTGTCCCACAAGGAAGTGGAAGGAGTCGTACCCTCCTGTTGACGTACTAGTCGCCAACACACTCTCCTGCTGTCAATTGCAACTGCAGTTGTCCTTCCCTTGCTGCACCTCCCTTTGCGGGAAGCACTTGCTCGGGCTCTCTCTCGGTTACCAAAACCAGAGAGAATGACAACTTTGCAGAGCAATCAACTTGCACTGAGTTGTACTCTAAGAAGCCCCCAATACCCCTATATATATAGGCGGGTCATGGGACAGGGTTCTCTGTGCCCGGCAATACGGGACTAAAGCAGGAGTAGAAGGGTTCGGGATTTTCCACAAAAAGCAACCATCTCGCAACCTGAACCGATCGGTTCACAAGTGAACCGGTCGGTTGGGGACCTGAACCGATCGGTTCACCACTGAACCGATCGTTTGGGACCCTTGAACCGATCGGTTCACTCATGAACCGGTCGGTTGGGGTTCCAGGTTGGTTCCCGATTGACTTTCCTTGTTTCTTTCCCAATTGGTATCGAATACCAATATTATTCCCAATCGAATTGGGCAATTTGAAACGAAAGGAAAATTCTCACCAATCCTACTTTCCCAAGTTGCTCGATTGCACCAGTTGAACCGATCGGTTCAACACTTGAACCGGTCGTTTCACTCTGTGCATGAGCCGATCGGTTCAACAATTGAGCCGACCGGTTCAGCAACCTCAGCCGACCGGTTCATAACATGAACCGATCGGTTGGGAATGCAGATTGTGCAGAATCAGTCAAATGTGATTTCAATCAATCCGATACTCCAATCAATGCGTTCAACACCTTGAAAATTATGATATTGAGCTATTGATTAATTGAGTGTTTAATTGAACTACTAAACTCCTTTAGTAATCAATCTAAACATTGCTTGTGGACAAAACTCCTCTTCCAGGTTAAATCCTATGTGTGTGACCCTGCAGGTCCATTTCACGTTGGCAGTGAAAGTCCATAACACTTATGACTTCACAAGCAAAGAGCGGTGCCTAGTCACACATCATTGCTACCCAAGTGAAAGTAGAAAGTTGGAGAACAACTTTCATCCTACAATCCGTGAATGGTGTTACAGTGAATGTATAATTCCTTTGTCACTGATATCCAGAATGAACTCGAGGCATGGAACAGTCATCCTGTCAATGTTCATTCATTTCCTTGATCTCAGAGTAGACCGAGTGAGATGTGTATGACATCAATATCACATATTGATTCACCCGTGCATGCGCATGACTTTCTCAATCCTACTCATCAAGTGGCCAAGGATATCAAACTCCCTCAGGAGGGACAAATCCCATATCTATCACTCACCCCTCAAAATCCCCATGTGTCAAAGCCACCCAATCATCACCTTTATAACAACCCATGTTTCATGATTGCGTTTGATGATGTCAAAGTGTACCCAACGACATGTGTTGAGTGTAGTGATTTCAGGTCTAAGAATCACACTCACCACCATCACTGTGAGAGCTGACTATGACTACCAAGTCATGGTTCCATGTGTCACTCTCACGGTGGGTCTGCCCGGTACCTTGTTCTCTAACAAGTACCTATGTGCTTGGTTTGATATCACCATATCATGACTAATGAGATTCTGTCATCAACCAACACACAATCTAGTCTTTAGTGTTATTGATGTCTATGGTTATTTCCACAATAACAACCGACTAGGGACTAAACAAGAAAGAATACTCTTAGCATCCTTATGATCTCATCGTTTAGGTCCTCAACCCAAAAGCATACGTCATTGAGTAAAACAATCTTTAGACATCTATCATGTTACACCATCATCTCAGAAACAGTTTAAACATATAGATTGGAAATTGCCTTTATTATTATTCAAATCATTTACAAAGTATCCCATTACAATCATCATATGACTTGCTCTATGGGCATACATACCAACAAAAAATTCACTTCAAGGCAGCATGGGAGCTATTGTCTGAGTTTCTGGAAGGTCAACACGTCAACTAGCACATAAACTTTGTCAACAACGTTGAGCATCCCTTTTCTCACATACTCCATCACCTCCTCACCAACACTCTTCTTTCTAAATCTAGTCAAGTGCAGGGGAAATCTTAGAGGGTTGACCTATACTTTCTGTACAAGATGTTGGACCTAGGACACATTAGTTTGAACTTTGGTTCCCTATTCCATCAATATGTGATGGGGGTGAAGCGCCAGGTGTAGAGGAAACCTCCAATTAATTTTGGAGGGTTGATCATGCCAATAGATCTCCATCTTAACCTTGACCTCTCGATCACCATAGCACTGAAGGCCACACCAAATCTCAATCTAAAGCATTTAAAGAAAGTCATCCTTTTCAACACACACCATGTGATTGTACACACATTTTGTACAGTTGGTACCTAATACAAGGAACGGGCATTGCCTGATGCTGTCTTAAACTTGTAGGGAATCCATATTGCGGTGGCATGTAGACAACTCGACGTACAAGTAGGAAAAAGGTGATGTAGTAGAAGACTGACAACAGGAGCAGAATGATGACAAAGAGGAAGAGGAGGAGGAGACAACCATCCCCGTCATGTGGAGGCAGGTTCACGCAAGTGTCCACGACACTATGCAACCTCCAGTTCTTCTGCTCTACTACCATCATAGGTGAATGATCCATATTAGGAATGTAAGAGATGCTGAAAGAGATACAACAAGGACAACAATAGGAAAGAGAGACCTTAAGGTATCCATGATTTATAGGGACAATTTTACCAAAACTAATAGATGATATTCCTGAATGAGCAACTTCTCTTAGAAAAGAAAGAGAACATGCACATGCACCTACAGAGGATGGAGGGATACCAACAACCTTTATATGATCACTATTGGAATCACTGTTTGGGAAATCGGTCTGCACGACCGCATATACTGCCATATATACCTATTCAGTCACCCTACCACACCGCATATTATTAATCGGTATGCTAAGCGGTCATGGGCAACATATACTCCCGCTTGGACGATTAAGCGGCCGATTAAACTCCACTTTTCGAAAATCCCACAACTAATGTTCAGGCATTCCGTACATACATGCATATATATACACACATTTTAGTATATATATAAATTGAGATATATAGTCATTGAATTATATGTATACATTGTAATACATATAAAAATTTTTCCACATGCATTTGTACATTTATTTGCATACCTTTTGGTATATTAACATGTATAGATACATATACAATATACCTAAATATACAATCACATATTTGTGCATGTATATATACATTTTGATTTATTCACATTTATACACACTATACATATATTTATACACTGATTTACCTACATTTTAGTATTTGTACATATATTACAAACACATTCTATATATAGACATATATACATATATAAGCATACCATGCATCATACATGCATATTAATATGTTTATAAGTAAATAGATGTACATGCCTACTCTATATGTTTTAATTTATGATCTCACTATGTTATTTTATATATAATTAGTTTATTGAAATAAAAAAATCCAAAACTACATATACTCCCATATATACTCCCGCATACCGCATATACTCTATGCAATACCTCTCTGTCCATACACCGCATACCGCTTTCCTGAACCGTGATTGGAACTAAGGGTACTTTAGTGGTTATCCACAACCTCAATTAATGCCACAACAACTGCCAAGTTTTTTAGGGACATTCCCTCCCTTTGATCCCACCATGACATATCTTCCACCACCATCCATGTGATCTGATTACATAGTTCCACCTCTTAAGTTAGAATTTTAACTATGTGCACATTGTCAAATTCGAGTTTAGGGGGTAGTTGGAACAGTTTCTATCCTTAGTTTTGTTTTCTTTAGTCTTTATTTGCTTTATTTGCTTTTTAGTTTTATCTTTTCTAGCTGTAGGACCCACATCTATCTAGTGTAAAAGTGGAGTTTAATTCATGGTTCATTTTAATGTCATATTCTCTAGTTTGCGTGCAAAGGAAAATTAAACAAATTAAAATTTGGCTTATTTGCACATTTCTTGATTTGCACCACTTAGAGGAAGTGTATGGGAAAGTCAACTTAAGGATATTTAATATGAATGGACATCTTATTTATTCATGAAATGTGGATGAAAATGGGGTTTGATCCTGAATTGATCAAACAGTTAACAAGATCTTAAATGGAAATTCAAGAAGAAAAACTCTATGGTTACCTTATACACGTCATTAGAGAGGGACATTGTGATGACCCAGAATTTCATATTTCTGAAACCTAAGGTAGTATTTGAGGACCATGAAATCTAGGTTGATGGTTGATACCAAATTGATGAATTGGCTATCCAATGATGGACTCTTAACACAACTAGGGGTTGAATGGAGATACGATGTATGATTTTGACATCTAACTGGGTTCAATTGGGATGGACGACTTTTTTCTAACTAATTAAGTGTTTATGAGATTAAACATCCATCTAGATATATGTTTAAATTTGAATGATTATAGAGTGAACTTTTGGATATAGATAACAACCATATTAATTGGATTGAACTTGTTTTATGAGGATTTGGCGATTAATTGACTCACTTAAACACCATAGCACTAGTACCAGCACCAACGCTTGCTCTGGACGGTGTCGGCCTAGTCAAGGACCAATGTGCATCCTACCATGCAAACCTGATGTCTCAGGTACTAGATGTTTGCTGGTTAAAGGATACACTACTATGTAGATCAGCCAGCTAGTGGCAATGAGATCATGCCACCATCCAGAACCTGATGTACATGACTTGGCCCTTAAGCATCAGCCGGTGAGCATTGTATATTGACTCAAAAATCAATTACATACTAGGCACACTCATCCAAGCTCTAGGCAGCCATTTGGTGCAACAACACCATGACTTACAAGACATGGTCCAACAATACTATTATAATCAGTGACATAATTAGTAGCAGCAACAGGACTTAGCCACTAGCGGCCAGCACTCTGGAACCTATGTTGTATTCCTCTCTAGCACATTCACTTGATAACATCTCATCTTTTCTTCTAAACTATAGAGCTCAATGACTATTGTGCTAAATTTTAGAAGGAAGCCAAGAATGGATGCTAATTTTTGGACTAGGAAGGAGGCCAACAGCTATGCACTGGTACCAGCTTGCAACAACCAACATTAATCCAGACTGAACTCTATCCATCTACTGAGAGATAGTCAAAACTCCAAAGATTTTATACATGTATAATTCATGTCTCTTATGATGTGGTTGTAAGTATTTCCATACTGGTACAGAAAAACTCCAACATTTTCTTCCCTATCTTGGCAACTCATCTGTGACATAGCAGGCTTAGAGCACCCTACCTACTCGTATCCTTAACTACAGTCCATCATGATCTGGTTCATATCATAGGCCAAAAGTAGTTTTGTTGTGTAGTGGGGGTGTAACAACATGCTTCATAGCACTCTCTGACCATATCATGATTGTATTTACAACATGAAACTATGTGTTAACTGTGCGGGATTCTTCAATTAATTCTATTCCAAGCAAACTTTCCTTTTTCTCAATGAAGCAACTACACTCTAGGCTGCCCCATCAGCACTGTGGCATCCCTGGTTGTGCAGCGCCACTTGAGCTTAAGCATCAACATTCCCTTGATCACAACACATGCCGGTTCCTTAATATAGGCCAGCTCACTGAAGTAGAACACATCCATCACATACATAGTCATCGAGATTGAGAGATCAATCCTCTGATCATCGTACCTCTCCAATCTGAGAAGAAGCTTGATCACCACTATGCATAAAACAACAATCCATAATGTCACGTTGAAGAGTATGTTGAGTGTGTGACTCCCCCTCCTCCTTTACTGCAAATGACACAATAGGACCATTCAGTACAATTTCCCAATGGAACACGATAAAAGAGCAAGTTGTTGATGACAGTAGTACCTTCCAAGTTGTTGGCTGCAATGACTATCACCTCCAACACAAACCAAAGATGGATCTTCACATAATGGCAATACTCCACCCTTCATAGTCATGCCAGATTGTTCCCTAAAACCAATATTGTGATTAGATATTTCACTAACCTACCAAGCCTTTTTTCTCTTCACCATCAGTAATTGAATAAAAAAAATAAAGTAATAATCAATACTACCCATCAGTTCATGTGACTTTGCCTGTTGAAACTCATAGGTTATCTGCCAGTGACTGTATGATGAGAACAAACACAACCCCAGTGACCACAACCAACAAGCGCTGCCCTTTGGTTTTATTAACCTGAAAACAAAATGGTATACTGGTTAGACATGATATTAGTGGATGATCATGCCTATATAAATTGTATCCTAGGTTAGACCAGAATCTACATGTGAGCAAGCATTCAATAATTTACCATTGCAGCCATGTGGATATTGTTTTCTTAAGAAGATTCATCCAATTAATTAAACCACTGTAGAATATCAAGTACACCATAAAATAGATCAAAAGAAGAAAGGTTTTATGTACAAATTTTATCCATTTAACTATAGTCATAATCTTAATGATGTTGAAGATAATAAAATTGAAATAAAAAACCCAAGTGAGCAATATAAAATATATATTTGTGAAAATCAACATTTGAAGCACATCTTTGATAATATATATTTGATATTTTTTTGGTCAGTCAAAACTCCTGTTGCTTTTTTTTCAAAAAATGAAAAAAAAGCAACATGCGTTTTGACCAACCAAATAAAAAATATCAAATATATATTTGTGAAAATCAACATTTGAAGCACATGCTTTGATATATTGAATGTTATGGTCCAAAACCATTTCAAACAAGGCTATAGATCTGCCACGATAGCAACTCAATTCCAAGCAAATTGCTGCCTTCTAATACTAAGAATCCCATAATCCAAAAATTTAGGATGTTGATTTGCTAGAAATTTCCCACCTTTTTGCAACCTTCGTTTTTATTCTTCATGAGCAGAATGACCAGACAAGCGATCAGATTTGTTTCCAACACATAAGATTGTGTCAAAGTATTAGATTTCAGTTACAGTAATCCAAGTTTGCAGTATACTAAATGATGATAACTTCGAGAACAATGAGTTTAGGTATATAAATCTGCAATAACTAAGACAAAAGTATAACAACCATAAATAAGCATTGAATTGGTTGCTAAAATATATAATACATAGAGCAAAATGATACACACCGTTAAAATCATCTTTTAAGTCAAACACCATGACCAAAGCAACTAGCTTGTCAACAATAGGCATCATTCCTAGAGAGAATTCATGATTCGATGAGTAGTGCAAATAGAGACATCTGTAAGATAATACTTAGTATAAGTAGTCTGCCTGGAAAGCAGCCAGTTATAAGGGGTACTTTGTAATATGATGAATGTGATAAATATATAAGAAATTTAAGCCATAATAAAGGTTGTATCCATGATAGAGTATACCAGATGAAGAATCCAAGTCATCTATATAGTTAAAAGAAAGAAACCCTGCATTTATAGAGTATGGACATTAAAAACACCATTACAAAATGCATAATAAAATTACAAATGCAGAATATGTTATGCTTTTCTTATATATCACTTATGTTCAAACTTAGTTATTAAAAAAGATCTAAAGAAGAAGAAATTTATAAACATAAGGTACATGTAGATTTTTACTTGAAAGAATGTTCATTTTGCTAGTAGTGTGAAGTCCAACAAGAAAGAACCCAAGTTTGTTCTCCAGTGGAACATTTGCTTCCATAGTTGAGGAAGGGACGTCGACTACCACCACAAACAATGGAACAAAGCTTAATCTTCCGAGCTATTTTGCTTGCTTTCTGTAGATGTCCAAATCTGTTGCTTGACCAATGAGGATATGGATTACTAATGTGGCCTGCAATTAAGAACTTTTGTGTTATCAATCAACTTTGAAGAAAAAAAATTTAATTTTAGAAATCAGCTAGATTAAATGGTCAAATTAGGAAAATTACAAACTTTCCTGATCTCTCACTCCAATGTCCCCTGCATCCAAAACTAATTTTCTTAGCTGCAAATGAGAACAAAGATTACAACAAACTCATAATTTACAGTGACAACAAAACAAAACTTACCTTCAACAACTATTTATTCAGTTTTGAAGTAGTCAATGTGTATAAATGAATAATAAGGTTTACTTTTGCACCTGATAATTAGTAACATTGACTTGTAGAACATATGAATTGGATACAATATCCAGTGCACATAATAAGAAACTCAAACATAAAGGACATACATAGTTCAAGTCAAACACCAAGACTAAAGTAGCTAGTTCTCTACATTAGGCAATATTCCTAGAGAGGATTCATCATCAAGATGAGTGGTACAAACATAGACAGCCGCAAGAAAATACTTAGTATAAATAGTCCACCTTGGAAAGCAACCAAGTACAAGTGGTACATTGTAATAGGATGAATGCGATAAATATATAAGAAATTTGAATTTTGTCAAAGGTTATACCCATGATAGAATACACCAAATGAAGAAAACCCAAGTCATCATTAACATCAATAGAAAGAAACCTTGCACTTGCAAAGTATTGAAATAAAAGCACCATTAGAAGATGCAAATGTGTGCATTTTTCATAGAAAAATGAATGATCCACATGATTTTTCTTTAATAATATATCACTTATGTTTAAACTCAATTATTGGGTACGAGTAAATGGTAAACAAGAAGAAATTGATAAAGATAAGGCACATGCAATTTTTACTAGAAAGAATAAAAGAATGGTCCTTTTACCAATAGTGTGAGGTCAAACAAGAAAGACAAATAGTTCGTTCTCTAGTGGCACATGTGCTACCGTAGTTGAGGGAGAGACATTAACTACCATCACCATCACTGAATGAATTTTACAAGAACATAAATGAAAATAATAGATTGGTTACCAAATAACTAGCACAAATAAGAAAACAATTTTTGGATGAATAAAAGACTACGTATTGTTTGAAAAAAACATACACCAGGAGAAAACATATAAATAGTGAATGTACTTCATTTCCAATATGAAATGAAAACATGTAACTATTTTTCTATGCATTGTCTTTAAAGAATGTAAAAAAATAATCTATGAGGCTTCATGCATGCATTTTGCAATTTAAAGTTGAATCTCTTCAATCCATGAGTTTCATGAACTCCCATCATACTCCAAACCCTGTAATAACACAATGTTGTTAATAAGATCTATGATTAGAAAATTCTTAATACATTTACTTAGTACCTCATCATCAAAGTTGTCGAGCTCCATAATATCTTCATTCCTACTGGACTTTAGTACATTGAATAACTTTCTAATGTGAATGTGAGCTTTCTCTACTTTTTGATTAGCTAGGTCAGCTCTAGCTTTGGCATCAGCTGCTAATTTTTTAGCTTGTTCAACTCTAGCTCATGCATCATTTGTTTCTTTCTTCTATTTCTCAAATTCTTTTACATGGGTAAGATTTCTGTATCTTTGACCACCAAATAAACTTTCTCACATACATATATGTCCTGGTCTTTTAGGTCCAAAGACCATCAAACATATCTCATCATCACTCACTTCAATTGTTCCTTGTTCACGCTGAGACACTAACTGTGTGATTTGTTCCTGAGCAACAATTTATCTTGTTAAATTTGATGTTATATAGGTCAGTGTATCTGATAGAAACATAGGAATCATGCTTACCATCTTTTCTTGAGCAACATCGTCCACAAGATTCTTGTCTTTTCTCGTTCGAGTCAATTCAAACATCCTCAATCGAGATGGCACAACTCCATTGTTATTGTTAGTCTATAGATTAATGAAATAAGATTAATTTAGATTACAAAAAATAGAAAAAGAAACTAAATTACATAAATCTTCGTGTTCCACAACACTAAATCGCGTCCTCCCAGTACAGTGAAGCATTGACTACTTAGAATGACTTATCTTATTACGAGATCTAGCTGCCTTGAGAACAAAAAAAGAGGTTTAATGAATAAATATGTAAATATAGTGAAAAGTCTATTAAATAAAACTCCCAATAATAATGAGAGTTGAACAATGCATAGACTCACAAATTTACTTAGAATCTACCTGGAAATAGTCACTTTTCCAATATCTTTTTATTAGAAACTCCCAATCAGATTTTTCTACATTGGAAGGTCAATTTTTGAGAGCTTCTTCATAAGTGGTGTATTTGTCGTATATCTTAAAAAAATTCAATTTTAAAATCACGCCATGACTTTCCCATGGATTTGTACAATGAACGTGTCATTAGATCATTTTCCTCAGGTAATGAATCATCATCATGAATGATAAAATCATCCTACAATAGTAAGGTGAATTTGAGAACATGAACAATTATTATTCAGGAACATGGACACATAGAAATTGAACAAAACCTGAATTAATTTGAGCAACTTCTCCTTCTTTTCAATTGGCATGCAACTCCACCTTGAATAACTAAGAGGGTCATTTATTGAACTACAAAAAATGACTTGAATTCGACTAGCTAGAAGCCAATTTTGGATTCTATATATCAAATTACATTCAGAATTATATTCTGTCTTTATTTTATCAACACCGCCATTTCTGAAGGTCCTCAAGTTCAAATTTTTTGTTTTCCCTCGAACCCTTTTTCTCTTTGGTTGATCTAAGCCATTGAAAAATGAGTATTTGACTTATAGATATGATATATTAAATAATTATTACCATGATCGCTATCCATCTCTTTTGTAACATCATTTGCCTTAGGAGTTGGTTGTGAGCAATTTTTCACTCTATGATGCCTCAACAGCCTATTACTAAAGTTAACCTACCTTGTGGTGGAATAGTCATCAACATTCATACAGCCTTCAACAAATGAATCTGTGGTGAAATCTTCCTTCTCATGTTGAACTGTGATAGTTTTACAAATTGTATCATTAAAAGAATTATATATGAATGATAAACACATATATGAAAACAAAATTTCAATTTACCATGATCATTTCTGACATATAGATTAGGAGAAGGTTCATGTGTCATGTTATATAGATAATTTTCTTCTTTGTTTTGTGCCCCTCTTATTTCTTTTGTACAACCAAAATTTTCAGCATGGTGGGGAGTATAAGTTTTAGAGATGGAATTAACTGCATTGCATGAAAAATGCTAAAACATTATGTATACTTTTCATTACTTTTTATACCAAATCTAATCCTTACCAGAATTCATGTTGGTTCGACTCTAAATTGTTCTTACAGCCCGTTCAGAGTATCTGTTGAGATCTTCAGGCCCCAAAAATCTCTTTCTAGTGTTTGTCTGCCTTAGTGAAACAGCCTCATCCTCAATGTGATCTTTAAGAACATTATGAGTGGTCAATCCCTATAACTATATTACTTTGTATATGTAAAAGTAGTAATCAAATATTCTAACATCTATATGATAGAATATTACCTTGATCTTTTCTATCTTGTCCATTAGGAGGCGCTTGAAATTGTATAGCTGCCACACATTTGGTAACAATTGAAATTTGTAAACATAAGCTAGTATTCATTACATATGTATACCCAAGATCCAACCCTCACCAGGATTGTTTTTGGTCATATTCTAAATTGATTTAATGACCTGCTTAGAACTATCAATATTTTGAGGCCGCAAGATCCTCTTGCCTATGTTTGTCAGCCTTACCTAAACATCGTCATCCCCCTTGTAACCTTCAAGAACATTAACAACAGTCAATCCCCCCTCTACAAATTGTACTAGTATACATTAAGAACTATATCAATAGATACAAGTATACACAATAAGAATACATATATTTGAAAAAATAATATCTAAATATTACCTTGATTTTTTTCTAACTTGTTTATTAGGAGGCACTTCAATGTTCTTTTCAAGTAGAGTAACACCCACATTACTTGGTGCCCCATTTTTTTCTTTTGTGACAACCAAATTTTCAAGTTGATGAGGGTCTCGAATATTGTTGGTAGTTTTAACTACATTTCATGATCATAATGTTAAACTATTATATATGTAGAGACATTATGCATGAAGTTCTTTAAAAACTACACCTAGATTCTTGTTGGATGAATTCCATGGACCAGCCATCAACATATGTGCACATTTTTGCACGATCTCATGAATAGATTTTTTTGTAAGAAAATAATAAATCAACTAAAAAACAAAGCAACAAATTTCTTGTTAAAAAGAATGAAAGAGAAGCATTTGACAATTTGATTGTGACCTCCATTCATCCTTTTCTTCAAAAAATCCCCATAGTTTTGTATTTGTTGTAGAAAATCATCATTCATGGCATCTACATTCTTGTCTTGAGGATTTTGAACAGGATTTTCTCCCATGTGTTTAAGGGTTGCTGCTACAATTTTTATAATTTTAGTGAAAATAGAATGATGCAAAGTTGAGACAAAATCATTATCATTAAAAGATTTAAGACAAATACTTACTGTCTTCAAGTGGTTGGTGTTTTGTCCCACTAAAATATCCATTTTGAGGCCTCAAGATACTCTTGCCGGTGTTATTCTGCCTTACTGAAATATCATCATTATGTTTGTTATCTTCAGGAGCATTAATAACAGTCAATCCCCCGTCTGCAAATTGTACTAGCATACATCACGATCTACATTAATATGAGTATATTCAATAAGAATACATATATTTCAGAAAATAATATCTAAATATTACCTTGATTTTTTCTAACTTGTGCATTAGGCGGCGCTTCAATGCACTTTCAAGTAGAGAAATGTCCACATTGCTTGGTGCCCCATTTTTTTCTTTTGCGACAACAAAATTTTCAAGTTGATGAGGGTACGTAATATTTTTGCTAGTTTTAATTGCATTTCACGATCATAATGTTATACTATTGCGTAGAGACATTATGTATTAATTTCTTTAAAAACTACACCTAGATTCTTGTTGGTTGAATTCCATGGGCTAGCCATCAACATATGTGCTCGTTTTTTTGCAATCTCATGAATAGATTTTTCTACAAGAAAAGAATAAATCAACTCAAATACCAAGCAAAATATTCCAACTATTGTTTTTGAAATTCTATTCAGATGCTTCTCAACAACAATGATTTCAACAAGAATAATGGAAGACCAACATTTAACAATTTTGATTGTTACCTCAATTCATCCTTTGCTTCAGAACATCCCCATAGTTTTGTATTTGTTTTAGAAAATCATCATTCATCACATCTACATTCTTATCTTGAGGATTTTGAATGGGCCTTTCTCTCATGTGTTTAAGGGATGTTGCTGTAAATTTTGTATAAATTTAGCAAAAATAGAATGACACAATGTTGGGACAAAACCATTAGTATAAAAAGAATTGAGACAAATAATTACTATTTTTATCAAGTGATTGACACTTTGTCCCACTAGAAGATCCACTTTGAACTGCCTTTGTGCTATTGTTTAGCTTCTTGGAAAAACCTACATATAGATACAATGATAATTATATTGAATAAGATTACCTATGCATGGATTGTTCTAGTGAAGAAATAAATAACGAATAACCTAAATCTCTATGTGATACATTTTTTATTGGTCCTTCCATTTTAGTTGACCCTAAAACATACAAATATGTAGCTATTAAGTTGAAAAACTTATGTAAAATCTCTACACCATGTTAAGAAAAATATCAAGCTTCAGATAAAATTAAATTTCAAATAGTTTAAACAACTTCAAAACATATGAGATTGATACAACTTGTACCATGGTGCTCCAAATCTCTCTGCCTTTTCAACTTTGCATAATAAAAATTTAGCAAGCTACACATGTGATTCAATTTAGATAGTTTTAAAAATAGAGAATACATTACTTACTTTGACTCTTCCTACAACGGTAAGCCATTATCATCTCATAGTTTCCTGCAAATTGGTTGTGGGTACTAGATAGATTGACCATATTTCCTACACATATCTCATTAGATTATTTAAAAGGATAATAATCCAAAAAATATCAGAACAAGAAAAGGCAAAATTTATAATCAATTTCTAATGCAAATCTAAAAATGGTAGATGAAATAAGGGAAATGACATCCATAAATTTTCACAAAGAAATTAGTTAAATCAATCAAGTGTTATAAGGAAGATACAAATTAAAAAAATTTTAGTTTATTGTCTCCCATATATGGTGTCCATCTTTTCCAGCCATCCTTTTTTCTTTGCAGCTTCCATGGACAAAGTCTTCACTATATCATGCCTCTTCTAATGGAAAACATCAAATGCATCTGAGGGGAAAGATGAAGATGTAGATAAATTTGATGTGTTTTCTTGAAATGCACTTTCATCACCAATAATGTAACGCCCGGGTCCACTGCCCAAGGCTCTAGTAGAGTTTCAGGAATGACGACTGTCCCCACAGACCACCACTAGCCTTAACTGTGCACTTTATCCTCACTCACGCGCATGCCAGGATCAACTTCCCGACAGGTCACCCATCCCAGTACTACTCCAAGATGAACACACTTAACTATAGAGTTCTTAGTGATGGGCTCCCGGAAAAGGAGGTGCACCTTGGTGATATGGGTAGTCCAATCATTCCTTTTAAGATCATGTCATCCAAGGCCTCAAATCCTGGGATGTTACAATCTCACCCACTTAGACTTTTGACGTCCTCATCAAGGCTCAACTATAAGGCCTCATAATCTCTTCCTTATTTCAGTGCATGCCCACAATGGCCCATGGACACCCAGCTCCCGATCACAGAATACCAGTGCAAGGGTGGCTACATCAACCATGGACAACACTTTCCTACATGCCTGGACCACACGACTCAAGACTGACATGCCACATGCCCATATGGGCCCCACCTACTGGAGAGGAATTGGCTCTAATACCATTTGTAACGTCCGGGCCCACTGCCCAAGGCTCTAGTAGAGTTTCAGGAATGACGACTGTCCCCACAGACCACCACTAGCTTTAACTGCGTGCTTTATCCTCACTCACGCGTATGCCAGGATCAACTTTCTGACAGGTCACCCATCCCAGTACTACTCCAAGCTGAGCACGCTTAACTATGGAGTTCTTAGTGATGGGCTCCCAGAAAAGGAGGTGCACCTTGGTGATATGGGTAGTCCAATCATTCCTTTTAAGATCATGTTATCTGAGGCCTCAAATCCTGGGATGTTACAAATAATATCTTCATCTCCTTCATCTCCATGTGTTACTTTGTACAAGTCACATGGTGGTCATTCAATAGAAACATTCCAATTACTTCTGGAAAGGTCACGAGCATAAAAACATTGTTCCGCTTGGTATGCTAGTATAAATGGTTCATTGATTTTCAACTTGCATTTTGTATTTAAACTAACAATACCATATTTGTTCCTCTTGAATCCTCTTCCTTCATAATGCATGTCCCACCACTCACATCTAAGAATGTGAGCCCATCTTCCAGCAGTGTATCTCAACTCTAAAATTTCATTCAAAACACCATAATAGATAAATGATATGTTGGTTGAGTCTACTTTAATAAGAACACCACTGCTTTGTGTTGTTAACCTATCATCACGATCTTGAGTATGAAATCGGAATCCATTAATGTATAGACCCGTAAAAGATAACACCTCTTTATCAGGATTGTGAACTAAACTTAGAAGTTCATCGTATGCCCTGCCCTATTTATGTAATTGAACCACCTATCATAATACAAAAATAAACATTAATCACAATGTTCTATTTTAAGTTAAAATTAGTTGATAGTAATTTTACAACTCACCCTACTCTCCAACCACTCAAAGAAGAACTTTTTATGTTGCACCTCGATATCGTGAACACCCATATCTGTTTGTGCTCACTAAAACAATATTTATTACAAAATGGGAAAACTTAACATAAGGTCAAGATAAAGTGTAGTTAAACAAGTATAAGTTACCTTATAAATGGTAATATTGCATCTGAATTTTCAAGAACATACTTATGAGCTTGCTTCCATTCATTAACACTAAGGCTAATGGTGGTGCCTACTGATAATGTTTTCCCGGTATATTTGAAAACTGTAAATTGAGATGAAATTGTTGTCTCTCTAATGTCATGGTATCATGGATGATTTAATGTAGTGTCATTCTCCTTCATGTATCTTGAGCAAAAAACCAAGCATTCATTGGTGATATACATCTCAGCTATTGAACCTTCTGGTCAGTTTTTATTCCGCACATATGACTTCAATGTTTGAAGAAACCTATACAACCAAGGGAAATTCAAAACATGCAAAAATAATAATAAATAAAACAATTATGTAAAGTGTAATCACCTATCAATTGGATACATCATCTATATTGCACATGTCCTCCAAGAATTGCTTAGTTTCTTAGATGAATAGGAAGGTGTACCATTATATCAAAAAATTATGGTACAAATATTTGCTCCATTTTACATAGTGTAACAACAATATGATTTTCCAACCTATTTAGATCTTCTACAGATAAAACTTTAGTGCACAATTCCTTAAATGATATACTAAGCTTGGTTAATGTCTCAAATACCTCCTTTAGAAAGATTCCACGTGTTGCAAGAGGAAGGATTTTTTGCAAAAATACATAAAAATCATGGGATTTCATACCAGAAATTCTACACTCATCAACATTCACACATCTAGAAATATTTGAGCACAACCCATCTAGACATTTGATTTCTTTTAAGAATTCACAAAAACTCTTTTTTTCCTCTGATGACAAAGTAAAACATGGAACAAGGACTTCTAGCTTTCCATTTACAATTCTTGGGAGGAGGTCCTGTCTTATATTCATGTTTTTTAAGTCTTTGTGAGATTTAAAATTATACTTAGTCTTCTCATCAATATCCATAATCATTCCAATTAAGCTATCACAAATATTCTTCTCAATGTGCATTACATCAAGATTATGGCAAATACGAAGACACTTCTAATAAGGAAGTTAAAAAAATGTTTTTTTCTTCCAAGCATGAGAGGGTTTATTTTTTGAACTTATTTTATTTCTCTTTCCTAGGTTTGTTTCAAAGATGTCGTGTAGTTGACTCAAAGGATCTTCTCTAAATTGTTCTTGAGGACAAGGACATGGTTCTTGTTTCCCTTCAAACGCATGCTCATTGCACTGCCATATATGATTTTGTGGTAAGAATCTATGATGCCCCATATAACAAAATTTCCCCCCATGTTTCAATCTGAGAGACCAAGTATCCTTGTGACAAGAAGGGCATGCTAACTCTCCTTGGGTCGACCATCCAGACAAATATTCATAAGTAGGAAAATCATTAATTGTCCATAATAGAGTTGCTTGCATTTCAAAATTCTATTTTGAAACAACATCATAAGTTTCAACTCCTACATCCCATAACTCCTTTAAATCCTCTATCAATGGTTGTAAATAGACATCGATCTTCTAGGTAGGAGACTTTGGCCCAGGAATGATCATGGATAAAATTAGATAATCTTGTTTCATACAAAGCCATGGAGGTAAATTATATGGAATGAGGATAACATGCCATATACTATAAGAATTAATCATGTTTCCATGTGGATTAAATCCATCAGAAGCCAATCCAAGCCTAACATTGCGAGGGTCTCCAGAAAAAGTTGGATGCATCTCATAAAATCTTTTCCACTCTTCAACATCATCCGGGTGTCTTAGTTTACCACCATTTATGCACTTTTCTTGATGCCATCTCATCTCTGAAGCTGTTTGATAGCACATGTACAATCGTTTTAGCCTTGGTATTAGTGGAAAGTACCATAAAGTCTTAATAGAAACCTTTTTTACTAACTTAATTTTTTTCCTTTTTGTAGTCTTATCTTTGGATGTGTTGTCATTAGAGTTGTACTTCCACCTACTAGAGCCTCATTTTGAACATACACCTTCTTTCTTTTGACCCTTCCAAATAGAATGCAATGCTTTTAACAAACATCTATCTTTATGTAGTCAAGTCCCAGGTCAGTAATATACTTTCTTGCATCATAAAAAGATTTAGGAAACTGACAACCCTTGAACGCCTTTGATAACAATGTAATCAAACTATTAAAAAGATTATTGCGCATTCCATGAAAACCCTTTAGCTATAGTAATGTCATGGTGAATGATAATTTTGAGTATCCTTCACAACCATCATAAAGTGGCTCCTTTGCATCTTTCATCAACCTACAAAATTTAGTAAGTTCTTCACATAACACATCAATTTCACAGTTGTCATCCATTTCATCAAATGATGGAACATTACTATCAAGAAATCCTAGCCCATCCCTTATCATTCCCTCTACATCATCTGCCTCATCCTCAACATCATCAACCTCATCCTCAACACTATCATTATGACAATCTACATGACCTGATTCACCATGTGCTATCCAACATGTGTAGCTCCCAATAATGCCATATACAATCAGATCGGCTAACACCTCACCCTTTATCTTGCAACTTCTGTTGTTACATTTAATGCAAGGACAAGGTATCAATCCATCAACTTCAACATTTCCAGATGCAAATTGAATAAATTTTTCAACACCATTTTTGTATTCAGTTGATAACCTATTTTTATTTTTCATCCAGGTCTGATCTATTTCAGACATTTAATCCTACAAAGACAAAAGCTACAATTAATTCTTGATGAAAAACAAATCATTTAAATTTGTTACTCAATGTTTTTTCATAAATATTAGATAAATACTAAACCTGGTTAGCATAGAACTGGGAAAAAATTGGAGTACATATAAACATTCAGTTTATAATGTAAACAAGTATACAATAGCAAGCAATCTAAAATTTCATATGTAAACAAACGTAAAAAGTTCAGATGACACTCACCCAATTCCCTGGGATGAATAGAGCTCCTTTTCATTATAAACCATGGAATGCTTAAAAATCAAAATTGTCATACACTATATTGAGCGGGGAGAATTTTTATTAGAGAAAAAATTCAAAACATATAATCAATCATATATTGTATAATATTGCAACACATATGAAGATCAAATATGCATATAGGGCAGAGTAGGGGAAGCTAGCTCTGCTTCAGTCATGTTACACCAAATGAATTCTGACTTGGAAAAAATTAAGGCAAATTAGACCAAATTAGTTCTAACTTAGATCAAGTTAGATCAAAGTAAAGTGACGAAAGTTTGGGTATAACATTTCTGAATTGAAAAAAATTAGGCTTGTTTCAGAGAAAGTCAGTCTGCTTGTTCCAAATTAGGTCTCATTTTAGTAAATGTAGGACAAATAAGGGGAAGTTAGATCTTCTTAGGTCATTTTATGTGAAATTAAGTTTGACTTAGTCCAACTTAGGGAAAACTAGGTAAGATACATCAAAATAGGGAAAATTTAGTTATTACAGATGATGTTAGGAAAAGTGAAAAATGAAAATCAAACTATATATGAATGAAAATATAAAAATACTAAACTATTGTGTATTCTTACTCAAATACCCAATCTTGACACTGAAAGGAACATTACCTAGGAAAAGGTATATTTCAAATTAAAGGTGCAAACTATATTTTTGTTGCATTTCTTCTCGTTGAAAATATAAATATCAACCTTTTCTTTTTGAGAAAGTGCCTAAAGGTGTATAAATTGATATACTCTATTTTAATATGAGATGAATTTTGTTCGAATATAAAATAAGTACTATATAACATTCAGATAGTCATTTGTATATAAAAAACAATTCTAAAGATGGACTAAATCCTCATTAATGTGTCTAAGGCCTCTTAGGATGAAAGTAAGTCAATTTGTAGGAAAAAATAACACAGATTAGGATCTAAAATTTGTCAAATTAGATAAAGTTGGGCTATTCAAAGGTTGAAATAGATCTGATTTTTGGCTAATAAAATATAACTTTCCCTAATATGACCTAGCTTGAGAATCAATACACTTTTAGGCTTAATTAGACCTTGGTAAAGAAAAAACAAACCTAAATCAACAAAAGTAGCCCTCATTTAGACCTTTTTTTGCTAAAAATCATATTTGGGTTGACTAAAACAAGCATAGCTTCACCTAAATCAGGCAAAACATATACTACAATGACCTTAAAAGTGATCTACAATAACCTAATTCAGACATATGATCATATGACACACCTTAAATTGAGTAAAATGAAAAGGTCCTATATGCAAAGAAAACTTGTAGAATTAGTGGTGTCTAAATATGGGAGCCTCCTTCAGAATCCACATAGCCTAAGTGCCCTTCGATGAGTTCATTTTTCAAATTTATAATTGCAAAGGTTGTGCGCCTAAACAAATTAGATTATTGTAAAAAGTGTACATGTCATATATCATGTTAAAATTATATGCTAATTTAAAACATTAACTGCCAAGCACATAGCCCTAGTTTTAGTAGTAGTCAATCCATAACTTCTTAAAAATAACTGACATTACAAATTGCTTGACCTACACTAGAAGTAAAATGCATATGAATATTAACAGGTGTTAAATATGTTAATATTAGAATTTTTTAATTTTATATTCATTGAACTCCAAAGGAATCTATGGTATAACTTCTGGTTCATCAAAACTATAGACAATTCACATTGTATATCTTATAACAGAAAGTCATACCAACCACAAACATCTAAATTTCATCTTTTAATATATTATTGGTGACCCACAATAATATCTACACTAGGGGTGCACAATGATAAATTAAAAAGGTGAATCACCTCAAATTCCCAAAGAATTCTTTCAAGAAATAAAAATTTATGCAATCACAATGATGTCAGTAATTAGTGTTGGTCATAGGGAAAAGTTCTTTAGTTGTCTAAAAACAACAATGCATTTTGGTTAGTATTACAATAAAAGTACACACCAAAAATGAAGGTGGCACATGTGTCAAGCTCTACAAAATGTGTGCCTTTCAGATGAAATTCAAGAATTTTTATAGAATTCACAATTTGTCTCCTCAACCATATGAATTTGTTCAGGCATAGAACATAGAATGAGTATACATTTATATTGTTACTTACATTATATGAGAGAAAGGTATAAGCACATAAGTAATCAAACATAAAGAAAGGGTTTTCTAATAAAATTTTATCCTGTTAGGAGGAAAATGTAGAACTCACCCCAAGCCACAGTAATTAAAGACTGTATTCAATATGGTTGAACATTTTTAGTCAAGATGTGAGAAGCCACCACAAGATCAAGAAAAAATATATTGCACCACGAACTATGAGAAATCCAGAGCTAGCTTCCTACAAAGGGAAATACATGCAAGTCAGAATGGGTGATCCAGAATGCCACCCATTGTCAAGTACGCCCTCAGTGAGAGGTTGAAATATGTCTCCTCATATCTAGGCGAGTGAGGCTCTAGAGGAGATGACCAAGCTTGGTCCCCCAATGGACTGAATGAGCGCCTAGGGCCTTCTACACCCAATGTCGGTCATTTGGGAACTCAGTTGGGTGCAATAAAGTCTAAATTTTGCCAGACTAGGTCTTTAAGGTCATTTTAGGGCAAAATTAGAATAGTCTATGTTCAATTCAGGTGAATCTAGATTTTGTATTGGGTATATTAGGTCTGATGTAGAGTAAGTTGGGGATACCAATGAGTTTGTAGAGCTCCCAAACATGGACTAGTAGGGTGCATTTTCAATTCTGCTACTTTTTCATCATGAAAACTTGTTTATCTAGCTATAAACTCCTCTTAACCAAATGAAAACAAACAAAAGCATTGTACACACTCTACCATAAATGTGGTTATTAGTTTGAAACCACTTTTTAGCACCAATTTTTCCAAATAATATTATGCACACTTACTACACTGAACCAAACAGGGCCTCATTGTATATCTAAATAAATTTAGGATTGATTAAGTTTAGAAACTAGTACGATTTACTTAGGAAGATACACATCCAAACATATCTGACTTAAAATCCAAAATAATTGTATAGGAAAATACACCACATCCAATTTTTATGATCAGTTTTTCTTTTGATCATGTCCATTATGATAGTTCGAAGATGGAGGATTCCTAGGGTGAATTTTGCCTCTAATGTTGTTCCCATAATTATTATTATGTTCAAGATTAGCGATAACACATTTGTTATACCTAGGTAAGCCAAGTCTTGGGATTCACCTTGTCCCATTCTTGGGGACCTCTCCCTATTTATGGCATGGTCATAGGCTTTTTAGAATATGAAAGGTCTGGATGAGGAAATAAGAGTTTGTAGAGCTACATTGATTCCTTCAATGTAAAAGTCCAACTTATCCTCACTAATATAGTTTATGGCATTTGCATATAATTTGTTTTTCAATATAAAAATTAATTTCAAGGTATATGACAGATCAATTTCACCTACTATAAGTTAGCAGGAAGGTCAGAAGAGGAGTCCTTAAGGTGAAATTTCTAACATATTGTAGATAGCCCTTGTGAGGCTTGAAATGAAGCTAATGACCAAATTATTGAATCTTATTCCTTGTCTCATGGGTATCATGTTATTTGATAGGATGGATTAATGGGTTTATGGTCAATTGCAAAGATTGTGGTTGACGTTCATTTCTTATTTAAAAATTAGGATACTTATAATCTAAATACAAAATTGAACTTTTTGTGACAACAATGCTTTAATGATTGTGCATACACAAATATATATTTGTAGACCATGGCATAGGAGCTAAAACTAATGATTGTGCATATACAGAAATATATTACCCTTTGTAGAGCCGGTCGCTGATGATGGATGAGGTCCGAGAAGATGAGGAGGAGTAGTGCCGTGCAATCAATCAGGAGTTCCAGACGTCGAGGAGGGGACCAACAACGTTACTCTATTTCCATGTGGTGCCCTCCAAATGTAATTGAACTTTTTTTGTCAATGAAATATTTACATATCCTCAAATTAATCATAAAAACAAGCATGGTAAAATTAAATTCAAAAAAATCTTTGAATGAATCTTTGCATTGATATAAACATTGTCACTACAACTGACAAAATGAAATATAGCTATGCATGATACATTCATTTAGTTCAACAATAATAACACTGGACAAAAAGCATATGAATTGAATAGGATAAAAAATATGAAACGAAGTCATCAATTTATACCATGATTAAAGAAAGGAGTTTAAGTTTGCTACTTCAACAATGTACACTACACCTTTGATTATCATTAGATATATGTAAATACAATTAAATCTCTTGATTCAGATTAAAAGTTTGTTATACCTGCCCTTAATTTAATAGTAGGCTACTTTGTGTTCACAGGGGACTAACAAATCTTGAAGCTAAAGGAAGAGACAATATAAAAGGCTAGTGTGACAAGCCTTAGCATCTCAGACAGGTGATGTTATTCTACTCCAAAGATATTATTTTTGTTAGTATCCAAATTCCCATCTCGATTTGAAGCAGTCACTCATAATCTAGGTCATATACCTTTCATATGTGTTGTAGTGTATGTTCTTCTGACTAATAGTCAGTCTAGTAATCTCAATGACACCATGAGTATGACTTGTGAACAACAGAGATGATGCGATCTTCAATAAGATGATATGGGTCAGCACGTCTGTATCTAAAAAGATGTGAACATGAGGTCTATAGAAGCAATAAAACATTTTGACAATAGGCAAATAGGTAGAGAAAGGCCCATATATTGTTTGTGCATACATAAAAAATCATGCTTTTGTAACTTCTCAGACACATGGAATAAACATTACAAAACAACAGTATAAGATAATAGTTGAGTTAAACCAATAGGTATTTTGCAACCATTAAATTAATGGCTTTTGAATGATTGTCTATGAAAACTATAAATTACATTCCTTATTGTTCGGGATTATGATGCATATTTATCACAAACCCACTCATATTTCCTCTTTTTCAGTTTCCTTTTGTTTGTCTCATTACCCACAAAAGAAGGAATGATGGGAAAGTACAGTCGGTTCATCGAAGAGAGCTAAACAATATGTAATTGAACCTATAACGAACAAGAAGTGTATTACACGGAACAACAACACGAAACTGCATAAGGCTAAATGTTCTGTTTTGGAACACGTTGAGAAGCTTCTGGGCAGCAACAACCCATTCTCCGCAATCACAGGCGGTTATTTAATTAAGGTTACTGAAACAACGATGTGACAGAACCCACCATGTTGCCAAACGCAGAAAAAGTATCATCTTTGATCGCAGGCTAAGTAGATTTGGGGAAGGGTGAGGAACGGAAGAAGATGGGAGAGGGATAGGAAACCATACGATAGATGAGAAGAAGGAAAGAGAGCATCGAATATAGAGGATAACTGATAATTGGCAGTGAAAGGAAGATTAGTGAGGCAATGAGGTCAGAGATGGGGGGCGACTGACGACAGCATGAGAAGAAGAGGAAGAGGTTAGGAGAGGATATATCGCTGAGGGAGTGGGGAGAGAACACACACGGGGGAGAAAGAGATCGTGTGCGAAGTGTCACAATCAGTTATTTTGAGATAAAATTAGAAGATATTACTAATTATCCCTGGCGCGAGAGTGATTTTTTGAAGTAGTATGCGTTGCCACGTGTGAGTCTCGTTAACCATGAATTATGCTTGCGGAAACTATTTGTTAAAATGTCGTCATAAAATGTCAAATAGTCTAAGTTTTATAAGTGCTTCATTTTGGCTCACCAACATTCCTAACATATTCTCAATTTCGTCAATCTTGCTAGGGCCCCTGTCCTGCTGGTACTACTGGTGGATATACATACAATTCTCTTATTCACCCCCAGATAATGTTACATCCTTCTGGAACAACTTCATGGTGATGAGGTCAAGCTTCTCATTCAATGCAAATATGACTTTAGATTCTTTAGCACTTTCAATGGTTGTCAGACATTCTCTTTCTTCACCCCACCACAAATTCTTAGCCATGTTCTTCAAGATCTCATGGCATCTAGAAGGCTTGTTGTTCAAGAAAAATCTAGCTCCTGTACTGCCAGGGTGGTCCTCTCACCCCGATGTAGGCCATAATAGAAGGTCTTTTCTTGTCCATATAAATCTATACAATGGTGATGCACCTTCCGCAACATATTCTGAAATCACTCCCAAGCCTCTGAGCATGACTCTTCAGCCTGTTGCTGGAAGCTATAAATCTTTTGTGTCAATTCATTCATCTTCTGTGGAGGGAAGTAATGCTCAAAGAAAGCATCTATCATCTGGTCCCATGTCTCTATGGACTCTGGCTTGAGGTTACAGAACCAAGACTTAGCATAGTTTGCCAAGGATGATGGAAACAACTTCATGTATATCACAGTGGCGGGAACCTTGTCTATCTTCACCATGTCACAACTTTCAATAAAATTGCTGATGTGAGTCATTGGGTCTTCAATACTATGGCCATGGAAAGCATGTTGTTTAACCAATGCCACCAGCCCAAGATCAATCTTGTAGCTTCCCACATTTATTGCTTCTCGCTTGATTGGCCCAAGCTGAGTTTTTGAGGATGACATCTTGATCTTCTCCCAGATGATTTGTTCTTTTGCATCACCCATACCTTCCAGTTGTGGATTTGTTATGGGAGTGTAATAAGTGGTTCGTGTTTTAACCATACACTAGTACCTGAAATTTATAAATTCAATGTGAGAATGAGATACTAGTGATTGAATTAAGAAAATATTTGTAATTCATCTTTGGAAAGAATAAAAAAATAAAAAAATAAAAGAAGGTGATCTAGAGTGGCCGATTAAAACACCCGTAGTGCTTGAATATGTTGTTTCCCCATCAAAAGCGCAAAAAACTTGACATGACTAAACTGTACGAGTAAAATGCAAGCGTACACATCAAAGTAATACATGCCAAAGAGGCTCAAATATCGAACACAGGGAAATGTAATTTAAGAAACTACTACTAACTGTTTTTTGATCAGTTTAGCCCAAGAAAACTTTAATTTAAAACTTATTAAACTAATTGTAAGAAAAAGACTAATTTAATAGGTTGTGATCAAAATGAGAAGAAATTCTCTAGGACTACGGTTTCACAATGGTTGACACTGCAATTTTAATATATGATTAATATATTTTCCTCCCGCTCCTGGATAAAGATCATGTAGCAAGAAATACCCACTCCCGCAATGTAGTTCACTATCTATAATAATGCCAATCCCATTTCTATAGTAATTGGTTGATTAGTTAGGTGCTTTAATGAATAATCTCGGGGTAATCTCTTCATGTTCGTAAGCCACCTTTCCCAAAGGGAGATATAAAACATGTATTACTATGGATTTCCAATCCTTAATCCTCCACCCAAAGTTATTAAGGATCTAATTAATAACCTATGGAGTGCAACATAAACAATTCAATATGATTTCATAGCAATATGCCCAGGAATAAGGAGAAAACAATATATTAATGCAAAAGATCCATATACAGTGTACAACCGAGCTACTCCCGGGTCATAAAGAAAATGGGGAAAAGGAAAAACATGGAGAACATAGAAAATAGATGAACCCCCTAGAGAAACATGACTAGGATGCTCCACGCTGATAAATGGATCTACAATCTGCAAGTTCTAGCCACTGAACGTGCCCAGAACCTCCCGAATGTGCAGTTTTCCTCCTCATTCTCCTCTTTCATGTCGTAGCCGCATTGCAATGGAATATACCGTGATTCATTAGGTCTGTAAGAATTCCCCATAAGACATAGAAGTGAGTTAGGGCAAAATAATCCTGAACCGTCAGATTAAACTTGATTTTCGAACTGCCTAATTGAGCAGACTTAGTAGTACTAACTTTTGAACTTGATAGTATTGAGTCTGGAAGTCGAATCTTCTTTGTATCTGATGCAAAGTTGGTAGTACCAACTTTTGGACTCGGTAGTACTGAGTCTGTGCACTTCCTGGAGTCTTCTACTGATGTGATTTTGTTAGTATCGACTTTTGAAGTTGGTAGTACTGAGTCTGTGAGACTCTTACGGTACCTGAAATCACACAAAAATGTACATAAGTACTTGAAATATAATAAATCATTCAAAAACATTAACATTATGCTTATTTGATGTAATTGAGTAACACAGGCTAATATTGTTGAACAATTCACAAATTAATATGAAAATGAATAGTAAGTGCACAAAAAGTAATATAAAATAGCCTATAAAAAATAAAAAATATCTAGTACATCACACTTCTCATCTACCTTCTCACCTTCCTCATCTCTATCAAGATTGGCATTGTTTGACATGAGGGAGTCCATAGACTTGGTGTTCTCCACCCCAAATTGCTTCAAGAGTTCACTTGTATATTTCCCTTGGTTGATGAAGTTTCCTTCATTTGTTTTCTGGATTTGGAATACAAGGAAGAAACTATGCTCCCCCATCATACTCATCTCAAACTCACTCTGTATAAGAGAACTAAAATACTTATAGATCAGTTCCGCCAAATATGATATCATCAACATATATTTGAGTAATTAAGAAGTTTCTAGAAGTGTGTTTTAGAAGGTGGATAGAATCCACTTTTCCCATGACATAGCCATTGTCTAACAAAAAGATCTTTAATTTCTCATATAAAACTCTAGGGGCTTGTTTGAGTTCATAGAGAGCTTTTTCTAACAAATAAATATGGTTAGGAAGCTTGTCATGTTCAAAGTTGAGAGGTTGAGATACATAGACTTCCTCCTCTATTCTACCATTTATAAATAAACTTTTAACACCCATTTGGCAAAACAAGAATTTTTTATAGCTAGCAAAAGCAAGTAACATTCTAATAGATTCAAGTCTAGCAACAGGAGTATAAGTTTCTCCAAAATCAATTCCTTGCAATTGTTTATACCCTTGAGATACTAACCTTACTTTGTTTCTTACCAATTTTTGGCTTTCATATATCTTGTTGCGGTAGAGACACTTGGTGCCAATGTTCTTCCTATCAGTTGGTCTTGGCATTAAGGCCCACACATTGTTCTTCTCAAACTACTATAGCTCCTCTTACTTAGCTAAGATCAATTCATTATCTTTAAGAGCTTCTTTCACGTTCTTTGGCTCAAGTTATGAGATGAAGGCGTTATCCACTTGTTCTTTATTTAAGGCATCCCACATCTTCATCCTTTTAAAAGGGTTGTCACTTATGACCTCTTTATGATGTTATTTAGCAAATCGGTGAGTTGGATCCTACTTTTCTTCTTCATCTACTACCACCGCTTTTCCTTTGTCAATGATGTTGAGAACTTTCAATCTATGAATCACCTCATATACATCATCCTCATTTGCAACATTCTTGGAAATAGAGGGGTTAGTTTCAAAAGATTTAACATTGATAAATTCTTCAACTTTAGATAATTCAATATTAGACACTCAATATACTCTACTAGTAGTGGTATATCCAAGAAAAAAATCCTTGTAAATTTTAACATTAGACTTCTCGAGAGAACCCTTGGTGTTTAAAACAAAACAAGGACAACTAAAAACATGAAAGAAATTGATAGATGGCTTTCTACCATACCATAACTCATAGGGGGTTTTAATTATAGAAGGATGAGTGAAAACATGGTGTTGCACAAAACATGGAGTACTAATGGCTTTGGCCCAAAATTTCTTGGGAGTGTTGTACTCTTGAAGCATGGTCCTAGCCATTTTCTGAAAAGACCTATTCTTTCTCTCTACAAAAGAAAAGTTGTGTGCATAACTGGATTCCTAACAAAAACTTTCAAAAATATCATTTTCAAATTCTCCCCCATGGTCACTATGAATAGAGATGATTCGGAAAGAAGCTTCATTTTCAACTCGTATGCAAAAAGTACAGAAAACATTGAGAGTATCAATTTTTGAAACTAAAAATAAGGTCCAAGTATAGCGAGAGAAATCACCAACAATCATGAGGCAATACTTGCTACAACAAGTTGGTTGAGTTTTCATTGGTCTAATAGATCAATGTGAAGAAGTTCAAGAGCTATCTTGGTACTAAGGACTCCTTTTGTTTTAAAGGAGGATTTAGTTTGCTTTCCTTGTATATAAGGTTGGATTTCCTCGTCCTTCTCAAAGTCCAATTTACGAAGTCATTTGACCAATTCCTTTTTGCTCAACTTCTTCAATTGATGCATATTTACATGATCAAGCCTACGGTGCAAAAAAGATATACCACTTTTATCAACAACAAGGCCTTTACTAAGAATAGGCTTAAGAGAATCCAAAATAATAACATAAATGTTTCCATTTCTAGTTCCCTTATATATGACATTGTAGGAAAGGGAATCTAGAAGCAAGTAGTCAAGTGAGGTAAATAAAAAACATAACTAGTATCACATAATTGGTCGACACTAATTAAATTGTGAAGTATTCCATACAAAATAAGTACTTTCTTGATGCATAGTGAATCACCCACATCACCCTCACCTATAAATTTACCTTTCTTGTTATCACCAAAAGTTACTGATCCTCCTTTCTTCTTTGTGAAAATGTTGAAGTGGCTCATCTCACTGGTAATATTCTTGGAGCAACCACTATCAACAATCCATTTTCCTTTTACCTAAAAGAAAGGAAGATGTCGATGCCCAATTCAAACTTTGGAATCTGGAGTAAGTGTGGAGACCCATTTCATCTTTGGGTTGGTCCCCTTTTCCTTGTATGGACAATAATTAGAGAAATGATCATCACTCTTGCAATGTGCACAAACCATACTATTCTTAGAACCAAATGAATCTTCATGGAAAATAGGAGGTTCCTTTCTCTTTCTCATACCCTTGCCCTTGCTTTTAGGAGCTCCTCATATCCCAAACCATATTTGCCATTTTGTTTGGTTGTATGATCTAGAACTTCATTGAGGGACATTTTCCCTTTAAGTAACTTTTGCAAGGAAGGTATAAGATTGTTATTATTATCACTAAGAGTAATTACAGTAGAAGAAAGACTAGCTAAATCATCTAGAACATGTAGCAATTTGGCCTCCAAACATAGGGCTTTAGTCAAGCAAGAATATTTCTCAAGAGTTACACTATCTATTTCATTACTAGGAATAAAGGTCTAGAAGAAAGATCATTGACTTTATAAATCAGTATAGCATTTTCATATCTAAGCAAGTACGCTCATCAAGATAGATTCTATTTTCATCGTTTACACCATCACAAGCATGTATAATATCATTGAACTTGGTGACAAGTTTATCATTTTCAGTTCTAATAAAAGAAAGCTCATTAAGGTGACTTTGGTTTTCAAATTTATGGATATTCATGTTCTTAAGATAAATACCATTCTCAACCTCAACTCCATTGTATTGCAACTCAAGTTCAAAAATTGACCTTGCAAAGAATCGATACTATTAAGAAGAACCTTTTCATTTTTCTCAAGAATATCAATTTTAGCATATAATTCATCATTGATTTTCCCTAGTCTTTTCTTATTGGATTTTCATTTGGAATAAGAAGAACGAAAATCATTAACCAGAATAATGAAGGATTGTTTATATAGTTCATTTAAAATTACCTCACTTACCTCACATATGTCTTCACTAGTTGATTGCATGAGAGCAAGGAGGCATTCTCCATCATTTTAGCTGGAATCACTAGAAGAAGACTTCTCCCATGTAGCATGGGATTCATCTTTGCTTCTTATTTCCTTCTTGTATTTCCTCTTGAAATCGCTATCCTTCTTTTAATACTCCTTCTTCTCAGAGCTTCTCTTGTGGTAGGACTTCCTTTCCTTGGGGAAATCATTCTTTTAGTCTCCTTTTTGGCCATAGTCATAGCACCTTGGAGTAGATGAGGAGGAGGGATTTCCATTGAAGTGCTTCCCCTTGGAGTATTTAGCTTCATGATCACTAGGGCCTTCATCTTCACTTGAGGAGGGAGTAGGTTGGTAGTAAACTTGTTGTTGAAGAACAATTGCCTCCATTTGAGCTTTGAAGGCATTCTCCTTCTTCTTCTTTGACCCCTTCTCTTCTAGCTTTTCTTCTTCCTCTTGCTTGTCATGTCTTTGATCATAGGCTTGGAGATTTCCTATAAGCTCTTTGATAGAAATATCAACAAGGATTTTTGTTTCTTCAATGGAGGTCACCTTGGATCGCCACCTCTTAGGAAGAGACCTAAGGATCTTGGAGTTGATGGTACCTTGGTTCATGGCTTGACCCAAAGATGCAAGTCCATTTATAATGGTATTGAGCTTTGAGTACATCTCAACCACTCTCTCCTTCTTACCCATCTTAAAGTTATCAAGGAGACCTTTAAGCATGTAGACCTTAGATGCCTTGAATTGCTTGGTGCCTTCATAGGTGATGCATGATTTCTTTCTTGTCTCATGGGAAGTGTCCCAAAGAAGAGATATGATTGAATTTGGAAGGAGTGAGGGCTACATAAATGATGCTCACTTCATTTGCATTCATCTAGGCCTTGTTCAATGTATATTCATCCCAAGTAGCTACATCTCGTCCTGACTCCTTGTAGGGAAGGATGACCACTATCCACATGTCATATCTCATCACTTGCAAGTATAATTGCATCCTACTCTTCCTATAGAGGAAGTTTGTGTTGTTGAAGATTGGAGGTCTCATGGAGAATCCACCCTTCAAGTTGAGAGAACCTAGAGAGTTTTGCTCATCATCTCGCCACATGCGAGATCTTTTCGGATAAGACCATGGCTCCAATACCACTTGTTGGATCAATGGGCTCTAAAAGGGAGGTGAATAGAGCTTAAACACTTAAACAAGATTCATTAGACCTTAAAATTACTTTAAGATATAATATTACAACTAAACATACATATAAAGGATGAGAGATATTGAATGAGATCAAGAACTAGCTATGTAGAGTGATTCTAAACTCCAAACTAGGAGAGTGCACATCCACTACCTAGAGAGGTCAAGCCCCAGGATTTTGCAACCATTGTATACTTATATTCCATTATAAAACATACAATTTGACCTTCCTTTTGTAGGGATAGGATAACTAACCTTCCTTTTTAAGGATCAAAAGGAGCTAATAAACCTTACAAGGTCTTACCTATCCATTGAGCTAGAGTCTTCAACATCTACAAGGTCTTACCCACTTTTTCAAGGAAGTTGGACACCTTCACCAAGGAGCTCCTTTCTTGGAACACGTCCTTGTCCTTGAAGGAATTACCCACTCTTCTCAGGATCTCCAGCCTTCACCTTCTCCTTCACCAAGGAGAAGCTTTCACCAACTTTGGTTGAAGAAAGGGATTGGAAAAAGGGAAGATTGAGAGCTTCACAATGATTACAATGAAGTAACTCTCTGACAAATAACCTATCTTACTCAGATTTACATTTTGATTCGTAAGTAAGAGAGAGAGAGAGAGAAAGGGGCTCCCAGTAGACAAATCCACTCAACTATACCTAGGATCATAACAAGCCAACTTGGAATGAAGCCTAAGGGCACATATTAATAGTTGGGGATGTCTACTAGCCACTAGAAGCACTTGGGGACGAATTCTAGTTGTTTGAAGTGTTATAATGGATCTATATTTAATGTTTAAAACACTTCAATGTAGTCGTTCGAGTTTTAATAAAGCAAACTTGATTGATAGCACTATGTGACAAAGAAAATTTGAAGTGTCAGTCAAGTTTATCCAAAATGAAACTCAGATGACGACTTAAGTTTGTTTTGACTATGTAGGGGTGTTGGTAGAGTTTATCCTGAGGAAACTCTATCGAGCGTGGCAGTTCCCAAAATCCTTCAAGGATGTCAATCGAGTTGATTAAGGATGAAACAAGACCAACAAAGGTCCATGTAATGAATTTTCAAAATTTCTGCTTAAATATATGTTTTATGTGCTCCTGATTTTAATCCATCTTAATTACAAGTCATAGCAAAAAAATATCCTAAGGGTTTTAGGGAATTTTCCACAAAAGTGCATTTGCATTGACTTTGACTTCTATTTGAAGCTAGGGCTTGATTAAATTGATCCTTTTCATGTACCTAATACCTCAAATCAATATCAAATAAATATATTAGATACATATCAATAGAATGGCTAAGTCATCATCAAAATATGGACAATGTATAACGTTAAGTCAACACAATGGACAACACACCGCTATTAGGAAGTAAATCCTAGAGGAGACAAATGAGAATATGTACATATTTGATTTAGTACCTTAGTTCAGGGGCTTGTTTATATGGGTTCCCTACCCTATGGTGAAGTTTTTTTTATTATGTTGTCATTTTATAATGTAATGATGGTAAGACACCTTCAGTGATTAGTACCAACTTATTATGGAACTTGGTATGTACTTTCACATCTACAAATGGGGGTATATATATAAATTTCATGAGTGACTATAAGAAAGGATATCACAAACGTGAGATCTCCTTGTTGTAGAAAACAAGTGGATCTCCCAAGTACTCCAAGACATCATAAGTAACCATATGATAACCAAAGTCAACAAACCAAAGAACCAAGTCAATTAAGTAGAAATTTGTGGATCAGACAAATGACTAGATCGAAAAGCAAAACCAGTGGGTGGATTCCACATAATGCATCCACGTAAGATGAAAGCATAAATTGTGCTTATTTTTTTTTGACACCCCATCTTACCCACCATCATCCACATGGACACACAATCCAACATGGGATAGTATATATTTTTCCTCTTAAATGGGATGGAAGTAGGAAAAAAATGAAAGAGAAATATTTTTCCTCATAACTTTTTGCTTGTAATGATTTTTTTGATAAAAAACACATTAGATTTCATGTAAAAGATACCTTCCAACAATGATAGTGTTGACATGCTTTAGAGAAATATATTACTTCTATTTTGCGGTACAATACCCAATTATTTAGGGTACAATACCCGTGTTTTGGGTACGATATTCCTCATAAATTTCTGCCTATAATAAAGGTAATTCCATCTATTATATTTTTCTCAATTCTGAGATGATGACACAAACGTAAGTAGATGTATAAAGAATGATGTTACTCAATGGCATATGACTTCAAGTACGTGACTTGTACAATGAGATCATACCGATGCTAAGAGTACATACATTCTTGTTATGTCTCTAGTCAGATATTACCGTGGAAGCAAATTAGACAATAGTAATAAATAAGATTAGAGTGTGTGTTGACTGATGAATAAGTCCCATTAGTCATGATATATGATATCAAGTCAGTCACATAGATACATGTTAGAGAATAGTGTATAAGACAGACCCACCATGATAGTGATACATGGAGAGCATGGAACGGTAGTCTGAATCATCTCTCATAGTTATAGTGTTGATTGTGGTTCTTAGACCTAATGTCACTACATTCATCACATGTCATTCAGTATACTCTGACATCATCAACCATAACCCTAAAATAAGGATTGCCATAAAGGTGATGATTGGGTAGCTGTGACACATGGGGATTGAGTGTGAGTGATGTAGATGTGATTATTCCCTCCTACATGAGTTTGATATCCAAGGCCTCTTGATAAGCGAGACTGAGAAATGTACAACTATACTCATGTGATTCAATATGTGATATGTGAACTCACATGCATCTCAGACAGTCTGCTCTAGTTCAAGGAACATTGATTGAGTGTTGAGAGGATGACGATTCCATTCTTTGAGTTCAATCCTGATAATAGAGACAAAGTAACTACACGATAACGGTAGCACTGATCACATTTTGTAGGTTGAATTTGTTCTCCAACTTTCCGAATTACTTGGGCAACAACGATGTGTGACTAGGAACCACTCTTTGTTTGTGATATCATAATTGGTCATGGAAATTCACTTCCAATGTAATTCTAGATCTATAGGGTCACACACGTAGGATACACTTGGATTAAAGGAGTATATTCATGAATAATGTTTAATTTGATTACTAATGGTGTTTAGGTATTCAATTAAACAACTGAGGTTCAAAATTGACTGATTGGACTCTGAATTGATTGGTTCATGTGTTGAGACGATCGTTTGGATTGGTAAGTTAGTTGGAATTAATTTTGATTGAACTTTTCCTACACTGAACAAGGGAAACGACAATCTCACTTGTGAAACGACCATCTCACAATGTGAAACAACCATTTCACTATGTGATATGACCACTTCGTTTCCTAGGTCGTCTAGTTCAGTTTCGGATTCAATTGAAATTAGGATTGATGTTGATGTTAGGTTTAGCATTAATCAGGCAATGAATATAAATTTTATTTAGAACAACAAACTTGCGAGACGATTGTTTCTATAAGTGGGATGACCATCTCACTCACTAAATGACAATTTGGGTGTATGAAATGATCATTTCTCACTGTGCATATTCTAGAAGATTCATGATTCTGGATCCTTCAACTCCCACATGTATTGGTAACCATGACCTTGACCTCTACTATATATAGAGGGATAATGGGGGCTTCCCAAGACACACAATTGAGAATTAGTTTCTTAGCAATTGTTGTCCTCTCTGGTTGTGGTAACCAATAGAGAGCCCAAGCAAGTCCTTCCCATTAAAGGGAGGGATAGCAAGGGAAGAACAACTGAGGATCAGTTGAGGGAGATCCTTTCGGCGATTAGTACGCTGACAGAAGGGGATAATTCCTTCTCATTGGCTCTGGTAGTGCAATGTAGAGTTCTTGGTTGTCTGTGTGGACTACTCAAGAGATGGGAGATCATTGTCTGCCGCTTGGAGGACATTGTCAGCCACCATCCTTGGATGATATCATTTGTGATGATTGTTTGAGTGTTGTTGTTGCTAAAGGAGCATGGTGTTGCATGAAGAAGAAGAAGCAGGATGCTATTGCAAGTGTAATGCCACTAGACTTTCTCTAGGACCAGGTATAACCTTACAAACCTTTCTTCTTTGATACATTTTTGTTGATGCGATCTTGCTGTTCTTGGAAAATAGGAAATTAATTTTTTTTCCACTGCCTATATCTTCGCCCAATTTCCCTACAGTGGTATTAGAGCCACGTCAATTTATGATATATTTGAGATCTAAATTGATGTGATCGGATTTAGTCTTCATTCTTTTATTGCATACAATGTGAATATTAAAATGACTAATGTGCATATCCAATTACACATACGATCCACAAACTAATATATATATATATATATATATATATATATATATGCAGTTCATAGGCGTCACCCTAGAATCAGTTTTGGTGGAGGATGTGAAGCATTGTTATGGAAAATAACCCCAGATATGTGTGTTCATGGTTGTGGTTGTTTATTACTATTTTACTCTGTCTGTGTATCGAGTAACTTCTTCCTATTTTCCCTCGAATGTAATTTGAGGTTTCCCTTTTACAATGTAATAAGAAATAGTATAGATTTAATTTATGTTTCACTGTAATATGCTGCACGAAGGCAAAATAACTAGCTCGTAAGACGGACCAGTCATCTGGAGGACTGAGGAGGCCAGCTTACAGGAGGACAAACCAATCGACTGGTGGCCCAACTGATCGGTTGGCGGTATCCAAATGCCGCTTGGACCTGAGAACCAGACGACTGTTTTAAGAGACCAACTGAGCGACCAGGTGGCGAGCCGACCAATTCAAGAGTTGAGATGATCAACCATATTGGTTTGAGCATAGATCTTCACCAAAAATAGGTTGCATATGATGTGGACCATAGGTGGTAGTAGTTCCTTGTGGCTCCAAGGAATTACTATAGTATTGCCATAACCATCACTTGTGTGTTTATTATTGCATGTTCTCATTTGTGGTTATATCATGTATATGATACGTATGTAAGTATGTAGTGATTGGATATGTATACGTACCTACTTATATATAAAATCCCTCAATCGCATATCAAGTATTAGATGTTTTCCAAAAGTTGCACACATGAAAAGCTTGATCGACCAAGCCTGGGCTCCTCAAGGGAGGTACACTATCTATCTTGTAGAAGTGTGATGGTAGTAATGTGGGCCCGCCAAGCGGGGTGCATTATCATAGTGTCAGCTCTTGGGCCAGGCTTCATTGGTAATTCTTGGAGCATCTAAGCCCTGAGGCATGTAGATGATCATGCCAAGGAGTTTCACATATCATCTATCAAAGAATGGCATATGATGCAATTGGCAAATGTTTCCTACCTTAAAACTGGTCATGAGCACCAATGTTGGTTGGGTATTGAATTAATTGTTGTGGATCTTGGCTCACTAGAAGATTATATGCTACTGTCTTCAAAATTGATACATGATGTTTATCAATTTGAAAAAAATATTGGGAGCGATAGTTTATTAAAAACCTAATTAATATCGTCAAATTTGTCAAATCAAACAAATCAAAAAATGTTTTGAAAATGTTGATATATTTCTTTGTAGAATCTAATGTCAAACACAAACACGTTAAAATTGTGATCAATCATTTAGAAGAACAAAATGGGTTAAAGTTCTACAATTGGTTAAGGACTTTGAGAAATATTCTCATCAATGAGTGAAAGCTCTATGTCCTTGATAGGCCAAAGATATAGCAACCCACTCCAAATGTGCCTAAGGCTGAAATGGGTTCTTACTTGATGCAGGTCAATGATGTCATAGACATTGAGTACCTTATGATATGTTGTATGAACTATGAGTTTCTTGAACAACATGAAAACATGGATATTCTAGAGATGGCAACACATCTTAAGAATCATGTAAAGAAAACAAGGTATAATGTCTCCAAAGAGCTATTTGAGTGCGAACTGACAAAGGGAGGTCCATTAGAACCCCATGTGCTCAATATGATTGGGCATGTGGAGTAAGTGGGATTTCTATAAGGTTAAGAGTTTCCCATGGATATGATTATGCAAGTGTTGTATGAATCACATAGTCAGCTTATCAAATGCTTGGTATGTTGACACTGAAGCAAGGAAGAAGGACAAATCTTCTATGGTGATCAACGGAAGTGAATCCAAGGGAAAAGGAACAACCAAGAAGAGTTCTAAGTCTAAGCTAAAGTCCAAGTCTTCTGCACTCTATATATGAAGTAGGGTAAGTATAAAAAGGAATTTGTCCTTATCACTTAATGGATTAAGGAAAGAAAGCGCCACCACTATCACCTGTCTGGACATTGAAAAGAACTATCTTCTTTATAGAGGATCTCAGAAAAAATATGGATATAGAGATCTCTACTTCAAGACCTTAGAAGAAGTAAGATAGAAAAATATGGAGCAAGGGTTGTTGCCTCTATAGTTGGAATTTTTCATTCATGGGCATGTAATAGAATTAGTGAATTGCTATTATGTACCTATTATTTATGAAAACATCATATGTCTTGTGTGACAAGAACATAATGTTTCATTTTAAAAGATATGGTCTTTTATGGCAATGCCCTATGTCTCACAAACTATACTTGATAGTTGTAGAGACAAATGTGTATGCCACATATATTATATGACTTGACGACTCAAACAATGAATACCTATAGAATTGTCATCTAGCGAAGATAAATGAGAAGTGCATTTCTAGAATCCATAATGATGGTTATTTAGACTCTTTTGGTTATTGAACCAATAGAGACATGAAAGTATTATTTATTGGGCAATATGATAAGATCATATTCATTAGATGTAGTGAGATATAGACTCTTCCATTAGGAATAATACATAATTATGTGCATAAACCTTTTAGAATGAATGATAAAGGTAGTTACAAGTACCTTGTTATATTTACTGATGCGATCAATAGATATGGAAGTTTGTATTTAATGAAATACACACATGAATCTCTTGAAGTGTTCAAGAAGATCATGTAGGAAGTACGTAACTAACTTTGTAAAAGTATTAAGATACTTTTATGTGATTGATGTTGAAATATTTTAAACCATGACTTTGAGGACCTTCTAGGAAATCATGATAATGTATCATGATAAGCTCCACCAGAAACACAACGATAGTGTGTTATGAGAGGGTATCAGAAAGAAGGAATCACACCTTGTTACGTCATGTGTGATTATCAATATATTTAGCTAATCTTCCAATTTCCTTTTGGCACATGCTTTACACTAAAACAATGTACCATATAAAATAGTTCAAAATACACCATATGAGATATGGCATGGGATGTGGCCCAATGTGTCTTTTATAGTGATAGAATTTTAGGATTATCTAAGAAAACTATTTCTTAAAAGGCTTTGTCCACAAATAACACAAATATTATTTTGTAAAATACTACTCCAATCCCAATCCCACAACAAAGTTGTTTGTTGATCAAGATGGTTGCATTCTTGATGGGGAACTTAGTTCCAAAGGAAATAGTGGGAGTAAAAGTGGAACTCAAAATGTTCGAGACAAATAAGAAAACATATGAAACTAAAGAGGTACAGTGGGAACAAAGAGAAGCACAAGCTGTTGTGGAACCTCAAGTTCCTCATGTAACACAAAACCTTATAGTTCTAGTAGAACACACCTTGAGTTTAAATATTGTGATATCTTATAACTCAAGAAGGCAGTGCGTTGATCATAGAGATGAGTTAACAACCTACCTAGAATCTATTGAGGGACCAAAATTTGAGAAATGGCTTGAGGCCATGAGATCAAAGATGGGCTCCATGTAAACCAACAAGGTATGACCTTGGTTGATACACCTGAAGGGGTAAAACCCAAAGGGTGCATTTGGGTCTTTGTAAGAAGACCAACATGGAAGGGTAGATGGTTGAAAAGAGTTTAAAATTTGTTCAAGGTGTTTAACATGATGAAGTAATTCACCAATTACCATGGTTAAATCCATCTAGATCATGCTTGTTGTTGCAACTTGTTAAGACTAACAAGATTTGGCATATGGATGTTAAAACCACATTCCTCAACTGGAATTATTATAAGGATTTGTACATGACACAACATAAAGGTTTTATACATCTAAGAATTCAAATAAAGTCTAGAAGCTACAAAGGTTAATATGTGGATTGAAGCAAGCATCTCAGAGCTAGAATCTTATACTTGACAAGACAATAAAAGGGTTTGCTTTGAGTATAATTGAAGATGAAATCTGAGTTTACAAAAAATTTAGTTGTTGCATATTTATATAATACACATATTGATGAAGAATAATGTCCTTTCCTCCAAATGTTAACACCTAGGTGGGAACACTTTCTATATGAAGGTTTTAGGCAAGACATCCCATGCGATTGGGATTGAGATCTATAGAAATAGATATAGAAAGTTTCTTGACCTAAGTAAGAGAACATACATTGGCAAGATGTTGAAGGGTTCAACATGCAAGAATCATTGAGAGAAAATTGTCTATGTTCCATGGAGTTAGTCTCTGAGGAGCCTGTTGTCGCAATTGTTGTGAAGAATAGGAACACATAGATAGATGCCATATGCTTTTTCAATTGGATCTATTAATGCAATGTTATGTACTTAGCCGGTTATCTCATATGCATTGGACATGATAAGAAGATATCCAGTTATATTTTATGTATTGGACATGATGAGAGGATATCTAGTCATCTCATATGTATTGGACATGATTAGAAAACATACATATACCTAACCAACAATCTCGTATCTATTCTACATGACGAGAGGGTATATGTGAGATGACAGTGAGAGTCACTAGACTACCATAAAGAACATCCCTAAGTTCTTGAGAAGCTCTATTAGGATTGGCTCCTCGATTATGGTAATAAGAATGAGTTGGGTGTAAAGAGTTACACCGATGCAAGCTTTTGAACTAACATGTTTGACCTTAAATGAAAAACTATAAGTTGGAAAGGGTTTCGAGCTAAGACAGTTGTTTATATCTATAGAACTAGCTGAGTATCTCTGGGTTATGATTACAACAAAGGATGCTATATGGATCAAGAAAATCATATGGGTGAACTTGTGTGAGGTTCCAACCATTGATGACACAATAGAAATAGTGACGACACCAATGGAGCTACTGGTTATGATGGGAATCTCATATACCATACTAAAAAACTTCCATCCCATATGAGTTATTGTACAATGAAGATATGTGAAACTTGAAATATAAATACTTGAAGCAAAAGTTGTTAAACCCTCTATAAAAGTGCATGTGCAACATAAACATGATGGACATGCTAAGATCACTTGTAATATAATTCGTGGGTGATTGGCTCTGAATACAAGTGGAATTCTATTGGTATGTAAGCCCAAGGAGGCAATCATATGATGATTATAATGTGGAATTAGATACCTGATTTGATAATAATAAAGGTAATTCCATCATTATGTTTGTCTCATTCATGAGATGATGACACAAACATAAGTAGATGTTTAAAGAGTGATGTTACTAAATAATGTATGTCTTCAAGTACATGACTTGAACAATGAGATCATACAGATGCTAAGAGTACATACATTCTTGTTATGTCCCTAGTCAGATATTATCATTGAAGCAAAATAGTCAACAACAATACATAAGACTAGATTATGTGTTGACTGATAAAAGAATTTCATTAGTCATGATATATGATATCAAGTCACTCACATATATACATGTTAGATAACAATGTATCAGAAAGACCCAGCATGAGAGTGATACATGGAGACCATAGAATGGTAGTCAAAATTATCTCTCACCTGAAGCCACTACAATCATCACATGTCATTTGGTATAGTTTGACATCATCAAACATAACCCTGTAATAAGGGTTTCCATAAAGGTGATGATTAGGTAGTTGTGAGTCATGGGGACTAAGTGTGAGTGATGTAGATAGGATTTGTCCCTCCTATATGAGTTTGATATCCAAGGCCTCTTGATAAGAGAGACTGAGAAATGTAAGACCATACTCATGTGATTCAATATGTGATATGTGAACTCACATGCATCTCAAACAACCTTCTCTAGTTTAAGGAACATGGATTGAATGTTAAGAGGATGATGATTCCATGCCTCGAGTTCAATCCGGATATCAGAGACAAGGAACTATACTATCATGGTAACACTGATTATAGATTGTAGGTTGAAGTTGTTCTCCAACTTTCCAAATTACTTGGGTATAAATGATGTGTGAGTAGGCACCACTCTTTGCTTGTGATGCCATAATTGGTTATGGACATTCACTTCCAACATAATATTGGACCTATTAGGTCACACACATATGATACACTTGGATTAAAGAATTATATTCTTGAATGATGATTAATTTGATTACTAAAGGTGTTTAGGTATTCAATTAAATAAATGAGGTTCAAAGTTGACTGACTGGACTCTGAACCGATCGGTTCAAGTGTTGAGACAATTAGTTGGAGTGTTGGGTCATTGGAATCAATTTTGGTTGAACTTTGCCTGAACTGAACAAGTGAAATGACCATCTCACTTTTGAAATGACCATATGAAAATGTGAATTGACTGCTTCACTAAGTGAGATTACCATTTCATTCCCCGATCATCTGGTTCAATTGCTAATTCGATTAGAACAAGGATTTATAATGATGTCATGTTTAGCATTAATCATGCATTGAATACCAATTTGATTCAGAATGAGAAACTTGTAAGATGACCATTTTTCTAAGCAAGATGACCATCTCACTCACCAAATGACTGTTTGGGCGTGCGAAACACCCATTTCATGCTGCAAAAGTTCTAGAAGATTCATGATTTCAGATCCTTCTACTCCCACACTGATTGGGAACCTTGACCTCTACTATAAATAGAGGGGTACTAGGGGCTTCCCAAGACACACAATTAAGAATCAATTACTCTAACAATTATTGTTCTCTTTGGTTGTGGTAACCAATAGAGATCCCAAACAAGTCCTACTCATTAAAGGGTGGGATATCAAGGGAGAGAACAACTAAAGATCAGTTGTGGGAGATCATGTCGGAGACTAGTACGCTGATAGAAGGTGACAACTCCTTCCCGTTGGCTCTAGTAGTGCAACATGGAGTTTCTGGTTGTCCACGTGGACTACTCTAGAGGCGGGAGGCCATTTTATGACACTTTAAGGACATCGTCAACTATCGTTCATGGAGGAGGTTTGTTTGAGTGTTCCTACTGTTGAAGGAGAGTGGTGGGGCTTGAAGAAGAAGAAACATGATGCTACTTCAAGGGTACCATCGTTGGACTTGTTCCAGGAATAGGTATAACCTTGCAAACCTTCCTCCCTAGAGACATTATTGTTGATGAGATCTTATTGTTCTTTGTAAAATGGATTGATTTTTTTTTGCTACCTATATCTACGGCTGATTTCCCAACACAAACCATTTTCATCCTCCCATCATCTTCATCATTATCAAGCATCCACCATGTATTCATATTTCCCTAGTTTTTTGTTTCTAGATTCAACCTCTCTGGTTTCATCATCCCCAAACACAAAGTCCAGATGCAACCATCCAACTATCACCCTTCTTGCAATTGTCTTTACCAATCAAGGTTGTAATGCATTGACAAGTGGAAGTTCACTCCAACATTAGAAACCCTATGGTGTTATTTTCCATGGTGGAAATCATCTCCATCTAATAGGCCTATCTACCTTCTCTGCCACACACAAGTCCAAATATCATTCATCCAAGGTTTTCCTCTACCTCTGAAATTCATCCATGGAGATAATGAGGAAGTCCTATTACTAGAATATATTTTTAAACAATGTTAATTGAATTTTGAGGACAAAATTCCATATAAGGTGGGGTGAATGTGATAACTCTAACATTATGAGAATATAGTATTTAAATACATGACTATACTACAATGGTTTCTTTATGGACCATGAGGTGTTATATGGTCACTTTAAGTAAGTTGAGCTTGTGTCGATAGTATAGTGGTCAATCATTAAACCCTAGAATTACTAGGAACATATTGAGTCTTTTAGGATTTGTTTTATCATGAGTTAATGATTAATTTAAATGTATTCAAGGTTTACACACATATTGATGAAGTTAATTTAGGACTTAAGTAATTTATAAGTGTTAACTATGGCTTAAACTGATATTAGAAAGATGGACTAAATAGAAATGCATTTTTAAATTTTCATGGCATTTGGGTGAGCACATTGAATTACATCGAGGTTTGGAATTAGATCAAAATAATAATGAGTCATTGATCTTAGATCTAAGTTCAATTTTTCAATTGATGTTACACATCCATATGTGTTAGTGTTGTATGGAAACTTGGTAGACACCTATTTGAACAACTACTTGGTCATCCCTCATCTCTAGAAATAGAGGAACAAAACTTCCATAAGTGTCATTTGATCTGATAAAAATGGAGTTATCATAGGAATTCTTGTTAGCAAAACATGATCTACACAACATCAAACACACTAACCCCTATCTTACCCCTCTCACTGACTAGACGAGGTTGAACAATATCATATCTCTCACACCGTGCCCATTATCTTTTAGAGAAGACATGTTGATGATAGGATCATGGTCCTGACTTGTTAGACAAACTAGATCTCTAGCATGTGGAGACCCAGATGGGGGAGAAATCTTTGGGAACCCCACCCCAATTTGATGGAATCAACTTCGTGAATCATCCAATGAGGCTCTGATCCTCTTTGTGGCACACGACAACACAACAGGTGTAAACCCCGTCATTAGGGGGCACAACTGGACTGGATAATTAGTGCCTCAAGTAAAACCTAATTGGAGTTCATGATGCCTAGTGCTTATCCTTGATGCCTATGGAGACTAAGGGGAATATTGGATTTCCCTTCCTTCCACCATGATACGATGGTGCCGGGTCTAGAGTTGGTTTTGTAGATCAATGGGTAAAAATTGCCTTGGAAATTGGTTACACACCGTGTAAGTTACATACATGTTGTGTACTTCATTCATAATAGATTTCATCATATTTGATTGCCAACACACCATGTAGGTAAATATCATGATGTGTCACCATTAGGATTCCAAAATTACTCGATGGAGATGGAAAACACAACATGTCATCCATTCAACATGACAAATGTCATTCTAGAGTCCCAATCTTTGAACGTGATAGATAAATCATGTCATTGAGTAACTAGAGTGTGTCACCTCTAGGATTTCAACATTCTAGCAGTGTCTAACATGGTCTTTCATATGTGAACATGTTGTGTACCACGTCAAAGCTCTAGACATCTTTAAGGATGACATGTCTGTCACACATTATTGATAAAAACTTAGAATATCCCCCCAAGTCTTCACATGGCATTTCGTCCATCCCAAACGTTGTGTCCAGTCCAAAAAAGATCATTCATATTCATATCTTTAACTGAATCTATTTTTTGACTTGGTCAACAAATTCAATTGATTTTGTTTTCTACATCTTATAGTTGGGTTGTATACTACTTCAAATCTGGTTATTTGTTCTTCTACTAAAACTTCCTCTCCAAATCAATCTCTCTGATGCACCAACATGGAGTCATTTACTCACATGTATGATCAAGTTCACTCTCAGGATCTAGTTCAACCACTATTATGTGTGATGATTCATCCATTTTGAGTACAACTAAGCTTTCTTTAGCATTCAGTCAAGTTCTTGAATTTCATTGAGCAGTCCAACACACAACTTCTCCAGCCATATCAAGCATATCCTTATCTAGCCATTTCTTCCCTTTTCACCACATGTCCCTTACTTCTATTGAATTATTTTTGTAGGGGATGTTCTCTCTCTCTCTCTCTTCGTCCACTCCAACCACTTATGTCATCTCTTTGTTGTTGGTGTGAAGCAGAGAAATGGAGAATATGAGGATAGGAAAATGATGAGAAGATCTGAGGTGCAAATTTTATAAGTCATAAGTGGAAACATGAAGTAGACAAAAGTCTACATATGAAGTTTTATGTACATAGTGTGTTGTCCAAATCTCAGTTTCCAATTCAAGGCAAATGTTCATCCTCACCATGAAAATTTCAAGTTGGAAACCATGGATCTCTCATTTAGAATTCATCTTCTTATATCATCATCAACTAAAAAAGATGATTTCTCTAATCAATTAGATTTCATAGACTCTCTACATCAAATGCAAATGTTTCTTCATCGGAAATGTCTTGGTCATATAATATGGAAAAAATGTATTCTTCTATCATTTGAGTTTCTTCGATCATTTATACATTTGGTTGTATGTCAGGGTGACACACCTATTTTTCATAGAAATGACTTCAGTCAACTACCCCGAGAATGTTTCCTCCTTGTTCATTTGTACCCTGTCAAGCACATTGACCATCTTCTATAGATTAGTCTTTTTATAGAATAGATCTTGTCAAGGATGTCACATGGTGGTCTTCTTCTAGAACCTACTTCAACAATAGTAGCAAATGAGTTCATGACTCATATGATCTTTGCATATTTCTTCAACATAATCCAACATACATACTCCAAACCTAGTCAAAGGTCAAGATGTCTCAAAGATTTTATATTTATTATTTTAATGCATGCTTTAAAGTAAAAAAATGCCAAACTATAGGGAAGAGCACATATCATGTTGAGTCAAGGAGTATCATGTTTGAATCATTATCTTTTTCTGTCGTGTTTTTTCTATTGTCCAAGATAGGCATGTGATTCTCCCATAATTTAGCTTGCAGGGGAGTATTAGAAGTATAAGTCATATCATACCATATTATACATAGGATGGAATCTATAGGCCCATTTAGAGTCTAGTAACATCTGTAAGTCTCTAGACTCATGTGCACCTTCCATATATAAAGGAGGATGTGCACCTTCTGTATATAAAGGAGGGAGTTTTTTTTGTATCTAATATGGTTAATACACGCTGAATATATGAACCATATCATTTCCTTATACAAAATGTAACAATAAAATATAAGGAGAAAAATGCATGTTCTTACATCCTTTCCCCCTTAAGGTAATTTCGTCCCCAAAAACTCAATTAAGCTATCAAAGAGGTATAGATGAGATTTTTCCATTTCAGTCTTCAACTGCCACACAACTTCATTCTCAAGATGGTGTTTTAAAAGAACCTTAAACATCTTGATTCTTTTATTTTTGAGCTTATTCACCATCAAATCCATGATCATCACATGTGTCATCAGATAGGTAAGCTACCTTGAATCTCTAACAGTTCAATGTTCAACACATGGGCAAGGTCCTTCACATGGACACATGGAATACAACATCCATCAAGTTGTACAAAGGAGGTAGAGACAAATGATAAGATGTCTCAATTTGTTCTAGGATCTCAAGAAGACCAACATATTGGTGACTCATCTTCCCATGATTTTTTTCTATGGCACAAAGGGTCATATTTAGAAAAATACATTATATCCCATAAAGAAATGTGGATCAATATGCTTTTCATCCACATAAAAGTTTTCTCTAATCTTGGAATCTCTTCATCCTTTTATTAAATAGAAAAACATTATCCACATGAATTTGAAGTTCTTTTGACCTTAGCAAGGTCCTTTCTTCCACATTGTCACAATGAAGTGGTGAGCGACATGGCCTCCCAAAAATAGCTTCATATGGGTGCATCCTAGTAAAGCATTGTTAATTATTGTTATTAGTGATCTCAGATATGGAAGATGTTATTCGCATGATCCACCCCAATCTAGTACATAAGCCTTTTGAAAATCTTCAAGCGTTTGGATTGAATGTGCCATAGAACTATTTATTACCCTACCTCCACACTCCTAATGGCTACACAACCAAAGGCGAGAGAACCTGGTTATCCATCCCTAGAATGTATCACAACATATTCTTGAATAAAACCACAAACAAGAACATGATAAGAGGTAAAATAGCATAAAAAGAAACTAAAGTAGTATCTACATTAAGATCTTAGTCCCGTTTGACAACCCATATGAATTCTATTTGCATGACATTAGATGATTCCAAGAGTATGAGAAGCATATTATTATATAAGAGCAGAAGCAATGATCATACTATGTGAGTCATAGTTTACCTATTACCTAAAATCATAAAATGGATACACATCAGGACAATAGTGATGAGTATTCTATAAAATACATAAACTCACAAGTTTAAGAGAATATATATTCTTGGAAAAACTTAATGTAATAGCGAGATAGAAAGCAATGACACTAAAAACTTTCTTATTAAAAGGCAAGTCTATTTTAGGAACATTTTCATTATACTAAACAATATTTTATGGCGGATGCACATGCGGGACGAACACACTTGGGCTTACAAGTTTTATAAGACCCTAACATGGACACACTCTCAAATACAAACAAACACTTTCCAACAAGCTGATAGGATTGTATCACAATATAGGAAAGTGGCAAGTTAGGGGTCGAATTCAAGGGAGAGATAAGGCACTAGGGCTAGGTTAGTTTGTGCAAGGTTCCTACTACAGAGTCTACGGTTTCAAGGTTTGTAGATGGTTTGATTGATTACACTAATGGTGAACAAGCTATTAAATTAACAAGAAGCAAAACCTAAATTAACCTTAGACAATTTAGTTCTAATGAGCAAGAAAGGAAGCTAAGCAATGAAAGAGAACAAACTACACTAAAGCAAGAAATGCAAGAAAAATACTACACTAAACTTGCAATTAGGAATAAAAGGCAATTAAAGATATAAACTAGAAAGAACATGAAAAGAGCATGAACAAATTACTAGGAAAGTAAAGAGATTATCTAAATAAGCATTAACTAAGCAATACAACAAATTAGGCTTGTAATGCAATAAAAGGGAAGTGTTGACTGTTTGAGGGAACATACTTGTCAATTGAATTGGGGACAATAACATGAAAACAATTTTCTTTCATTTTCATTACCAAACCAAACAACAATTTAGATGCAAAAGAATTACCCTAAATTGCTAATTATCAATGGGTAGGATAGAATTTATATAAGGTAACTAGTCCTTATTACCCCCTATCTACCCTTGTGAGTCTCACTTGGATTAGGGTTTTGGTGGAATACTATTAGGATCTAATCAAGTCTAGGTTTTTGGGATAGGAGCTCCTAAGGCAGTTGTGGCTGAGGGTAGTAATGGAGGGTGGTAATGAGCATTTTACATCTTTCATCACCTACTATCTAGCCTTTAGTAAGCTCTAATCCAATTGCACTAGATGCCTCTAAACTAGCTATAATATTTCTCACCTAGGTGTAGGAAAATTGATTAGAATTTAGGAATATGGGTGACTAGATAAGGATCCACTAATTGGACCTAGGAGAAATTCCCAAAATAACAACATATAAGAAATTTCCTAAGAATCCCAGGTGATTTTTTTCAGGTAAGTTGGGAGGCTATCTTATTCATCTTGCCCTCCTAATGTGAGTAAAATTGATATTCGAGATATGTGTGCTAACTAAACTAGAAAAAGGAAACATGGTAGTACTACCACCATTACAAAGATCCTTAACTAAGAGGTCATGGAACTCTCAAGGGGGGTGAACATATGTTGTGTATGTGGTAGGATTTTTAAGGGAGGCTTTAGCCAATCCATCCCACAAAAATATTGGCCTCTCTTCTGATATACCTCAAACTACAACTAGGTTTCATCAACTTCTGAATCCTTTGTATCTATTTTACATATTTGAGGTTGTTTTTTTCATGCTGATTGCCATTTGTGAGTCAGACTCGATGCTTGCATGTCAAAGTTGTTCACAGTCAGAGTTTCTACATCTAGGCTAATATCGTATAGCTCCGCTTCAATGACGTCGTAGATTGTAGGTTCCTTACAGCTCCGCCTGCCCATTGACCAGATTGTCTCTAATAACTATTGCACAATAGGAATTGGGATGCTTAACTACAACGTCCATGCTGATTCTTAGACCGCCTGGCCCTGGTTTAATTCACCTACTGCATTAAGTAATTTGAGTGTCTGGTGCAACTTTCAAAAAGGCCTTTAGGTGGGCTCTTACCTCTTTCCTTATATATCTCACCTGTTGATTAGTGTGACAGTGTGCTTTATCAAACATGTCTCTATTCCTAGTGGACCATATATGCCAGTAGGTTATCAAAAAGGAGATTGTGGCATTGTTGTCTTCTCATAACTGTTGGTACACTCATTTCTTGACATCATTGGTATTGATAAAGTCATGTCTTAGCCTTCTAGACAACATGATCTCTTGAATGATTCTAGTGTATTTGTAGTCTTATAATGAATGCATTATGGTTTTTACCTCCTCCAAACACCTGGGACAGGTGCTACTATTTGCCATCCTGGTCTGGACTCTCCTTCTATTGGTGAGTAGTGCCTCGTGCATTATGAGGTAGGTGATTGTATTAATGCGGGCTGATAACTTCTTATCCCACACGGTTCTCCACCTCCATACAGCCCTAGTTATCTTGCCTTTAACGGATTTCATGGTTTAATTCCCACTCTGCGTATGGGACCAGACTCTAACGTCAACTCTGTCCATAGTTGAGGGTACTTTGAGGCATTTTATTTCATTGATAATATGACTGGGAAGCCATTCCTCCATAAAGTCGATGTCCCAAGTTCCGTCCACATTGATCATACTTACCACCTTTAGATCCATGATATCATGAGGGATTTGTTTTAAGGCATCTTATTTCATAATAGGAATGTCCCTCCACCATCTATCCATCCATACATTTGTGCTTTGCCCATTCATCAGAATTAGTAGAAATTGTCTTTGATGAATCACTCGCCACCAAGCACCTCATTTTCAAGTCTTGAGTAATTATATTTCTTCCTCGCCTAGATTCTGAGGTACCTTGGCCACATTCCCTTATTATAGATAGAGTTTTGGTTGCTTCTTAGTTCTCATGTGTGCTTGTACAAGAGATCTAAATTCTAGTCCTACATTGTCTTTGAGCCCAATCCACCATTGCTTTTATGACAAGTAATCTTGTCTCGGGAAACTAGCTCTAGGGGATGGACTTTGTGGAAGTATCCTAGGTGATTTCAAGCAAAACGTGATAAGTAATTTCTATAAAATGAGATGAAAGTAGAATATATTCATTAACAAACAAAATTACAAATGATTACATATCAATTTCCCCCAACATGGTATAAAACTAACATTTTTGACCCCAAACAACCCACCTAGGGGATGTAGCTACTCATAACAAAGGAAAACACAAAAATGGAGAAAGAAGAACTATTAGAGGAGTGGAAAGCCATGGTAGATTTGTGGATACTCCTCCTTCACCACCTCCTAGCAATAGTAGATCAAGCGCCTCCCTCCTCCAAGGTAAAATGGCATGGAAATGTGGTGAAAAGTGGTCGGAAACTATAAAAAAGGGTTTTGGAGTGAAAGATGATCGAATGGAAGAGGAATGAAGTAGTGTGCAGAGTGGACGGATGATATGGGGCTAAGATGGGATAAGATGTAGCTAACCTTGTGATACATCCTCCACCCTTATATTTATAGGTGGCCGAGAAGCACTAAGTCAAGTGGGAGTAGTATGGAAAAATTAATGCAAAAACACTAGGGTTTTGGTGGTAGAATGGTCGTGCTAGCGGCACAACTATGGTGGGTAAGGTTTTGAATGGTCATGCTGAGAGGGAAGAACTATGCTAGATGGAGGTGGAAATGTCAGTAGAAAAATGGGAAAGTGGAGGTTGGTAGCAAGACTGTGTTTGGCACCATGATCATCGTGGGAACTAGGTGGCATGGCTGTGGTGGGATGATGGTAGCACGATCATGGTGGGAACCACAACCATGGTGGGATGATGGTAGCATGACTATGGTGGGTTCCAGGATCATGGTGGATAGGTATCAACACTTCTGTGGAGGGCACCACAACCATGGGAACCATGACCGTAGTAGACAGTTTTGTTGTGGATGCTTCAAAATTGAGACTTCCCTTATGATTTTGTAATGGGTAGCATAGTTGTTCCATGCCAATGTAGTTGTTATGGGGGCTTTGCTTTCTTTTTAAGCTTTGAACTTTGCTATCTGTGGATATATTTTCTTTATCTGGACCCTTATCTGCTAGGGTTAGGTTGAGGGATCTCTATGACCTTCTTGTAGACTCCTCCAATGGTGAAGTGGCCCATAGAACATCTTCCTTTTTAGTCATTCATCCAAGGTGTGGTGCAAGTATCTGAGAAACATGCAAAGAACGTCTATAAGTGCATTTGATAGAAAACTATTTATTAGGGGAATAACATGCAATCTAACATGTTTAGATGTGATTGAAGTACAAGAAGACACAAGATGAAGCCCTAAAATAGGACTTCAAAGCCATCCCAAAACTAAAACATATTTGTCCTCAAGTATGCTCCAACTCAATCTCTATTCAAATTTTCAACCAACAAGAAATGACATATGCATTGAAACATGGATACATTGACTAAAAGGGCTCAAAGATGACTAAGTACAAGTCTTCACATCTTTCCTCTTCTCCTTCATAGTCTAATCATGATTAAAGCACTAGGCATAGAAACTTCAAATATAGGGAATAGAATGTACAATCAGTCTGTATGGATTTCATAAAGCTCTGGGTAAACCTCTTTGTGGTGGTGATAATCAAATATGACTAGGGGTTCTATTTTATATGCATGCATTCAATTTGATATCTCAAACCACACTAAGTGACCCACATGGTTTGAAAAGGGTGAAATGCCTAGGTTTGATGTTTCCTAGTTCAACGGGCATGCAAATATAAGTGAGGGGTTGTGGTAAGAGATCAGAGTGATATTACATAGGAGAACCCTTCTTTTCTTTAATTAGAAGCTATTACATGGGAGCATCTTTTATTTTCTTTTTGCATAATATTTTTCTTTTTCTTTATGCTTGGTGTAGGTAGGACACATGGTGGTGAGAGTGACATAGTGGATATAGATATGGCCACCCCTAACTTTTAGATGGTGGCCAGGGCTGGTTTGAGCTCTTTGCCATGGCTGATTTGTGCTCTTTGGCATCTTTTCATGAGGTGGAGGTAAGGAATGGTGATATAAAAGTGATTAAAAAATGGATCACTAGTGTGAGCTTAAAAATGAGATATCATGTATGTAAATTACTATAATAACTTCATCAAATAATATTCCACCATATGAATGATAAATATGAATACCAATTTTTATCATGAGATTTGACAAAGCCTAAGTGTTTGTTCCTTGCTTAGATCACAATTCAACAAATCATTTCACAAGCATGAAAGAGGCGATCATACGTAAAAAGTAAAAAATTAAGACCATACTAGAAATAAACATGAAAATGTGGCTTTCATTTTTCGAAGCTCAACATTTCTATCAATATGTAGAGATTGGATTAAAATATGCTTTCAAGTAAGAAATTCAAAATTTGGACAAAATGTGATAAATTGAGTTTTACCTTTACTTTTATTCAATTCCAATTTTTCCCTCATTATGTACACTCATGACCCCAATTTTTTTTCTTGACTATTAAATCAGTGTTGATACTCAATTTTGAAATATGATGACCAATGTGAATTTCATACACATTATGACACCACAAATTTGGTTAAGTTATCTCTTTATGCAATCAAGTGAAATTGTCCATGAAACTTTATTTTATAGTTCTCAAACTTTTTTTTAAAAGTTCTTCACATTTTTGTGAACATGTGGTCCAATTTCACTTCAATTGGACATTCCTACTAATTTATAAAAATTCTAAAAATTATATGCTAAATATTCCTTTTATTTGCCTTTTATTTGACCTTTACTAGGTCAACAATCAATGGCCCGGTTTGGGAGAAAACCTTGAACCTTGGATCAGGCTCCCATGGATCAGAGGCCTAATCAAGTGGTCATGATGTTCTCCCCTACCTCCCACAATTAACAGAGAGGAGACTGCGAGGCCGAGCGCACCTTTGACTCGATTCGACCCTATTTTGAAAATCCAAGCAAATGAAAACATCCATCTTGCAATTAGAAGCCAATCTAACCCTTACTTTAATTCATATAGACCTATTTTGAGAGAAAACAAGATCTCTCTCTCTCTCTCAACCGTCACCATGGGCAGTGTGGCTAGTAGAAACCGTAGACCTAGCCCCCATCCGACTTTAAAAACCCCACCCTGACTCCGGCCTGCTCCCAAAAACTCAACCAACACCCTCGACGCCACTTTCTTGACCTCCTCTTTTATCCATTTTTCTCTAGTCATTACTCTGCCATAGTGCCACTTTACCCCGCATGAGACATTGTCTGGGGGCGACGATAACACAACCCTCGATTTTACTCAACTGTCAAAGTCTGGCCGAGATCCAATGTCTTCGAGCCAGCTGGGCCGCCTCCCCATGGCATGTGCATTAGAGGTCTCCACACCCCATCCGTCGATCCTCAAGGACGGTCAAAGCTGACCAGTGATCCAACGGCCTCCATTTTTCCTTTCTCTATTTTCTTGGTAAATATCTCTCCTCTCTACTCGAAAATTCCACTAAATGACCAAATCTTGCAAAAACCCTAACTTTTGATTCCTAACTCCAAAAACCATGAAAAAATAGTCCATTTTTATCGTAAAAATCCCAAGAATCATTTAAAAATACTTTGGAGACCTGATCCTACACGAATTTCACGGATATATCTAAATTTTGATCTCTTTCTCATATAATTTAGCTAATGACTCTATTTAGTGTTTATATTTGGGAAAACCTAATATTTGAATCTAATGATTATCATGAGACACTAAAATCAATTTTGACAATTAAACATCTAGATCTAACCTTGTTGTCTATCTAGCTTTTAATTAATGATTAATCTTGATATTGTGATCTATCTAAATCTTGTGAAATAAGTGATCTATTGACCTAATAGTTGATCTCCGACCTTACTCTTTACATCAATAAAAACTTGATCTAATATTGAATACCAATGATGATAATTCATCATGTTGATGATCTAGAGACTTGACAATGACTTGAATAATGATGATAATAATTTGAGTTAACACATGTTCCTAAAATACGTAAGTGGGTCATTCATAGATGAAACATTCTTGACACTTGAATAGTATTGGAGATCTTGAGATATTATTAATTATAAGTGGATGACCTAACCCAAGGTTAAATAGGAATGAGTAACCCTAATTTTGAATATTGAAACATGATCTTCTGTACATCATGATCTTAACCCTTGAATCAATCTTACTGATCTAGGATCTGACTCAAGGGGTTGATCTATTTCTTGTAATCCATACTTTGAATATCCAATAAGAAGGTACAGTATTATACCTCCCTCCTTGAATAGACTAATAGTATTGATGATACCTTTTACGTAGGTCTTGATTGTATAATTTGTAACATACTTGTTTGAGATATTGTTCCCTACTGATTTGTCTTCTAATCTTCCTTTGTTATCTTGAGGCAAACTAGAAAACACAAATAATACTGCACATTATGACTGCTCGAATTATGATGATGATAATGTTGATAATGTTGATTATGAATACAAGTAACCTCCTCATTCGGAGGGTGGAACTTTTACATGTGAATCGACCTCCGACCTCATGTGGAGATAAGCATCCTAGTGACATCCCCCATCTTTTTGGGGTGATGGAGCCATATAAAATATAAACATGCTTTGTGATATCAACATAATGCGAAATTCATAATAAAATCTTATCTAACACACATTGGTTTTGGAAAATCGCTTGCTGTACATTTTGAATATAAGCCCTGCCAAGTATACAATTTTGATATAAACTATTTTACCTTTTTTAATAGCATACCATGAAATTGCATTGATTGTGTCATGATTTTCTTGATTTTAGGTAATGCAAAGAACTAGAGACTATGCACATGCTATCTACTCCTTTTATTTCATTGCTAAAAATAAAGACTGCTACATCTATCTAGACTCTACATGGGAGCTAATCTAAGAGGGATGTAGAGTCTTCTTATCTGTATCTTTTCTTTCCATGTTGCCTATTGGCCCTATGTAATAAACATTTTGGTTCATTTCAATAAAAAAGAATGGTATTTCCTTTTTGCATTTTATATGTGTGTGATTTTTGGGCCACCTGGGGACGAGCGTTGTAATCCCTTTAACACTGCCCATTTGGATAGTAAGATTGGGATTGTGGTAACAATGGTTTTGTGAAAGTTGGTATCAAAGCCATAACACACTTCAAATGAATTAATGAAATAATGTTCTTAATCACCGAACCAAGGAAGCCCTAAAATTCACTATGGTAAAACTGAGGTGTCTAGAAAGAGCATAAAGGAGGTTGTGGCATGATTCCTCCTATCTATTCTCATGGTGGCTGAGGTTCCCCCTGCTCCACCTGGCCTTAGTGGACCCATAAATTGATGGAAGGACTTCCCAAAACCCTAAAGAGTCTTATAACATCTCATCTCTTCTTTAAGGACTACCCAAGCCACCTATTAGAAAAACATAGGATGACTTCTCATCTTCTCCCTCACATTAAGATGTCATGACATGATCTATACTCTCTCTATTTTGGGTAGTCTAAGGATGGGAAAGAACTAAAATTTGAAAATGATTTGAGAAAAATTATTGCAATATTGATATGATCTATCATATCCTTCATTTGAAAATTATAAATGAGAAAATTTATATCAATTGAACCCTTACTGATTGCACCAAAAACCAGGAACAATAGGGATGGTGAAGGAACCTCTGGTGCCGATGATAAGGGAAAGAAGCCTCACATAAATGATGATGAGGATGTCAATTCTTCCAATAATACCACTAATACGGGGGAGTAGGAAATGAAACAAAAATCCATTATGGATGCCCTTCATGACCTACCAGTCCGTATGACATTCCTTGTACCCAACCATAACCTAAAACCCATTACCATCCAAGATTTTTGAAACTTATCCCAGAAGCCTTCTATTAGGAGGATAAGGATGATGTCTGCGATAAGGTCGATGCCTCGTTAGTGTATATGGAGAATATCTTTAGGGTTTTGAGGTCCCCTAAACAAGACAAAGTTGGTTTTTCCACCTACCAGTTGAAGGGGGCGGCCAAGTTGTGGTGGGAATATTATGTCTGGTCATAATAGGTTTTCCCTATTAACTGGGAAGCCTTCAAGACCATTTTCACCAACCATTTTACAGCCTACCTTTGATAGTAAAGAGAAACAAAAGAAATTCCTTATACTTTCCCAAGGAACCAATATTGTGGCAGAGTATAGTTGACAATTCTATCATGTCACCAACCTCACGGAAGAGTAGAAATTGGGTCATTACATTGATGGGCTCTTCCTAACCCTAAAATCCAGTGTCTTCTCATCCAAACCCACCAATTTTAAAGAAGCCTATGACCATGCCTTGACCATGGAGAGAACCCTGGGGATGGGGGAAGCCACTACCCACTCTTGCTTATCTAGGGCTTACTGATGTTGTATCCACAAAACCTGAGCAAAAAGGGAAACCCCATAATGGTGTCAATATGAACAGAAAGTGACAGAAGAATCTTAGAAATCCTCCTGCCGAAAATTACAATCAAGGATCGAACAAGAACTACAATCGAGGCCCTACACATAATCAAAATCTTGGCCAAAACCATTGCCAATGTTCTCATTGATGCAACTACTGTAACCACCATGCATTCCAATGCAAATACCTATCCCTAGTCTTCCATTTTTGCAAGCAGGAAGGAAATTTCAGAGACAATTGCCCTCACCCACCCCCATCATGGGCTAAACAGGGCGAGCACCGCCAAGCCTGTGTCTTTGCAATGAATGCATATGAGGCAAATGTAAATGGGAACAAACTCACGGGAGGCACTATTGCTAATTCTAAATTGTTTCTAGAATGTTGTATCATGATTATTTTGGACAAACTCCTTAGATAAAATATATGTATACCTTGGTATAATGCAAATCTATGACCATTATATTGTTACTCTTTTTTATTCTGGGTCAACAAACACCTTCATGTCTAAGAGTCTTGCCTCTATGCTAAATCTTGAAATAAGGGACTTAGGGTACATACTAGATGTAACTACCCCCAGTGGTAAAATGAAGGTCTCCTATTATAGTGTCAATAAAGTCCCTCTATCTTATGTTGGTCATAATCTTGAGTCAAACTTCATAATCTTAGACATGGAAGAATTTAACCTCATTGTGGGGATGGATTGGATCCATAAAACTCATTCTATCATTGATTATCATGCCAAGAAAGCCATTATTTACAAACCCAACCTCCCCATTCTTGTAATTCCGAGAAGGAAAGATCAAAATCAAAATATTGTCATTTCTCTAGTTAAAGCTTAAAACTTGATATCCAAAGGGTGGAAAGCATACCTACCCACTATAATTGTACTCAATCCTGATTCGAGCTCCCTAGTAAATGTTGATATAGTGATTGAGTACCCGAGTGTTTTTCCTGAGGAGATCCCTGGGCTACAATTTGATCGTGACATTGAATTCTCTATCGACTTGGCACCCGGTACATCAGCTATTTCTCAGGCACCCTATTGCATGGCTCCTGCTGAATTGACTAAATTGAAAATGCAGTTGCATGAATTGCTAGACAAGGGTTTTGTCTGCCCTAGTACATCTCCTTGGGGAGCACCCACTCTATTTTTCAAGAAAAATGATGTATCCTTTCACATTTGCATTGACTACCATATGATCAGTCAAGTTAATCTGAGAAATAAGTATTCGCTTCCCAGAATTGATGACCTTTTTTATCAACTATGTTCTGCACATGTATTTTCAAAAATTGATCTTCGTTCTGGTTACCACAAACTTAAGGTTAGGGACAAAGACATCCCTAAAGCCACCTTTTGAACTCGGTACATGCATTACAAATTCCTGGTCATGCCATTTGGGTTGACAATACCCTTGGTGTGTTTATGAACTTGATGAATAGTGTCTTCCAACCTTTCCTCGACAAGTTTGTAGTGTCTTCATTGATGACATCCTAATATATTCATATGACACTGAGTCACATCATTCTCATCTTCGTAAAGTTCTTCAAATTCTCCAATCCCAAAAATTCTATGCAAATTTGTTAAAATGTGGATTTTGGATTTCTGAAGTCATGTTCTTGGATCACATATTTTTTGGTGAGAAAAACTCTATTGACCCCGCCAAGGTCTCGGTTGTTCTCGAGTGGCAAGACCCCAAAAATGTTCTTGAGATTCAAAGTTTTTTGGGTTTAGCTGGTTATTATTGACACTTCATAGAGAACTTCAGTAAGACCAACTTGCCCCTCATAAAGCTCACCATGAAAGGAGAGAAGTTTGTCTGGTCAAAGGAGTGTGAGTCTAGTTTTCATGAGTTAAACACAAAGTTGACAACCATGCCTATTTTGACCCTGCCTTCGGGAAATGACAGATTCATCATCTTCACTAACACATTAAGGTTTGTTCTGGGTTGTGTCCTCATGAAAGAAAGAAAGGTACTTGCTTATTCCTCTCGATAATTAAACCCAAATGAGGTCAACTACCCAACCCATGATCTTGAGCTTTCTGCCATCATATATGCTTTGAACATATGGCAGCACTACCTGTATGGTGCCACCTTTGACATTCTCATTGATCACAAGAATTTGAAATACATCCTGGAACAGAAGGATCTCAATATTAGGTAGAGGTGATAACTGGAGTACCTCAAAGACTATGAATTTACCACTACCTACCACCTTGGTATGACAATGTAGTGATTGATGCACTCATTAGGAAACAAGCTAAATGTGTTGTTGTTTTCACTGCTAAGTGGAGTAACATGGAATTCATGACACCATGGGCCCCAAGGTGTATGGGTGATGTTCTCAGATTGGCCATCATCCATGTCAAATGAGACCTCCAATTTGAGATTTTGTCAGCCCATAAGAATAGAAAGAGTCTTGAGGAGATGACTGAGATGCTAGAGAAACCCCAGACACACGTGACAATCATTATGCATGGTGGAATCTGGTATAAACAATGCATATGGGTCCTAGAGGATTCATATATGATAGAAAGGGTGTTATGAGAAGATCATAGGTCGAAATATACAGTTCATCCTAGATTGACTAAAATGAACAAGGATCTATAAAGGCATTTCTGGTGGAGGAATATGAAGACTGACATCGCTGCTTTCATCTCTAGGTGTTTGACCTACCAACATATCAAGGATAAACATCAATGTCCAGGAGGTCTTCTACAACCCCTACCTATCCTAGAGTGGAAATGGGAAAACAACACCATGAATTTTGTGGTGGGTCTACCTAGGATCGAAAGGGAGTGATGACATTTGGGTTGTAGTCGAGCAATTGACAAAATCAGCCCATTTTATTCTGATCAAGACAACAACCAAAGTCCAAGAGTTAGAAGAGTTGTACATGCGTGAGATAGTCAGGTTGCATGGGATTCATGTATCCATTGTGTTAGATTGTGATGCAAATTTTACTTTTCACTTGGGGCAAGTGTCGAAAGAGCTGGGAACTTAGTTGAATTTTAGTACGCATATCATCTACAAACTGACAGACAGTCTGAAAGGACAATTTAGGTTCTCAAAGACTTACTGACATCATGTGTCCTTGATTGGGGTGGTTCATGGGACCACTACCTTCCTCTTGTTAACAATAGCTACCACTCCAATATAGGCATTCCTCCGTATGAAGTCTTATATGGAAGGCTATGCATATCTACACTTTATTGTGATGAAGTGGGTGAAAGATGGATTCTGAAGTCTGAGGAGTTAAACTCTTTTCTAATAATGTCAACCTAATCAAGAAAAGGCTAAAAAGGGTGCATGATCATCAAAAGTCTTATGTTGATGCACACAGGAATGATACCCAGTTCTTGGTAGGTAACCATATTTTCCTAAAGATTTGACTTATTCGAGCCATTGAAAAGAACAAAGGAAAAAGTGTCCCTAGAAACGTGGGTCCACTTGAAATTTTGGACCATATTGGGGAATGTGCATATAGGTTGGCTTTAACTCCACAATATAGCATGATTCATAATGTCTTTCATGTGTCAAACCTGAAGCGGTATGTTAAGGACCCTAGCATTACCTTGATCATGAGCTGATTGAATTGAAAGACACCCTTGTATACCAAGAAATTCCAGTCAAGATACATGATACTCGCACCAAGGAGCTCAGAAATAAGAAGATCGAGTTGGTTAAGGTGTTGTGGAAGCACCATGATAGTGATCATGCCCCCTAGGAGTTGAAGCCAGACATGGAAGAAAGATTTCTTGACCTCTTCAAGGATGTCAGAATTTTGGGGACAAAATTCCTAATAAGGTAGGGAGGATGTGATAAAGTGAGTTTTTCTTTACTTTTGCACAATTCTAAGTTTTCCCTCATTATGTTGACTCATGGCCCCAATTTATTTTTATTGACTACTAAATCAATGTTGATACTCAAACTCGAAATATGATGACCAATGTGAATTTTATACACATTATGACACCACAAATTTGGTTAAGTTATCTCTTTATCTAAAGAAGTAAAATTTTACATGAAACTTCATCTTCTGGTTCACAAACGTTTTCTAAAATTTCTTCACATTTTTGTGAACCTTTGGTCCAAATTTCACTTCAATTGGACATTCATACTAATTTCTTTGAATTCTTTAAGTTATAGGTTAAAAATTCCTTTTATTTGCCTTTTATTTGACCTTTACCAGGCCAACAATCCATGGCCTTCTTTGGGAGTGAAACCTGACCCTCAAATCATGCTCCCATGGATTGGAGGCCTGATCGAGCGGTCATGGTGTCATCCCCTACCTCCCACAATCAATAGAGAGGAGACTGTGAGGTTGTACGTGCCTTTGACTCGATTCAAACCTGTTTTGAAAATACAAGCGAACGAAACACCTTCCTTGTGATTCCAGGATGCTAGCCTTTAATCTAATTCATATCAAACTATTTTTGTATCAAATGAGAGCTCTCTCTTAGCCACCACCATGGGCACAGTGGCCAGTTGAAACCCTAAACCTAGTCTCCATCCGACTTCAAAAGCCCCCTACTCTAGCCTGCTCCTTGAACTCAACCAACACCCTCGATGCCACTCTCTTGCCCTGTTCCTCTTTTCCTAATTTTTATTCGGTCACTGCTTCACCACAATGCCACCAAGACCCATGCAAGACATTGTCTAGGGATGATAACATCACAACCCTCGATCGGGGTCAGTGGTCAAAGTTTGGCCGAGATCCAACAGCTTCGATCTAGCCAGGACACCTCCCCATCGCACATGCCTGAGAGGTCGCATGCCCCAACCATCAATACTCAAAGATGGTCAAAGTTTTCCAACAATCTAGTGGCCTCCATTTTTCCATTCTCTATTTTCTTGGTAAATATCTCTCCTCTCTACTAAAAAATTCTAGTAAATGACCAAATCTTGAAAAAACCCTAGCATTCGATTCCTAACTCCAAAAGTTATGAATAAATAGTCAATTTTAATCACAAAAGTCAAAAGAATCATTTAAAATTACTTTGGATATCTGATTTGACATGATTCTCACAGATATACCTAAATTTTGATCGCTTGCTCATACAATTTAGCTAATGACTCTATTTGGTGTTTAATCTTTGGGAAACCCTAATATTTGACTATAATGATTATCATGAGACACTAATATCAATTTGGCCAATTAAAAATCTATATCTAACCTTATTTCTATCTACCATTGAATTAATGATTAATCTTGATATTATGATCTATCTAAATCTTTTGAATTACTTGATCTATTGATCTAATAGTTGATCTCTGACTTTACTCTTTACATCAATTGAAACTTGATCTAATGTTGAATACCAATGATGCTAATTCATCATAATGATGATCTAGAGACTTGACAATGACTTGAATAATGATGATAATAATTAGGGTTAACATATGTTCTTAAAATACCTAAGTGGTTCATTCATACTTGAAACATTATGTACAATTGAATAATGTTGGACATCTTGAAATATTGATGATTATAAGTGGATGACCTAACCCAAGTACATAGGAATGAGTAACCGTAATCTTGAATATTGAAACATGATCTTCTAAGCATCATGATCCTAACCCTTGATCTAATCTTGTTGATCTAGGATCTGACTCAAGGGGTTGATCTATTTCTTGAAATCCATACTTTGAATATCCACGAATAAGGTATGCTATTATACCTCACCCTTGAATAGAATAATAGTATTGATGACACCTTTTACGTACCTCTTGATTATATACTTGGCTACCTACTTCTTTGAGATACAATTCCCTACTTATTTTTCTTCTGATATTCCTATTTTATTTTGAGACAAATTGGAGAACATAAATGATACTGCCCATTATGACAACCTAAATTATGATGATGATGATAATTTTGATATTGAATACTTACAACCTCCTCATTCGGAGGGTAGAACTTGTACATGTCGATCGACCTCCTACCTCATGTGGAGAGAAGGATCTTGGTGACCTCCCACATGTTTTTAGGGCGATGGAGCCATATAAACTATAAGCATGCTTCTTAGTATCAACATAATGGGAGATTCGTAATAAAATCTTGTCAAAAACATTAGTTTTGGAATATCGCTTGTTGTACCTTTTGAATATAAGTCCTGCCAAGTATACTATTTTGATATAAACTATTTTACTTATTTTTAATAGAGTACCATGCAATTGCATTGATTGTGTCGTGATTTTCATGATTTTAGGTAATGCAAAGAACTAGAGAATATGCACATGCTATATACTGCTTCTATTTTGTTTCTAAAAATAAAGACTACTACATCTATCTGGACTCTACATGGGAGATAATCTAAAAGGGTTGTAGTGTTGGTCTAGTCTTATTATTTGTATCTTTTCTTTCCATGTTGCCTACAGGCCCTATGTAATAAACATCTTGGTTAATTTCAATAAAGTAGAATGTTATTTCCTTTTTTCATATTGTCTATGTGTGATTTTCAGGCCACTCTGGGATGGGCACTCTAATCCCTTTAAAATTGCTCATTTGTGGGATTGGGATTAGGGCAAGAATGGTTCTGTGACATAAAATTAGCCAAATTGGTGCCAATTTACCTTCAATCACATCAAACACTACATTATGAAGCAATAAGAAAATTCTAGCTAAAAACACACAAACATTATGTTGATTACATGAAATGCCCTGCATGGGATGGAATGACATTAAGAGATTTTTTTTTTAAATTTTGGAAAAAATGAAAGAAATTAAACTACATGACATGAATGTATGCCAAATATGCACAAGAAGATGGGTGGAGAATAAGAGTTAGTTAGACAATTTGATCATCTCAAGAAATTTTTTTATAACAAGAAACATAGATTAGTGTAGATCAAAATAAGGGCTTACTACCCAACCATCCAAACTTCTAAACCATGTTTTCCTCAACATGAAATAGAAGTTTATACTAGTAGGGTAGAGGTCATGGAGTCATGGTAGATAGCCACCAAGAGTGGGAATCATCAACATACATATAACTGGATAGGGAAGAACCAACACAACCATTTCGTGCAGAACGACCCTTCTAGCCAACTGAAACCGTGATTGTGTTATGCAGAACGATTATGGTGGCTTCCTTCCCATAGATTTTTCACTAATCTTTAATTATTTTTTCCATTTTCGAACTTCTCTTGGATGGCTCCTTCACGCATCCTCTTTCCATCTGTGCACCTATTCTAACATGATTCACAAACTAAAAAACCATAAAGTATAGTGTGTGTGTATTTCTTAGAAAAGTGTAAAAATAACTAAAAAGTATAAAAAATTTAAAGTTGGGTGAAAAAATCCCAAACACCTAGGTGAATTGCCTCCCACTAGTGCTAAGTTGCATGCCTTCAATCGGGTTTATTTTAGTTATCTCAATCTTTCAACCATTTGGAATTCTCATATGTCCATTCTTGGAGTAATTACCTCCATCATTTGCATTCAAAAGTTGTCCATTGTCCCATTGCTCACAAAAGTTATTACAAATGTTCCATATGGATATCTATCCTTCAAGTAATCAACATGACTCTGTTGGTAAGGTATGCTCATAGATCCAATCATATGATGATTGACATAGAATAATTACCTTAAAGGATTTAATTAATAATAACATATATGAAGGCAATCCCAATTCATTTGTTTCACTCAGTTATGAGATAATGGGGATACAAAGTGAATGTCTAGAGAATGATATTAGTCAATGACATATGTTATCAAGTTCCTATCCTTTTGATGAGATCATACATATGTTAAGAGTACATATGCATATTCTCATTATGTCCATGATCGGTTGTTATTGTGGAAGGTTGATAGACAACAATAGCACATAAGATCAAAGTGTGAGTTGGTTGATCACTAAATCTCATTAGTCATGATATGGCAATATCAAACCAAGCACATAGATACATGTTAGAGAACAGTGTACTAGATAGACCCACCTTGAGAGTGACACTTGGTTTTGTGGTCACAATCATCTCTCATAGTGAAGGTGGTGATTGTGATTCTTAGACCTGAAATCACTGCACTCGTTACATGTCATTGGGTACACTTTGACATCATCAAACATAGTACTGAAACATGGGTTGGTATAATGGTGATGATTGGGTGACTTTGACACATGTGGATAGACTGTGAGTGATAGATATGGTATTTGTCCTCCTACGGGAGTATGATATCTTGGACACTTGATTATAGAGATTGAGAAACACATCTGCATGCACACGTGAATCAATATATGATATTGATGTTACATTATCTCAGACAATCTGCTCTTGGTTCAAGAAAAATTGATTGAATGTTGAGAGGATGACCAACCAAGGCCTCGAGTTCATCTTGGATATCAGAGACAAAGTAAATATACAATCACTGCAACACCTTACACATATGGTAGGTTGAAGTTGTTCTCCAACTTTCCATCTCACTTGGGTACCATTTATGTGCGATTAGGGACCACTCATTGCTTGTGATGTCATAAGCTAGTAATGGATATTCACTACCAACATGACATGGGACCTATAGGGTCACACACGTAGGAACTCATCTAGAAGAGGAGTATGATCTTGAACAACAATTGGATTGATTACTAAAGTGTGTAGGTATTCAATTCATGCAACTAATTGCTTGATTGGATGACTAGGTCTTCATAACAACCATCTGACTAAGTGATATGGCCGTTTGGACAGCTAGACGGGTGTCTCAAGTAGTTGAGACAGTTGTTTGTGGGTTAGGTTGATCAAGGAATGAATTGGCTTAGTTCTGCCCTTGAACGGACCAGTTCAATGTGATTGAACTGACCAGTTCAACTCAAATCACCAGACGATCATCTGGGTGAGTGAGACAGGTGTCTCGCTTGAGTGATATGGCCCAGTTGGGTGGAACGAAGGTTCGGGATGTTTCCTGAATAGTTTCAATTGTTCTTTACTTAAGGAACAAGGAAATTAATCTGAGATATTAATTAAATTCAAAATTGCCAAATTAATTTCATATTAGAAACTACCAAATGATCATTTGGTAATGCGAGATGATTGTCTTGTACACCAGACAGCCATTTGGGTGTGCGAAATGGCCATTCAGTTCTTGTAGGTTGCAAAAATTCAAGATCTTCCGGTTCTTTCCACTCCCACACTTTATCCCATATCAGATAGAAACTGGGACCCTTGACCCTGGCCTCTGCTACATATAGAGGGGTATTGAGGGATTCCCAGGGCACAACAACACAGACAAATAAGAATATGTTTCTCTAAAAATTGTTGTCCTCTCTAGTTGTGGTAACAAGAAAAGCCCAGGAAAGTCCTACGTAAAAAGGAAAAATAATGAATGGGAGAGAACAACTGAGAAGTTTCCATTGTGGGAGAGAAGGTTGGTGACTAGTAAACCAATGGGGAGGACAACTCCTTCCAGTCTATTCTTGGTGATCGAAAGGAGCTCTAACTGGTCCGTGTGGACTACTCTAGAGGTAGGAGTCCTTTGGCCACTAATCGGAGAGCAAAGTCAACCTGTAGTCCATGGTGAGACCACATGAGTCATTGCAGAGGTTGTGCAGTCATTTCCCATGGTGAAGACCAGGAGCTGCATGTGCACCGTCCAAGAGCAACTTATCAGCAGTTGCAAAGAAGCCAGTTTTGTCACTGGACTTGCTCCAGGACCAGGTATATCTTTCTAAAACCCTCCTTCCTATTTCATAGTAGTTGACACAATCTTGTTGTATCAGGGAATACAGATAGATAAAATTTTTGTTTCTACTGTTATACTCTGTGCCCGAATTTTCCAATAGTGGTATCAGAGCCAAGTCAATTTACCATATTTTAGGATAATCAATATGATCGGATTTTGGTTTTATCATTTATTTTTTGCATACAATGTGAATATTTAAACTTCTCGCATATGCTTATCCAATCAAAGACCACATAATCCCAATATATATATATATATATATATATATATATATATATATATATATATATATATATATATATATATATATATATATATATATATATATATATATATATATATATATATATATATATATATGAAATATACACACATTGCCCTAAAATTAGTTTTGATGGTGGATGTGTAGTGTGGTTATGGCCTAAACCCTAAATCTGTGTGTGGTTGGATGTTTTAGTTCTTGTTTATCTTGGTATGTGTAATGAGCCTTTACCTCCCTGTTCGCAATGTAAAGTTAATGCTTTCCTATCTTTTCTCCCCTTGAATGTAATTCAAGGTTTCCCTTATGCAATGTAATAAAGTATCAATATGATAGTTTCTTTTCTTGCAACGATGTTGAAGATGTTCATCTCCTGTTGAGATGACTAGTTTGTGAGATGAGACAACCATCTAAAGAATCATGGAGGACAAAGGATGAAGGAATCAGATGACCGCCTAGTGGGCCCATTCGAAAATCTAGAAGGAGTCAAAACATCGATTAGACATGAGGCTAGACGACCGTTTCAGAAGGCCCAATCGACTGTTTGGAAGGAGTCTAAACATTGGTTGGACATGAGGAACAACCAACTGGCCAAGGGACGAGATGACCCGTTCAAAGGTTGAACTGATCTACCCATATTGTCAAGCATAGATCTACATCAACCGCAAGTTCATACATATGATGTGATGATTGACCTAGGTGGTAGTAATTCTTTGTGTCTCGAAGGAATTACAAATATAAATGGCCATAACCATCACTTTTTGATTTATATTGCATGTTTACATTATGCGAAATAACATGTATATGATACATACTATATATTTGGTGATTGGATACAATATATATATATATATATATATATATATATATATATATATATATATATATATATATATATATAAAACCCCTCAGTCAAACATATTATGTTTAAGATGCTTTCCAATATCAATACTTATATATATATATATATATATATATATATATATATATATATATATATATATATATATATATATATATATATATATATATATATATATAAACCCCTCAGTCAAACATATTATGTTTAAGATGCTTTCCAATATCAATACACATGAAAAACTTGTTCGAACAAGTGTAGGTTATGCCAAAGCATGGTGCATCGACTACCTCATGGAAGTGTGATGGTAGTAATGTAGGTGCCACCAAAGAGGGGTGCATTATTATCATATCAGCCATTGTGTCAGGCTTAACTGGTGATTCTCATAGAGTTTGGGCCCAGAAGCATGTAGATGATTATGGCAAAGAGTTGCACATTTCATCTATCCAAAAGTTGCATATGATGCAATTGGCATGATTTCCTACCTTAATGATTGATTATGGATGCTAGTGTAGGTCGGGTAATAATTGAATCATTTTAGATCTTGGCCCAGTAGAAAATTATTTGCTACTATTTTCTAAATTGATACTTGAGGGTTGTCAATTTGAACAAAATAATGAGAATGATAATTGATTAAAGACCTAATTATTTTTTCCCAAATTTTGAATCAAATAAAAAATTGAGTGTTTTACAAAATTACAATTTTTTTAAGAATCAAATGGCCACACCAAACAATCACTTTTCTCTACGATCAGTCCTTGAGAAGGACAACCTTGTTGGGAACAACTTTCACGACTGGTTCAGGATGTTGAGAATTGTTCTCATACAGGAGCACAAGCTCTATGTCCTGGAAACGCCAGAAATAAAGGAGCCAGCTAAAAATGCTCCAAGGGCTGACAAGGATGCTTATAAGAAGCATACTAAAGATGTCATTGATGTCAAGTGTCTAATGATTTGTTTAATGAACCATGAGTTGCAAAAGAAACATGAGAACATTGGGGTGATTGAGATGGTTACACATCTCAAGAACATGTATGAAGATCAAGCAAGACAAGAGAGGTTCGTTGTCTCCAAGGTGTTGTTCAAATGTACTATGGTAGAAGGTGACCCAATAGGTCCTCATGTCCTCAAGCTGATTGGGTATGTGGAGAACCTAACCAGACTGGGATTCCACTTGGGCCAATTGGCCACTGATGTGACTTGGCAGTCTCTGCCAGAGTCAAATAGTTAGTTTGTCATGAATTACACCATGTACATCTTTGACAATCCGTTGACATAGTTATTGGGCATGTTGAGAACACTTGAGACACATATGAAGAAAGATAGACCCAAGTTTGTGATGATGATCAACAAGACAAAGGGGAAGTATAAAGGCAAAGGCAAAGCTAAGGAAGGTTCTAAAGCTATCCAGAAGTCCAAGTCTTCAGATCTCAAGGTAAAAGGTGGAGTAAAGAAACAAAGGGGAGATTGTCACCATTGTCACCAGCATGGACATGGAAGAGCAATTTCCCACTCTAGTTAGAGGAACTAAAGAAGAAGAAGAAGGATGGCATCAAGGCCTCCACTTTAGGTATAAATCATATAAGACAATTTTGATTATTTCTTAAAATTTGGTATATGATACCAAATAGATATTTGACATACTGATGTGCAGGATCTAACAAGAAGTAAAGCCCTTCATGGAAGGACAAAGATGGATAAGGCAGACCAAATGTTATGGAAGCCAAAGTCTACATTGAAATTTATCTTAGCCCAATTGACTTATAATAGAGTTACTAGAACTGCTATTTCATTATGCCATTAACACACAAAAAATTCTTAATGCATCTTGTATGGACAAGGATGATTATCAATAAAGAATTATTATTGCTTCTATTTCAAAGATATGATCTTGCATGACATTGGCCCTAAAACATCTTGTGATATTTTTGTGAAATGATCCAAAGATGAACATTTATACTAAAGGAATATAATTGATAAACTCAAGATTATCATTAGCATTAGTCATCTTGTACGAAAATGAGAGGAGCATGCCTAGAACACATATCGATGTTGGTCTATATTCCCTTAGTTATTGAACTTAAGGAAACATGCAAGTCATAGTCTCACACAATATGACATGACGTCCTATGCTAAATGTAGTGGGAGGATAAAGCTTTCATTAGACCTTATGCATATGATGCATGAAGATCTTAGGGAATGAGTTCTATAAATAATTTACTAATACTTCATTTTCATTTACTTGTAATATGATGATATGTACCAAATGAAACCAAAGAATTAATCTCTTAAAAATGTTCAATGAGATTATAATTGAAGTGTCACATTGGTGAAAGTATTAAGATATTTTTATATGATCAAATATTGAAATACTTTTACATCAATATCTTTAGAACCTTTTGGAAAAGACTATGATAATGTATCACAAGTCAAATCCACTTGAGCATGATGGTGTGTCAAAATGAATGTATTATACCATGATGAGTCATGATATGTCAATTAATATAATATTCTTACATCGTCATAATAATATACCTATCACTAAATTATGTACCACATGGATGATTTGTAAGACATCATATATGATATGATTTGGGAATGTCCTAATAGGTCTAAAGGATTGAAAACCACCTTGAGAAAGTAGTTTCTTGAGAACTTTTATACATAAACCATGATAGTTGAATATTACTATTAGTTCCAATCCAATAACAAAAATCATTTTGTTAACAGGATAACAATTTAGATGGGTTGGTCATACAGGATAAGCCAACTAGTCAACTAGAAGCTATTTCTAAGTAATATGGGATCCATGTAAGCAAATAAGGTATGACCTTGATAGTGCCATCTTAAAGAGTAACACCTAAAGGGTGCAATGGGGTCTTGTTGTGAAAACCTACATGGATAACATAAAAGGACAAATTGATCAGATAAGGTTTCAAGTCAGTTCAAGTAGTTGAATGTGATATGAATTCCTTTTCCAATTGTCAAGCTTGTTATTGTAGATAAAATTGACCAAGAGATTTGGATATGAAGATGAAAACCAGATTCCTTAAGGGAATACATCATAGGATGTGTATGTGCTACAACCTAAAGGGTTTTATAACTTCAAGAATGCAAATTAAGTCTATAAACTACAAAGTTGAATTTGGGATTGAAACAAGAACCTCGAAGATGGGATCTCATGACTTGATAAGATGGTAAAAGACTTTGTCTTAAGTCAAGAAAAAAGATGAAATCTATGTTTACAAAAGATTTAGTGGGAGGATATATAAATATTCCACATATATGAGGAACAACATCTCAATATTGTGAATATTGAGAACTGGAAATAAAAGGCTTAAGTGAAACATCTTATGAAATAAGGATCAAGACCTATGAGATAGTTCTTGAAGGTTTCACAATGAAAGGTAAGCATGTACAATAACAAAGTGTTGAAAGAGTTCAAAATGGAAGGATTCAATGAGAGAGAATTCAGATTAGTCTCTCATGAACCCTATATTCCAATTCTTGTGAAGAAGGGAAATATCATGAATAAGATTACATGGGTCAGCCTAACAATGGATCTATCATGAATGCTATAAATGTACTTATCCCAGATAATCTAGTATGTATTAAACATGATAAGATAATATAAATTCCAATAAGGGTTATTAGAAAGAAATTAAAATAACCATTGGTACTTGAGCAGTCACTAAGGATAGATTGTTGGTCAGTGATGATAGCAATAAGAGGAAGAGTTGGATGTAAATAGTTACATCGATGCAAGCTTCCATAAATGGTAAACATGATCAAAATTAAAATATGTTTTGATTTAAAACGAATAAGTGATGATTAGTTGGAAAGGTTCTGAACTAATAGCAATTAATCTACAATAGAAGTTGAGTATGCTTGTGTTATGAACATAGAGTGATACTATATGAATCTAAAAGTTCATATGATGAATTTATAGATTTTTTGACCATTGAGGACTTAGTAGAGATACTGTAACAACAATGGAGCTAATTGTTAGGCAAGGAATATTAGATACCATATTATAGCAGTTTCATCTCAGAGTGGAGATAAGAAACATGCAATATATTGAATATAAGAAAAGTGTTTCTAACCTACTATATCAACACTAGCGCAACAAAATCATGTTGGACATGTTTAGATCACTAAGGATGAGATCCATTGGTGATTGTCTCTAACTGCAAGTGGGTGTCTGTTGGTATGGTATGCCAGTAGAGCCAATCATATGATGATTGACATGGCATAATTATCTAAAAGTATTTTATTAATAATAACATATATGAAGGAAAACTTCCAATTCATCTAATTCACTCAGTTATGAGATAATGAGGATATATAGTGAATGTCTAGAGAATTATATTACTCAATGATGTATGTTGTCAAGTTCCTATCCTTGTGATGAGATCATACAAATGTATTCTCATTATGTCCATGATCGGTTGTTATTGTGGAAGGTTGGTAGACAACAATAACACATAAGATCAGAGTGTGAGTTGGTTGATGACTAAATCTCATTAGTCATGATATGGCAATATCAAACCAAGCACACAGATACATGTTAGAGAATAGTGTATCAGATAGACCCACCTTGAGAGTGACACTTGGTTTAGTGGTCACAGTCATCTCTCATAGTGAAGGTGGTGATTGTGATTCTTAGACTCAAAATCACTACAATCAGCACATGTCGTTGGGTACACTTTGACATCATCAAACACATTCCTAAAACATGGGTTATTATAACAGTGATGATTGGGTGACTTTTACACATGAGGATAGACTGTGAGTGATATATATGGGATTTGTCCCTCCTATGGGAGTATGATATCCTGGCCACTTGATTAGCGAGACTGAGAAATGCATGTGCATGCACATGTGAATCAATATATGTTATTGATGTCATATTATCTCAGACAATCTTCTCTTGGTTCAAGAAACATAGATTGAACGTTGAGAGGATGACCAACCATGCCTCGAGTTCATCTTGGATATTAGAGGCAAAGGAATTATACAAGAACTACAACACTTTACACAGATTGTAGGTTGAAGTTGTTCTCCAACTTTCCATCTCACTTAGGTAGCATTGATGTGTGACTACACACCACTCTTTGCTTGTGATGTCATAAGCTAGTTATAGAAATTCACTGCCAATGTGACATGGGACATATAGGATCACACACGTAGGAACTCATCTAGAAGAGGAGTTTGATTTTGAATGACAATTGGATTGATTATTAAAGTGTTTAGGTATTCAATTCACACAACTGGTTGCTTGATTGGCTGACCAAGTCTGCCAAACGACCATCTAACTGACTGAGATGACTGTTTGGGCAGCTAGACGGATGTCTCAAGTAGTTGAGACAACCTTTTGGGGGCCAGGTTCATCGAGGAATGAATTGGCTTAGGTCTACACTTGAACTGACTGGCTCAACTCAACTCACCAGACAGTCAACTGGGTGAGTGAGACGAGCGTCTCAATTGAGTGAGATGGCCCAGTTGGGTCTAACGAAGGTTTAATATGTTTCCTAAATAGTTTTGATTGTCCTTCACTTTAGGAACAAGGAAATTAATATGAGATATTTATTGAATTCGAAAATAGCCAAATTTGTTTCAGATTGGGAACTTCCAAACGGCCGTTTGGCATTGCGAGACGACCGTCTGGGTGTGCGAAATGGACTTTTCTGCTATTTCAGGTTGCAAAAATTCAAGATCTTTCGATTATTTCCACTCCCACACCTTTACCCATATCCGATAGCAACTTGGAACCTTGACCCTGGCCTCTACTATATATAGAGGGGTATTGGGGGCTTCCCAAAGCACAAAAACATAGATAAATATTATCCTCTCTAGTTGTAGTAACCAATAGAGCCACGGAAAGTCCTACCTAAAAAGGAGGGATAGGAAACAGGAGAGAACAACTGAGAAGTTGTCTTTGTAGGAGAGCAGGTTGGTGACTAGTACAATAGTGGGGAGGACAACTCCTTCCTCTCCATTCTTGGTGAACAACAAGATTTCTAGTTGGTCCATGTGGACTACTATAGAGGTAGGAGTCCTTTGGCTATTTCTCAAATAGTAAAGTCAACCTACAGTCTATGGCAAGACCACAAGAGTCACTGTATAGGTTGCACATACATTGTTCGTAGTGAAGACCAGGAGATGCATAGCCACCGTCCAAGATCAACTTATCAGTAGTTGCAAAGAAGCAAGTTTTGTCACTGGACATGCTCTACGACTAGGTATAACTTGCTAAAACCATCCTTCCTATTTCATAGTAGTTGACGTGATCTTGCAGTATTAGGGAATACAAATAGATAAAATTTTTGTTTTCACTTCTATACTCTATCCCCGAATTTCCCGACAGACTCTTCAATTGATCATGCTCAACATCCTCATTCTATTCTTGTCTAGTGGGGTTCTTGAACATATTGATCTTTATCTTCTTATCCATGAAAGAGACCATCATTGTGGCACTACACATATGTATCCCAGAATCAGTTGTAGATAAGAATAGTTCTCCCAGAGATGATGGAAATCTTCCTATAATCCAAATCCATGCCAAGAAAAAGGAGATCAATTGGGAACATTGGTGCCCTTTCCTTATCTATCATTACCAAGGCATCATCTACTCTTCCTCTCAGGAACTTGATGGAGCGGTCTATCAATTGGAGAGTGCAATGAGCTGGTTTCAACTTGCCAAACCCCAACACAACATAGACACTACATGGAACAAAATTCACACTAGATCCCAAGTCAAGTAGGGATTGGTCTATGCGATGTTCTGTTATGTAGCTAGATATGAGAAGGGCTCCTGAGTCTTTCCTCTTCACAAGAATTAAATGTTGTATGATACAACTCACTTTTTCAGTCTGGTTGATTTTTTAAAGCAACCTATCTATTGACTTCTTCTTGAAATTGCACATATGTTTGAGAAACTATGAATAAGATTGGATCTTCTTGATAGCTTCCAACAAAGGAATATTCACATTCACTTGCCAAAAAATCTCTATGATGTCAACATTGTGTTTTCCCCTCATTTTTGATAATGAAGGCTCATCCAAAGCCTCAAGGTATGATGGCTAAATTGCTTTGTCTTACCTGAATCATCATGATTTTCTTGTGGCATGACATGATGGATCCTTGAAATCATGGGTGGAAAACTAGGGAATGTAGAACCTACAAACATAGAATAGGGTAGAACATCAAGTATCATATAGTTAACTTGAGGTGTCACTGGATCATCTCCAACGGTATGGATCACGTTATCACTACTTGGTCTCTTTGGCCTTGTTTCATGAAAGTGCCCATGGATCACATGATCATTTTATTTTTGATTCATGGGTTGTTCAATGAATTTTCCACTCCTTAAGAATATCACAACACGACCTTCATCATGGTGTGTTAAGGGAGATTTTTTCACTTGTATAGAAGGTGGATTATAGAAAACTTGTGAGACACCTATTGGCCCACATGCTTCATTAAAGATCATTATGGATTGGGAGGACGATTTTACTTTCCCTTGAAGAGCAAGTATTGAAGAGAGTTGGTCCAACTTTTGTTCGAGCTTTGTCACATTCTTTTAATCATCATAAAACTTTACAACCTAGAGAGAACTTCATCCTCAAACCAAGCTTGGTAATTTTACCTAACCCACCCCAACCCAATCGACCCAACCTGGTCCTAACCAAAAAATGGGTCCAATTGGGTTGATAGGTTGGGACGAGATACCCTCTCACACATCCTAGGTTATTGAGTGAAATACGAGACTGAGGCCATTGTTTGTTAGGTGTACCCATTGCAAATAAAAATAAACTTCTTCATTTTGATTATTCACCTATTCCCACTATATCCCATTACACATGACATGACTTTTGATTTCGTCACCAGTGTTGACTTTCAAGTTGTTACCGCAATGCCTACATGGACAGTAGAACATATCTCTAGGTTGTTTCCTATGTTTCTCCATAAATCTAGTAAAATGATCAAGACCAGAACAACTGGGGTGCAGTGATTTCAAATGGACATCCATGATCTATCCATTCTGTGATCAAAGAGAAAACAAGCATATATTAGGGTTTAGGATTAAAAGATCAGGGTTTACGGTTAAAAGATTAGGGTTTAGAGTCTTACATATATATAATAAATGTGTACCACCTATCCCATTCTTGATCACCTAATCTCACTAGTACGTGTATAATGTGTATTCAATTTTCAAGAAAATTTTGGCAGCATTTCCCTACAGTTCTCCAAGTACACCGATGTACATGGGCAAATGCCCACCGACATATGTACTTAGAGAACAAATGAGGAAGTGCTGACGAAACATCATGAAAACTGAATATACATTATACATTGACATCCAAGTGAGATTAAGTGTTCAAGAACAATCCCATACCGAGAACTATCTAATATTTACTCCTAATGAGTAATTCTCAGACAGGTTTCTAGGTCAACAAAATACATGTATGTTGTCATTCCTATACCTACAATCATAGTTTCATCGTTCATATCATAGGTTTTGTGTAACATCATTTAATTCAATTCATTCTTCCATTTGGGTAAGTTCATTCATTCATCATTAACCCTAATTAATCATTAATAATCAACTACAATTTTGAAGAAAAATTATATTGAACTAAGTTAAATCTTAGAGAAACTAAGTGTAAATCTAATTAATTAAGTTCATTCATTCCTCATTAACCATCATTAATCAATATTAATCAACCCTAACTAATCAATAATTATATAATAAACTAAGTTTAATATTAGAGAAACTCACCGCACTGGTGGAGCAGGCTGTGGTGGCAGAGACCAGAGGTGGAGGTGGTCGCAGCTAGAGGTGAATCAGGTGGCAAGCAATGACGCAGGAAATGACTGAGATGAAGATAGCGGTGAAGTAGGTGGTGAGCATTCATGGGGTAGCGGGATGTGGTTGTGGTTAATGGAAGTGATGACTGATCAAGCGAGCGGCAATGACGACTGAAGCACCGGAAGAAGGAGACTGGAGTGGCTCCACTACATCAACAACTCCACAACACTTGAGCTCCTCAGCGGCAACAAGATCAGTAGTAGCAGGAGCACAATGGCAGCACAGCTCAGCAGCAGTGGCGGTGACAACTGAGAATCGCGAGACCTAAGTTCTTGAGCGGCAATTGAGAATCGAGAATGAAACAGAGAAGGGGAAGAGTCTAGCTTGCGCGGGTGCTATTAAGTTAACTATCAATGTTGTTTGTTGCAAAAATCTGACGCCTTATATCAATAGGCGTCGGTTCCTCATGAAAATTGACACCTATCTACAACTTTAAACAAAAATTTGCACCCGCTCAGGGTGTTCATTGTCAGTTTCTACATCCAAAACTGATGTCTAACCACAAAACCTGAAAAAAAATGTTCTTGAGTTACGATCATAGTTGTCGGTTGTCAATGAAAAAACCGACACCGAATATGGAAATGGGGGGAGGATATTTACGTAGGGACAATGCGTTAACAAACTTCCTCGTCGGTTCTTTTTTAATAACTGACGACAAATGAGGGGATGAATTTTTCCTTGTGAAGGATGTTTAGTCATCAGTTCTTTCAAAAAAATTGATGGCATATGAGGGGATGAAATTTTTTGTGGGGCTTGGCACGGAACATATGTTGTCGGTTTTATAACAACTGACGTTGAATTGAAAATTTTGGAGGCAAATTTTTTTCCCACGAAAATTGTATTTAGTGGGTGATTTTAGATGTCGGTTTTTTATTTTTACAAACCAACGTTAAAGAAAAAGTGATACCCATGTCTTTTGTAAATCAGCCGACCTTCACATATAGGTGTTAGTTGTTATTTTAAGCCGACGTCATAGTGTATTAGCGTCAATTTTTTATTTTTAACCGATGCCATGAGATGTGACGTTATATTTCATTTTTGAACTAGTGTTATGACATCACAAGCAATGAGTGGTGACTAGTCACACATCATTGCTACCTAGGTGAATAGAAAGTTGGAGAACAACTTCAACCTACAATCTGTGTGTGGTGTTCTAGTGTTTGTATAGTTCCTTTGTCACTAATATCCATATTAGACTAGAGGCATGGAACATTGATCCTCATTATTATTAAATCTTGTTTCTTGAACTAGAGTAGACTGTATGAGATATGTGTAAGCTCAATATCACATATTGACTCACATGCGTATGAACATACTCCTATAGGAGGGACATATCCCATTTCTATAACTCACAGTCAGTCCCCATCTGTCAAAGTCACCCAATCATCACCATTATAACAACCCATATTTTAGGACTGTGTTTGATGATGTCAAAGTGTACCCTATGACATGTGACGAGTGAAGTTATTTCAGGTTTCAGAACTACAACTACCACCATCTCTGTGAGAGCTTACTATGGCTTCCATGATGATGTATTCCATGTGTTAGTCTCACAGTGGGTCTGTCTGATACACTATTCTCTAACATATATTTGTGTGCTTGGTTTGCTATTTCTATATCATGACTAATAAGACTCTGTCATTAACCAAATCACACTCTAATCTAATGTGTTATTGTTATCTATCTACCTTCCACAACAACAACCCATTAGGGACATAATAAGAACATATATACTCTTAACATCTGTATGATCTCATTCTTTAGGTCCTCAACATGAAGACATACATCATTGAATGATATCATTCTATACACATTTATTATGTTATTCATCCTCTCATAACTAAATATATAAAATGAATCGAAAGGTTGCCTTTATTATTAATCAAATCACTTACATGTTATGCCATTACAATCATCATATGATTGGCTTTTTGGGCATACATACCAACAGATTCCCACTTGCACTAAGAGCTAATCACCCATAGATATCATTCTGAGTGACCTAACATGACCATCAACTACTCAAGTTCTTTTATAGCAGGTTTATCAACGTTTGCTTTAAGTTGGTATCTTGCAATTTGCACATATTTTTGTTGTACGACTACTCGTATGAGACAGAAGTGTCGTAGTATGCTATATGAGATTCCTAGCCTACCTAGTAGCCCCAATTATTGTCATCAATATTTCTACTATGTCATTAACGGTTGAAACCTCACATAAGTTCACCCATATGAACTTTTTGATCCGTACCATATCATCTATTGTTCTTATAAAAAAAGATGCTTGTATTCTTTTGTAGATTCAAACAATTGTCATTTACTCGGAACCCTTTCCAATTTACAATTTTAATTTTTCGTTAAACATAAATTGTGATTATTTTGTCAGTTTGGAAGCTTTCATGGGTGTAACCCTTTACATCCAATTCTTCCTTATTACCATAACCAAGGAAGCAATCCTTTAAATTGTTCACAAGCACCTAAGGTTGTTATTTATGATATTTCAATGACTCCCACTAATATTTGTCATATACACTCTCGTCCTTTCTAATATGAGATTGCTAGGCACATATATTTATGTCTTCTCATCATGTAAAATACATATGCGATGATTGGATATCCTCTCATCATGTGCAATAGATACGTGACTAGTGGATATCTTCTCGTCATGTCCAATACATATGAGACAATGGGATAAGTACATAACATTACATTCAAGACAGATCCAATTGCAAATGCACATGGCATCTATCCATGTGTTCCTATTCTTCATAAAAATGAGGACACTAGGCTCCTGAGAGACTAACTCAATAAATCATGGAGACATTTTCCCCCATTGAGTATTGCATGATGAACCCTTCGACATATCAATACAAAAAATATGGTCTTTAACTACAAAAAAATTGTTGTGAAACCCCATAATTTGTAGCTAAGATTTACCTACATTTATCCTTATATTTACAATATGAAGCTAATTCCCGTGTAGCTAACTGTTTAGGCAGCATTTTTCAAAATTGTATTTTGATATTTATCTGGCTACAAATGCATATTTATCCCTAATTGTAGGTAAAACATGTCCTTACACTAAAAATGTAGTTTTTATTTTAGTTAAATGTATGAGTACAATTCTATTTGTAGTAATGATATGTGGGGGGAAATGATATTGGTTACAATTTGTATATGTAGTTCATGTATAGGAAAAATTAGCACTTACTACACATGTAATTATACCTAGTGTGTAGTGAGAGACATGTTGTACTACACATACATATGTAGTCTGATTATGAATCCAATCAATAACTTGCTAATACAAAATTATTTTCCATAAAGATGAGAACATCAATATTGAGCCGGAGCAAATTGTGTTTGTGATGTCAACAATCATACTTCTATTTATACAGAAAAAATGATTACACATGCGGAGGACATAAACCATACCCCTATATTACAGTATAGAAGAAAGATACATGCATACACTAGCCTCTAAACATCTCATGATCGCATATGATGTGTTGATGGCCTCTTTTGACTGCCTCCATTTACTGACTATCATGTGCAACTTGTGCTATCATCATTTTGACTATGCAAAACACTTGTATCTTCAACTGATATGATAAGGTTGATAAACTCAAAAGAAGATGAAGACTACTAAGGTAATGCTCTTCCTGAATGAAATTTGATAACAACTCCCTGATATGCTTCTTATTAGATATAAAAAATCCACTCAATATATGTCTGTGGCAACATCTCATGCCCAACTTATAACGATTTATAATTTCTCAAACATGAGTCACAGTTACAAAGGCCTTCCCTTCCTCTAGACTCTGTAAAAGAAATGATACATTATATAATTTATTATATGCATATTTCATTGAATATCATAGAAGTTAAATGATAAATACTTACTTAAATTGAATGCCAATAAGATTGGTAATAATTTTCCCAATCCTTCCTGGATCTCCAATAAACATGTCAGGAACATGGTCAACTACATATACTATCAACTATTGTGCCATTGATAATGCTCTACAACATAATTGAGAAGGAACATTTGGTAGATATGAGAAAAACTATAATCAGTAATGCATTACACAAATTATGAAATGGAAAGGTATTATTGTCATGCCAAGGCCCACTGCCCAAGGCTCTAGTAGGATTTCAGGAATGATGACTGTCCCCACAGACCACCACTAGCCTTAACTGCACACTTTAATCTCACTCACGCACAAGCCAGGATCAACTTCCCGACTGGTCACCCATCCTAGTACTACTCCAAGCTGAGCATGCTTAACTATGAAGTTCTTTAGTGATGGTCTCCCAGAAAAGGAGGTGCACCTTGGTGATATGGGTAGTCCAATCATTCCTTTTAAGATCATGCTATTCGAGGCTTGAAATATTGAGACGTTACAATCTCCCCCACTTAGACTCTTGACATCCTCGTCAATGCTTAACTATATGGCCTCATAATATTTCCCCATTTCAATTGAAACCCAACATGGCCCATGGACACCCAGCTCCCGATCACGGAATACCAGCACAAGGGTGGCTACATCACCATGGATAGCCCTTTCCTACATGCCTGGACTGTACGGCTCAAGACTGGCATGCCACATGCCCATGTGGGCCCCACACCTACTGGAGGGGAATTGGCTCTAATACAATTTGTAATGCCCGGGCCCACTTCCCAAGGCTCTAGTAGGATTTCAAGAATGACGACTGGCCCCACAGACCACCACTACCCTTAATTGCACATTTTAATCTCACTCACGTGCAAGCCAGGATCAACTTCCTGACTGGTCACCCATCCTAATACTACTCCAAGCTGAGCACGATTAACTATGAAGTTCTTTAGTGATGGGCTTCTGGAAAAGGAGGTGCACCTTGGTGATATGGGTAGTCCAATCATTCCTTTTAAGATCATGTTATCTGAGTCCTGAAATCTTGGGACGTTACAATTACACACTTCAAAAATAATGAATATTATGCGCATAGTGACACAAGTTCTAGTGCTGCAATTTAAGTTAACAACATTGGTGAAAACACCATTTGTGCATGAATTTAAGCCCACATAAAAGGTGTGCATGGTAGGAAAACATGTAGTGAACAACTACATGAACTAGAACAATTTATACATGGTACATCATTTTCAAAATAGACCTAACAACTGATGTATCATCTGGGACACCATGACCAGGCCATGCAATATAATGAATGTGAGGGGACAAATAACATAGCCTCCTCTAGCTGGAATAAAAGAAGATTCCAATAATACAAAAACAAAAATTAACAATTCTCTTTAATATTGCAAGATTGACTACAATCATACCTTTCTTTGAATATTGGCATGCTTACGTCATTTTTATGCTACAGTGAAGAAATTCACCTTTTCGCCTTTTAACAACACGTATGAAGAAGTAGGAGACTGCTTTTTAGGCTCCACTGTTCCATTGATGCTAGAAGAAAGGGAAGTGGCCACTGAAGTTAAGCCACAAGATGATACAAATGCCAAAGTCACACCAACAAAACTAGTGGAGGGTTCTCTCTCCTCAGTAGGGCCCAAGATGGTCACTTACTACGTATCTAGGCCACACAATTTTGTTTGTAGTCTGTTGGAGGTTGTAAAAAAAAATAGTGAGATGGTATAGGCTATTGGATCCTTCGTAAGCTCACTGAGAATTTGATGTGGCATTCTAGAGCTCTTATCAAACAAAATAAAGCCTGACATGAGACCCTAGGTTCTTACCATATAATTGTCTCACTCTATATTACTAATGGTTTTGAAATGACATTGCGTATAGGCATAACTACTTAATATTTAGTTTACTCCTAGTCTATTTTAACAAAAACAATCCCTATCATAAATCTAGTCTTTGTTTCTCTCTACTTGGAAAAGATTTTATTAAATGTTGACATGCAAATATCTTGTTGAATTGAAAAATACAAACTTGTAGAATTTGCATTGACCTTGTGTCATGTGTTGCATATTGATCATTGCCAATGCATGATTAGCATCCTGACATCAGCTGACCACATGGTATTGTCACAATGACTCCATGGACGTGTTATATGCAGCAACCATTAAGAATCCTAATAACACACTTCCAACCACAATTTATGCTCATCATTTTAAATAAGTTATTAACAAATTGTGCATGGTATATTTGATGTTTGGAATAAGAGATTATTGGGATACACATGATTGGTCAACTATTTTAACCACTTCTTGATCACAGTGAATCACATTGCAACATGCTACTAATGTAATACATAAAGCTAACAACCATTAGCCTTGATCGATCCCCATTATGAATATCTTCAGTGAGGTGACGAGTTTAAAGATGAGTTTGACATGATTGAGATTGACACACTTTTAGGGAGACTACTAGAGATGCCCATAATAAGTCTAGAATGGGATTGGGATGAATATGGGGTTACTTTCTAGATAAGTTTCATACATTTTGTTATGAACAAAGATGTAATGACTTTGGATAATAATACAAAGAAGAGAGTTCAATTTTTTTTAAATGTTAGCTATTTTCCATAACTTCAATGGGCAATCATTAATCGAATGGCCATAACAAAATGGATCATGAGTTTTATAACATGTATCAACTAGAATCATCCAATAGATATGTCACTAATTATTGTGAAACTGACATCCGAAAGCATGATCATCATGACTAAATAGGAAGGCATAATGTTGTTTCATCACAGAGTCATGTCCATTGGCAGTAGGATACCAAAAGAATCATTGCATGAAGCCTGTTACCAGAACAGACACCACAAGCAAGTCTAAGAAGCCAATACTTTTTGAAACCATGATTCTAGGACCAAACCATTAAGAGATATAGTTCTGTTAGCAACACAAAATCAAGCATTATTGACTTTTGAATGTCAAAAGATTCTTGCCATTTTTTCCATTTGGTCTTCAAGTTAGGACCATTGGAGTAGGAGAAACCTGCCAGAGGATGCAAGCACGAAGAAATATATAAACAAGTATGTCTAACATAATTAACCACTTTTGAAATATGATCAACTAGAAAAAGTATTCACATATTGACACATGGACGAGAAAATTTTGACATACAACATACCAACTACATGATACCGCAAGAATAAGTAAAAGCACAATGCCCTCCATTAAGTTTATCAATTATCCTTTCATGATTTTGCAAGAGAAAGAATTAGTAACTAATAGGAGTGAGTTAATAGGTACATACGAATGATCCTTCATGTATGTGTCGTAACATGCAGGACAAATCTCTTCTACACATTTTTAGATATTTCAATTTCCCATGGTCATAATGATCTCCTATTCTGGAGAACTGTAGCATACCAAGATGAATCATTGTAAGGCTGTGAGGTTGTACAAGTTGTGTAACAACCGGGCCCACTGCCCTACTCTCAAGTGGAGTTCTAGGAATGACGACTGGCCCCACAGACCACCACTAGCCTTAACTACGCACATTGTCCACAGTGACGCTCAAGCCAAGATCAACTTCCTGACTGGTCACCCATCCTAGTACTACTCCAAGCTGAGCACGCTTAACTATGGAGTTCTTTTAGTGATGGACTCCCAGAAAAGGAGGTGCACCTTTGTGATATGGGTAGTCTAATCATTCCTTTTAAGATCAACTTATCCAAGGCCTGAAATCCTGGGATGTTACAATCTCCCCCACTTAGACTCTTGACGTCCTCATCAAGGCTCAACTATATGGCCTCATAATCTGACCCCATTTCAGTGCAGACTCATAATGGCCCATGGACACCCAACTCCCGATCATGGATTACCAGTGCCAGGGTGGCTATGTCAACCATGGACAACCCTTCCTACATGCCTGGATCGCAAGACTCAAGACTGGCATGCCACATGCCAATGTGGGCCCCACCTACTAGAGGGGTTATGGCTCTGATACCATTTGTAACAACTGGGCCCAATTCCCTACTCTCAAGTGGAGTTTGAGGAATGATGACTGGCCCCACAGACCACCACTAGCCTTAACTGTGCACATTGTCCACACTAACACGCAAGCCATGATCAACTTCCCGACTGGTCACCATCCCAGTACTACTCCAAGCTGAGCACACTTAACTATGGAGTTCTTTTAGTGATGTGCTCCCGGAAAAGGAGGTTCACCTTGGTGATATGGGTAGTCCAATCATTCCTTTTAAGATTAACTTATCCAAGGCCTCAAATCCTGGCATGTTACAAGTTGACTGTTACATAGTTGTAACAATAGCCCAAACTGATTACCTAACAATTGAGTGTTGCCTCATTAAAAAAGTACTTAAATTTAGAATTAGGCAAACATAAAATACCTTACAGGTGAATGATTTTAAAGAACAAGATGCATATATCTAAACTTCAAAATTACTAGAAATGAAAACCAGAATTCAGAAACTTAATTCTTGGTTCATTAGCCACACACTTCCTGAAATGGATAACATAAGTTCATCCATAAGGCACAAAACAAGGCCCAACAAGAATTTCCATTTAGAAGAATGAAAACAATGAAAAACATGACAAATTATTAATTGAAATGCCATGCTCAAGGAAAGAATATCACGTATTCATACATTGGATCTAGAAAGAAGCTTACCAACTAACCAAGTAAATAATTATTGCTACTGTCCTAACACTCCCACCAAACTAGTGCATGTTTAATCATGTCCAACTTGTCATTATAATAGAAATAGTACCTAATAGAAGTCACACCTTGAAATAAAATGAGTTTATGGTAATTTTCTAATAGCAAATAACTTATATGTTGTTCAGATTTTCAATTGAATCATCAAGATAGAACAAAATGAAGCACTAAAAAGTTGATTATAATTCATTATCTATAGTAGTAGTAGTAGTACAAAAAGAATCAGACTTCTATGGTAGGCATCAAACTCACTTATACTTATCAAGAACTTTACATCAATGTCTGATTTGTCCATGAAAACATTCTCCCTTCAAATCATATATTCCTCTGACCAAATCCTCTTTTTCACAAGTTTGATTTACTCCACACATACAACCATTACTGTAATTTGCTCTCATATTGGATTAACAATGCACAAGAAAAAACCTATCAAAACATCAACCCTCTAAACTTGGTCCTTGTAATTCAAGAATAGATGCTTTTACAAAACAAGATGAACAAGGGAATGTGGGGGGATTGCACAACTATCATCAAATTTAAGATGCATGGAAGCATGGGCATGGTAGAAAAAAATCACATGAGTTGATGTCCAACAATCATCATCTAGAAACTAGATATAAGTTTATGTGGCTAGTTTGATAGATGATTGTGTTCAAACCAAATTTGAAAAGATATTAGTCAATCATGTCAACATGCCATTGCTTGGATGGTACTACAAGAATATAGAGAGAGTTATCTTGTATGCTTCATCCCTCGATATTGGATAAATGTGTATCTAAAATTTTTCCCATTATATGAGTATACTGAGAATTTTGACATATGTGCCAGCCTCAATGCCTCTTCAACACTACTAAAGGTAGAGAAAAGAATGTATTAACAACTAGTTTCATGGCCTAGGAAAAGTACTAGTAAGTAGTTACTAATGATGACTATTAACCCAATGTAGAACATGCTTTTTGCTAATAAGATAGACCAACTTGCATTCCTATGATATTCTAACCATTGGGTTGTCAATTGCATTTTAGAGGGGAGAACTCTAATAAACCCCTCAGAGAAGACAACAAGCACTTAGAAATAAGAAACGAAAGCCAGCTTATGTGACAAGATCTACTTCTGGGTCAAGGTCATGTTTTCAGTCCATATACCCTCGATAGGATTGTATGATGCCATGTAATGGAGAATAGTGATTCAAACACTATTCCATGTGACAAAATTTAGTGAGGTTTTTCTAACTAAAAAAGGTAAATAAGGGGTCCTATATCATATAGGAACAACACTGAATGCCACAAAATAGAGTCTCACTAGCATTGAATCCATGAATGATACAAATACCTGATACTTGCACATCAGTAAGGAGGTTTGTGGTGGTCATATTACAATAGTTTTTGAATATAATGAGGTGTTTAAGCTTCTAAAATGTTGTACGTACTCTATATTAGAGAACCCTGAGGAAGAACCTGTTTGAGAATTCTACTAGGTCCACCAGGAGATCATTTCTATCTCACGAATCAGATTTGAGCCAAATTGACATTACTATACATGTTTAGCGGTTGGTTTTTATTTCCAATGGCCTTAAATACTAAACTCCTTTAAAGGGGATCCATCAACTGCAATAATACATTGGAACAATCATCCAGTGACAAAGTCGTCAATAGGAACAATCTTTAACTAAATAAAGAAAGTATTAAATATTTTGATAGAACCAAAAGAAATACATCATTAAAAAGAATTGAACAAAATAGAAGAGAGACTAGTATCATTGTAGAGGACAAGGGAAGTGTTGGACCGAAGCAAATCCTACTTGGTATTTTTGAATAAGAAGAGGAAGATGGTTTGCACTATATTGAAACCTATAAGGAATTGTGTAAGCATGTGAAAGTTGTACATCCCAGTGCAAATCCTTGACACGTATATCTTGTATATTGACAATAGTTGGAGAATCCTAGAGAAAATAAGGTCCAAGAAGATGCTTTAAGAACTATTAGATAAAAAATTCTAGGCGTTTTACAACTATTCAGGGTACCACCTTGTGCTGGACTGACTTCACCAATTTGGCAACACTACAAATGGTTTTTGAGCAAGGATAATAACAATAATGAATTAATCCATATTCTAGAAAAAAGCAAGATGTACAATGCATATGATACAAGAGATAGGGAGCATGTAAGAGGAACAAATTTCTATGGAAGCTATTGTAGACATAAATAGAGAATCAAAGAGGGTGTACATTCTTTTTATAGTTGCAAAAAAGGAGAAAAAACATACCAACTAGGTTGTATAGAAAATTCTCCATGCAAATGAAAATAAGATAGGGAAGAAATGCTTCATGATTAGAAGCAGTGTAGCCTGGAAAAACAACCTTGAATTCCATTCTCTATGATGAAGCAAAGCACCCACTTCTTATACACCTGCAACAACTTCATATAGGAAGCTGAAAAATGGACAAAGATGTCCAGAAAAATGCCTAGATAGGGTAAGTGTTGTTTAAACTGATCAAGACACTTTGAGAGGGTCAGAGGTGCATAAAAAATAAATGGACAACATCCCTTCTCAAAGTAGGTACATTTGAGTAACACAACATTGTGAGGGAACTTCAAACATGTATGGCATATCAAATCCTCCAAGTTCATGGGTTCTTATATTCCTTGTTCACACTAGGATGTAGTAAATTGTACTAGTTACCACAGTTGTTAGGTATGCCTATGCTCAAAATAAAAAAAAGCTATATCAAATCCATTTTAATCAAACAACAATTTAGTGCATTTGTAGGCCAATTGTTTAAAAAATTTATTTAAAATATAAAATGAGAAAAAGTACCATCAGAAAAACATTGGTTGGTCAATAACTCATCCCAAGATTTATTTTTTGGCATTAATTATCGAAGTGTGTACATGACTGTTAAGAATTATCAATAGAGATACTGAAAGGAAGTTGACTGTTGTTACTTCTTTTTTTCCATTAGACTTCCATACATTTTGCCTTAAAACATTAGTACTCTTTAACTAAGTGATAGAGCTGGTGTTTTCTAGTTACATTAATATCATACACCCTAATATGTCAACTATGAAAAAATAGAATCATGACAATGCATGTAGAGTTGTCATCTTTTATCTAGAAATGCATCAAACTCTAAACCAGTCACAAATTTCAATTGGTTCAAATATGTACATGATTGGTTTTCAACCTATAAATGAATGTAAGAAGGCTTGTTATGAAAGGGTAGTCAAGGATCATATTCCTTGTTCTTCACTTTTAGAGGTTGAGATGTATCCTAATTTTGATTATAAAATATAAGGTGGGTACTACTTCACTAGGTGTGGAATGATTGTCACTTGTAGGGCAATGGCATGGTCTATGTATATTGTTGATTAGTCTAATAACAAGGCATTTCTCAGTAGTAGAAGATAGTGACATCTAAAAGAAGTCAGTCAGAAATAAAAATGGTTTCATAAAGAAAGAATAAAAACTATATCAGCTTCAAGAACCAGACTTCAAAAGTTAGATTATTAAGAAGTATGTATCTTAATTGAGAGCTCAAATCACGGACTAGCTAGATCCTAATTTACAGCTAATAACATAAGAAATATCACCCCAAGAACATTTATAAGATATCCAAAAAGATTTCTACAGATTTGTGTATTAGAAAAAGAGGGGATTGATCATCATCCCACTGAGCATATGGATTTGAAGGATATTCAGCTAGTCTAGACCTCAACATCCTCGTACCTTCAACTAAATCAAGAGTATAGCTCTTTGAAACAGCCAGACCAAATAATGGTGACCTTAATCCTAAGAAAGTATCTTAAACAAATTCGCAAAAGAAATTATCCTTCTTGGCCTACATGTCATGGACATCACTTCCACATAAAATGTTATCATCATAAAATACAATAAGAACAACCCAATGATTTGTTTTTTTTTAACAAAAAAAATGATCTGGGGATGGGCCTCTATAAAACTCACTTGGTATATATAAAAAACATAGGAACACGGTTCACTTCGCCTTCTACTTCTGCCATTATGGGACATAGATTTCGGGTCCAAAATCTGATCAAATATCTCATTCATCGAGATTTTCATCATTACTAGCAAATACTACATTCAACTTGTCCTACATTACAATATTAATGAGAATCTTTTCTTTCAATAAAAAAATAAATTTATTTATTGATTACTTACAATCAATTCTACAGATTTTGCATCCACATCAGTACCATCCTTCTACAAATGGGTGGCCTTAAACAAGTCTAGTCTGTTGACATTGCCACCATTTTTCTTTTCTTGTAACTATTCTTAACAGTACATGCATATATAAGTATAATAGTATGAAAATTTAACGCACATTTCAACCAGGAGATAACTCACATTAGCGTTCACATAAGCATATGACATTGATCCCGATGTGTATCTTGTCATTACAAACTTTTTGCTTAAACATTTTTAGTACTCCTTAACTACGTACAATGAATTAAAATATAATTATATACAATAACACTGTTGAATTTTGGAAAGTTAAAGAAGAAGTTGTTTTACATTTCCATCGTCATAATCCCAAAAATTCACTAGAAATGCATGTTGATCACGATTAACATGGGAGGGGAAATCATCAAGTGTGTCAGATTTTTCTTTATGACACATATAGTTTTTTATATCTACTTTGTAGTTTCTCCAACAATCTCTCACTGTTCCCAAAATAAAATTCTCACCCTTTATGTTGATAACAAACTTTGTCTGTAACAAAAGAAACATATTTTTTAAATTTGTTTCACAATATTATATTAATCTCTAAGACTAGAATTATTAGCACATATTTCCATATAGTGGTTTTGTTTTCTGTAGGAACTATTTCCAATCAAGATAGTTTAATGGTGAAAGATCAGAATTTCTAGTAAAAGTTCCCAAAAAAGAAATGTCATTCTGATGTGGTCCTATTGGATCTCCATTCTCATCCAAAGTAATAGGCAACTTTTTATCCCCTGTCTTACCCCAAAACATGATACACTTAGAATAGCCCCTTGTTTTTTTATTCACACCTCCCCCCATAAAAAATAGGAATATGATGGAAGCATATATAAGAATATAAATATACACATAAATAACAAATATTTTGCAAAAAAAATAATTTTGATCTTTATCTAATTTTTTTTAACTTCACTCTCCCCAAGACTAGTAGTAGGATAATAAAAAACAAAATGTTGATCTTTATCTAATTTTTTATCATTTAAATTATCAAATTCAACATCTTGATTGTTATTGACATCATTTACCAAACGTTGTATACTTGCTCCTACAGGAACTCCTCAATGACTTCTTTTTTCTAACTATTTTGTAGAATGAGTGCCTTCTCTAGTATTATTTGAGATCACCATCATATGACTTTAACCAACAATACCAACTCCATTATTTGACACAGAGGGATTCTTTTCTTTTTTATGGTTCACAATCTTCAGGATGAAGACCAGTTCTTTGCGGGCTGTCCGTCCTCCACCAGTTCAAGCTTGGAAGCTGAAATACAAGCAGTGATTAGAGCAACAGATGTTTGTCTCTCACAAGGCTACTCGAACTATCTTATCCTTACTGATTCAAAATAGGCGGTCGATTACCTCACCAATACGAAGGGGTCCAACGACAGATTCAAAGTTCATAAAAGGCATTACCAGGAACTCAGAGGAGATAATAGCAACTGCATTAGTTATATTCCTAGAACTAATAATGTAATCACAAACTGTATTGCCAAGCAATTTCTGCGGTCAAGGAACTCCTTTGGTACCCCCATGCAGCCGTCATGGCTGAATTGTAATGTCAGTGAGGCAATCTCACTATTCATCTCCTGTACTAAGGCACGGGATCAATAAATTAGAGCCTTGGTTTTGCAAAAAAAAAAAATACAAGCATGTCTAAAAACATAATATATAACATTGTATATGCTCAAATAAACATAAAACAATAATGGGAAGGTATTTGAGCACTAGAAGACATTACTGCAAACAATCGGCTAACATTCCACAATTTTTGTAACTATTCATATTAATTAACTAATTCCATATATAATCAAATAATCAAATGTCTATTATAGGTATATACATGCAAACATTCCCATTTCTGTAGCTGCTTCACAGCTTGCACGTTCAGTACAAAGTTACACTGGGCCACATATGATATATAGTGTGTACATTGGACCAAGCTGCTTATGAAGCCAGCTAAGAAAACACTATATATTGAGGAGATACATATATGTTGCAAATGTAATATTAGGGAGTTGGTCTTATTCACGTCTGATTGTATCTATTAATATATATAACATGAGTACAACACAAAAATTTACACATAGACTTTCCTCCATTTATACTAAGGTTCGCACACCCTTACACACATGTTTGGTTGGTAGGAATGGATTAGAATGGGATATACAAGAGGATGAGATTGAAAGTATAACTAGAGGATGAGATGTTTGGTGATCCCGTTCTATGTTTGGATGCAACACAGGATAAGACATGTGATGACTTTACGTAGTCATTTAAATTATTCCTATAATATTGTTCTCATGACCATCCAGATCAATGTCAATCTTCAAGAAGCTGATTTTACAATCATCAAAGTTAAATTTGAAAAATTTAATTGTTTTCATAAAAATTGAGAGCAACTTTCTTGTCTTCATATTTTATAAGTTCAATTATTTTCATGTTTACAGAAAGAAAAACACAAAATGAATGATAATATATATTTCCCGGAATCACGATGCTACTAATTCAACTTAGAATAGAATCAACTACTCAGCGTGCATGTGTTCCATCATCATGTATGTACAATAACTAAAAAGAAGAAGAAGAAGAGGTACCTGCTGGTTTATCTTTGACGTTGTTAATCACGAAACAACAACACAAAAGTAATAAAAAGGACCAGAAAGCAAGATCTTTTCAAGAAATAGCACGTTCTGATGATCAAGATGAATACAAAGTGCTTCTTTATGAAAGACGAGCAACAAATTAGGATAGCATAAGATCATTCTTCTTTGTAAAAGACAGAGCAACATATTTCGATAGTAGATTCATATCACGATCGTTGTACATGAAGCATCGTAGTGCCCAAAACATACATCAATTAATAAAGAACTAGTTTTCTTAGCCGCCGCTGCAACACACCTGTAACAAAACTTCCGATCAGACATCAACAATACTTTCCATCAAACAAACAAGTTGGTTGAGCGTTGGAGCACTACTTATATGATCGAAGTGAGTGAGTCCGGCGAGAAAATTTTCTTGCACGCTATTGTTCACAACGGGGGAACGCGAAGAGACGAATAGGCGTCGTCAAGAAATAAATTTTGGGAGTCGGGGCTGGGGATCTCCGAATACTTATACCACCTAATACTTAGGGGGTGTGGAACTGAAAAGTTCCATTCAAATGAGGCTTTTGTTTTGGAGGGATTATTATCTTTGTGTACTTTTTACACAAACAAACACGTGACTGTGATTATCAATAGAATTCAAGTCCTATCTCATCTATTATACTACAAACCAAACATGTCATAAATGCAGGAATAAGTAATAGGAGTAGAATTGGTATATCCTAGGGGACCCGGTCAACCAGATGATTGGAAATCAATGACACATCTATTGACACAACACTAAGAGACACCTACATATATTATGGAACTGGCTACGTGTGGCTCTTTAATCATATATATATATATATATATATATATATATATATATATATATATATATATATATATATATATATATATATATATATATATATATATATATATATATATATAAGTACTAAATTCGACCATGAAAAAATTCTCCTACAACGCTTCTCCCATCCGCTTGGGCGACCCGAAGGGCGACTAGGGTTCGTGTTCCCCATCTCGGGGGAGGGGGCTTTGGCGGCGGCCAGCACCACCCTGCTCCCCCAGGGCTTCTTCCGAGCCCGATCTGTGTGGATCGCCCTTTGGCTGGTGGTCGTTCTTCACCCTTGCAATCTTCACATCTCGTCTCTGAGGTGCTAGAGCTATGCGCCGTGCCCAGGCAGCCGGGGGGGGGGGGGGGCTTCTGTGGCCCTTGCCACAACCCCATTTTGGGCTCCTGCCCATCGTGAAGAGGTAAGATCTGGTGGGCATCCTCTCGGCTAGAGGGATCGACAAGGTTGGGTCTTTCTTTGTAGGTTTCCACTTGGGTGCTAGTTTCTGGTAGGTTATCTGCCTTGTTCTGCCGTATATCGGCATTGTTTGTTCCTTTGAATAAGGATTATTACTCCTTCCTCTGTGAAGGCGGTGGTTTTTCTGGGTTTCCCCCGGTAATTCAACCTTGGTACGGCTATATCTCATCTTTGTTCTGGATTGATCTTATTACTCAATTGTATGGCTTCGTTTGAGTTGATATATGAGCAGAATACCGTCTTGTTCCAGCCCCTCTACCACTACTTAACGCTTAGGTTGAAGGAACTCTTCATGAAAAGCTACTTAAGATAGCCTCAAGGAAGAAGAATTAATGCAGAAATGTCTCTCTGTCGTTCCAATATGAGTTGCAGTGCCCTTGGGTTACTGAACGTGACATTTGTATGTTCTGTTTGTATCTTTCTCCCCAATTGTAGATGTCGTATGGCTAACAAGTAATGGATCGATCCATTTTCTCTCTCTGTCTCTCTCTCGCTCTCTCTCTCTCTCTCTCTCTCTCTATATATATATATATATATATATATATATATATATATATATATATATATATATATATACTGTCTTGTAGCATTACAGGATGTCTTTTAGATTAACAGAAATGATGATTGTGAAAGAAAGAAAAAACTTCAAATGCATGACTTTATCTATGACATCACGGTACATTATTTGAAACAAGGTGGGTGAGGAATAAAAAAAAAATCTGAGAACAAAGAGATTAGAGAATGAGAATTTACTATCTTCCTGGGAGATCTCCTTCTCTCCACTTTAGGAAGAGGGATGGGCCAATGTCCTCCTCTGTGCATCCTATCCAGAGACAAAGACAGAGGCCAGGTGGACATGATAGGCATTGGGCAGATGTGTAGGATAGGGGCATCGGACATGGTGGCGGCTATTTGGTGAGGGCAGAGGTCATCCGGTGAAGAGAATTAGTTGTCCATCTAGTTGTGGTCTTTGAACACCGGTGGAGATGATGTGTGAGGGAGTCCTTCTGCAAGATAGGGAGTTGGGGGGGGGTCGAACGGTGAGGGCAGATGCCATTCGGTGAGGGGAATCATCCGTACATCTCGTTGTGGTCTTCGAACATGGATAGAGATGTGTGGTGTAGTGGAGGGTGTCACTTCCATAGAAGGTCGCTCACAGGTGTTCACCACCAATTGGGGGCCAGGGGGCAGAATGGTTTACAAAACAAAGAGGGTGTTGAGTGTGCGTGGGATAATGGGGAGTGCGGGAGTTTTTCGCTCCATCCATTTAATTACATTATTCTATATACAATTAAAAGGAGAGAAAATTTATAGAGACACATTATTCATTGAGCTAGCTATAGTTATTTAAGTTACAAAAATATATTTTATAATTGAAAATAGCTCTCTCTACACATAAATTAAATATAACTGAAAAAATTGTAGCTAAATCATCTTTTTTTTTGTAGTGTCTTATCAAGTATGTGTTCTTACTTAGGTCAAGAAGCTTTCTAGATCTATCTCTATAGACCTCAATCTCTATTTCATAGGATGCTTCACCTAAACCCTTCATATAGAAGGTACTTTCCTTGCCAAGTTTTAACATATGCATGATAAGGATGTCATTCCCCATCATTATGTGAAATATTTATATGCTCCTAATAAATATTTTACAATTAAAGATTCCATCTTCATTCTGACTCAACTCAAACTCTTTGACTGTCTTTTCAAATAGAAGATTTCAGCTATGAGATGCTTGCTTCAATCCACAAATTGACTTTTGTAGCTTATAAACTTTATTTATATTAAAGTATTTATAAAACCATTAGGTTGTGTCGCATACACATCCTCTTAATTATTCCAATTAAGAAATGAAGTTTGAACATCCATATGACAAATCTCATAGTCATACTAAGATGCAACAACAAGCGTGATCCAGATGGATTTAACCATGGTAACTGGTGAAAAGACTTCATCATGATCAACACTTTGAACTAGTTTGAAACTGTTTGCAACTAATTTACCTTTCCATGTTGGCCTTCTTACAAAAACCCAAATGCACCCTATGGGTCTTACCACTTTAGGTGGATCCAATAAGGTTGAACCTTGTTGGTGTACACAGAGTCCATATTTGATCCCATGGCCTAAAGCCATTTCTCAAATTCTGGTCCCTCAATAGTTTCTAGGTAGGTTGTTGACTTATCTCTGTGATCATCTTGTCATCTTTTGAGTTATAAGATATCATAATCTTTCAAACTTAAGGTGTGTTCTACTAAAACTATGAGTTCTATGTTTACATAAGGAACTTGAGATTCCACAACAACTTGTGATTATCCTTGTTCCTATTCTACTCTTTAGGTTCTATGTTGTTTTGTTTGTCTCGAACATTTTGAGTTCTACTTTTACTCCCACTGATTCATTTAGAACTAATTTCCATTTAGGAATTCAACCATCCTAACAAAAACACTTTGTTGTTGGGTTGTATTATAATGAGTATTCAACAAGATAACATTCATGTGATTTGTGGATAAAGTTGTTTAAGAAACTATTTTTCTTATACAAACTTTCAATCCTATTAATTATAAAAGACATATGAAGAAAATTACCATGCCATATCTGATATGGTGTCTTTTGAACCAATTTATACAGTATATTGTTTTAGTGTAAACCATGTGCCAAAAAGATTATTGGAAGATTAGCAAGATATGTTGATAATTGTACGATGACTTAAATGGATGTGATATTGTAACAAACTAAAATCCATGTATAATCTTAGTTTAGTCTTTTCCAAAGCTTTTCCTTTCATTTTGTCCTTGATCTTGAATTAGTGGAAATTATAAAGGTGTGGCGTACATTTGTTCCCAATATTTTACTTTATAAGGAGTTAAGCAAAAAAAAACTTAGTGAAAGTTTACCAATGGGTTTAATTTGCAAAATATCCACTTAAGAGGGATAAGGATAAAATAAAATTGATCTAGAAGTTTCTATCTCCTTTTGTGTGAGAAAAAAGAAAAGAAAATCCTAAAACTAAGATAATGTGACATTAAATGAATGAAATTTCCCATTGAGTGAAAATAAGAGTAAATTGCCTAAAAATCCTAAAAGTAAAACTCAAAAGATAATTCGAAGTCCGAATTTTTTTTTTCTTTGAGTATAAGTTTGCTTGGGTGATAAGTTTCACAACTTTTAGAAAATTAGTAAGTATAATTGTATTAATTGAATGTGAAAAATAGGAGATAACTCAAAAATACAAAATAAAAGTATGAATGACTAAAAAAAAGTAACAATTGATGCCAAATTCGTGATCTACATATTAAAATATGCTTTGGGTGAATTTTTACTCAGTTTGGAGAATATTTGATTAAAAGGTGAAATCTAGAGAGAGAAAGTGCAAAACTTTCAGAAATATTAAATAAATGAACAAATAACTCAAACATGTAAAATTGATGGCAAAATCATATCCAAGGCACTTAATATGACTTGTGGGGTGAAGTTTCATCAAATTTGGATAATCTTATAACCATTAATGAGGGAGGAAAGAGAAACTAAGATTTGATTTATTTCACACATTAAAAATTTCCAAAATGAAAAGCTAGTTGCTTATTCTGATTCCTCATATAAAAAATAATCTAGGTGTCAATTTCCATTTAATTTGGAGCATGTTTTCCCCCTCAAATGAGGAAAGAGAAAAAGGGAAATTAATGCATATATACACTATATCCAATAAGATTGGGAATTTGATTTAAATGTAATGTGTTGACCTTTGACTTGTGCAATTGCAACTATTGGATTTGCGATCCAATGACTTGTAGATCGTCTCCTAGATCCCATCAATCGGGAAACAAGGACCGATTTATGTGGATCATATTTTCTTGATTTCTCATCCATTTCTCGATCAATTCGCACGAAATATTTTACAAACACTTCCAAATAGGTAACCACATCCAATGATCCCTTAATTTCATATTTTCATTGAGAATTGAGGAAATCCCCAAACCTTGCTCTCCAAGCTAGGTCGAGACACTTCCTTTTCACTTTCTTACTCAACCTTGCCTATAAATATTGGTACCCGAGCCTTCCCCAACCCCCTTGCAACTATTTTCACCCTTCAAATGCTCGTTTTCTTGCATCTTCATGTTCCAATGTTTAGTTTTGATCCAAAGCTTGGGGCGGATCATGCTCGTTCTCCTCGGCACCTCAGTTCAAATTGACTAGTTCCTCGGGTTTGTAGTGCTTCTCTCTTTCTTTTCGTGTTCTTGCTTTCAAGTTTGATCAACTTTCACGAATTCATTCAAAAATTGAGCTTCTATTTGTCAGTCATAGAGTGGCTTGACATAGGGGATGAATCCCCTGTGTGTTTTCCCATTACTGCCCTCCTTGTTTTCTTTTTCCCTTTGCTTTTTATTTAAGGGCAATACTATCTTTTCACCACTACTTGCTTTTCTTTGAGTGAGTCAAAGTCGTGCCTTTGACGCCTGACTTGGCCGGTCCTAATTGGGCAAAGTCATCTAAGTCAGTGAGGCGGGCTCATTCTTCGCTCTCTCTTCACCTCTCTACGTTGGCTTTGGTGGCGTGGCACTCTATGATTTGTTAGAATAGGAAAAATCATATATTTTTATTCCTTTGTTCAAAAATTAAAAGAAAATATGTTTTGGAATCAGAAAAATGTAAGCTTTCAAAGAAAAATGTTTTCGACACTTGGTTTTGAGTTTTGTTGCAGGTGTTTTCTAAAAATGAATTTAATAGATAAAATCACTAAAAATGCACTTTTAGCCTCATAACTCCAAAATAGAAAAAATTATATGTTTCTTAATCATGAGAACCTAATGAGATCAATGGTGATAATGTCAGAGTCTAAATTGAGGTTTTGTTCAAAAATTTCAAAAGTTAGGGTTTTATACTTAAGTAAACCCTAATACATGATTATATATTTAAAATAGGAAAATTAGGCTTTGGAATCAATTAAATTAGTGAAAAAGAAGTAGTTGGATCTTATTAAGAGAGGTTTGTGCTTTCCTTACACCTAAGATGGGAATAATTTTAAACCCTAACCTAGTTTTCCTAATGAGGCTTCTATGATACCCTAATTTCTATTTTGATAAGTCCTTTGCTATATATGCCTCAAAATCAATTTTATTATTTATGTCTTGGGTCTTTACCCCACTGCAATGTCTATATTTATTTGATGCTTATTCTTGCCATATTTCTTAGCATGTTGATTTTATTAGACTATATCACTAATGTAGTGGTACTTTTGTACAACCACCCATAGATAGGGCATGTGTAAATTCACACAGGGGAATGTGTTACTCTCCCTGTGACATCCCGCTATCACACATACAACGAAATGCCACGTGAAAACGTGCGGAGCTTCCATAAACCACAAATTACCAAAAATACGGGTTAACTAAAATTGATTGCGGAAAGTAGATAATAAAGAAACTATCGCATCCAGATCCTTATCCTACAAGGAAACATGTTATATAAACATATATAAACCTTGATACGTGTCTACATCTTATAGGAACCAACTGTTACATAGGCACAAAGAGTTCACCACCTGTTTATATACATAACATGACATACCAGGCCAACAACAGGATAAACAACCTACTTTAGCTATACATCGTGAAACGTCGTCAATACACCTCCAAGGACCTGAGAGTACAGGGATGACTCTAAGACTCTCTTATAAAACAACCAAAATAGCAGCATATCCATCTCTTGCCTCCTACTATTCTTCTTGCTGCTCAGCCGCAACCTCACGACCACCACCACGTCTAGCACGATCACCTAAAAAGGTTGTAAACCAGCGGGGTGAGACACACAGTCCCAGCGAGAAACATAACACCCTACCGAACTATAAGACTTCAGGAAAGGTAGAATAGATAAAGCAGATAACTGTTATAAGAAGATTGTATACGAGTAGCATATTGAGCAGAACTAACTTTATTAACAACTTACCAAGATATACGGGAGGCATATAACCAGATATTTCTTAAGGAACATGATTGATAAGATATGCTATATAAGAACTTATCATAAGATATGAGGAACGTGTAATTAACTGCAACATATGACTAGAGCAACTATACAAGCAAGGCCTCAACCAATGTTTCATGTTTTTCCTTAAGCAATACATACTATACAGCTAGATTACAATTTTATTATCCCCTGAGGAAGTGAGCCGTCCCGCTCAAATCCAACCTTCGGCTGCAAAGCCCAAAACCGGTGCCATACAAGGTCAAATGGGAAAGTCGGACTTCATGACCTCACCTCCTCGTAGTCAGTGCACGATAACCAAAACAGGACTGTTGTCTCTTGCTTAAGTGGCCTTAGCCATAGGGTCAATGTAAGGACCCTGACCTGCATTTAGGGTTTACCCTGTTTGTTTTGCTTAACCTTAGTGGTTTGGTGCTCGCTAATCACCTTTGAGTGGTGATTAGGGTTTTGTTGAGCTTTGTTGAGAGTTCGAGGGGCTACTTGCAAATAACCCAAGTTTAGGGTTTTGTGTGCAAGTTTGCCATCTTGTGAGGTGTTTTCCCCTCTTTTGCTTCCTCTAGGGTTGAGAGGAAGGCTTGGGCTTGTTGTTTGAGTTCTTTGGGCCTGAGTTGAGCTTGTTTGGGCCTTGGAGTTCCTTGTTTGGGCTTGCTTGAGCCTTGTGTCGCCCAGGGCAGGTGGTGTGTCTCCCAGCGGGATGGTGTGTCGCCCAGCAGAGCTGCTGCCTGTGTCGCCCATGATGTTTGATCTGGTGTAGTGAACCCTTGGTGCATGTTTTGGACAAGTGTCTCTTGCCTTGCTAATGTGTTGGCTGGAACCCTAGGACAAGTGTCCCTTGGGTGGGCGACACATACCATGGTTGTACCTTGGTTTCTCCTCCCTTCCCTCCTATATAGGTAGCTCTTGTCCTTGCCTTAGTCTCCTTTGGTCCTTTGGTCTCCCCTCCACCCTTGGTGCACGATAGCCCTCTCCATCTAGTTTGTGGTGGCCGATACACCCTCCTGGAGCATCCTGGTGGACAATAGCTTTGGACCCTGAAGTGCTTTGGAGCTTGGAGCTTAAGGCGGGTTGCATAGCTTCTAACCCTAACTCCTTTACTTCTTGCCTGATCTTATGCATGTTAGTAGTTTAGCTTAGCTCCTTGCTTTTGTACTTTTCCTTAGCTTCCCTTGGTGGCCGATATCCCCCTTAGGGTTTAGGGCTTCCAGTGTACCTTTGCTTTTTAGGGTTTGTGCTCTTGGTGTTGGAGGTTGAAGATGACCCAGGGTAGGGCGATACCCCCCTTCCTTGTGAGTGTGTTGAGCGACACACTTGCCCTTATGTTGAACGATATGATGCTTTAGGGTTTGAGTTCCTTGAGTTGGAGGTCGATAGGTTGACCTAGCTAGTGTGTTGGCCGACATGGTGACCATGGTGGGCGATACCCTAATGGCCGGTAGCCATGTTGGGCGATAGTCATGATGGGCGACATTCCTTGTGCCTCATGGCCGATAAGGGTTAGCAACATGGTGGACGATACCCTTGCCCATGATGGGCGATAGGGTGAGCTTAGTGTGATGGCCGATAGCCTTGGTGGCCGATAGTCCAGTTGAACGATACCCTACCCTATTAGCTAGTGTGTTGGCGGATAGGGTTAGCTAGTGTGTAGGCCGATAGAGTTAGAAATGGGTGGTGGCCGATAGGGTTTAGGTTGGTGGCCGATACCCATGCTGAATAGATAGGTTTAAGTGAGGGTTGTGAAGTTTTAGTGAGGGTTTGAGGTGCTTTGGTGACGGCCCCTCATGTGATGGAAATAATTAGCTAATTAACCAAGGAAATGATGGTGATATTTACCATCAAACAGGATGCTAATGATAGTAATGTATATGTTGATAGCCCTCATGTATTAGGTGCATTATGTGACCTTTAAGATTAATTATTAATAATAATGAAGGTGACGATAACTACTTTAGTAGTTTGTTTAATGATGATAATGATGGTAATAAAGATGCTAAGTGACAGTTATGTTAAAGGTTGCTTCATGATAAAGATGACAACAGTTGATGGCAATAATAATGATCTTGACAATAACAGTGTTGGTTATGTATACTCAACATGATCTCCATATGCCTTGATTGTTGGTATAACCCTGAGATTTAGAGTAAGCATCAGTATGGTTGATAATGATGTAACTAATATACTTGGTTACCAAATAAGTGTCACATTGATAAGTACAATATCTTGAATGATATTTCATGATAGTGAGCATATTCCTTATGTTGAATCTACGATTATTGTTTACTCTAACCTTGCAGGTGACGTCTTAGCCATAAAAGGGCTATGTGACACATGTAATGAGTAACATTGCTTTGATAATTGCCCTATAAGATTGTGTATGTGATGTGTTGGTCCCTTGATGATGATGTGAGCCTTAAGAGGCAGTGACAGTGCATGATGAAGGATTGAGATCCTACGGTATGTGATGATCCTTGAGATGGATCTGGATGGTTGGCAAAAGGCCAAGTGGTAACATGTGATGTTGGATCCTTAAGATGGATCAGGTTGATATGATTAGACCATCATATAATGTTCTTTACTTTCTGTTATATCTTGCATGTTATACAACTTGGTTGAATCATGCAATCCATCTAAAAGATACTAATTAATCACAGTGAAATATATCATGTAGTTTGCCCTGGCCATAGATCCATCATCGTCAGGACTTGGTGATGGTGAAACGGGTTTTCCTACGGGTTAACCTGGAAGCGCATATTGTTGAATATGTGTAGGTTGCTCCTAGCCTGAAAATGAGGACGTAAGAGTGTAACTTCGGTTGCAGACTCAGATATGTGTTTAGAGCATGGTGAACAGGCCCATGGCTCAGGATATGTGATGTATGGAGCATGAATGCGTTCATGGCTCAGAGCACGGTGAACAGGCCCGTGGCTCAGTTTTACTAGCGCCGTGACCTGTACCAAGGCGGGCTAGAGAATGGGTAGCCTGTGGAGCTAACCCTGTGGCTTAGACCACTTCAGCATGTGACTGCGGTCCTGCTTGTGTTGTACTCATGTACTGACCATGAGGTGGGAGGTCGTGTAGTCCGGCTCTTCCATTGACCTTGTATGGCACCAGCTTGGGTTTCGTAACCGAAGGTTGGATTTGAACGGTACGGTTCAAATCCTCAGGGCATAATAAAACGTAATATAGCTGTTTAGTAATTACTGATCAAATCAAACACGAAACATTGGTTGAGGCCTTGTTTGTGTAATATCTCTGTTATATCTTGCAGGTCATGTGGTAATCTGTCTTATCTTGATAATCAGGTTATGTGACATTATATTCTGTTCTAATAATCCTGTTACATGTTGATATACCTTATCTTGATAATCATATTCTTTTGAGGGACATCTGGTTATAAGTCTTAGTACAGCTGGTATGTTTGTCGGTAAGAATGATCTTGCAACATATATATATATATATATATATATATATATATAACTGCTTCTGATATATCTGCTCATGTTATGATTGCTGTTATAGCTATCTTGCTGAGGTTCTGTAGTTGCAGTGGGGAGCTATGTTTCCCGCTGGGACAATTGTTCAATTGTCTCACTCCGCTGGTTTACACCCTTTTTAGGTGGTCGAGGTAGACGTGGTCGTGGTTGTGGTGTTGCGGACGAGCAGCTTGAGGAGCAGTAGAAGGCAAGCGTTGGACATGCTGCTGTTTTGGATGTTTTGTAGTAGAGTCTAGAGTCATCCCTGTACTCTCAGGTCCTTGGCAGTTCTTTGACGTTGTTTCACGATGATATCTGTATATCCTGCTGTTGGCCGGATGTGGGCCTTTATGTATATGAACAGGTGGTGAACTCATGCGATAGATGAACAACTGTTCCTGAGCTGTGGACACGTATCAGATCTTGTGTATATTTATATGACATGTTTCTGTGCAGAATATGGACTGGAAAGTAATAGTTTCACAGTTTATCAGTTTTCCACAATCGGTTTTAATTAACCCGTGTTTTGATAATCTGTGGTTATGGTGATTTCCGCACGTTTTCGCATAACACCTCGTTATCTGTGGGATAATGGGATGTGTTGCCACAAGTTTTGGTATCAGAGCTCTAGGTTCGCTGAGTCTACAGGGATCTAGGACTAGGTTGAGTCTGTTCTTATGAGTCTTCCAGGTTATCTTACAAAAATCTTCTGCCCTCAGTGGGAGAAAAGCCAAGATGTCTGGAAACCATGAAGAACATGCTCCTGAGCACAGTGATGCTGCATCGGTTGATGGACGGGCACATGAAGATCGGGTGCCTAAGGTCCCCCAACCTGACCCAGCCATACTTGAACACCCTGCCTACCAACAGCTTATGGGGCAGTTAATGGCTACGATGAATCTCATGGTTGAGTGATTACCAATGCCTCCTCTGTGAGCACAGGTTCCCCATGGAGAAGCATCGGGTATTGGGAAGACCTTTGAGTGGCTTCGCCGAGTCGGAGCTTCGGATTATGCTGGAACGGCTGATCCAGCGGATGCAGATCTGTGGCTGACAAGTCTTGAAAAGGCTTTCCAGATCCTCGACATCCCCGAAGCAGACAAAGTAAAGCATGCTGTCTACCTTCTGAAGGGTAGTGTTGGTCACTGGTGGACCATCGAAAAGAGAAGCGGCCTGGTGAGGTGATCTGTTGGGAGGTGTTTCGACGCGAGTTCGTCACCAGATACTTTCCGAAGACGTATCTGGATGAGAAGATCAGCCAGTTTGAGAGCTTGCGACAAGGAATGATGAACATCACCGAGTATGAAGCTAAGTTTATGGATCTGTTGAGGTTCTGTCCTCACATGGCGGCAACAGATGATGAACGGATTAGACGTTTCGAGAAGGGTCTGAGTGCTGAGTTGATAACACCTGTGTCTGCGCTGGAAAACCGAGAGCGGTTTGCCACGTTTGTGGAATCAGTTCGACGGATTGAGAGGACAGTACAGGAGAAAAGAGAGTCTGCGTCTCTTAAAAGACCTGCTCAGTATCAAGGATGAAGGTTTGGTGGCTTCAAGAAACCCAGGTTTTCAGCACCTTCAGTGATGAGAAGTGCTGGTGTACCATCTCAGTGGTCTCCGAGTAAGGGGAAAGGTTATGTTTCTTCACCATCCAAGGCGCACAGTTCAGCTTCTGTGGCAGTGACAGGGCCATCTAGGCCACGAGTTGACAATAGAGCATGTCATCTTTGTGGACAAGTCGGGCATTGGAAGTTCAATTGCCCGAATAGAGATGTTGAAGTGACGCAGCAACCGAGGCAGAGTTTTCAGAAGTCTGAGAGATCACAGCCCAGTGGTAGCAGAGGACGAGGACGCGGTCAAGCGTCTCAAGCTGGATCATCTACTCAAGGGAGCAGAGGTCATGGACAGCAAGCTACGGCTCGATTCTATGCCATGAATCAGCCAGAGGCGATAGTCAACCCGCGAGTGGTGACAGGTCAGATAGAGTTATTTCATTCTGATATGTCTTCTTCTTGCTTTATATCTGTTCTGGTTGACCCGGGTGCTACACACTCTTTTATCGCCTATAGTATGCTTGAAAATTGTCATCTACCTGTTAGTTGTAAGAAGGATAGCTTGTTGCTAGAAACCCCTCTTGATGGTTCCTCTTTGCTTCGAGAAGAGTGTCCATCGTGTGTTTTGTCTTTTTCGGGACACAGCATTCAGGTGGATCTCATACCACTTGATATGCATGGTTTCGATGTTATCCTTGGGATGGATACCTTAGAGAAGTATAAAGTTGTCTTGGACTGTGGTTCCAAGCAGGCAGTGTTTGATGTTGCTGGAGAGAAGTGGATCTTCCAGGGAGATATGAAGATTCTTCCGACGTGTCTGGTGTCAGCTATGGTGGCAGATAGGTTGTTGCGACAAGGATGTGAGGCGTTCTTAGCTCACGTTTTGGATACTGTTGTGGATACCAAGGCGAAAGGCCTTAACCTTGAAGAAGTGTAAGTGGTCCGAGAGTTTGCAGATGTGTTTCTCGAGGAGTTTCCTGGTGTTCCTCCACCCCGAGAGATCGATTTTGAGATCAATCTGGTTCTGGGAACGCATCCGATTGCACAGACACCTTATAGGATGGCTCCAGCAGAGATGGTAGAGTTGAAGAAGCAGTTACAAGAGTTGTTGGAGAAATGTTTCATCCGACCGAGCACATCCCCGTGGGGTGCTCCCGTGTCGTTCGTTAAGAAGAAGGATGGTTCGATGCGGTTGTGTATAGATTACCGACAGTTGAACAAGGTCACGATCAAGAATAAGTACCCGTTACTGAGGATAGATGACCTATTCGATCAGTTGCGTGGTGCTACAGTGTTTTCGAAGATCGATCTACGGTCTGGATATCATCAGTTGAGGATAAAGGCGGATGACATACCAAAGTCAGCTTTTAGGACGAGGTATGGTCATTTTGAGTTTGTGGTTATGTCGTTTGGATTAACCAATGCACCTGCTGCTTTCATGGATTTGATGAACAGAGTGTTTCGTCCGTTCTTAGATCAGTTTGTTGTAGTTTTTATAGATGACATCTTGATCTATAGTCGGAACCGGCTAGAGCATGAGCAACATCTTCGTCAAGCGTTGACTCTCCTTCGTCAACATCAGTTGTATGCTAAGTTTAGTAAGTGTGAGTTCTGGTTGGATGAAGTGACTTTCTTAGGTCATGTGATATCTGCTAAAGGAGTCAAAGTAGATCCGAAGAAAGCGGAATCTGTTGCGGATTGGGAACAGCCGAAGACGGCAACGAAAGTTCATAGTTTCCTTGGTCTAGCAGGATACTACCGGAGGTTTATTAAGGATTTCAGTTCGATAGCTCTACCGATGATGAAGTTGACCAGAAAGGATGTACCTTTTATTTGGGATGATCGATGTCAGCAAGCTTTCCAAAGTTTGAAGGAAAAGCTAACCAGTGCTCCAGTGTTGATCTTGCCAGAATCTGGAAAAGGCTATGTTGTTTTCTATGATGCGTCCAAGAAAGGTTTGGGTTGTGTGCTGATGCAGGAGGATCATGTATTTTCTTTTGCTTCACGACAGCTTAAGAAACACGAGGAGAACTATCCGACCCATGATTTGGAGCTGGCAGCAATGGTTCATGCGTTAAAGATTTGGAGACACTATCTTTATGGGGAAGTGTGTCAGATCTTTACGGATCACAAGAATCTGAAGTACATCTTCTCACAGCAAGAGTTGAACATGCGACAGCGTCGATGGATGGAGTTGATCAATGATTATGATTGCACTATCGAGTATCATCCTGGTAAGGCGAATGTGGTAGCAGACGCGCTTAGCAGAAAGTCTTCTACTCCCAAGAAGGAACAGATGAGTTCTTTGGTATGCCATAGGCGGGACATGTTAGTCTCCTTACGGCAGATGAACGTACAGATGGAGGTTTCCTCGTTAGCTGGACTTTTAGCACAGATGCAAATCAAGCCCACGTTGAGACAGCAGATCAAGGATGCACAGCAAACGGACGATACAGTACAGCTAATCAGATCAGAGTTTGGCAGCGAAAAGCGTGATGCGTTCCATGAGTCCGAGGATGGAGTGGTTTGCTGTCATAATAGGATGGTGGTTCCAGATGCTGATAATATGAGGAAGTTGGTGCTCGAGGAAGAACACACGTCGATGTATGCTATGCATCCAGGCGTCACCAAGATGTATCATAATCTGAAAGACTTGTACTAGTGGCCCGACTTGAAGAAGGATGTAGCTGAGTTTGTGGCTAGGTGTGCGGTATGTCAGCAAGTTAAGGCTGAGCATCAAAAGCCGGCAGGTACGTTGCAACCTTTGCCTATACCACAGTGGAAATGGGATCATATAACCATGGATTTCGTAGTTGGTCTACCCAGGACAACTAGGAATCATGATTCCATTTGGGTGATAGTGGACAGATTGACGAAGTTTGCCCATTTCATACCTGTAAAAACCACGTATGCAGCTGAGAAGCTCGCTCGAGTATATGTAGATGAGATAGTTCGTTTGCATGGTGTGCCAGCAACGATAGTTTCTGACAGAGGTCCTCAGTTTACAAGTTGTTTTTGGGAACAGTTGCACAGGGCAATGGGAACGCAGTTGAAGTTCAGTACCGCTTTCCACCCACAGACAGATGGACAGTCTGAGAGGACTATTCAGACTTTGGAAGATATCCTTCGTGCTTGTGTTTTGCAGTTCCTAGGCAGTTGGGATGTACATCTCAGTTTGATAGAGTTTGCCTACAACAATAGCTATCAGCGGAGCATTGACATGGCTCCTTATGAGGCCTTGTATGGAAGGAAGTGCAGATCTCCTTTGTGTTGGTATGAATCAGGTGAATATCAGCTTTTGGGTCCTGAGTTAGTACAGCAGACGATAGAAAAGATCAAGGTGATACAACAACAGTTGAAAGCGGCTCAAGACAGGCAGAAGTCTTATGCAGACAATCGCCGACGACCTTTGGAATTCCAGGTGGGAGACAAAGTTTACCTTAAAGTCTCTCCGTGGAAAGGTGTGTTGAGGTTTGGACAGAAAGGTAAGTTAGCTCCCAGATATATGGGGCCTTACCCAGTCTTAGCACGTGTTGGCAAAGTGGCTTACGAGTTAGAGTTGCCTCCAGAGTTGCACAGGTTACATCCAGTGTTCCATGTCAGTATGCTGAAGAAAAGCCATCCGGATACAGGGACAGTGATACAGCCAGTTGAGGTTGAGCTTGACAGAGATGTGACTTATGAAGAGGGTCCTATGATGATCCTTGACAGAAGAGTCAAGAAGTTGAAGAGAAAGGATTTGGTTCTTGTGAAGGTTCTTTGGCATCACCGTGGCATTGAGGAAGCCACATGGGAGCTCGAGCAAGAGATGAGGAGGAAGTATCCCTCGCTTTTCTCTTCAGATTTCGGGGACGAAATCCTTTTGTAGAGGTTTATGGCTCTAAGGACCCTGACCTGCGTTTAGGGTTTACCGTGTTTGTTTTGCTTAACCTTAGTGGTTTGGTGCTCGCTAATCACCTTTGAGTGGTGATTAGGGTTTTGTTGAGCTTTGTTGAGAGTTCGAGGGGCTACTTGCAAATAACCCAAGTTTAGGGTTTTGTGTGCAAGTTTGCCATCTTGTGAGGTGTTTTCCCCTCTTTTGCTTCCTCTAGGGTTGAGAGGAAGGCTTGGGCTTGTTGTTTGAGTTCTTTGGGCCTGAGTTGAGCTTGTTTGGGCCTTGGAGTTCCTTGTTTGGGCTTGCTTGAGCCTTGTGTCGCCCAGGGCAGGTGGTGTGTCGCCCAACAGGATGGTGTGTCGCCCAGCAGAGCTGCTGCCTGTGTCACCCATGATGTTTGATCTGGTGTAGTGAACCCTTGGTGCATGTTTTGGACAAGTGTCTCTTGCCTTTCTAATGTGTTGGCTGGAACCCTAGGACAAGTGTCCCTTGGGTGGGCGACACATAGCATGGTTGTACCTTGGTTTCTCCTCCCTTCCCTCCTATATAGGTAGCTCTTGTCCTTGCCTTAGTCTCCTTTGGTCCTTTGGTCTCCCCTCCACCCTTGGTGCACGATAGCCCTCTCCATCTAGCTTGTGGTGGCCGATACACCCTCCTAGAGCAGCCTGGTGGACGATAGCTTTGGACCCTGAAGTGCTTTGGAGCTTGGAGCTTAAGGCGGGTTGCATAGCTTCTAACCCTAACTCCTTTACTTCTTGCCTGATGTTATGCATGTTAGTAGTTTAGCTTAGCTCCTTGCTTTTGTACTTTTCCTTAGCTTCCCTTGGTGGCCGATATCCCCCTTAGGGTTTAGGGCTTCTAGTGTACCTTTGCTTTTTAGGGTTTGTGCTCTTGGTGTTGGAGGTTGAAGATGACCCAGGGTTGGGCGATACCCCCCCTTCCTTGTGAGTGTGTTGAGCGACACACTTGCCCTTATGTTGAACGATATGATGCTTTAGGGTTTGAGTTCCTTGAGTTGGAGGTCGATACGTTGACCTAGCTAGTGTGTTGGCCGACATGGTGACCATGGTGGGCGATACCCTAATGGCCGGTAGCCATGTTGGGCGATAGTCATGATGGGCGACATGCCTTGTGCCTCATGGCCGATAAGGGTTAGCAGCATGGTGGACGATACCCTTGCCCATGATGGGCGATAGGGTGAGCTTAGTGTGATGGCCGATAGCCTTGGTGGCCGATAGTCCAGTTGAACGATACCCTACCCTATTAGCTAGTGTGTTGGCCGATAGGGTTAGCTAGTGTGTAGGCCGATAGAGTTAGTAATGGGTGATGGCCGATAGGGTTTAGGATGGTGGCCGATACCCATGCTGAATAGATAGGTTTAAGTGAGGGTTGTGAAGTTTTAGTGAGGGTTTGAGGTGCTTTGGTGACGGCCCCTCATGTGATGGAAATAATTAGCTAATTAACCAAGGAAATGATGGTGATATTTACCATCAAACAGGATGCTAATGATAGTAATGTATATGTTGATAGCCCTCATGTATTAGGTGCATGATGTGACCTTTAAGCTTAATTATTAATAATAATGAAGGTGACGATAACTACTTTAGTAGTTTGTTTAATGATGATAATGATGGTAATAAATATGCTAAGTGACAGTTATGTTAAAGGTTGCTTCATGATAAAGATGACAACAGTTGATGGCAATAATAATGATCTTGACAATAACAGTGTTGGTTCTGTATACTCAACATGATCTCCATATGCCTTGATTGTTGGTATAACCCTGAGATTTAGAGTAAGCATCAGTATGGTTGATAATGATGTAACTAATATACTTGGTTACCAAATAAGTGTCACATTGATAAGTACAATATCTTGAATGATATTTCATGATAGTGAGCATATTCCTTATGTTGAATCTACGATTATTGTTTACTCTAACCTTGCAGGTGACGTCTTAGCCATAAAAGGGCTGTGTGACACATGTAATGAGTAACATTTCTTTGATAATTGCCCTATAAGATTGTGTATGTGATGTGTTGGTCCCTTGATGATGATGTGAGCCTTAAGAGGCAGTGACAGTGCATGATGAAGGATTGAGATCCTACGGTATGTGATGATCCTTGAGATGGATCTGGATGGTTGGCAAAAGGCCAAGTGGTAACATGTGATGTTGGATCCTTAAGATGGATCAGGTTGATATGATTAGACCATCATATAATGTTCTTTACTTTCTGTTATATCTTGCATGTTATACAACTTGGTTGAATCCTGCAATCCATCTAAAAGATACTAAATAATCACAGTGAAATATATCATGTAGTTTGCCCTGGCCATAGATCCATCATCGTCAGGACTTGGTGATGGTGAAACGGGTTTTCCTACGGGTTAACCTGGAAGCGCATATTGTTGAATATGTGTAGGTTGCTCCTAGCCTGAAAATGAGGAGGTAAGAGTGTAACTTCGGTTGCAGACTCAGATTTGTGTTTAGAGCATGGTGAACAGGCCCATGGCTCAGGATATGTGATGTATGGAGCATGAATGCGTTCATGGCTCAGAGCACGGTGAACAGGCCCGTGGCTCAGTTTTACTAGCGCCGTGACCTGTACCAAGGCGGGCTAGAGAATGGGTAGCCTGTGGAGCTAACCCTGTGGCTTAGACCACTTCAGCATGTGACTGCGGTCCTGCTTGTGTTGTACTCATGTACTGACCATGAGGTGGGAGGTCGTGGAGTCCGGCTCTTCCATTGACCTTGTATGGCACCGGCTTGGGTTTCGTAACCGAAGGTTGGATTTGAACGGTACGGTTCAAATCCTCAGGGCATAATAAAACGTAATATAACTGTTTAGTAATTACTGATCAAATCAAACACGAAACATTGGTTGAGGCCTTGTTTGTGTAATATCTCTGTTATATCTTGCAGGTCATGTGGTAATCTGTCTTATCTTGATAATCAGGTTATGTGACATTATATTCTGTTCTAATAATCCTGTTACATGTTGATATACCTTATCTTGATAATCATATTCTTTTGAGGGACATCTGGTTATAAGTCTTAGTACAGCTGGTATGTTTGTCGGTAAGAATGATCTTGCTACATATATATATAACTGCTTCTGATATATCTGCTCATGTTATGATTGTTGTTATAGCTATCTTGCTGAGGTTCTGTAGTTGCGGTGGGGAGCTATGTTTCCCGCTGGGACAATTGTTCAATTGTCTCACTCCGCTGGTTTACACCCTTTTTAGGTGGTCGAGGTAGACGTGGTCGTGGTTGTGGTGTTGCGGACGAGCAGCTTGAGGAGCAGTAGAAGGCAAGCGTTGGACATGCTGCTGTTTTGGATGTTTTGTAGTAGAGTCTAGAGTCATCCCTGTACTCTCAGGTCCTTGGCAGTGCTTTGACGTTGTTTCATGATGATATCTGTATATCCTGCTGTTGGTCGGATGTGGGCCTTTATGTATATGAACAGGTGGTGAACTCATGCGATAGATGAACAGCTGTTCCTGAGTTGTGGACACGTATCAGATCTTGTGTATATTTATATGACATGTTTCTGTGCAGAATATGGACTGGAAAGTAATAGTTTCACAGTTTATCAGTTTTCCGCAATCGGTTTTAATTAACCCATGTTTTGATAATCTGTGGTTATGGTGATTTCCGCACGTTTTCGCGTAACACCTCGTTATCTGTGGGATAATGGGATGTGTTGCCACAAGTTTTGGTATCATAGCTCTAGGTTCGCTGAGTCTACAGGGATCTAGGACTAGGTTGAGTCTGTTCTTATGAGTCTTCCAGGTTATCTTACAAAAATCTTCTGCCCTCAGCGGGAGAAAAGCCAAGATGTCTGGAAACCATGAAGAACATGCTCCTGAGCACAGTGATCCTGCATCGGTTGATGGACGGGCACATGAAGATCGCGTGCCTGAGGTCCCCCAACCTGACCCAGCCATACTTGAACACCCTGCCTACCAACAGCTTATGGGGCAGTTAATGGCTACGATGAATCTCATGGTTGAGCGATTACCAGTGCCTCCTCCGTGAGCACAGGTTCCCCATGGAGAAGCATCGGGTATTGGGAAGACCTTTGAGCGGCTTCGCCGAGTCGGAGCTTCGGATTATGCTGGAACGGCTGATCCAGCGGATGCAGATATGTGGTTGACAAGTCTTGAAAAGGCTTTCCGGATCCTCGACATCCCCGAAGCAGACGAAGTAAAGCATGCTGTCTACCTTCTGAAGGGTAGTGCTGGTCACTGGTGGACCATCGAAGAAGAGAAGCGGCCTGGTGAGGTGATCTGTTGGGAGGTGTTTCGATGCGAGTTCGTCACCAGATACTTTCCGAAGACGTATCTGGATGAGAAGATCAGCCAGTTTGAGAGCTTGCGACAAGGAATGATGAACATCACCGAGTATGAAGCTAAGTTTATGGATCTGTTGAGGTTCTGTCCTCACATGGCGGCAACAGATGATGAACGGATTAGACGTTTTGAGAAGGGTCTGAGTGCTGATTTGATAACACCTGTGTCTGCGCTGGAAAACCGAGAGCGGTTTGCCACGTTTGTGGAATCAGTTCGACAGATTGAGAGGACAGTACGGGAGAAAAGAGAGTCTGCGTCTCTTAAAAGACCTGCTCAGTATCAAGGACGAAGGTTTGGTGGCTTCAAGAAACCCAGGTTTTCAGCACCTTCAGTGATGAGAAGTGCTGGTGTACCATCTCAGTGGTCTCTGAGTAAGGGGAAAGGTTATGTTTCTTCACCATCCAAGGCGCACAGTTCAGCTTCTGTGGCAGTGACAGGGCCATCTAGGCCACGAGTTGACAATAGAGCATGTCATCTTTGTGGACAAGTCGGGCATTGGAAGTTCAATTGCCCGAATAGAGATGTTGAAGTGACGCAGCAACTGAGGCAGAGTTTTCAGAAGTCTGAGAGATCACAGCCCAGTGGTAGCAGAGGACGAGGACGCGGTCAAGTGTCTCAAGTTGGATCATCTACTCAAGGGAGCAGAGGTCATGGACAGCAAGCTACGGCTCGATTCTATGCCATGAATCAGCCAGAGGCGATAGTCAACCCGCGAGTGGTGACAGGTCAGATAGAGTTATTTCATTCTGATATGTCTTCTTCTTGCTTTATATCTGTTCTGGTTGACCCGGGTGCTACACACTCTTTTATTGCCTATAGTATGCTTGAAAACTGTCATCTACCTGTTAGTTGTAAGAAGGATAGCTTGTTGCTAGAAACCCCTCTTGATGGTTCCTCTTTGCTTCGAGAAGAGTGTCCATCGTGTGTTTTGTCTTTTTTGGGACACATCATTCAGGTGGATCTCATACCACTTGATATGCATGGTTTTGATGTTATCCTTGGGATGGATACCTTAGAGAAGTATAAAGTTGTCTTGGACTGTGGTTCCAAGCAGGCGGTGTTTGATGTTGCTGGAGAGAAGTGGATCTTCCAGGGAGATATGAAGATTCTTCCGACGTGTCTGGTGTCAGCTATGGTGGCAGATAGGTTGTTGCGACAAGGATGTGAGGCGTTCTTAGCTCACGTTTTGGATAATGTTTTGGATACCAAGGCGAAAGGCCTTAACCTTGAAGAAGTGTCAGTGGTCCGAGAGTTTGCAGATGTGTTTCCCGAGGAGTTTCCTGGTGTTCCTCCACCCCGAGAGATCGATTTTGAGATCAATCTGGTTCCGGGAACGCAGCCGATTGCACAGACACCTTATAGGATGGCTCCAGCAGAGATGGTAGAGTTGAAGAAGCAGTTACAAGAGTTGTTGGAGAAAGGTTTCATCCGACCGAGCACATCCCCGTGGGGTGCTCCCGTGTTGTTCGTTAAGAAGAAGGATGGTTCGATGCGGTTGTGTATAGATTACCGACAGTTGAACAAGGTCACGATCAAGAATAAGTACCCGTTACTGAGGATAGATGACCTGTTCGATCAGTTGCGTGGTGCTACAGTGTTTTCGAAGATCGATCTACGGTCTGGATATCATCAGTTGAGGATAAAGGCGGATGACATACCAAAGTAAGCTTTTAGGACGAGGTATGGTCATTTTGAGTTTGTGGTTATGCCGTTTGGATTAACCAATGCACCTGCTGCTTTCATGGATTTGATGAACATAGTGTTTCGTCCGTTCTTAGATCAGTTTGTTGTAGTTTTTATAGATGACATCTTGATCTATAGTCGGAACCGGCTAGAGCATGAGAAACATCTTCGTCAAGCGTTGACTCTCCTTCGTCAACATCAGTTGTATGCTAAGTTTAGTAAGTGTGAGTTCTGGTTGGATGTAGTGACTTTCTTAGGTCATTTGATATCTGCTAAAGGAGTCAAAGTAGATCTGAAGAAAGCGGAATCTGTTGCGGATTGGGAACAGCCGAAGACGCCGACGGAAGTTCATAGTTTCCTTGGTCTAGCAGGATACTACTGGAGGTTTATTAAGGATTTCAGTTCGATAGCTCTACCGATGACGAAGTTGACCAGAAAGGATGTACCTTTTATTTGGGATGATTGATGTCAGCAAGCTTTCCAAAGTTTGAAGGAAAAGCTAACCAGTGCTCCAGTGTTGATCTTGCCAAAATCTAGAAAAGGCTATGTTGTTTTCTGTGATGCGTCCAAGAAAGGTTGGGGTTGTGTGCTGATGCAGGAGGATCATGTGGTTTCTTTTGCTTCGCGACAGCTTAAGAAACACGAGGAGAACTATCCGACCCATGATTTGGAGCTGGCAGCAGTGGTTCATGCGTTAAAGATTTGGAGACACTATCTTTATGGGGAAGTGTGTCAGATCTTTACGGATCACAAGAATCTGAAGTACATCTTCTCACAGCAAGAGTTGAACATGCGACAACGTCGATGGATGGAGTTGATCAATGATTATGATTGCACTATCGAGTATCATCCTGGTAAGACGAATGTGGTAGCAGACGCGCTTAGCAGAAAGTCTTCTACTCCCAAGAAGGAACAGATGAGTTCTTTGGTATGCCATAGGCGGGACATGTTAGTCTCCTTACGGCAGATGAACGTACAGATGGAGGTTTCCTCGTTAGCTGGACTTTTAGCACAGATGCAAATCAAGCCCACGTTGAGACAGCAGATCAAGGATGCACAGCAAACGGACGATATAGTACAGCTAATCAGATCAGAGTTTGGCAGCGAAAAGCATGATGGGTTCCATGAGTCCGAGGATGGAGTGGTTTGCTGTCATAATAGGATGGTGGTTCCAGATGCTGATAATCTGAGGAAGTTGGTGCTCGAGGAAGCACACACGTCGATGTATGCTATGCATCCAGGCGTCACCAAGATGTATCATAATCTGAAAGACTTGTACTGGTGGCCCGGCTTGAAGAAGGATGTAGCTGAGTTTGTGGCTAGGTGTGCGGTATGTCAGCAAGTTAAGGCTGAGCATCAAAAGCCGGCAGGTACGTTGCAACCTTTGCCTATACCACAGTGGAAATGGGATCATATAACCATGGATTTCGTAGTTGGTCTACCCAGGACAACTAGGAATCATGATTCCATTTGGGTGATAGTGGACAGATTGACGAAGTCTGCCCATTTCATACCTGTGAAAACCACGTATGCAGCTAAGAAGCTCGCTCGAGTATATGTAGATGAGATAGTTCGTTTGCATGGTGTGCCAGCAACGATAGTTTCTGACAGTGGTCCTCAGTTTACAAGTTGTTTTTGGGAACAGTTGCACAGGGCAATGGGAACGCAGTTGAAGTTCAGTACCGCTTTCCACCCACAGACAGATGGACAGTCTGAGAGGACTATTCAGACTTTGGAAGATCTCCTTCGTGCTTGTGTTTTGCAGTTCCTAGGCAGTTGGGATGTACATCTCAGTTTGATAGAGTTTGCCTACAACAATAGCTATCAGCGGAGCATTGACATGGCTCCTTATGAGGCCTTGTATGGAAGGAAGTGCAGATCTCCTTTGTGTTGGTATGAATCAGGTGAATATCATCTTTTGGGTCCTGAGTTAGTACAGCAGACGACAGAAAAGATCAAGGTGATACAACAACAGTTGAAAGCGGCTCAAGACAGGCAGAAGTCTTATGAAGACAATCGCCGACGACCTTTGTAATTCCAGGTGGGAGACAAGGTTTACCTTAAAGTCTCTCCATGGAAAGGTGTGTTGAGGTTTGGACGGAAAGGTAAGTTAGCTCCCAGATATATGGGGCCTTACCCAGTCTTAGCACGTGTTGGCAAAGTGGCTTACGAGTTAGAGTTGCCTCCAGAGTTGCACAGGTTACATCCAGTGTTCCATGTCAGTATGCTGAAGAAAAGCCATCCGGATACAGGGACAGTGATACAGTCAGTTGAGGTTGAGCTTGACAGAGATGTGACTTATGAAGAGGGTCCTATGATGATCCTTGACAGAAGAGTCAAAAAGCTGAAGAGAAAGGATTTTGTTCTTGTGAAGGTTCTTTGGCATCACCGTGGCGTTGAGGAAGCCACATGGGAGCTCGAGCAAGAGATGAGGAGGAAGTATCCCTCGCTTTTCTCTTCAGATTTCGGGGACGAAATCCTTTTGTAGAGGTTTATGGCTCTAAGGACCCTGACCTGCGTTTAGGGTTTACCCTGTTTGTTTTGCTTAACCTTAGTGGTTTGGTGCTCGCTAATCACCTTTGAGTGGTGATTAGGGTTTTGTTGAGCTTTGTTGAGAGTTCGAGGGGCTACTTGCAAATAACCCAAGTTTAGGGTTTTGTGTGCAAGTTTGCCATCTTGTGAGGTGTTTTCCCCTCTTTTTCTTCCTCTAGGGTTGAGAGGAAGGCTTGGGCTTGTTGTTTGAGTTCTTTGGGCCTGAGTTGAGCTTGTTTGGGCCTTGGAGTTCCTTGTTTGGGCTTGCTTGAGCCTTGTGTCGCCCAGGGCAGGTGGTGTGTCGCCCAGTAGGATGGTGTGTCGCCCAGCAGAGCTGCTACCTGTGTCGCCCATGATGTTTGATCTGGTGTAGTGAACCCTTGGTCCATGTTTTGGACAAGTGTCTCTTGCCTTGCTAATGTGTTGGCTGGAACCCAAGGACAAGTGTCCCTTGGGTGGGCGACACATAGCATGGTTGTACCTTGGTTTCTCCTCCCTTCCCTCCTATATAGGTAGCTCTTGTCCTTGCCTTAGTCTCCTTTGGTCCTTTGGTCTCCCCTCCACCCTTGGTGCACGATAGCCCTCTCCATCTAGCTTGTGGTGGCCGATACACCCTCCTGGAGCAGCCTGGTGGACGATAGCTTTGGACCCTGAAGCGCTTTGGAGCTTGGAGCTTAAGGCGGGTTGCATAGCTTCTAACCCTAACTCCTTTACTTCTTGCCTGATGTTATGCATGTTAGTAGTTTAGCTTAGCTCCTTGCTTTTGTACTTTTCCTTAGCTTCCCTTGGTGGCCGATATCCCCCTTAGGGTTTAGGGCTTCTAGTGTACCTTTGCTTTTTAGGGTTTGTGCTCTTGGTGTTGGAGGTTGAAGATGACCCAGGGTTGGGCGATACCCCCCCCCTTCCTTGTGAGTGTGTTGAGCGACACACTTGCCCTTATGTTGAACGATATGATGCTTTAGGGTTTGAGTTCCTTGAGTTGGAGGTCGATAGGTTGACCTAGCTAGTGTGTTGGCCGACATGGTGACCATGGTGGGCGATACCCTAATGGCCGGTAGCCATGTTGGGCGATAGTCATGATGGGCGACATGCCTTGTGCCTCATGGCCGATAAGGGTTAGCAGCATGGTGGACGATACCCTTGCCCATGATGGGCGATAGGGTGAGCTTAGTGTGATGGCCGATAGCCTTGGTGGCCGATAGTCTAGTTGAACGATACCCTACCCTATTAGCTAGTGTGTTGGCCGATAGGGTTAGCTAGTGTGTAGGCCGATAGAGTTAGTAATGGGTGATGGCCGATAGGGTTTAGGATGGTACCCGATACCCATGCTGAATAGATAGGTTTAAGTGAGGGTTGTGAAGTTTTAGTGAGGGTTTGAGGTGCTTTGGTGACGGCCCCTCATGTGATGGAAATAATTATCTAATTAACCAAGGAAATGATGGTGATATTTATCATCAAACAGGATGCTAATGATAGTAATGTATATGTTGATAGCCCTCATGTATTAGGTGCATGATGTGACCTTTATGCTTAATTATTAATAATAATGAAGGTGACGATAACTACTATAGTAGTTTGTTTAATGATGATAATGATGGTAATAAAGATGCTAAGTGACAGTTATGTTAAAGGTTGCTTCATGATAAAGATGACAACAGTTGATGGCAATAATAATGATCTTGACAATAACAGTGTTGGTTCTGTATACTCAACATGATCTCCATATGCCTTGATTGTTGGTATAACCCTGAGATTTAGAGTAAGCATCAGTATGGTTGATAATGATGTAACTAATATACCTGGTTACCAAATAAGTGTCACATTGATAAGTACAATATCTTGAATGATATTTCATGATAGTGAGCATATTCCTTATGTTGAATCTATGATTATTGTGTACTCTAACCTTGCAGGTGACATCTTAGCCATAAAAGGGCTATGTGACACATGTAATGAGTAACATTGCTTTGATAATTGCCCTATAAGATTGTGTATGTGATGTGTTGGTCCCTTGATGATGATGTGAGCCTTAAGAGGCAGTGACAGTGCATGATGAAGGATTGAGATCCTGCGGTATGTGATGATCCTTGAGATGGATCTGGATGGTTGGCAAAAGGCCAAGTGGTAACATGTGATGTTGGATCCTTAAGATGGATCAGGTTGATATGATTAGACCATCATATAATGTTCTTTACTTTCTGTTATATCTTGCATGTTATACAACTTGGTTGAATCCTGCAATCCATCTAAAAGATACTAATTAATCACAGTGAAATATATCATGTAGTTTGCCCTGGCCATAGATCCATCATCGTCAAGACTTGGTGATGGTGAAACGGGTTTTCCTACGGGTTAACTTGGAAGCGCATATTGTTGAATATGTGTAGGTTGCTCCTAGCCTGAAAATGAGGAGGTAAGAGTGTAACTTCGGTTGCAGACTCAGATATGTGTTTAGAGCATGGTGAACAGGCCCATGGCTCAGGATATGTGATGTATGGAGCATGAATGCGTTCATGGCTCAGAGCACGGTGAACAGGCCCGTGGCTCAGTTTTACTAGCGCCGTGACCTGTACCAAGGCGGGCTAGAGAATGGGTAGCCTGTGGAGCTAACCCTGTGGCTTAGACCACTTCAGCATGTGACTACGGTCCTTCTTGTGTTGTACTCATGTACTGACCATGAGGTGGGAGGTCGTGGAGTCCGGCTCTTCCATTGACCTTGTATGGCACCGGCTTGGGTTTCGTAACCGAAGGTTGGATTTGAACGGTACGGTTCAAATCCTCAGGGCATAATAAAACGTAATATAGCCGTTTAGTAATTACTGATCAAATCAAACATGAAACATTGGTTGAGGCCTTGTTTGTTTAATATCTCTGTTATATCTTGCAGGTCATGTGGTAATCTATCTTATCTTGATAATCAGGTTATGTGACATTATATTCTGTTCTAATAATCCTGTTACATGTTGATATACCTTATCTTGATAATCATATTCTTTTGAGGGACATCTGGTTATAAGTTTTAGTATAGCTGGTATGTTTGTCGGTAAGAATGATCTTGCTACATATATATATAACTGCTTCTGATATATCTACTCATGTTATGATTGCTGTTATAGCTATCTTGCTGAGGTTCTGTAGTTGCAGTGGGGAGCTATGTTTCCCGCTGGGACAATTGTTCAATTGTCTCACTCTGCTGGTTTACACCCTTTTTAGGTGGTCGAGGTAGACGTGGTCGTGGTTGTGGTGTTGCGGACGAGCAGCTTGAGGAGCAGTAGAATGCAAGCGTGGGACATGCTGCTGTTTTGGATGTTTTGTAGTAGAGTCTAGAGTCATCCCTGTACTCTCAGGTCCTTGGCAGTGCTTTGACGTTGTTTCACGATGATATCTGTATATCCTGCTGTTGGCCGAATGTGGGCCTTTATGTATATGAACAGGTGGTGAACTCATGCGATAGATGAACAACTGTTCCTGAGCTGTGGACACGTATCAGATCTTGTGTATATTTATATGACATGTTTCTGTGCAGAATATGGACTGGAAAGTAATAGTTTCACAGTTTATCAGTTTTCCGCAATCGGTTTTAATTAACCCGTGTTTTGATAATCTGTGGTTATGGTGATTTCCGCACGTTTTCGCGTAACACCTCATTATCTGTGGGATAATGGGATGTGTTGCCACAGTCAACTTCGTTGCCTACCCTTTCCTCTAGCTCGTAGGTCATGATGCTAGTATATCATGAGCCACAAGCCTACTCACTGTGCTCCTGAGCCATGAACGCATTCATGCTCCATCACACTGAGCCATGGGCCTGTTCACAATGCTCTTATACACATCTTGATTCTACAACCACAGTTGCACTCTAATCCTCCTATTTTCATCTAGGAGAAACCCTGCATATTCAATAATATGCGCTCCAGGTAATCCCACAGGATAAACCTATTTCACCATCACCAACTACTGACGATGATGGATCTATGGTCAGGGCAAACTACATGAAAGGTTCCTTTGTAATTAATTAATACATTTTAGGAAGATTGTAAGATTCAACCAAGTTATGTAACATGTAAACTAAAACACAAGTAAACAACATAGATCTCATTATCATGTGTTACATTGTCACTCTTATTCTCAAAGCCATCAAAATCATCTTGATCCATCACAAGGATTTAATATCACATGTTACCACTTGGCCTCTTGCCAATCATAAAGATCCATCTCAAGGATCAACATCATTGGGACTCAATCCCATCATCAAGGCACACATTGCCATTCTATGGGTATCACCCATCATATATCACTAGGTTCATCATAAATCTTGATGTTCAACATCACATCACTATTATGCCATTACCATGGCCTCATCGTACAACTGTCTCCTGCATGGTTAGTGAAAATCACAAAGGAGCAATGATATTTGTATAAGGAACATTTACAGCTCTTTACTTTATTATGATAGTCAACCACGAAACATAGATGAGTGTATCAAAGCATACAATTCTTATATATATATATCAAAGCATAACAGCCTTATGTATCAAAACACAACAAGTATTAAGGTTACCAACCGAACTCAAGGTACAACCCTCACTATAGGTGTATCGGGTAAGGGACAACCCTCACCAAAAGCATCTCAGGTAAGGAATAGCCTCACCAATGGCACAATGTCTCTCACCAAAGAGTGTGATGCCCAACACTATATCGGTTAAGCGTGCAACTCTTCACCACCTACTATATCAGCCAACACCCATCTAGGGCTACAACCATATCGGCCAACCACTGTCACCTTGGTATCGGGCATCACACAACCCGTGATGCCCAAAGCAGCAAACCCTATCGTCCACTTTGTATCGCCCAAGCCACTAAGGAACTATGTCGGGCAACATCACAAGCAAGTTGATAATGAGCAGTACTTCCTCAAGTGCAATGCCCAAGACATCATGTTGGGCAACAGCTGAGAACGAACATGTAATGCTCAAATGCACAACATCATATCGAGCAGTACCATAACGTGTAACATTGTGTCGTGCTACCTATATCGAGAAATGCCCTGAGACAGGCAACGTTGTGTCGGGCAACGTCTCACAGCAACACGTCACACCAGGTGACACCCATATTGCCCGATAAAAGAACACAACAACCACTTACTGTATCGCCCAAGGTATACAATCCTCATAATGCCCAAACCTCATGCTACTGCTGATCAACAACCAACACCTTTGTCATCACACCATAAGCATATCGCCCAAAGGTTCTAGGATACCAGACATCACTCTCAAGGATCACAACAGTCAACAGACACCAAGGTACTATCTTCCATATTGGTAAACACTATATCGCTCAAACACATATCGTCCAACAACACATCTTGGGTAAGGACTCATATCAGTCAAAGAGGTCAACACCCATCTAACATATCGTCCAAGCTCAACCCTAGGAGAGGGATATCGGGAAAGGGTTCAAAGGTCCTAATGGGTTGGTCATCTTCATCCTCAAAAATGCCACCAAGAAACCCTAATAGATCAAGAGAATTGGATCACCTCTAAACAAGTGAGACAGATGGGTTTTGCACAACTTCCATCACATATCGGGCCACAAGGTGAGTCATCATCATAACGGCCATCCTTCCAACCTCAACTAGGTCAACACTAACCAAAGGCTCACCTCTCAAGTCCATGGTAAGAGAGGGGTATTACCCAAGCAACTAGAGTGTAGACTCACCTCTCAAAAACTAAGTGAGAGGGGTTTTTCCCACACAACCAAAGCTTGAGCTCACTTCTCAAGACCAAGGATAGAAAGGGGTTTTTCCCCAAGAACACAATACATGCACCATGGAATTAGGGAACCTTAGGATCGCCTTTCAACAACCAAGAGAGAGGGGTTTTACCCAAATAATCCTAATCAAAAGGTTCGTCCAACAAGATCTAAGAACACATCTACACAACATAACCATGACATCATATCCCACAACATCAAGGGTACATACTAAAGTAAACATATTTCCAACAAGATAAGCATGGACGATCAAGATAGCACATAAAAAAGCAACATCAAGAGAAGGTAATATATCTAGGGTAGGAGTTATGTAACCCGCCTCAAGCTCTAAAGCTCCAAGCTTCTAGCTCCAAGATCCAAGCTCCAAGGCACCACCTTCGACCAACACAAAGAAGAAGAACTTGTAACCACCATGGCCAATGAGAAGGAAGAAGAAGAAGAAGGTGCCAAGGAAAGGGAGAGATACCTACCAGAAGAGAAGGAAAGGGGTAAGCCAGCAAGGTGTGTCACCCAAGACACCAGTAGTATCAGCCACCACTTGCTCGACTCTTCTCCTAGCTCGGCCACCAAACACAGGAAAGCAACTAAAGGGACCAAAGAACCCTAGCAAGCAAGGGGGGTCATTTATATACTAAGGGTTGGAGAGGAAGCGCAAGGCAAGGTGGCAGCCACTCCTAGCACACTTGTCCAAGGGTTATGCCACATTCTAGCACCCCAAACCACTTGTCCATGACTAGCCATCCACTTAGAAAAGCAACAACCACTTGTCCAAAGATGGTGAAACAAACAAGGCTAGGGTGGAGGGTGTGTGTCGCCGAACATGGCAACCCAACACACCATGGCCGACACAGCCCCTTGCTTGACACAACCAGCACTCCTAGCCGATACACCAAGGTCTAGCCCAATACCAAGCTTCAACAAGGATCAACAAGGCAAAACAAAGCCCAAACAGGCCCAAAGCTACTCAAACAAAGAGCCCAACCCATCCTCTCAACCCTAGAGGATGCAAAGAGGGAGAAAGATATCTCTCAAGGTGACAAAGTTGTACACTGTTACAACCCCAATTTTTGGGATCAATTGGTGAGAAATACAATTTCTCATATTAAAGATAATTGAACAAATAATGATATGATTTGTTTTGAGTAAATGGATTCCTTTCACAATAGCCTTGATTGGTGGCTTTGTGGGCTGTATTGGCTATTGGGCCCAATAACAAGGAAATAACAAGAAAATTCAATTAGTAAATGAGTAATTGAATATTTGAGAAAAGAAAAAGATGGAAACCTCTAGAGGGCAAATCCAAAGAGGGATTTCGTGCCTCTTGGATTCCTTGGGTTCCAAGGAGTCTAAAGTTGCAAAGAAAAGCAATAAGAAAAAGAAAAGATTAATTATGTATTTCTTTATTAAGAAAGAAATTGAAAACAATGAGAAAATGTGGAAAATAAGTGAAAAAGAGGTATAATTGAGTTTTCATGGTGGAATTTCGTATTCTAAAGATTCCTAATGATAAAAGGAATACCAATAAGGAAATTAAAAGAGAAATAAAGAGAAATCCTCAAAAAGGAATATTTAAATGAGAAATAAACAAGATAATGTGAAATAATGCATATAGATGCATCTAGAAGGATAATAAGTATCCTTAAAAAGTAATTTCGAAATAATGGAGTATCATGGGATCCAAGGAGTCCCAATAAAGAAAGAGGAAAGAGAAAATACCAATAAAGAAAAATAAAAGAATAATGTAATACATTATTAATGGTTTTTGTGACTTTGTTTAAAAGTGGTATTTTTCTATTAAAGGAAATCATGATTTCGAGATCAATGGTTTACAAGCAAAGAATAAAGAGAATAAGAGAAGGAATTTTCGTTTTGGAAGAAAAAGGAAAAATCAAAAGATAAAGAAGAGAGAGAAGGCTACTTCTTATTGAAGGTTTTGGTTTCCTAGTTGGAAAGGAACTCTTCGATTCATGAATAGCCGACTTGGGGACTTCATGACCTCCCCTATATAAGGGGTTGGCCTTCGGGCTCGAGTTCCAAAGAGATCTCGATCGTATCTCTTCTTCTTCTTCGTTGTTCTTGTTTTCAAAACCCTATCTTTGCGTGGTGTTTTCCTTGAGCAACGGGGAGGTGAGGAACCATCATGGAGAAGGACGATGTTTCCCCGACGACCTGTGAATGACCAGATCTTTCCCTCGTTCCCACAACCTCATGCAGCGCTTCTGGCACACCTGCAGCATGGCTGCATCTCGGCCATGAGTTGCAGGCTCGTGGAGGCTAGTTCCGGTCGTCTTGGTTGCATATCAGGGCACCTTCGCCTGTGCGGGGTATGACGGTATGGAGGCATCCCTGGAGGTCGACGAGGTCGAGGATGACGAGCTGGAGCTTGCGCACGGCCGTTGCTTGGCTGCAGGGCCGCTGCGTGTTGCAGGACCGGCCATGATGGGCTAGCCACCGTGGCAGTGGGCTGCGGGCTTCTTCAACTGCGAGAGGGATCCTCGAAGGGAGGAGAGCCCTCCTTGACAACCGACGGAGTCGGGGAAGGGGTCAGGAAGTTGCGCCTCGGCCATCCAGAGCAGCGGCGCTAGGTTAGCGCAAGGAAAGAGACGTCCATATGCGATTGAACAAGTCTACCCTCCGCGGGCTCAAGTAACCCTGACTTTAACCAGGGGTAAAGTGGTCACTTCGATGTGTTTTAAAGCAAGCCGTGACATTGCATGGGCCTGAACACGTGGTGACCTCCCATTGGCTGAAAGTAAGTGAGTTTTGATAAATTCATAATAATTAATTGGTAGGTCGAATAAGGACATATTATACATGAAAGTTGATCAGAAAAACGTGGAGAATCCATTAAAAATATAATTGAAGCTTGATTCCTCTTGAAATTCGAAAAGTAATGGAAGATGTCAACTTTAATGTATTAATGTTTAAAGAACCCTGTTTTGATATGAATAATATATTTATAAGGGTTTAATCAATGATTAGTGATGGTATTAACCTGTTAATGATGAAAGGGCACATTAGGAACAAAAAGGATGAATTTGCATGTAATTAGTTCAATTTAGAGTTTCATATGCATGAATATACTTTAATGGGCCTTGAAACCCTAATGTTGACTAATTCGACTATTAATGGTTGTAATTGATTAATTTCATGGAATATGCTAAGTCTAAGTTATTTCGAGCATTAACGTTCTTAATTGGTGGATAAATACCCTAAATGAAAGAAACGAGCTGCCAATCTCAAAATACCAGGTAAAGAAATTGTTGTACCCAATGGTAATGGATGCCAAGAAGATACACACATGCCCGAATGATTGTGTATTATTTCAAAAGGACTATGTGGATTTGAAAGAATGTCCAAAATGTGGTGCATCACGGTATAAATTGACGACTTCAGGGGAGTCCAAAACTGGTTCTCCTGCCAAGGTGATGTGGTATCTACCTATAATATCACAGTTTCAACGCTTGTTTGCCAATACGATAGATGTGAAGAATTTGAGGTGGCATGCAGATGTTAAGAAAAATAATGATGGGATCCTACGACATGCGTTTGATTCCCCACAGTGGAAGAAGATTGATCTATTGTACCCTGAATTTGGTGAAGAAGTCAGGAATCTAAGACTTGGGCTTTGTACAGATGGGATGAATCCGTACGGGACATTGAGCAGCCAACATAGCACTTGGCCAGTCATGCTTGTTATATACAATCTTCCTCCCTGGCTGTGTATGAAAAATAAGTATGTAATGTTGTCGTTGTTGATATCGGGCCCTAAACAACCTCGAAATGACATTGATGTTTATCGTGAACCTCTGATTGATGACTTAAAGAAACTCTGGGGTGAAGGAGTGATGACCTATGATGCTTCACAAAGAGAGACATTTCGTTTGCATGCTATGTTGTTTGGCACTATTAATGACTTTGTAGCATATGGGAATTTGTCTGGATATAGTGTCAAAGGAGCAAAAGCGTGTCCTATATGTGAAGAGAGCACTGATTCAACAAGACTAAAACATGGCGGTAAGACTGTATATCTCAGTCATCGAAGGTTTCTTACAAAATTCCATCCGTATCGTAGGAAGCGCAAAGAATTCAATGGATTGAATGAGGAACAGAGTGCACCTAAACCTATACCAGGGGAAGTTGTTTATGAAAGAGTAAAAGACTTTGTCAATGAATTTGGTAAGAGATCACAATGTACTATGGCCACACAGAGTGATAAATCTTTACTCAAGAAGAAGTCAATATTTTGGGATCTTCCTAATTGGAGTTCTTTGACAGTCAGGCATTGTATCGATGTCATGCACATTGAGAAAAATGGTTGTGATAGTGTCATTGGTACTTTGTTGAATATACCAAGTAAGACTAAAGATGGGATAAAATCCAGACTGGACCTACGTGAAATGGGAATAAGGTCAGAATTAACAAAATTTTGTGAAATGGAAAATCAGAGAACATACTTTCCTCCCGCTTGTTACACATTGTTTAGAAAGGAGATGAAAGCTTTTTGTGAGTGTTTGGTAAATGTTAAGGTGCCACAAGGTTACTCATCCAACATCCATAGATTGGTATCAATGAAAGATCTGAAGTTGATATGTCTTAAATCTCATGATTGTCACACTCTAATGCAACAAATATTGCCTGTGGCAATTAGATCTATATTGATGAAGCATGTAAGGTTTGCAATCACCAGACTTTGTTTCTTTTTTAACAGTCTGTGCAGCAAAGTTATTGAGCCTGATACTCTTGATAAATTGCAAAGAGAAGTGGTTGTTACCCTATGTCATCTTGAGATGTATTTTCCTCCATCATTCTTTTATATCATGGTACATCTTGTTGTCAACTTGACTAGGGAAGTGAAAATGTAGGGACCAGTTTTCTTGCATTGGATGCATCCCTTTGAACGATACATGAGAATTTTTAAAAGTGATGTTCGAAACCGTTATCGACCTGAAGGGAGTATTATTGAGGGTTATGTGGCGAGAGAGGTTATGGATTTTTGCAATGACTTTCTCAGTGGTAATGACAATCCTGATAATGACAAGAATATTGACGAGCAATTTGGCAAAGGAATTTTGGGATCACGTGTGAAAGTAATCAGATGTGAGCAGTTGGAATAAGGTCACTTGTATATTTTACACAACATGGATAAAGTGAACGTTTATATCGAGGAACATACCAATTTCATTAAGAGACAATATCCTCAAGCCAATACAATGTGGCTTGCTAGAGAGCATAACAAGACATTTATTAAGTGGTTTGAAGATAAAGTCTTACATCAACTATCTCAAACACCAGATGATCTTACTGAAACTATCAAATGCCTCACCTTTAAACCAAAATTGACTGTTATGTCTTATGAAGGGTATGACATTAATGGATTCACATATTACACAAAGCGCCAAGATGATAAGAGTGTCGTCCAAAATAGTGGGGTCACCCTTCAAGCATCGACTATGTTTTTTGCAAGTGCAAAGGATAAGAGTCCACGTGAAGCTAAAATGTCATATTACGGTGTCATTGAAGACCTATGGGAGTTTGACTACATAGATTTCAGAATTCCGCTCTTCAAATGTAATTGGGTTGATAACACCAAAGGAGTTATAGTGGATGAATTGGGTTTCACTTTAGTGAACTTTGAAAAGATTGGCGAGAAGGGTGAACCATTCATATTGGCATCACAGGCGAAACAAGTATTTTATATCGATGATCCTGCAAATGATAAACGGTCAGTTGTTCTTCATGGTAAAAGACAGTTCATTGAAGATCCTATAGATGAAGAACAGTACTATGATAAGTATGATGACTCCAGTCCATTCTCAGTTGGGTTGCCAACACCATCAAATATTGAAGCTAATGATGACTTGTATGTGCGCGGAGATCACAATGAAGGATTGTTAATTGATAAAAAAATCACAATATTAGAGGCATGTTTATATGTTTTATTTTTCTGAATATGTGCTTTACAATGTGAATGTGAACTTTACAATGTGAATTTTACAATGTGAATTACTTTATAATGTGACCTTTATAATGTGAGCTTTACAATTTGAATTATTTTACAATGTGAACTTTACAATGTGAATGTGAATTTTCAGATGACTGAGCATTCTCCTGATGACTGTGTTGATGATTACCGTGAGGGTGAGGACATCAATGCGTCGCCTCAAAATGTAAGTTTTAAAAATATATCATATATTTATATCTATATGTCCATTTATAGTTATATCTTGTAAATGTGTTTATTTTGTCAAATTTTAGGTTGATGATGCACATGTACCATCTGAAGCACTTGAGGCACTTGATCAACAACACCAAAAATATGACAAGAGAAGGGTCATCACTATGATAAAGAAGTTAATAGTGCAAAAGGGCAATGGACCCAAACTTGTTGTGGATTTTGATAATATAGGAAACGCATCTGGTGTGAATCGCAATTTGTTTGTTTCATATCTTAGGTATGTTACTCGTAGCCATTGCGGTTGTAAGATAGATTCTTGGCATAAAGTTCCTAAGGAGAAGAAACACGTAATATGGAAGGATTTATGCATGAGTTATTATTAATTTGCAATTCTATTTTGTAGATTACTAATTTTTTGGATACTAGTTAATAACAATTCTATTTTGTAGAGTATATTTGAATTGGATGAAAACTTGCATCGTAAATGCGTGATGCAACGCTGTGGGAGAGTCCTAAGGAACTACAGGACAAATCTCACTCTAGAATACATAAAAGAAGGTGACAAGAGGAAGAAGACATCCACTGAACAGTGGAACTTCCTGGACAAAGAAGAATGGGACGTGTTTGTTGCTTCAAGACAAATTGATGAATTCAAGGTATTAGGTGTCAGTCCCAATCTCATTAATATATGTTGTATTCACCTATTCAAGATTAACATTTAGTGTTACTAACCAAATCATTAATTTGCATACTAACTAGTCCCTCAGTGAGGCACAAAAATCAAGGCGTGCACTGAATGTGCATGACGACACAATGGGTCCAAAGGGGTATGCAGGCATTCGCCAAAGACTACAGTCTGAGACTACTGCTCAGTATGCTGCTACTCAGGAGTCCTCTACTATAGGTAGCACACCTCTTCCTTGCCATGATGTCTGGATAGATGGGAGGCAAAATAAGAAGGGAGAGTAACGAAGCCCGCAACTGCTGAGACGACTGCAAAAATGGTAAAATACAACTCTTACAGCAATCGTTCGAATATTGATTATTTGTGGTGTTTACTTAATCACAAATTTTTGTTTTGGCGATTAGCAGGAGCTGCACGAGTTGAGGAAACAAGGGAAGTTCATCCCTGAGGGCACAAGGGATGAATTGACAGTTGCTCTGGGTAACCCAAAGCATCCTGGACGTGTTAGGGCTGCAGGCGCTGGTGTGGGCATCAAAGCTTTTTTTGGTCCATCTCAGTGCAAACTTGTCCCAAAAGCGGGACTTTCACAAGAAGAGGTAACATATTCTTTCTTTATAATGTTACTGTAAAATAGAATTCAATAATTAGAATTTGACGTTTCTTTTATCCATGTATAGGTAGATAAGCTATTTGATAGGAAACTCGAAGAAGCAATGAAAAAATGGCAGGCATCTCAGACTGCCAATTACCAGACAGTACCTATGGTGTCTCCTACTGCAGGCTCTACTCCTACTGTAGAGGTTGGGAGTAATCCTCTAGACCCACCACCTAGCACATCCGTTGTAAGTATTTTTATGACATAGTAACTAGTTTTTTAATTCAAGATGATATGTTTTCAAGATGATATGTATATATGAAATTGTAGTCGTTTCAAAAAAAGATGATATGTATATATGTATATAACATTCTTTGCACAAATATTTGTAGGGGTTGAAGCCATGTCGTCTAAAAAGTAAAGAATATGTCGTTGAAGAGGCGTCGGCTTACCCATCGCTACCAGGGGAAATGTTTCACGGGTCTCCATTACTAGCTGGTTGGATTCGTGTGAGCCTGGTACATATATTCCCCAAGTGGATGGATCTTCCATTGCCATATGCCCACCCAGATTGTGAAACGCTTGGTGAGGCAGAAGGCGGAGTGATATTGTGGCTAAAAGCGGATGTCTTCTTTACTGAAACAGTATGGTAAATTTACATTACGTTAAATTGTTAGTGTGTGTATATGATGTCAGTTGATCTGAAATTATATATATATACAGGTTAAAAAGAAGACACCCAAAATATCTAGGCCTCCACTTCCACCTCCTACATTACCCAGTTGGGTTCCACAGGACCTACCTGTCCCGTTATGTCCTAACTATAGGAGTATCACAATATGGTTAGGTGAACATGATATAAATTGCCCTATAACTGTTTCTATAGATTCAGATGTTGCAGGTCAATCATACTAAAGGAAACTATTTATACAAGATATTTTGGAGTTGTTTCAATATGATTGGCTAAATACATATGTGATAGAGCTATGGATAAGGTGAGATCTTCTTTATACATCCATATACCTTGTGTAGGATCTAGTGATCTGGTTTCTTATTTATTAATGCATGCGTAATTAATACATATTTTGCAGCTACTTGGACAAGATATGTGCAGATTTTGCATTCGAACATGTAGGATTTTTGATTCCATCTTTCATTAGTGTAGTAGCTAAAGACCCTCCGTCAGTTCAACAATACTGCTGTGAGGCTTTTACAATTTTTCTCAAAATATGAAGACAGTGATAATGGCTCCATTCAATGTAGAGTAAGTTTACTTTGCTTATTATATTTTGGACTAAAGAAAATTACATTTTTATTGTGGATTTTGAGTTATTAATTTGTAACTTCTTTACCTCTAGTGGTATGCATTGGGAGTTACTGGTTATTGTCCCCGAGACATTCATTGTCTATTATCTAGATCCTAAGGGGAGTAAATTGAATTCAAAATATGGACACATAATGAAAATGGCATTATTCCGGTGAGAAATATTTCATTTTCATATTCGTTAACATATCTTATTACATTACTATTTAATTATGCAATGTACTATGTTACATTAACATGTAGGGGTTTTGATGAGTTCAAAAAGGCTTGAGGAAAGGTCCCCACGAAAAAGAACCAGCCAATAATTTGGAAGAACGTGAAAGTAAGTTCCCGACTGCAATATATGTATATATTATTTATGTGAACAATGCTTAATTATTTGTATTTTTTAATATTTTGTATGTTTGAATTTATAGTGTGCTACACAAGACAACAGATGGGCATGTGCATACTATGTGATGCGATTTATGCACATGATTATCAAATATGCCGCAATGGACATCGATTGTATTGCTAAGGTATTATATAGTCTCATTAGATAATATGAAATATATCAATCTTATTTATAGCTCATTAATTATATATATACATCATTCTCTTTACAGGTGTTTAAAACTGACTACACTAAAGGAACGACCTTACCAGATGTACATGCTCCCTATATGATGGGAGAATTAAATGAAGTAAGAGAAGAATGGGCAACATCCATACAAGTAGTGGGGGTTTTAAAATATAATTGGGATGTTGATAGTGAATAATGACTAAAGAATGATATTTTGTAAATGAATTTCTGAATTATAATATATGTGTGAATGTTTCTACATGTCTGGATGTTTCTACATGTGTCTGAGTGAAAATGAATGAAACTGTTGGTTGCTATATGAATGTTTCTACATGTGTGAATGTGAAAATGAATGGAACTACAGATTGCTAGCTACATGAATGTTTCTAAATGTGTGAAAATCAAATGGAACTGCAGGTTGCATTGCTAAATGTGTGAATATTTTTGTTGTTAATTTTGCAGGTTTGTGGCCTGTTGTTGGCTGATATCAATGGATGTTGTAAAACCTGTAGTTCATAACTAAACTACAGGTTTCTCATCCTGCGACCAGCCACAGCAGGTCTACAGACTGTCAGAAAAAAAAACAATAGGCGTCGATTATTTGTATAAAACCGACACACATAGTTACAGTGTCAGTTTCCCTACTCGTAACCGGCATCTATTTCCTGTGGCGTGAAGGTATATGGCGTCAGTTTCTTATCTAATAATCGATGCTGATAGTGCCCAAGATTGCGCCCTTTCTGTGGTGCGAAGGTAAATGGCGTCGGTTTCTTATCTAATAACTGACGCCTATAGTCCCCTGCTGGCGCGTTTTTGATGGCGCACGAAGGGTTTTGGCATCAGTTTTGGAACCGACGCGTAACGGTTGGGCTTTTAGCGTCGCCCACATAGGTGTCGCTTAGAAATAGACACTAAAGGCCTTAAATAACCGACACTAAAGGTCGGTTATGTACTAGTGACTCTTTGATTCTGGTTCATCGAATACATTCATATCAACTGAGTTTTCTGCCATGTTACAAATGGAATCAGAATATATGGATCATGTTTTAGATGTTAAAACCACTAGTGGTAGGATCTTCTCTTCTTATCTCAAACTCCTAGCCATGGACCTGTGTGTCTCTAGAATAATGTTTCCCTCAGATTTCATCTTGCTTGACATGACCGCCTTTGATGTCATCCTGGGGATGGATTGGTTGAAGAGGTACAAAGCTATTTTGTTCTGTGAGGTATCAAAGGTCAGTTTTTTACATATTGTTGAGGGAGGGATGTGTGTCAAGGGTAGGAAGTGAGAGGATCATTAGTTTGTTATCTCCACTATCAATACTAAAAAGCTTGTCTCGTAAGGGTGTAGAGCAATCTTAACCTCTATCGTCCTCGATGCCACGTCTCCTACTATTAATCACATAGATGTCATGCATGACCTCCCTAATGTCTTTCCTGAGGAATTTCCTGGCTTCTCTCTGACTCACGAGGTGGAGTTTTCCATCGTGCTTGCATTAGGAACCTCTCCTATCTTGAAGCCTCCTTATCACTTGCCCCCTGCAGAACTCACCGAGCTTAAGAAGTAGCTTCATGAGCTTCTCGACATGGTCTTTGTGTGCCCTAGTGTTTCACCATGGGGAGCCCCTATCTTGTTTGTTAAGAATAAGGATGGTTCATTGCATATGTGCATGGATTATCGTATGCTTAATCAAGTGACGATAAAGAATCACTATCCTTTGCCTCACTTGGATGACCTATTGGATCAGCTAAAGTCAACCACTATGTTCTCAAAGATAGATATGTGAAGTGGCTACTATCAGATGTGAGTGAAAGATGAGGATGTCCAAAAAATAGCTTTGAAAACACGTTATGGGCACTACAAGTTTCAGGTCATGCCTTTTAGTTTGACGAATGTTCCTGTTGCTTTCTTGGACTTGATGAATGAAGTATTTCATCCTTACCCCGATCAGTTCGTGGTGGCATTCATTAATGATGTTTTAGTCTACAAAGAACAACATCATGAACATTTGTGAATTGTTCTGAACACACTGAGAGGAAATCAACTATATGCTAAATTCTCAAAGTGTGAGTTCTGGATCAAGGAAGTAATGCTTTTTGGTCATGTGATTTTTTCCAGCATATTATTGTTGATCCTACAAAGGTAGAAGTTATGACCAAGTGGAAAGCTCTGAAGACTCCATCTGTGATCTGTAGTTTCCTCAGTTTAGCATGTTTCTATCCGAGATTTATTAAGAGTTTTTTGGAGTTGGCTCTTCCTCTGACAAAGTTGATAAGAAAAGAAGTCAAGTTTGTGTGTACACCTAAATGCGAGAACAACTTTCAGAAGCTAAAGAGATGTTTGACGTCTGCTCCTGTTCTTTCTTTACCTGTTGAAGTCAAACCCTACATCATCTTCACAGATTCTTCTTGGAGGATTAGGTTGTGTCTTCATGATAGAGGATCGAGTGATCACCTATGCTTTATGCTAGTTGAAACCTAATGAAGAGAACTGGCCTACACATGATCTAGAGCTAGCTGCTATCATGCATGCTTTAAAGATCTGGTGACACTATTTGTATGAGTGAAGTTTGAAGTTTTCTCAGATCACAAAAGCTTGAGATATCTGTTGACACAGAAGGTTCGTAATCTGAGACAACGAAGATGAATGGAGTATCTCAAGGACTACGACTTTACCATCACCTATCATACAGTAAAGAAAATGTAGTTGTTGATGCTTTGAGACAAAAGAAGAATGTCGTATGCTTTTCTATGAACGTAGAGTATGTTTCCTATTTGCAACCACAACTTGATGATAAAGAAGATGCTGAGAAGTTGTGTCTTCACATGGCTAGTTTGTCTATTACACCTTCTCAGATCTCAAAAGTTGTTGCTGGACACCTTGAAATTTTTGAGCTTAAAGAGATGAAGGCCTTAGCTGAGAAGCCACGATCTGACTTTTTAGTTGGAGTGGATGGTGTTTTTCGTTTCCGATAAAGGTTGTTGATACTTGAGGTTGGTGGTATACAACAAAAGATTTTGAGTGTAGCCCGAGATCTAAGTACACAATCACCCTAGTACTACCAAGATGTACAAGGACCTACAATGAAGATTTTGGTGGAAGAACATGAAGAGGGAGATTGCTCTATTTGTTGCCAAGTGTTTGACTTGTCAGCAAGTCAAGATCGAGCATCAATGACTTGGTGGTCTTCTGCACCCGCTTGAGATTCCATAATGGAAATGGGAGAAGACTACTATGGACTTTGTCACTAGTTTCCCTAAGACCAGGAAGTGTTTTGATGTTGTGTGGGTGGTGATTGATCGACTTACGAAGTCTGCCCACTTTTTCCTTTGAAGTCCACTTACAAGGTTGATGAGATGGCTTAGTTATATGTGGACTGAATCATCCATCTGCATGTAGTTCCTAAAGTGATAGTATTAGATCGTGGCCCAAAGTTAACCTCTTATTTGTGGATTCAGATTCAAGAAGAGATGGGTACTGACTTGTATTTCAGTACGACCTATCATCCACAAACAAATGGTCAATCTAAAAGGACGGTGCAAATTTTGGAAGATTTGCTTCATGCATGTGTTATGGATTGGGGAGGTGCATGGGATAAGTATCTTCCATTGGCAGAGTTTGCTTACAATAATAACTACCAAGCTAGTATTGGTATGCCACCTTATGAAGCTTTGTATGGAAGACCTTGTCGTTCTACGTTACACTAGGATGATGTGGGATAATGTGCTTTAGTGAAGAGGGATGATATGCAGATGATGATAGAGACGGTTCAATTGATCAAGAAGCGTATGAAAGCTGCACAAGATTTACAGAAGCTATATGTTGATAAGAAAAGGTCTGACGTGAGTTTTCTAGTAGGTGACTATGCCTTCTTGAAGATCAAGCCTATATGTTCTATTGCAAGATCTAAAGTTAAAGACAAGCTTAGTCCTCATTGTGTTGGACCATTTGAGATCTTAGATAAGGTTAGATATTGTGCATACCATTTAGCTCTTCCTCCTTCCTATGGCAATATCCATAATGTGTTTCATATCTATGTGGACCCTTCTCATATACTCTATATCGGGACTTTAGAAATTCAAGAGAATCTAACTTATGAGGAGTTACCTATGAAGATTCTCGACTCTTGGGTCAAGTAGTTGAAGAACATGAGATTGAGTTGGTGAAAGTATTATGGAAGTATCATGGGTTGGAAGAAACCACTAGGGAGATTAGAAATCAGATGTTACATACTCACCCTTCTCTTTTTGTATGAGATTTAGGGGATGAAATCCTTTTTAACAGGTGTAGTGCTATAACGAACTAAAATCCATGTATAATCTTAGTTTAGCCTTTTCCTAAGATTTTCCTTTCATTTTGTCCTTGATGTTGAATTAGTGGAAACTATAAAGGTTTGTTGTGTTTCCAATATTTAACTTTATAATGAATTAAGCACAAATACCTTAGTGAAAGTTTACTAATGGGTAGAATTTGCAAAATATCCACTAAAGAGGGATAGGGATAAAATAAAATCGATCTAGAAGTTTCTATGCCCTTTTGTGTGGGAAAAAGAAAAGAAAATCCTAAAATTAAGATAATGTGATAATTAAATAAATTAATTTTCCCATTGAGTGAAAAGAAGAGTAAATTGCCTAAAAAACTAAATTCTAAGTCCAAATTCATTTTCTTTGGGTTCAAGTTTTCTAGGGTGATAAATTTCATAACTTTTGGAAAATTAGTAAGTATAATTGTATTAATTGAATGGGAAAATAGGAGATAACTCAAAAATACAAAATTAAAGTATTAATGACTCCAAAAGTAACAATTGATGCCAAATTCATGATCTACGCATTAAAATATGCCTTCAGGTGAATTTTCACTCAATTTGGGGATATTTGACCAAAAGGTGAAATCAAGAGGGATAAAGTGTGTAGAACCTTCAAAATATTAAATAAATGAACAAATAACTCCAACATGTAAAATTGATGGAAAATTTGAATCTAAGGCGCTTAATGTGACTTGTGGGTGAAGTTTCATCATGTTGGGAAAATCTTATAACAATTAATGAGGAAGGAAAAAGAAAATAAGATTTGAATTATTGAACACATTGAAAGTTTCCAAAAGGAAAAAATTATTGTATATTCAGATTCCTCATATCAGAAATAGGCTAGGTGTCAATTTTCATTTAATTTGGAGCATGTTTTCCCCCTCAAACAAGGAGAGAGAAAAAGGGGAATTAATAAATATATACACTATATTCCAATAAGATTGGGAATTTGATTTAAATGTCATGCGTTGACCTTTGACCCATGTGATTTTGACTTTTGGATCCATGATCCAACGAATCAAGGATCTTCTCCTACATCTTGCCGATCGGGAAATAGAACATATTTATGTGGATCATATTTTCTTGATTTCTCACTCGTTTCTCGATCCATTGCGCGAAATCCTTTGTAAATGCTTCCAAATAGGGAACCACATCCAATGATCCCTTAATTTCATATTTTCATGTAGAAATGAGGGAAGTCCCAAACCTTGCTCTCCAAACAAGCTCGGGCAACTTCCTTCTCAATTTCTTACTCAATCGTGCATATAAATAATGGTACCCGAGTCTTCCCCAACCCCCTTGCAACTACTTTCACCCTTCAATTGCTTTTTTGCTCGCATCTTCGTGTTCTAGTGTTCAATTTTGACCCAAAGCCTACGACAGATCGTGCTCGTTCTCCTCAGAACCTCGGTTCAAATTGACTAGTTCCTCAATTCCGTAGTGCTTCCCTCTTTCTTTTTGTGTTCTTGCTTTCGAGTTTGATCAGCTCTCATGAATTTTCCCAAAACTTGAGCTTCTGTTTGTCGACCATGGAGTGGCTTGACAAAGAGGATGAATCCCCGACGTGTGTTTTCCCACTACTTCCCTCCTTGTTTTCTTTTTCCCTTTTCTTTTCACTTAAGGTCAGTATTATCTTTTCACCAATGCTTGCTTTACTTTGAGTGAGTCAAAGTTGTGCCTTTGACCCCTCACTTGGCTAGATTTGATTGGGCCAAGTCATAAATGCAGACCCGTTCTTCGCTCTCTCTTCACCTCTCTACAATGGCTTTGGTGATGTAGCACTCTATGATCAGAATAGGAAAAATCATATCTTTTTATTCCTTTGTCCAAAAAATAAAAGAAAATTTGTTTGGGAATCAGAAAAATGTAAGATTTCTAATAAAAATATTTTTGAGACTTGGTTTTGATTTTTGTCGGAAGGTGTTTTCTAAAAATGAATTTAATAGATAAAAATCACCAAAATGCACTTTTAGCCTCATAACTCCAAAATAGACAAAATTATATATTTTCTTAATCAGAAGAGCCTAATGAGATCAATGGTGATACTTTTAGAGTCTAAATCAAGGTTTTGTTCAAAAAGTCTAAAAGTTAGGGTTTCCTTACCGTTATACTTATGTAAAACCTTAGTACATGATTATATATTTAAAATAAGAAAAATGGGCTTTAGAATCAATTAAAGTAGTGAAAGAGAAGTAATTGGATCTCATTAAGAAAGGTATGTGATTTCCTTACACCTAAGCTGGGAATAATTGCAAACCCTAACCAAGTTTCCCTAATGAGGCTTCTATAAAACCCTAATTTCTCTTTTGATAAATCCTTTGCTATATTTCCCTCAAAATCCATTTTAGTATTTATTTCTTGGGTCTTGTACCCCATTGCCATGTCTATATTTACTTGATGCTTATACTTTCCATATTTCTTAGCATGTTGATTTTATTAGAATATTTAACTAGTGTAGTGGTACTTTTGTACAACCACCCATAGATAGGACATGAGTAAATTCTCCTAGGGGAATGTGTTACTCTCCCCAATATAGAATATTTGTAGGTGATTGAAATGTGTTACTCTCCCCCACCTATTGGTTGAGGTTAGGTAGGTGTCTCAACCGTACATAGTTTAGGTAGTCAATATTAATCATGCATGCACTTTTTGTTATGGAAAGCATCTATTTACTTATGCCTCATACTTTTGATCATCTTCATCTTTTGATTAAAACATAGCCATTATTTTCATATATTTTATTATCTTTTCCCCTTGTTCGTTTTCTCTAACATACCTTGTTTTCTTTCCCTTTTGCTGGGTGCTTTTCCAACCACCCAGGGTTAGATCAAGGTGTTGGACAAGGCCAAGGCTACCAAGTTCATGAGTAGTAGATTCAAGTTTTTCTATCAAGGATGAATAGGTTGCTTATTTCTAGATCCTATAGTTTCTTTTCAGTTTTTCCTTTATAAAGAAACTCATGTTGTGAATAAGAGTTCAAAAAGCAATGTAATAACTTAGTTTCTTTCCACTACTATTGACATTTTACATGTATCTAAAACATGCTTATTTATGTGGATTATTATACATGCATCCAAAAATGTCTATTTTTCTTGGAAAAAATGGATGTTTTGTATTTCCTTTAAATTTTATTAAGGAGGTGATCTCACCTCTTTACAGATACCTTATTTCTGACATGTGTATGTTTTAGATGGAGTTCACTGTGATACACTATCACTATCTCCATAGAACATTCTCAAACTCTTGGTTAAAATATTTCAACATTGATCACATCAATGTATCTTAATACTTTACCAAGTGAGTTACATACTTCATTCATAATCTCCTTGAATACTTCAAAAGATTCATTCTTGTATTTCAATAAATACAAATTTTGATATTTACTAATAACATCAGTAAATATAATGATGTCATTGCAACTATGTTTAGTGTTTATTATAAAAGGTCTTGTGTACAATAGTATGTACTAGTCCTAGTAGAATACTCATTCTCCCACTACATCTAGTGAAGATACTTTTGTCATATTTCACAAGGAATAAGACTTGCATGTTCTATTGGTTCAATAAGCAAAAGAATCTAAATGACCATCATATGGATTCTAGAGATGCATTTATCATTTATGGACTCTAGATGATAATGCTATAGGTATTTGAGTTATCAAGTCTTGCAATATATGTGCCATACACATTTGTCTCTACAACTATCACGCATAATTTTTGAGAAATAGGGCATTGCCATAAAATATCACATTTTTTTAAATGACACATAATGTTCTTTTCATACAAAACATATAATGTTTTCATCATTGGGAAGTACATAATAGCAGTTCACTAATTCTATTATGTTCCCATGAATGACAATTTCCAACTATAGAGGCAACATTCCTTGCTCCGCACAATTTTGGCTTACTACTCTCAGGTCCTAAAGTAGAGATTTGTATCTCTATCTTCTTCCTAAGATCCTCTATAAGGAGGATAGTTCTTTCCAATGTCCATACAAGTGAGAATGGTGGCACTTTCTTTTCTTTATCCTTGAAGTTAAAAGGACAAATTCCTTTTATACTTACCCTTTTCCATAACTCGAGTGTAAAAGACTTGGACTTATGCTTAGCCTCAAAACACTTTTTAGTATTTTCTTTGCCCTAGGACTCTCTTATGATGATCATCATAACGGATTTGTCCTTCTTCTTGCTTGCTTTGACATCAACATGACAAGCATTTGATAAACTGACTATATGATTCATGCAATTCTTGCATAATAATATCCATGGTCAACTCTTAACCTAAGAGAAATCCCTATCATTCCATATGTCCAATCATATTGAGCACATGGGGCTCTACTGGACCTCCATTTGTCAGTTTGCACTCAATTAGTGCTTTGGAGACATTATACCTTCTTAGCTTTACACAGTTTTAAGGATGTGTTACCATCTCAATAATGTCCATCTTTTTCATGTTGTTCATAAAACTCATAGTTCATACAACAATGCATTAGGTATTCAAATGTCTACAACATCATTGGCATGCTTCTAGTAAGCACCTATTTGAGCATTAGGTGCCTATGGAGCGGGTTCTTATGGCATTGGTCTATCATGGACATAGATCTTTTTCTCATTGATGAGAACATTTCTCAATATCCTTAACCAATTGTGAAACTTTATCGCTTTTTTTCTTCTTAAGGACTGATCACAATTTGAAAGTGTTTTGTGTTTGACATTTGATTCTACAAAGAAATATTGCAATCTTTTCAAAACATTTTTTATTTGCTTTGATTTGATAATTTTGATGATATATGTCTTTAATTATTATCTCTCCCACTATTTTACTCAAATTGATATCCCTCATTATCAACTCAAAATATTACAACATACAATATTCTAGTGGGACAAGAACCATATTTCATCAAATCATGAGTCAGCTTTGGCTGACTGCCCACAACTTGACTATTTAGGTAAGCCATCATGGTAATCAAATCATATGCAACTCTTAGATAGATGATATGCATAACTCCTTGCCATGATCATCTTCATTCCTCTAGTCCCAGACCCTCTAAGAATCACTAGTCAAGACTGACCCAAAAGCCGACACGAAAATAATGCACCCTACTTTGGCGGAACCTACTTTACTACCATCACATTCTACGAGATAGGTGTCACACCATGTTGGCTAAATGGACATCTATAAAATCCCTTTGTTTTGATTATGACAAACATTTCATTCTTATTTATCTAACGAGCTACTTGAGTGTGCAGGATGACACAACTATAAGGGAAATCCAACATGAAGTATTTATATTTTCATGCAAATGTAATCATTGTAAAAACTTGTACAGAATTATAATGTACAAGTACTTAGAATTGCATGTAAATCAAGCATTGGATTTTCCCTAGCTAAACATCGTAGTCATCCATTCAATAGGACCACCTATACACACATATGTATAACTAGTGCCTAACTTGAAACCTTAAAACAGGATCTCTCTCGGTCGACCAACTCCTCGACCGAGACACCTTCGGTCGACCATATTCTCGACCGAGAAAGATCCAAGTAGCCGTTAGACATATCTGCATATAACTTGAGAAAAGAGAAGCCTGTCGGTCGACAAGTCCTCGACCGAGAGGTATCTCGGTCGACCTTCACTCGACCGAGACGATCTCTGCAATTAGCCGTTAGACTAAACTGACAAGTTAGTTGGCAGTTGGAAATAGACGTTGCATTCAGAGAGCCTGTCGGTCGACGACACTTCGACCGAGTGGGTGTCTCGGTCGACCGTTCTTCGACCGAGACGATCTCTGACAGAATCTGCAGAGTAAAAGCAATTAGCCGTTGCTAATGCTCCTAACTTATTCCTAACGGCTAGTTAAGAACTAGGAACCCCCTAGAAGTTGTCTAGAATGTCCTTAAGCATACTTAGGCCATTCCTATAAATAGGACAAGCCATAGGACACTATGATGCACTTCTTACACTTGCTATACTTGAGAAAATACTTGAGCCCTCTTGTGCAATCTGTGTGAACTGAGCTGTGTGATCAATTGGCCATTTTTCTCCTTAGCTCAAGCTCGTCCTATAGGCTAGATTTTCCTAACCCTAGCAATCACAAGTCCATCATATTGGCTAGGAAAATCCAAACGCTTGATCTAGGGAAATCAAGCCTTGAGCTACAAGGATAAGTTGTATTTTCTTTTATTCCTTTCTCGTTCCTTTGTATTACTTGTACTCTCCTTGCTACTCCAGGTAGGAGGCTGCGGATTGGAGAGGTTGAAGCTCTTCGTGTGAAGAGGAGGACTTTGGACTACTTCGGAAGGCTGTCTTGACGGGAAGCTACTTCAGGAGGAAGGCTACTTCAAGGGGGAGCTTGAAGTTACTTCAAGGAAGGCTGCTTCGAGGTTGGCAAGACTACTTCAGGGTGAAGGCTGTCCAAAGGGTGTTTAGAAAGTATTGTAAATTTTATGTAACATCCTTGAGAGGTAATAAAATTTAGTACTTTCAAAATCCCGGATGGGTAAGCAACCGGGTAGTGGACTGACTCCTTAGTATTTGCTAAGGTGGAACCACTCTAAACACCTGTGTTCCTCTTCTCAATCTTTACTTTGGTTGTTTGAGTTTAAATTATTTTAAAATCTCTATAAAACTCTATTCACCCCCCCTCTAGAGGTTTTCACACCATGCTTTGGAATAACCTATGCTTGGTCACTCATGCTTTTCATGTGTGCTACTTTTGAAAAACATCTAAGACTTGATATTTTAATTGAGGGAGTTTGTGTAAATACATATATTTTATCCAATCACCATAAATATAGTACGTAACATATACATGCTATAACCACAAATGAGAACATGCAATAAATAAAACACAGATGCGATGGTTAATGCTATACTAAAGTAATTCCTTAGAGCCACAAGGAATTACTACCACCTATGGTCCACATCATATGCAACCTATTTTGGTGAAGATATGTGCTTAAACCAACCCGAGTTGATTGGTTTAACTCATGAATCGGTCGGCTTTCCTCCTGGTCACTCGGTTGGGCTGTTATGAAGCGATCATCTAGTTCTCAGGTCCAAGCATTGTTTGGACACCTCCAGCCACTCGGTTGGGCCACTAGTTAATCATTTCATCGTCTTGTCGCATGGCCTCATTGGTCCTCTAGTTGATTGGGTCATCTCACGAGCCGCTCATTTTTCCTTTGTGCATATTGTCATCTCACATCGAAACATAAATTAAAACTATCCTTATTTCTTATTACATTGTATGTGGGGAAAACCTCAAGTTACATTCAACGGGAAATAGGAATAAGAGCACTAATTTACATTTGGAAAGGAGAGAGGCTCGATACACAGACCGATTAATAATCGGAATGAATAACTATGACCATGCACACACATATTTGTGGTTTTGGCCCTAACCATGCTTGACATCAACCATCAAAAATTATTTTATGGAAATGTGTGTAAATTGAATATATATATATATATATATATATATATATATATATATATTTATATATATTTATATATATATAGAGTCAGGCTAGTGTACACTCGAGTGTAACGGAGGCACCATACACCTCCGTCATTTTTGAAGATACAGTAAATTTTTCAAAAATATAAACCATTGAACTTCTTAATTATAATAAGAACATACTATATAATAAATTTTAGCTCATTTGGACACTTATAGGTCAGTCGTCTAAAGGATGCAAAAATGAGACATTTCAAATTAGTTTTGTGCGTCGATTTTGATGCCCTTGGATGAGTGACTTAAACTCATCCAAATGAGCTCAAATTTTGTATGTTTCCTATTACTATTGTAACCATTAAGATAAATGGATTAGATTTTAGAAAAACATGGTCTAGATAGGCAAATATCATTGGGATGTACAACGTAATCTATACACTCAAGTGTATTCTAGACTGACTATATATATATATATATATATATATATATATATATATATATATATTCTTGGGTTCATTATACGGTGATAAGATGAATGTGCACATCAACCAATTTAAATATTCACATTGCATGCAATAAATAAACACGATAAAACCAAAATCCAATCATATCAATTATCCCAACATATTATTAATTTATGTGGCTCTAATACCACTATAGGGAAATACAACATCAGATAGGAAGTGGAAACAAAACAAATTTACTGACATATTTCCCATTAACCAGCAGATCGCGTCAATAAATATGCAATGGGAAGGATGGTTTCACAAAGATATACATGGTCCTGGAGCAAGTCCAACAACAATACTCGTCAATGTAGATGTGCACTCTATCTTGGATGGTGTTTGTGTAGCTCCTAGATGTGTTGGGACTCGTTTGACTGCTCCTTTATGGACAACATACTCAAACAACTACTGTAGAGGCTCCTCAGATCTCGCCACAGACTACGAGTTGATGTTGCCCTCCTAGCAGTAGTCAAATGACTCCTGCCTCTAGAGTAGTCCACACGGACTAGATAGAACTCCTCTCATCCTACTAGAATGGATAGGAAGGAGTTGTACCTCCCGTTGGTGTAGTAGTCACCAACCTACTCTCCCATAACAATGATCCTCAATTGTTTTCTCCCTTGCTATCCCTCCCTAGTCGGGTAGGACTTACTTGGGCTCTCTTGGTTACCACAACCAGAGAGGACAACAATTGTCAGAGCTACTCATTCTCAATTTTCTATGTTGTACTCTGGGAAGCCCCCAGTACCCCTCTATTTATAGTAGAGGCCAGGGTCAGGGTTCCCAGTCTGTGCGGGAGTGGAAGGGACCAGGAGATCTTGAATTTTCACAACCTGTGAGATGCCAAATGATCGTATGAAAAACCGAGACAGTCATATCATGTTCAAGACAATCATCTCACACTTCCAGATGCCCATTTGGTAATTTCCTAGTCATATATCAATTTTGAGAATTTGTCTCTCAATTAATGTCATAAATTAATTTACATGCACCCCAAGTATGTGCAATTGAAACAAGGTCAATAAAATTCTAGAACTTTTGTTTGTTCCCAACCGATCCATCTCACATAAGTGAGACATCCGTCTCACTCACCCAGACTGTCGTCTGGTGAGTCTGAGTCAAGCTGATTGGTTCAACATCTTGAACCGGCCGGTTCATAGGACAGAACTAAACCAATTCGATCTCTGATCTTACTGACAACCCAAATGGCCGTCTCAAAACTTGAGACAGTCATATGGTAGCTCAAATAGCCATCTCACCCAGTGAGATTGTCATTTGGTAGTTCAGTCAGCCAATCCATTGATTTGTTGCATGAATTGAGTACCTAAACAATTTAGTAATCAATTCAAAGGTTATTGAAGATTCAACTTGTTATAACCCCAATTTCTGGGTACATTTAGTGAGAAATGTGATTTATCGTATTAAAGATAATTGAACAAATAATGATATGATTTGTTTTGATTAAATGGATTCCATTCACAATAGCCTTGATTGGTTGCTTTGTGGGCTTTATTGGCTATTGGGCCCAATAAAAAGTAATTTCAATTGATTAAGGAATAATTGGATTTTCGAGAAAAGAAATATGTAGAAACCTCTAGAAAGCAAATCCAAAGAGGATTTCGTGCCTCTTGGGTTCCCTGGGATCCAAGGAGTCCCAATAAAAAGGAAAGAAAGAAAGAATGCCAAAATTACAAAATAAAAAGATAAGGTAATGCTTTATTAATGAATTTTGGTATTGTTATTCAAAAGGTGGTATTTTCTAATTAAAAGGAAACATGAGTTCGGGACCTTTGACTATAAAGGCAAGTGAAGGAGAGAGAAAGAAATAATTCTTGCTTTCCTAAGTGTTCATGAGATAAGAAATACCAAAAGAAAAAGGATTATGATGAGGAGAGAGAGAGAATATCCTTCTCTTTGAAGGAATTAGTTTCCTACTTGGAAAGGGACTCCCTATTCGTGTATATCCGACCTAAGTCTCCTTTCCTCACCCTATATAAAGGATAGACTCTGGGATCCAGCCCAGAGGGAGTCCATGCCGCTATATGTATCTCTTCTTCACCTTCTTCACCGAAACCCTAACCTCTAGGGTATAGCTGTAACCCTGCACCCCTGTGGGCCTTGGTGTCATCCTAACGAAGGCATGCGATACCTCTGACGGCCTGAAGACGATCGGGCAATGTCTCATTGATCATATATCTGCGCAAGATCGCTGGAGGGCCGCAGCAAGGCTGCGTCTCGCAGACCTGAGCACCGCATCTCCTGACCATCTGGGACTCCGACCGCAGCTTGGGCGGGTGCGGAGGAGGTCGCCGGAGATGGGACGGCCATCCCGGAGGCCGACAAGGTCCAGGAGAGGGAAGAGTTGCCGGTGCAACGCAACAGAGTCGCGGCTAGGGCAGCGCGGACCTTGCTGCGCAAGGTTGAAGAAGGAAAAAGTCGCGATGGACGGAATTGCCCTCCGCGGGCCAAAAGAGCCGAGTTTTAAGTCGAGGGCGAAACCGTAATTGGGTTATATTTCCCAAGGAGGCGCATTGCATGGCTATGCTGACGTGTCATCATGCTATTGGCCAAGTAAGTGTTTTTCTTGCAAAATTTGTAACTTAAGATTCGTAACTCGGATGACAAAAAGTTATATATGAAAGTTGATCCTCAGAACGAGAGGAACCCAAATAAATTATGATTGAAGCCTGATTCTTTATGCAATTCGAAAAATAATGGAATATATCAACTTTAGTGTGTTAATTGTTTAAAGAACCCTATGTTGGTATGATTAAAGTGATTAGTAAGGTTTAATTAATGATTAAAGTTGATATTAGTCTGTTAATGATAAAAATGGATATTTGGAAGAAAAAGGATGGACTTGGCATATAATTAGTTAGTTTAGAGTTTATATGCTTGAAATTGGAAAGAACATAAAGTTATCATCTTTAGGGTGTTAATTAAGGGAAAACCCTTGGATTGGATGGTAAATAGTGTTAATGACATTATTTAGATAATTCAAGTTGAATTTAACCTGATGTTAATAAAAGTAAGGATAGGATCTAAAAAGATGATCATTTTATATAGTTGGTTTAATTTAGGGTTCTATGTACATGAATATGCCTTAATGGGATTAGAAACCCTAATTTATGTTGATATGAATTCTAATGGTTTTAATTGTACAAATCGATGAATAAAATAGAATTATGATGATTCGAAGATAAATTGAGTACCAAAGATCTTTAATGTGAATTATTTGGATAATTAGCGTTTCCTAATGTATAAAAGTGGAAATAGTGATAAATAAGGTTCATATATGTGAGTTGAACTATAATGAAATATGATTTGTCAATTTGGAAGAAATTGAAGATGATAATTAGTCTTAATGTTTTGGATATGACCTAAAAGGGTAAAGATAATAGTTTTAGTATAAAAGAAACATATTAGACTTAATTGACATTCAATTGTGCCTATGATGCAGAAATTAGGGTTTGTGAACTAAAAGAGCATTAAAAGTGATAAAGGCATAATGAGGGTTAAAACCGTAATAAAACCCTAAAGTTGGCCTAGAAATCATAAGTTGGAATCCAAGTTGATCTTGAGGATGTTTGAATAAAACAATGACACTTGAATGTTATGCATTATTTTCAGGATATTGTTGATTGCTTGTTAATTGTGTTGGATGTTACATGGACATCAAGTTACTATGGATCAGGTATGTGGTTACGATTATGAATAACCGCTTTAGGTTTTTCGATGGATTCCCGGATGTTTAATCGCGTTGAATGCAACTAAACTGTTGAATGTTTATTTCTTTCATGCAAAGTATAAAGCGACTATGACTATCACATAATGTATATGCCTTCTAGCTCAATCCTTGATTCCCTCTGTGTCGTAATGGCTGACCTGATAAAAGACTACCTAGAGGGTAGGTACATCAGGTCATGAATGACTTTGACTGCCTAGAGGGTAGGGTCATGAATGACTTTGACTGCCTAGAGGGTAGGGTCATGAATGACTTTGACTGCCTAGAGGGTAGGGTCATGAATGACTTTGGCTGCTTAGAGGGCAGGTCCATCAAGTCATCTTAATAGAGGTACCATGTAAGTCCTTATAGGGGCAACACAGAGTTGTGGAAAATATGGATTGAGTAGTTTGGCTTAAAACGTAATCTTGTTTGTTAAATGATTAATTGAATGATTATATGGTTATCATAGTTGCATGATTATCTGTTTCCCCCACATACCAGCTTCGGCTGACCGACGTTTTGTTTGTCGGCATTTTAGGTACAATGAAAAGAACAAACAGTAAAGTGGCACATGTGATACTAAAAGGGAATTAAAGTGCAAAGGAGGATTAGATAGATTAGTATCGGTGTGGATAAAAGTTTAGAGATCCAAGTTTTCAAAAGGTATGTAAAGAAAAATTTTATTACCATTTTCAGTATAGTCTGTTAGAATTTGATAATTGTTTATGGTTATATGTCGAACCTTTGATCCGGGATTAATGGATGCGGCTCAACCTCTTGGTCTCCCTTAATTGGGGGTTATGGGGAGGTGGGGTCGTAACATTTGGTATCAGAGCGTAGGTTCGTCATTTAACCATTAATAATTATTAAATTTTACAAACTCCATAGAACCCAAGGGAGTTATTAGAGGAGTATCCGAAAGACAGAGGTGTCTAGAAAGGGATCACGACCGGGGGCTGGCAAGATTTTCCTCCGCACCGCTAGTCGGAATACAAGGACTCCCGGACCCGTGTGACCGCCTGGACAAAGTCTTAGGGTATGAATCGAAATAAGATACCTTTAGGACTTCTCATCTTATTCATCCATTCTCATCACAAAATTCTGATAAGGACCCAAAGGATTAGGGTCTTCTTTCTTCTCCTCACCCTCTTGAGGTATGGGTAAGGTTAATAAGGTTTAAGGAATCCTCCACTAAATTAATGAAAGGCATGTAAATAAGATGTCATGGACATAAGCTTAATAGATTAAGCGCAAAATAAATAATAGATACATGCTTAGGCCGTATGACATAAGATGTCATGTCCTCAGAAGAGACCTGAGGCTAAACCTTCTTGTTAGGAGGATAAGTTAGTCTTGGAGATAGAAATCTCCATTGCAAGTAGAGACCTGGCACATCCTCTGAGGATGATGCTAACCCTAACCCTAACTGAAGGTTAGAGAGAGATGAGTTGGACCAGGTGTTTGAAAGGATATGCCTTTGGGATGCCAGAGGATCCATGGGTGACCTAGCACCTTTGGCAACCTCAACCCTGGGAAGAGTCGTGTATGTTAGGGTACATGATAGCTCTTTAGATGATGATATTAGTGAAGGACCATAGAAACCCCATGGGCTTGTACCAGTAGGGCATAGCTGGAACCTAGGGCACGTCATAGTGCTGACGGTAGGATGAAACCCTGGATAAGGAATTATGATGGAGCATAAAGGGTTATGGATGACCTTGAGCAACTATAAGTTCAAACCTAGGCTTCACCCATGTAGATCATGCCTTTGAGGTTGATCCTCCATGAAGAAAGGACCTCTAATGGTGAGGTTGGATGTGGGGCTAGCTCTACAAAGAGCAGGAAACCCAGCAAGAAGGTTGGAAGCCTAAAACCCTGAACAATGGATGATAGTGGTTGCCTCATGATCGATCCCTGAAAGTTGATGATACCTTGGTTGTCTTTAGAGGGACCAAACCTAGAGAAAAGAGGAAGCATATGGTGCCTACATGCCTATGGTAGAGATGTTTACCTTATAAGGTAAGAAGAAGAGTTCCTTAGACCTAGAAAAGTGTAGTAGCAGGTTATGAGGCCTTGTACCTTATTGGAGGACCCAACCCTAGGTGTTACTCGAGTTGAAGGATGACAAGAAGTACATGTCATGCCTTGTGCATGCTTGGTTCGTAGTTAAGTGATAGAGCATGCAGTTGGACACCTACAAGTGAACCTAGGGTCCTAGGTTTAAGAGGGGGAGCAGTGTACCTAATGCTCATGGTGAGAGTTGAGTTCCTGGTCGAAGCGAGCATGGTACTTCTCATGAATAGAGGAAAAGGGAAGCCCCTTAAGTTTAAGGTATGTTTGATGAACCCCTCACAACTAGGATAATGATAAGGGAACGAATAATCTTGATCCAACTTTGAGGAAAGAGGACAAGAATGACCTAGCATGGTGATCTGCTTATGCCTTAATAGATTGCTAGGGTTGAGTAGGCTCGTGTGGATGTAAACCCTAGAGCTTTTGTGACCTTGTTGTAAAGAGATAGTTTTCCTCCCATCCTGGGAGAGAGACCCCTTTTGTAAGGTGTATATCAGTCTTGTTGGTTAAGGTAACCTAAAGAGGTCTCACAGGATCTTGAGAAGTTAAGTGAAAAGTACATGGTATGAGAATGAACCTATAAGACCCATAGATAACCATCTCTAATTGCATGTGAATGTGTTACCATGGAGGTAACCAGTATGGGGCTTGACCAAGGTAGGTAGGTTGCCAGGATGCCTATGAACGGATGAGAGGCAGCCCATGAATGCAGAAAGAGAGATGATAAAGACTTGGGTAAGGTTCTAAGTGAACATGTTCCGTAATGGAGAATCCTAAGTCTATCCTCGGGTCATGTAGGGATAAGACCGATGAAAGTAGGAGTTGCCTAATTCCCCAGTTGCACATGACCATAGGGTCGGGAGGTAACAGATATCATTGTCTGAGGGCCATGGGTTAGGAGATTGATCACCTTCATGAGCTCATGGGACCCAAAGGGCAGATGAGTAGGGCACTCTCTTGATGCATGAAGGAAGAGGGATGACCCCAAAAGAGTCGGTACCCTATAGACCTAGAGGAGATGACCAAGGATATAAACCTCAGTAGGTTCAAGACTAGTTTGATATCATGATGGTTGTGATGAAGAGACATATGTGGCACGTTGCAACTTAGATTTAAAGGTGTACTGGCAAGGTGGGATGTACCATCTCTACTCTTGTAACAGGAAGAACTTTGTATTTGGACTGCAGCCAAATGCTTATTTCCTCTTATTATGGGGGTGAGAGATAGGACATTATGCATGCCATACACCAAGGATAAGAGATAATGTAGGTTGAAGCGTTGCCACGAGAAATGGGGATAGAGAAGATATCTTACCATGGTAAAGTGAATGAATAATGGATGGCTTGCAAACACTAAGAGGAATGAGGTAGTCCCCTTATGAGGAAGTTTCTATAATGAGCTATGTAGAACTTTCAAGTTATACCAGGTTGAGTTTGGTCACCATGATGATGAAAGAAGAGAGTGTTCTTAATAGAGATAGACATGGAGTTTGAGGTAATATAATAAGTGAAATACATGGAGCGTATGTCATCAATGTTTGGTAATGAATGCCCTGGTTGAAATGAATATGACTTGTTTGACTAGAAGCTAGAAGGGATTGTTGGCTAACCCTAAGTTTGGAAAGGTGAGGTGTTTGGATAACACTCAGATGTAACAAGATATGTTGAAAAGTTAAGAGTTGTTTGGTTAGCCAGTCTAGTCTTGGATGCAATGAAAGGATGGTGGTAAAACCTCATATGTACTTCTCTGGAAGAGAAGGTGATGAAACCCCGACTAGAATGGTTTAGGGTTTCAGAGGATTTGATCATGAAAGAATCATGACATACATGAAATCATGATTGGAAATCACCATACACCGTGGTAATGGCAATAGCACTTTGGATGCTTAAGATGAAGTTGCACGTGGTTTATGACCATGCAAGCTAGGAGGTAAAGGGACGAACCCCAGTAACCCAGTGCATCGACATAGAGGACAAAGAGTTCCTGAGAGGGAATGGGATTTCATCTTTATGGATGTTGTAAGTATCCTCAGGACCAAGGAAGGTCAACATGCAATGTGGGTTATGGTAGTCTGCCTTACCTAGATAACGTGAGAAAGAAAGAGTTCTGTTAAGGGACAGATCTGGTTGAACTACCCATGAGAGGGAGATGGTTCAACTATGAAGCGAGTTCAAAGGTTTTTGAGTTTGACCTAAAGGTTCCCTTCCAAAAGGTGGAAGTAGGTATATGAAGAACTCGATGTTAGTACAGTTTATCATCCCTAACTATGGTTAGTATGATCCAGACTAAAGGGTATGATGAGAGCATGTGTGCTCGTGCAGGGTGATGTCTAAAGATAGTTCGTGTCCTATGAAAGATGCGATAGAGACCACCATAGCCAGTATCAGGTTTTATATGAAGCTCTGTAAGGGAGGTTGTGTCGGTCACCACTTCAGTAAGGTGATGTTGGTGAAAAGGACCACATGATGGTTAGAAAAAGGGACCCCAGTGCGTGTAGATGAAGTCACTTTGATCGTGCAAGGGCTGAAAGGAGCCTAGAGACGATGAGAGTCGTGAGCAGATGCAAGGTAGACTGACATACAAGTTACTGTGGGAGAAAATGTGACATGAAAATCCGACCTCTCTAAGTTATAACTAAGAGAGCTGAGTACTTGATACATGAGTCCATTAGAGATGGATGGGTGGAGAAGGTTAGGTTTGACCTTTATGTGAGGTACCCCGACCATGTGCTGAGCAATGAGCCTAGTGAGCCCCAAGGGAGGCTGACATGGCCTGATTCACCTGTGTAGTTTATAGACGCCAGGATGAAAGAACTCAGAGAAAAGTATATGTGATAATAAAGGTTCTTTGGAAATGCCATGGGTATGACAAAGCCACATAGGGGCCAATGATGGACATGGAAAAGTTTTATCCTGTATTGTTTGTTTGCTTGTTTGAATTTTGAGGACAAAATTCCTATAAGAGGGGAAGGATGTTATAACCCCAATTTCTGGGTACATTTAGTGAGAAATGTGATTTATCATATTAAAGATAATTGAACAAATAATGATATGATTTGTTTTGATTAAATGGATTCCATTCACAATAGCCTTGATTGGTTGCTTTGTGGGCTTTATTGGCTATTGGGCCCAATAAAAAGGAATTTCAATTGATTAAGGAATAATTGGATTTTCGAGAAAAGAAATATGTAGAAACCTCTAGAAAGCAAATCCAAAGAGGATTTCGTGCCTCTTGGGTTCCCTGGGATCCAAAGAGTCCCAATAAAAAGGAAAGAAAGAAAGAATTCCAAAATTGCAAAATAAAAAGATAAGGTAATGCTTTATTAATGAATTTTGGTGTTGTTTTACAAAAGGTGGTATTTTCTAATTAAAAGGAAACATGAGTTCGTGACCTTTGACTATAAAGGCAAGTGAAGGAGAGAGAAAGAAATAATTCTTGCTTTCCTAAGTGTTCATGAGATAAGGAATACCAAAAGAAAAAGGATTATGATGAGGAGAGAGAGAGAATATCCTTCTCTTTGAAGGAATTAGTTTCCTACTTGGAAAGGGACTCCCTATTCGTGTATAGCCGACATAAGTCTCCTTTCCTCACCCTATATAAAGGATAGACTCTGGGATCGAGCCCAGAGGGAGTCCATGTTGCTATATGTATCTCTTCTTCACCTTCTTCACCGAAACCCTAACCTCTAGGGTATAGATGTAACCCTGCACCCTGTGGGCCTTGGTGTCGTCCTAACGAAGGCATGCGATACCTCTGACGGCCTGAAGACGATCGGGCAACGTCCCGTTGATCCTATATCTGCGCAAGATCGCTGGAGGGCCGCAGCAAGGCTGCGTCTCGCAAACCCGAGCACCGCGTCTCCTGACCATCTGGGACTCCGGCCGCAACTTGGGCGGGTGCGGAGGAGGTCGCCGGAGATGGGAGGGCCATCCCAGAGGCCGACAAGGTCCAGGAGAGGGAAGAGTTGCCGGTGCAACGCAACAGAGCCGCGGCTAGGGCAGCGCGGACCTTCCTGCGCAAGGTTGAAGAAGGAAAAAGTCGCGATGGACGGAATTGCCCTCCGCGGGCCAAAAGAGCCGAGTTTTAAGTCGAGGGCAAAACCGTAATTGGGTTATATTTCCCAAGGAGGCATGTTGCATGGCTATGCTGACGTGTCAGCATGCTATTGGCCAAGTAAGTGTTTTTCTTGCAAAATTTGTAACTTAAGATTCGTAGCTCGGATGACAAAAAGTTATATATGAAAGTTGATACTCAGAACGAGAGGAACCCAAATAAATTATGGTTGAAGCCGGATTCCTTATGCAATTCGAAAAATAATGGAATATATCAACTTTAGTGTGTTAATTGTTTAAAGAACCCTATGTTGGTATGATTAAAGTGATTAGTAAGGTTTAATTAATGATTAAAGTTGATATTAGCCTGTTAATGATAAAAATGGATATTTGGAAGAAAAAGGATGGACTTGGCATATAATTAGTTAGTTTAGAGTTTATATGCTTGAAATTGGAAAGAACATAAAGTTATCATCTTTAGGGTGTTAATTAAGGGAAAACCCTTGGATTGGATGGTAAATAGTCTTAATGACATTATTTAGATAATTCAAGTTGAATTTAACCTGATGTTAATAAAAGTAAGGATAGGATCTAAAAAGATGATCATTTTATATAGTTGGTTTAATTTAGGGTTCTATGTACATGAATATGCCTTAATGGGATTAGAAACTCTAATTTATGTTGATATGAATTCTAATGGTTTTAATTGTACAAATCGATGAATAAAATAGAATTATGATGATTTGAAGATAAATTGAGTACCAAAGATCTTTAATGTGAATTATTTGGATAATTAGCGTTTCCTAATGTATAAAAGTGGAAATAGTGATAAATAAGGTTCATATATGTGAGTTGAACTATAATGAAATATGATTTGTCAATTTGGAAGAAATTGAAGATGATAATTAGTCTTAATGTTTTGGATATGACCTAAAAGGGTAAAGATAATAGTTTTAGTGTAAAAGAAACATATTAGACTTAATTGACATTCAATTGTGCCTATGATGTAGAAATTAGGGTTTGTGAACTAAAAGAGCATTAAAAGTGATAAAGGCATAATGAGGGCTAAAACCGTAATAAAACCCTAAAGTTGGCCTAGAAATCATAAGTTGGAATCCAAGTTGATCTTGAGGATGTTTGAAAAAAACAATGACACTTGAATGTTATGCATTATTTTCAGGATATTGTTGATTGCTTGTTAATTGTGTTGGATGTTACATGGACATCAAGTTACTATGGATCAGGTATGTGGTTACGATTATGAATAACCGCTTTAGGTTTTCCTATGGATTCCCGGATGTTTAATCGCGTTGAATGCAACTAAACTGTTGAATGTTTATTTCTTTCATGCAAAGTATAAAGCGACTATGACTATCACATAATGTATATGCCTTCTAGCTCAATCCTTGATTCCCTCTGTGTCGTAATGGCTGACCTGATAAAAGACTACCTAGAGGGTAGGTACATCAGGTCATGAATGACTTTGACTGCCTAGAGGGTAGGGTCATGAATGACTTTGGCTGCTTAGAGGGCAGGTCCATCAAGTCACCTTAATAGAGGTACCATGTAAGTCCTTATAGGGACAACACAGAGTTGTGGAAAAGATGGATTGAGTAGTTTGTCTTAAAACATAATCTTGGTTGTTAAATGATTAATTGAATGATTACATGGTTATCATAGTTGTACGATTATCTGTTTCCCCCACATACCAGCTTCGGCTGACCGACGTTTTGTTTGTCAGCGTTTTAGGTACAATGAAAAGAACAAACAGTAAAGTGGCACATGTGATACTAAAAGGGAATTAAAGTGCAAAGGAGGATTAGATAGATTAGTATCGGTGTGGATAAAAGTTTAGAGATCCAAGTTTTCAAAAGGTATGTAAAGAAAAATTTTATTACCATTTTCAGTATAGTCTGTTAGAATTTGATAATTGTTTATGGTTATATGTCGAAACTTTGATCCGGGATTACTGGATGCGGCTCAACCTCTTGGTCTCCCTTAATTGGGGGTTATCGGGAGGTGGGGTTGTAACACAACTCCTCTTCTAGACGAGTTCCTTTGTTTTGTGACCCTATAGGTCCCATATCACGTTGGCAGTGAATGTCCATAACTATCTCATGACACCACATGTAATGAGTAGTGCCTAGTCACACATGATTGCTACCCATGTGTATGGAAAGTTGAAGAACAACATCAACCTATAAAATGTGTATGGCATTATAGTGTTTGTATAGTTCCTTTGTCACTGATATCTAAATTGGAATAGAGGCATGTAGCAGTTATCCTCATTATTATTCAATCGTGTTTCTTGAACTAGAGCAGACTGCATGACATATATGTAAGCTCAATATCACATATTGACTCACATGTGTATTGCCACACTTTTCTCAGTCTCGCTGATCAAGAGCCCTTGGATATAATACTCTAGTAGGAGGTACAAATCCCATTTCTATCACTCACAGTCAGTCCCAAAGTGTCAAATTCATCCAATCATCACCTTCATAACAACTCATGTTTCAGGACTGTGTTTGATGATGTCAAAGTATACCCAATGACATGTGATGAGTGCAGTGGTTTCAGGTCTAAGAACCGCAACCACCACCATCACTGTGAGAGCTTACTATGAATTCCATGATGATGCCTTTCATGTTTCAGTCTCATGGTGGGTCTGTCTGATACACTATTCTCTAACATGTATCTATGTGCTTGGTTTGATATTTTCATATCATGACTAATGAGACTCTATCATCAACCAACTCACACTTTGATCTTATGTGTTATTGTTGTCTATCTACCTTCCACAATAATAGTCAATGAAATGTCGTCGAAGAGGGCGATCTAATGTTCATATGCCATTATGACTTTTTTGCCCGCAACAATACTAGGAAAGGCTAGAAGAATGATCTTATCCATAGGATTTCAGCTGATGGATCATTGTGATCTACGTTCTCTCTTTCTCTCTTTTCTCACTAATGTTACCACCCTAATCTCTCTGAGCTGGTCATCGTTGCTTCTATTTGTGTGACCAGAGAAGAAATGGGAAGGGTGTTTGACCCTCCTGCCATTTCCCTTGTTTTCAAAACAAAAACTTTTGCATGAATTATGAAAAGGTCCCTAAATTTTGCATATTTTCCAGAACCCTATAAAAAGCACAAAAATTAGAAAAAATACCAGCAATTGTTAAAAATAAAAATTTCAAAATTTGACTCAAAAATCTAAAAGTTTATACTTTTCAAAGATTAATAGTCTCTAGATCTAGATATAGTGACCAGGGTCCTGGACTATGACCCTAAAATAGTCCAACCTCATTTTTCAATCTTTTTAGGTCCTGGACCAAGACCTTAAACCTGACCTCAAACCTTGTCTGAAGTAGGATTCTCTCCTCTTTTTAACTTCTTCCAATCCAAGGTCTCAGATCACGATTCCAAATTAATCTAGCTCAAAGCTTCATTTCCTAACTCTTTCCGAAGTCCCTACTCAAGACTTACTATCAGAGTCTAGATTACCTATTGAAACAATCACAATCAAGGTTACCAATGTTGCTTTCACACACAAATCTTTTGAAAATCATGGATCATGACTCAAAAGTGAACCAAATTTCTGACCTCGCCTCACGACCCTACATTATAGCTCAAATATCCATTTCTAAGACTAAGAACTAGAAAGTTGAGGATCATTGCTCATCAACACTCTAGAGTATGGAAGGTGAACTAGTAAGGGAACACATTGTGGAGACTACTTTTCACTGGGTAATGGCTAGAATTTCCAATCTAAACTCAATCTTAGATGCCTCAATTGGAAGATAGCAAACTGATACAGTCACTGGTTGGGAAGGTCACCTTAAATTGAAAAATCTCATTTTAAAATAAATCACCTATCTTAACAATCAAACCCCTATCTGAATAGGAAAAATCCTCATATTGTTCCTTTTAAGAGTTACGGTCCTGACTCTAAATTTTCCCACTAAAAAAAACTAGAGATGCATAGGAAGAAGGATGAATACTCTTTTTCTACAAGATCAATTTTTCAGGAAGAGAAGTTGCCACTATTTTTCAATGATCACAGACTCCTGACCTTTGAAGTCTTTTACAAAACATAACCTACATTCTCCTTTTCACATTCACCATTTTCTCACTTAGGTATGAGTTAGTGAGGGAACTGGACATGCACTATTTTAGAATTAAAGTGACGATGAGAGTCACTTTTACAGTCGATAAACCTCATAAGGCTCATCAAAACTCTTGGGGGATGAATGATTTGTAAGACAAATGATATTGTCTAAGTGATAGGCTACCCTTGATCTGGAGAAGTCATCTATTCCCAATATGTTCCTCATCAATTCAGCTTAAGAAGGAAAGGACATCACACTGACTTTTTCACCCTCCACAAGGTTTGTCATAATAATTTTGATCAGTCTGACCATTTTGGTCTTTTATGATAAAAAAATGGGCATTAGATTTGGCTCAAAGCTACAGTTCTCACTCTTATCTTGAATCTTACATTGATAGGGGCAAACTATTGACACCCTATTTTCCATCACTCAGTAAAATTTCACCATTTAATGCAAATTTTCTGGCTAATGGTGGATTACATTCCACATTCTACCTATTTTCCACATATACCTTTTTTTTCCTTCTTTTGCATTTTCAACAGCAGATACCTACCCCTTTTCCCACTTTCACCTAGTTCAAGGCTTTCCGCAAAGAAAACTTCTTTTAGATAAAAACTACAATTATAGTTCAATTATTCTTTAAGTAAGCTAGTTTTACAAATTTCCTTTTTCAATTGTCATTTCCAAAAAAATATGAGAAATATCCCGTCTTACCTTTCTAAGAAAGTTTTCCTTGATTTTAACCACAACATTCCTAAAATTTCTGGGAAAATGAGGAACTACCTTTTTTTTCACAAGGGGCCGCCTGAAGGATCACATCCATCCACCACATGCCATGTGGTAGATTGCCTCAATCCACATGCCTCTCTGTGTGGCACATCACGGTGATCTTCTACCTTCCAAAAGATTCTACCCAAAATATGAAACCTTAAATCCACCTATAAATAGAGCCCCATACCCAATGTATTCTAGGCCCGGAGAAAGGACTATCTCTCCCTTTTATTTTCTACATGTAATCATAGAATCCTTACTCTAACACCAAGTACTATTCTAGTGTCGGTAGGTTGTGCAATAATATCATGCTACTTTTTTTGTTATATCCATATCAATAACCACTGCTTTCTCTGATCTATTCATAAGTGTTTTTAATCTTACACTCTTTCTCAAAGATATAATCTTACTCTCCTAAATCTATCTTTCTAGCCTCTCTTTCTTCCTAGGCATCATTCCTAACCATCAATAATGGATCTCTAACATGGGATGTCCTATGCGATTGGGACCATAACAAACCTAAGAATTAGACATTAAGAGCCATGATAGGAAAGCCATGATCATTTCTATTCCCAAGATACCTTTAGGAATCTTTCATCTATTTTCATCCCTTCTCAACCCTAATTCAATTAAGGTTCTAAGGTTTAGGGTTTTTCTCTCTCTTCCCCACCCTCTTGAGGTCAGGGTGAGTATGATAAGGATTAAGAAATCCTCCACCAAATTAATGAAAAGCATGTAAATAAGATGTCATGGATATAAGCTTAATAGTTTAAGTGTAAACTAAAGATTAGTTACATGCTTAAGGTTGTAGGACATGTGTTGTCATGCCCTCAAGAGAGACATGAGGTTAGACCTTCTTGTCAGGAGGTTAGTAGAGAGTTAGCATTTGAGGCAAATGCCTCCAGAAAGGGGTAGAGACATGACTCATCCTTTGAGGACGATGCTGACTCTAACCCTAAGTGTTTGCTAGAGAAAGAGGTGATAAGATGATCTAGACATCATGGTTGACCATTCATGTATGTACACGGGTCAACACGCATAGAGGCTTGGTGTACCCATGAGAAGCATGAGCTATGTGAGGTTGGTTGACCTAGTGCCCAACCTTGGGAGGGTCGTACCTGTTAGGGTTAAAGATAGCCCCTTCTTTAAAGAGGATACTAGTGACCATATAGAAACCCTTATGGGCATATACGAGCATAGAAGAGCATGCACCTATGTAGGAGAGAACATCAGTAGTGCTACGCCTGACTGGTTAGGAGATGAACATGCAGAGCTTTGAATAATCTTGATCGAACATATGATTGGATCATACGCTTCACCCATGTAGGTGTATGCATGTATCCTTAAGAGCTTGGTCCACCTTCTTAGAGAGAGAACCTCCAGTGGTAAGATTGGTTGTAGGGTTAGCTCTAGAGAGAGAGCAAGACCTAAGCAAGAAGGTTGGAAGCTTAGACTCTGAGACATGAGGGACCATGATAAGTTGGGTATGTTATAACCTAGAATGGATGACCTAAGTGTATGGTTGTTGTGGCGAAGCGTTCAAACAAAACATCATTAACTAAGCGGAAGCGATGATTAACAACGGAATTACTGAAAATCACTAAAAATTAAAACCTTTTTCAAAGAAATCTATACATTAGAAAAACTATTTCAAAAAGAACCGAAGTAATCAATTACATTCTGTTTCATAAATACATCTCTTGTACCATTCCTTCTCGAGGATGACATACATTAACTGCCCTGTTAAAACTGTACATGGGCAGCATAAAAACATTGAGGCATCAAACCATGATCTCAGATCAGTTCATTAAACTAACTACTGACTCTGAGGACCTAAGAGTACAGAGACGACACATAGGACTCTATATACAAAGCATGACAACCAATGTCACCACCTAGATGTCACTGTTGTCCCTATTGATGTTGTTCTTCCCCCGCTGTAGGGTTTCTGCTTCTTCTTCTGTGTCTACCTAAAAAGTTAGATCCCACGGGGGTGAGACAATTGAAATTGTCCTAGCGAGAGATATAACTCTCCGCTAGAAATATTATTATTGCAATTAATGGAATAAACTGAGCAGAAGAATCATAAGTATTTAACAGCAGATAAATCAATTATCTAAGGATATTAGTGCAATGTTCTTCTTCAAAGTAATTCAGCTAGTATCTTGATAAATTTGTATGTCATTTATCCAATAAGGAATATGAAGAACATGTATACAATTTATCCATCTAAGTTATACTAAGAAAAATTGCATCAACCAATGATTCTCGTATTTCAATCTTAAGCAAATACGCTACACGGCTAATTATATTTTACAGTCATACTTAAGCCCTGAGGAGATGAGGTATGCCGCTCATACTCCAACCGACCATGGAAAAATCAAAATCGGTACCATACATAGGTCAAGGAAGAGTTGGATTCTGATAACCTCATCTTCCTCAGTTAGTGTGAGGACCAAATGTAGGACATCTTGTGTCTCTGCTAAATAGATTTCCAGGGTATACTGGCAACTTCTCTATAGAGTTACAGTGGCATACTGTACTCTCTTCACAATTAAGAGAATTCATATTTATCTCACATCGATCCGACATTTATTATCTTTGAGAGATTAGTGATACATCAATCTCAGCATTCGAGAGATTAGTGATACATACATCTCGGCATATATAATGAAGGATTGAGAGATTTAATGTTTACCTCACATCAATTCCTCCATTAGGGCGTAAGGATATTCGTTCCCGTAACCCCCACATACTCAATAGTATGCCCTCCAAGAGTTCTTGTAGGAAAACCTATTTCACCATAACCAGTTACTGACGATGATGGATCTATGGTCAGGGCTCTACATGATAAGATTTCACTTGATTAATTAAGTATCTTATTGTGTTATTTTATCATCAATCAGGTTTTCAAACATAAATCATTATAACAAATGAAACAAAGAATGAGTATTATTTCTATCAAGTCCTTTTCAAGGCTTTATAAAACATTGGGATCAGAATCCCTTATCACATCAAGGGTATTCTTATCCCTTAACATCTCATCATCATGATTATGGAATATGGGTATTCAAACCCTCAATTTATCAAAGAACACTTGTTACCACTTATCAGGTAACTAATAACTTCAGGTCATCTGACCAAGGTAAACATGATACTTGCAAAATAGGCATCTCACATGGCTCTTAAATCCCATTAACCTCTTGATACCTCTTACTAGGAAACAAGGCATATTATAGCTTCACAAGGCCCATAAAACAATTTCAATAATAAAACATTATAGCTCATACCTGGCTATATCCAATATCTCAGGATACCTGCATGATTAGTACACATGATAATCGTTATATCAATTACATATCAGCACTATGTGATGTAAGAGCAGCATCACTATTCCCTCATTAGAGTTAGGATTTCCCAATTCATGTCAATTAGAAGTAGTCATCCCATTACCCAAATTAGGGTTATGGTTTATCATCATATTGCCCATCATTAGGGTTTCATGCATTATAACCCTAGATTAGAGCTTCACATACCTTTACCCTATATTAGGGTTAGAATTTCATATTAGGATTTCATATAGCATCACCCTAGGATTAGAGTTCACATCACCTCTCTATATTAGGGTTTCACCTGACATCACCCTTAATTAGGGTTTCACATGACTTCACCCTTAATTAGGGTTTCACATTACTTCACCCTTAATTAGGGTTTCACATGACTTCACTCTTAATTAGGGTTTTACATGACATAACCCTTAATTAGGGTTTCACATGACATCACCCTTAATTAGGGTTTCACATGACATCACCCTTAATTAGGGTTTCACCATTACCCTAGGTTAGGGTTATGGTTCATCAACCTTCTCAATTAGGGTTTCATGATCTCTTTATAAAGGATCATACCCTAATTACATATTTTGGTCATATTGAAAGTATTGAGTATTAATCACTACATGTTCATCACTCATGTATGGATTCCTATCTCTCTCATCCTTTCACATGACATCACCCTTAATTAGGGTTTCACCATTACCCTAGGTTAGGGTTATGGTTCATCAACCTTCTCAATTAGGGTTTCATGATCTCTTTATAAAGGATCATACCCTAATTACATATTTTGGTCATATTGAAAGTATTGAGTATTAATCACTACATGTTCATCACTCATGTATGGATTCCTATCTCTCTCATCCTTTCTAGGATGTTAATCACTTAAAACTTAATTAGATTAGGTCAACTCCTCATTTAGGTATACACACTTAGAGTTAGTTTAGTATGTTGGGATGTTGCTTCCATAAGCATCAAAGATTGACCATTCAAAAGGTACTAATCACTTAAGTACCTTGAAGGTACAACCATTGTAATTAATCCCCTTTGATAAACATCATCAACAATTATGGGGTTGATTAATCTTTCATATCTTCGAGACTATTAGATCTCCAAAAGGTTTTGTTACTTTTAAACCTTCAAACAGTTTTGACATCCTTGACCTTCAAATGGTCTTGGAGTCACATGACCTTCAAACGGTCTTGAAGATCGTTTGACCTTAAATGGTTTTGAAACTATTTTCTCAATTGAAATTGAATGGACCTCAAACTGTTTTGACCTCCTTTTCCTTCAAACGGTTTGAGGACCGTTTGATCTCAAATAGTCTCAAGTCCGTTTGGACTCATCGACCCAATTCAATTAGAAATTCTTCAATCAATCGATTAGGGTTTGCAATCCATTGATCATACTTCTAAAATTAATTATAATCAAATCAATTTGAGCCATTAAATCATCAATCACATCAGCAATTAACCCCAAATGGTTTTGAAGTTTAATTTACCCATTCAGTCTTGAGATCCATTACCCATTCGATTTTGGACTCAATTAACCATTCGATCTTGAAGTCAATAACCCATTTGGTTTTGAAGTAATTTACCCATTTGGTCTTGGGTACAATTACCCATTCGGTCTTGAGTAAATTACCCATTTTTTTTTGAGTTCAACTACCCATTCGGTCTTGAACTCAAATGCCCATTCGGTCTTGAAATCGAATCAATTCAATCGGTTTTGAAACTGAATTAGCTCATTTGGTTTTGCAAAACGTTTGCCCCTTCCTTGGTTGAGGTGTGTGCTTAAGATGAAATCATCATCTTCAAGCTTCAAGCCTTCTAAATCAGTTATGATTCTCATGGGGATTTCAATAACGAATTAAAAGGAAATCGAGAGAGTAGAAAGGTTCAACACAAATTGAATATATTGGAAGCAATAATGACATTTAAGGGTTCAAGTTATATAACCTGCCTTTAAACTTGAATCCATGATTCAAGATCCACGTCTCCAATGGTGAATGAAGCTCTCTCAACTGTCCAAAGTCCGTTCTCAAGTCTTTGAGTGAAAGGATTGGCTAAAGTTGAAGATTGAATGAAGAAAAGAAGAAAACAAGCATTGATTATTGATTTCCACCATGAAATCAAGGTTGAAAATGACTATGGAGCTTACCTACAGGTTAGGACACGTCCTCCTATTGCTCCTTAGCTCCCTTGTGTTCAACCAAAGCAAGGAAAGAATAGGGGATCGAAAAAGCCTTTCATTTGGGTTGGAAATGGGATGTTTATAAGGAAATTCAATGAGAGAGAAAGTGATATAATAATCCCTTCAACTCTCCAAAATTGGTTCCATATACTCCCCTCCATCCCTTTCATACGAATATATCTCCTCCACCTTGCAATTCCTCTTCATTATCCATGAATTAAAAGAAATCAAATTAAGCATCTTAACCCTTATAATAATAATATCCAAAATTGAGTGGATATTACTTTTCATTTTATTAATGTGAGTGGGCTCTCCACCCACTTTAGATATTTCGTGGCCTTTGCAAGGAACAATGACGTTAAAACTTATGTAAATTCAACCATCCTCTTTTTGGTTGAAGGGTAATTCAATTAATATATTTATTTTTGCATTAAATTGAATTAGGGTTTCAATTATGCTTAAATCTTGATTATTTTAATATCAAGATTCTCTCTCCTCCAAAGTCATTCAAATGAGATGCCCCTCTCATTTTATTTTCTATACATGATGTCAAGAAACATGAGGGACTCTCTAGAGGTGGTATTTTGCATAATGAACCCTAGGTTTAGGGTAAATTGCACATTACACCAAAACTAGGTTTTAATGCACAAACATTGCTTAACAAGCTCTTTCTTGGTGCTTAGGCTACCCCAAGCCATACATCTGCATCATTCTCATTCTTATGATGCTTCAACACTTGAGGAACATTTTATAATGTAACATTTGCAAGTTAACCCCTCAACTTGGGTAATTTGTACTTTAGTCCAAAACAGGCAAAACATTATTTTCAACATCATTCAAAAAGGACTAAAATTGAAACATAAGTTCCTCTTAAACCTTGATTACTTTTCAAAAGATAAGAGAAAACACATAATTAACATTATTAAACAAAACATCTAGGGTTAAAGAATAACCCAGGTCAGGGATGTTACAGTTGTGGTTGCCTCGTGCATGATCCTTGGAGACTCGTTGTACCTTGGATGCCTGTAGGGGAACCAAACCCTAGAATGAGAAAGAGACTTCTTGAACCAATGTATGGAAGTTGTAGGTTCCTACCTTACCTTATAGGCATATAAATGAGAGTTCCTTAGACCGAGGAGGTATAGTATCAGGTTGTGAGGCCTCTCACCAAGTTATGTTTTCCTTGTGTAGGGCTCTATGGTGTTGTTCACGTGGAATAAGAGTAGGAAGTGCATGCTATACCTTGTAACTTTTGGTTCATGGTTGAAAAGATGAGCATGTAGTTGGATAGTTGTGGCATAAGAGTGAACCTAGGGTTCCTTTACCTAAGAGGGGAAGTAGTAGTACCTAGTGCACCTGATGCTCACAATGATGTTTGAGTTCCTACATATTAGAGTTGGCATACCCTCATGTTTAGAGGAAAAGGAAACCCCTTGGACTAAGGTATATGTTTGATGAACCCCTCACACATAGGTTGGTGACACATGCATGTATGATATTGGTCTGATGTTGAGGAATAGGAGCAAGTATGACATACTAAGGAACCCAGAGTGTCTTAGTGGGATGTCTTCTTGCTAGCTACGTGCCATGAAGATGTAAACCCTAGACGTAGGATTGTTTGAGATCTTTGTTACTATCAAGAGATAGTTTTTTTTTCCATCCTGGGGAGGGACCCATTTTTCAGGTGTAGTTTTTGTGTAGGTTTGAGGTAACCTAAAGAGTTCCCTCATAGGATCTTGATGAGCTAAGTGGAGAGTACATGGTATGAGCACGAATCTATAGACCCTTGTGTGACCATCTCTAAGGGGAATGAAGATATGTTGCCATGGAGGTAACCTTATGGGGCCTGACCAAGTTAGGTAGGTCGCCATGATCCCTATGAAAGGATGTAAGTTTGACTATGAGTGCCTAGAGAGATGATGGAGTTTTGGGTAAAGATTCAAGAATGAGATGTGCTATGATGGAATCCTAAGTCAATACTATGGTCATGAAGGGATAAGATCGATGGAAGTAGGAGTTGTCTGTTCCCTGGATGCACGAGACCATAGGGTCGGGAGGTAACAACTACATTTGCCCAAGGACCATGGGTTAGGAGGTTGGCAACCTCCATGAATTCATGGGGCCTAAGGGGTAAAAGTGAGAGGCACTCCTTAGATGCATAAGGGCCAGATCACCCCAAAAGTGTTGGCACCCTTGAGATCTTGAGGTAACGACTAAGGATTATACATAAAAGAGATATGTTAATATTCAAAAGGTGATGGTAAAAGTCTTCCCATGTGTATAGAACCATAATCGAGTTGTTAATGATGTGAAGACCCATGAGTATTTGGGAACAACTTTTACATGGAGGTAAACATGGATTGGAGATATTCTTGATGTGGTAACACGTGATGTATGTTTCAACTTCGAATGGAAAGTGTACTGGCAATGTGTCGTGTACCATCTCTACTCTTAGGGATGGACTCTGTATTTGGACTACAGTCAAATGCTTATTTTCTCTCATTATGGGGGTGAGAGATAGGGAAATACACATGCCATACACTAAGGATAAAGATGATGTGAGTTGAAACATTGTGATGATGCATGAGGATAGAGATAGTAGCGTATATTTTTGGAGAGTACGTTGTATGGATAGTTTACAAATACTAAGAGAACTAAGGTAGTCATCATATGAGGACATTCTTTTTAAGAGCAGTATGTAATTTATGAGTTATATAAGTTTGAGTTTGATAACCAAGATGATGAGCTCCAAATTTTCCTGACTCAATTAAACCTAAATCTAAGATGAGGATGATGCATGGAGTATATGATATTTTATGTCTTCACTGTTACCTAGCACATAATGGTGTAAGGTGGTAATGGATGCTCTTAGTTGAAGACATGGGCATCTATTTAGCCAATAGAGAGGCTACAAGAGGTTTTTAGGCGAACCCTAAGTTTGTTAGAAGATGAGACCATGTACGGATAACACCCAGATACAACTAGACCCGTTGGTCGATTTGGTGGTTTTTTAGTTAGCTAGCTCAGAGCATGATGAAATAGAAGGATGGTTGTATGAACCTCAAATACACTTCTCAAGAAAGGAAGGTGATGGAAACCATGAGTATTATGTTTTAGGGTTTCAAGAAGTCACCTTGAGGAATCATGACTAGTAAAGGCTCATTATTTCAAGTACATCGTAGTACTACCAAGATGGTTAAAGTTACAGTAGTACTTTGAATACCTGAAATGAAGAAGTATATAAAGTTGCATGTGGCTTCTTGCCATGCATGCGAGGAGGTGAAGGATGAACATCCATAACCTGGTGAGTTGCTACAGATAATGAAGAGTCCCTGAGAGGGAATGAGAGTGGATCACCATGGACGTTGTGGTGAGTCTCCCCTGGACCATGAAAGGTCAGGAGGAAAAATGGGTTATGGTAGATCGCCTTACTAAATACCTTGACTAAGAGGAAGAGCACTATCAGTGTGACATATTTGGTTGGACTATATATGAGAGAGAGATAGTTCAACTACACTATGATCTGAGTTCAATACCTTGAGCATGACCTCAAGTTCACTTCCATGAGGTGGAAAGTAGGTACATGAAGAACTCGATGCCCGTTTGAAGTTCAGAACAAGCTTATCACCCCTAACTGATAGTTAGTCAAGAGAATATGATCCAGACTAGAGGGTCTGATGAGAGCATGTGTGCTCATTCAGGGTAATATATGGGAGCAGTCCCTGCCCCTAGAAGAAATTGCTTGTGATGATTACCACCATAGCCAATGTCGGGATGTATGAAGCTCTGTAAGGGAGGTTGTTTCAGTCATCGCTTCATTTGGATGATGTCGGTGAGAGGACCTTGTGAAGGTCAGAGAGACCACAATGTGTGCAAATGAAGTCACTTTGATAATGTGATGGCTGAGAAAGCCCTGGGGCAACAAGAGTCATGAGCTAATGTGAAGCAGACTGACATGCAGTGCATTGTGGGAGAATATGTGTTATGAAAACCCTATTGGATTTTAGAGGAGATAGAGAGGGTAGCGGAAACAAAACTTTTCTCCTCCCAAACCCATAATAAAGGAATCGTGTCAACATCTATACAATAGGAAGGATTGTTTGTAGAGGCGTACCTTGTCCTGAGGCTTGCTCGTCGACTTTACCTCGCAGTTTGTGTGGTCTTCACCTCTGGTCTTGGACGGTGTCTGTGCAGCTCCTGGTCGCACCAGGACTGGCACCTCCTGGTCTAACCGAGACTATCGGGACTGACAACTGTCCTCCGAGTGACAGAAGTCTCCCGCCTCTAAAGTAGTCCACACAGACCACCTGGAACTATGATCTCCTTGTCCCATAAGGAATCAGAAGGAGCTGCACCATCCTATCAACGTACTAGTCATCGACACACTCTCCTGCCACCAGTCTCTTTTTACAGTTGTCTTTCCCTTGTTGTGCCTCTCTTATCGGGTAGCACTTTCTCAGGCTCTCTCGGTTACCAAAACCAGAGAGAACGACAAATTTGTAGAGAAACTAGTGCACTGAGTTGTGTTCCTGAGAAGCCCCCACTACCCCTATATATAGGAGGGTCATGGGACAGGGTTCTCTATCCTGGGCAATGTGGGATTAATGCATGAGTAGAAGGGTTTGAGATTTTCCACAAAACAACCAACTGCGCCACCTGAACTGATCGTTTCATGCATGAAATGTTCGGTTGGGGAGTTGAGTCGATCGGTTGGGGTACCTGAGCCGATCAGCTCACTTCTGAGCCGATCGGTTCATGGTCCTGATCCAACTCAAATTGACTTTCAAATATGTTTCCAAGTAATCAAATATTAATCCTTGTCCAAATCGAATTTGTATAAGTGAAACAAATTGTATTTGCAAAATAGTCTTATGACTTTCTAAACGATCTCGGTTACACTAGTTGAGTTGATCGGTTCAACCTTCGAACCGGTCATCTCAGCCTGTCTTGAGCCGATCGGTTCATCACATGAGCCAATTGGTTCACTAACCTGAGCTGATCGGTTCATCCCATGAGACGATCGGTTGGGGCAGCAGACTATGCAAAATCAGTCAATTGCAGTTTCAATCAATTCGATACTCTAATCAATCAGTCCAACACCTTGAACACTATGATTTTGAGCTATCAATTAACTGAGTGTTTAATTGAAATACTAAACTCCTTTAGTAATCAATCTAAACATTGTTTGTGGATAAACTCCTCTTCTAGGTTAAATCCTATGTGTGTGACCCTACGGGTCCATTTCACGTTGGTAGTGAAAGTCCATAACATTTATGACTTCACAAGCAAAGAGCGGTTCCTAGTCGCACATCAGTGCTACCCAAGTGAAATAGAAAGTTGGAGAACAACTTTCAATCCTACAATCCATGAATGGTGTTACAACGAATGTATAATTCCTTTGTCACTGATATCTCGAATGAACTCAAGGCATGGAACAGTCATCCCTTCAACATTCATTCACTTTCTTGATCTCAGAGTAGATTAGAGGAGATATGTATGACATAAAAATCATATACTGATTCACACATGCATGTGCATGCCTATCTCAATCCTACTCATCAAGTGGCCATGGATATCAAACTCCCTCACGAGGGACAAATCCCATATCTATCATTCACCCCTCAAAATCCCCATGTGTCAAAGCCACCCAATCATCACCTTTATAACAACCCATGTTTGAGTACTGCGTTTGATGATGTCAAAGTGTACCCAACAACATGTGTTGAGTGTAGTGATTTCATGTCAAAGAATCACACTCACCACCATCACTGTCAGAACTGTCTGTGACTACCATGTCATGGTTCCATGTGTCAAACTCACAGTGGGTATGTCCGGTAAACTTGTTCTCAAACAAATACTTATGTGTTTGGTTTGATATCTCCATATCATGACTAATGAGATTCTATCATCAACCAACACCACAATCTAGTCTTGTGTGTTATTATTGTCTACTACCTTCCACAATGACATCCGACTAGGGACATAATAAGAATGTACAAACTCTTTGTATCTGTATGATCTCATCATTCAGGTCCTCAACCTGAAGGCATACGTCATTGAGTACTGTCATTCTCTAGACATTCAGTCTGTTCTATCATTATCTCATATGACTGAACTAGAAAGAATTGGAAGCTTGCCTTTGATGTTTGTCAAATCAATGTTAATGTATCCCACAAATCATCCCATGATTATCTCTAAGGGCATACATACCAACATACTCCCACTTACATTGTGAGCCAATCACCCTTGAATCATATTCATAGTGATCTTCAAACATGTCCTACATGTTACTGTACTCTAGTTCTAATACAGTGAGTTATGGCAACACCTTGCCAAAGTCGGTATTAATTTCATGTCTCTCACCTCTTCACTGTACATCACACATATGAGATGGAGTTTCTGTAATATGCGATCTAGTATTCCTTTGCTAACCTTTAGCCGCATTGTATGACCAAGTAATCCTAACTTGTCATCAATGACTGGAATATCTATAAGTTCATCTCATGAACTTCCAGATCCATATAGTATACACTGTTATTCTCTAACACACGGATACTTGACATTTCCTCTTAAAATGGCTTTATTGGAACATTTCCAACTATTAACAAACATTCACTTTTATATATCCCATATATATATATATATATATATATATATATATATATATATATATATATATATATATATTGCAATTAATTCTTTGTCCTTTTCGGAAGTTCGCATCAATGTAACTCTTTATAGTGAACCCTTCCTCATTTCCATAGAACTAGTACTTCTGAAGTACTTATCAAGTTCTTATGGTATTCTAGTAACTGTTACTGGAACTAGACAGACATCCACTCGTCATGTGAGTTATCAGGATGAAGACATCATATTGTCATGTCCTACATACAATATGATGAATGCACTTTATTTTGCTATGTCCATGCATGCAAGATAATAGGATGATTACATACATGATAGATCCATATCTATTCTTAGTGTTCCCATTCTTCATAAGAATTGGACACTTGGCCTTGGGATACTAACTCCATGCAACATCGACAAATTTTCTCCCATTGAATCTATGCATATTGAACCCCTCAGTATAGATTGCCAATGTATGCTCTCTCTTTTAGGTTAAGAGGTTTTCTGAGAACTATCTCTATAGATCTCTATTACTATCCCACAGGAAACGTCTCTATCTTCCTTAAAGATAATTTCCACTTTGGATTTCCATTCTTGAACATTTCCATTTCACATCAACATGTGGAATGTGAATACACTCCAACTAAATCATAGATCCCTTCTTTATCTTTGTTATATCAGTCAAACCCTTTGACTATATCATCAAAGTAAAGATCTAGCTCTGAGTTACTAGTACTTAATCAATCACATTGATTAGTCCATTGTAATTTATAGACTTTATTTGCATTAATGGATTCATAAACCTTATAGGTTGTGTCACTTACACATCCTTGTTTTATTCCTCATAGTAATGCAGATTTAGTATCCATATGCCAAATCTCTTAGTCATTAAATTGCATCACACATCATCCTTCTCAAAATGTTATCCATGTGTCTTAACACTTAAGACTCATTCACACTTATGGATTTTATTCCAATGGGTGCTACCATTAAGGTCATACCTTATGGTTCACATGGAAGTCATTTAGGATGTAATGGTTATAAACCATAACTCAAAATATGGTTCCTCATATTCATTTAGATAGTTGACTCATCACATGACCAACTCATCACATAGATAATTGGGGTATATCTGTTAAGGATATAAGAACTTACAACTCGTGATTCTCAATGTCCTTTATTAGTGTGGGTTTATCTTTATTAAGAAAAAATTAGTTATTTGATGATCATCCTCTAACTCCTTAGAGTATGAATCCTTCTTGATTTAGACATCATCATTCCTTAATCATGAGTTCACTATGATACACTATCATAATCACTCACAAGGTTCTCAAACATTTGGTTCAAGTATTTCATTCATTGATCTATCAATAATTAACACTTTACCAAATTTGTACTTCATCTATGATATTCTTGAACACTTGAAGATATTCATATTAGTGTTTCTCTAAACACCATTTGAAGTAATATCATTAACTCCAATAGGTATACATCACATGTATTATACCTAATAGGATAATCATTCTCCCACTACTACAAGTGAAGATTGATTAATCATGTCTAAGAGATTCATGTCTCTTACTGGTTCTCTAACCAAAAGAGTCTAGATTTATCCATCATATGGAAACTAGAAATGAATTTATCATGATTTATGCTAATTTTATTGTTTGAGTTATCAATAACTTTTAGGTATCATTTTATCATATGCATACCAAGTATCACAAGATAAACAAGGCATTGCCACAAAGATTGAAATATCAACTTTATTAATTGCTATCATTGTCATACAATATGCAAAAATAAAGTCTTTTTATCCATTGGCAAATATGAAATAGCAGTTCATAACTCTATAGCATGCCTTCAAGGCTGAAAATAAACTAAAGTAATCCTATCTATGGTGGCAAAACTTGCTCCACTTATTGAGTGCTTTACATTTTATATCTTGGTATCATATACCTCAAAAAAATGTTATAAGTTTATTTCATGACACCTTCAGGTGGAGACGCCCATTTCCTCCTTCTTCTTTAGTTCTTCCAGATAGAGTGGGCAATTCCTTTTCCAATGTCCTTGCTTTTGACAATGGTGGCAATTGCCTCCCTTGGTCATGCCTCCCTTGGCCATGACAGTTGAAGACGACTTGGGTTGTTGGCTAGCATCAGAACCTTTCTTAGCTTTGCCCTTGCCCTTGCACTTGGACTTTCCTTTGTTTTTGATCATCATCACAGACTTAGGCTTGTCCTTCTTCATCTGTGTCTCGACTATGCTCAACATGCCCAACAACTCTGTCAATGGCTTGTCAAAGTTGTTCATGTTGTAGTTCATCACAAACTGATTGTAGGATTCTGGCAATGATTGCAGTATCATGTTAGTAGCCAACTCTTAGCTCAGGGGAAATCCTAGTCTTGTTAGGTTCTCCACATACCCAATCATCTTGAGTGTGTGAGGACCAATGGGATCTCCTTCTGTCATGACACACTTGAACAGTGCCCTGGAAACATCATATCTCTCTTGTCGTGCTTGATCTTCATACATGTTCTTGAGATGTTGAATCATCTCAATGATACCCATGTTCTCATGTTGTCTCTACAACTCGTGGTTCATGGAGAACAACATCAAGCACTTTGCATCGATGGCATCATCCGAATGCTTCTTATAAGCATCCCTTTCTGCCTTTGGTGCGGTAGGAGCAGGTTCCTCTAGAACTGGAGTATCCAAGACATAGAGCTTTCTCTCTTGAGTGAGAACAATTTTCAATGTCCTAAACCAGTCATGGAAGTTAGTCCCATTCAGCTTGTCCTTCTTAAGGACTGATCACAATGAAAAGTGATTTTTGTTTGTTATCATTTGATCTATAAAAGGAAATATATGCAATTTAGTCTAAAGCTCAATTTTGACTTATTTGATTTATTTGAAAAGTTGACGATATAATTAGGACTTTAATTAATTATCGCTTCCACTATTTTGTTCAAATTGATAGCCCTCACCATCAATTCGAAAGATTGCATCATACAATCTTCTAGTGGGTCAAGATCCGTATTTCATCAAGTCATGAGTCAGCTTCGGTTGATCGCCTATAATCTTGACTATTTATGTAGGCCATCATGCGAATTACATCATATGCAACTCTTGATGAAAGAACATGTGCAACACCTTGCCATGAACATTTTGTGCCTCTGGTCTTAGACGCTCTGAGAATCACCAGTTAAGTCTAACCCAAAAGCCGACACGGTAAACATGCACCTTGCTTTGGTAGAACCTACATGTCTACCCTTCACACTTGTACGAGATAGACGGCACACCATGCTTTGGCGTAATCTACGCTTGGTCGATCAAGTTTTTCATGTGCGCCACTAATGGAAGGCGTAAAAGACTTAATATTTAGATGAGGGATTTGGTTTTATAGGTACATATACATATCCAATCACCACAATATAGTATGTATCATATACATGCTATATCCCATACAAAACATGTGAAATGATAAAAGCAATGATTATGGCCATCCTAATGTGATTCCTCAAGCCAAGAGGAATCACGATCATCTAGGTCCACATCACATGCAACTTATCCATGATGAAGTGCTATAGCCGTCCGAGTTGATCAACTCATTACATGAATGACCTGCTCACCCTGGCTGGTCGTCTGGGTGCCACCAGCCGATCGGTTGGCTCCTCCAACCGATCGGTTCGCGTGGTCATCATGCATCTCCTCATGGTCGCCACCCGATCGTCTCACTCCTTGAACCGGTCATCTGGAGATAGGGAATCGGTGTTTAGGAAAAAAATCAGAGATAACCGAGTTACATTTGGGGGGAGCAAAGGTAGGAAAAAAATCTTGAGTTATCTCGAGTTATATCAGGAATAGGAGATAGGGAATCGGTGTTTAGACCAAGATGCAAGCAACCACATTCAACCAAGCACACACATAGGGTTTATTAACCATAACCACGATATACATCCACCACAAAACTCGTTTAAGGGCAAAGCACATCGAGTGCATTCATATTACATATCATATGTGTATATTGGGATTTTTGGATTTAGGATTGGACATTCATAAAGCCAATTTTATTCGCATCGTATGCAATAAATAAAGGTGACAAACCAAAATTGATCACAACAATAATCCTAAAGTATAGAGCAGTTGACATGGCTCAGATACCACTGTTGGGTTTTAGGGGAGATAGAGAAGGCAATGGAAACAAAAATTTTCTCCTCTGAAACCCATAATAAAGGAATCACATCAACGTCTATACAATAGGAAGGATGGTTTGTAGAGGCGTACCTTGTCTCGAGTCTTGTTGGGTGACTTTACCTCGCGGCTTGCGTGGTCTTCACTTGCGGTCTTGGACAGTGTCAGCGCAGCTCCTGGTTGGACCAGGATGGGAACCTCCTGGTCTTACCGGGACCGTCGGGATTGACAATTGTCCTCCGCGCGACAGAAGTCTCCTGCCTCTGAAGTAGTCCACACGGACCACCTTGAACTCCGATCTCCTTGTCCCATAAGGAATCTGAAGGAGCCGCACCCTCCTGTTAGTGTACTAATCATCGACACACTATCCTACCACTATTCACTTTCTGCAGTTGCCTTTCCCTTACTGTGCCTCCCTAATCGGGTAGCACTTGCTCGGGCTCTCTCGGTTACCAAAACTAGAGAGAACGAAAACTTTGTAGAGAAATTGGTGCACTGTGTTGTGTTCCTGAGAAGCCCCCACTACCACTATATATAGGAGGGTCATGGGACAGGGTTCTCTATCCCGAGCAATGCGAGATTAATGTAGGAGTAGAAGGGTTCAAGAATTTCCACAAAACAACCAACTACGCCACCTGAACCGATCGTTTCATGCATGAAACAGTTGGTTGGGGAGTTGAGCCGATCGGTTCACACATCAACCGATTGGTTGGGGAACCTGAGTGGATTGGTTCACTTCTGAGCAGATCGGTTTGTGGTCCTGATCCAACTCAAATTGACTTTCCAATTTATTTCCTATAAATCAAATATTAATCCTTGTCCAAATCGAATTTGTACAGGTGAAACAAATTTTATTTGCAAAATAGTCTTTTGACTTTCCAAACGATCTCGGTTAGACCAGTTGAGCCGATCGATTCAACCTTTGAACCGGTCATCTCAGCATGTCTTGAGAAGATTAGTTCATCACATGAGCCGATCGGTTCATCCCATGAGCCGATCGGTTGGGGCGGCAGATGAGCCGATCGGTTGGGGCAGCAGACTATGCAAAATCAATCAATTGTAGTTTACAATCAATTAGATACTCTAATCAATCAGTCCAACACCTTGAAAACTATGATTTTGAGCATTCAATTAATTGAGTGTTTAATTGAACTACTAAACTCCTTTAGTAATAAATCTAAACATTGTTTGTGGATAAACTCCTCTTCCAGGTTAAATCATATGTGTGTGACCCTGCAGGTCCATTTCACATTGGAAGTGAAAGTCCATAACATTTATGACTTCACAAGTAAAGAGCGGTGCCTAGTCGCACATTAGTGCTACCCAAGTGAAATAGAAAGTTGGAGAACAACTTTCAATCCTACAATCCGTGAATGGTGTTACAACGAATGTATAATTCCTTTGTCACTAATATCTCGAATGAATTCAAGGCATGGAACAATCATCCCGTCAATGTTCATTCACTTTCTTGATCTCAGAGTAGATTGGAGGAGATATGTATGACATCAATATCATATATTGATTCACACATGCATGTGCACGCCTATCTCAATCCTACTCATCATGTTGCCATGGATACCAAACTCGCTCAGGAGGGACAAATCCCATATCTATCACTCACCCCTCAAAATCCCCATGTGTCAAAGCCACCCAATCATCACCTTTATAACAACCCATGTTTCAGGACTGCATTTGATGATGTAAAAGTGTACCCAACGACATGTGTTGAGTGTAGTGATTTCATGTCAAAGAATCACAGTCACCACCATGACTGGGAGAACTGAATGTGACTACCATGTCATGGTTCCATGTGTCAAACTCATAGTGGGTCTGTCCAGTAAACTTGTTCTAACAAGTACCTATGTATTTGGTTTGATATCTTCATATCATGACTAAGGAGATTCTTTCATCAACTAACACCACAATCTAGTCTTGTGTGTCATTGTTGTCTATATACCTTCCACAATTACATCTGACTAGGGACATAATAAGAATGTACAAATTCTTTACACCCGTATGATCTCATCGTTCAGGTCCTCAACCTGAAGGCATATGTCATTGAGTACTGTCATTCTCTAAACATTCAATCCGTTCTATCATTATCTCATATGACTGAACTAGAAAGAATTGGAAGCTTGCCTTTGATGTTTGTCAAATCAATCTTAATGTATCCCACCAATCATCCCATGATTGGCTCTCAGGGCATACATACCAACAAACCCGACCCCTCTAAGCTATAGATGAGAAAGATGAGTCCCCGATACATGGGTCCATTTGAGATGGATTAGTGGACATTCTTATGTTTAGCCTTACCCCTCAGGATAATGTGATGTATGATGTGTTCCACGAGTCCGATCTAGAGTGCTATGTGATGTTCCCAAACCATGTGCTAAGCCATGAACCTATTGAGCTTCTAGGGAGGCTAAGATATCCTGAGTCACCTATGAGGGTACCTAATACTGAGGTGAGAGAGAACTCAGATGTAAGAATATAAGATGATAAAGGTTCTTGGAAAGCACCATGGAAAGGGTGAAGCCACATGGGAGCCATGATGAACAAGGTAAATGCTTATCGTGATTGTTTGTATGTTTGGTGAAATTTTGAGGGAAAATTTCCTATAAGAGTGGGAAGGATGTTACAACCCCAATTTTTGGCTTATATGATTGGAAATACAAATAAATGTATGATTTGGTAATTTGTATGATTTAACTTATTTGAGTGGTTACTTTGATAAATAGCCTTGTGCATTTGATTTCGTGGGACTTGTTGGCTACTGGGCCCAATAACATGAAAAGGAAATGAAAAGGAAAAGAAATCTATTAATAAAAAAATAATTGAGATAATGATGAAAATATAATAAATTTGTGGAAATATGGATCATGGAACCATCATGGATGGGATTTCGAGTCCACATGATTTCTAATGGAAAAAGGAATCCAAATAAAGAAAATAAAAGAATAGGAGAGAGAAAATATGCATAAAATATGCTTTATTAATAGATAACTTTCTTATGAAGAAAAGTCCCTCATACTTTTGAGTTTGAGTCCCAAAGTTGACACATAATAAGTTTAATCAATTATGTACTTTCTCTTAAAGTTTGGAATTAAAATGATAAAAGAAAAAAAGCATATGTGGCAATTAATTAGAAGTTTACATATAAGTCCTTGATAATCAAAATAGGAAAAAGGGAATTATGTGCCCAAGATTAATGTTCTAGATAATATTAGATAAGAGATAATTCCAATTTAAGATGGTGGGACAAAATCCAGGTGGTTCCAAGATACCTTGTTTCTTAAGTAACTTATTTGATAAATATTTAGTTTTATTTTGGAAATCAAGAATCATAAAGATATGGGGGTAATTTGAGTTAATTTTTGGTTCCAGTGCAAGGAAACACCATGATTTGACTTCTCCTAATTTTTTGTGTGAAAAGAGGCTTTTGAGGAAAATATATAATTATTTTCCTATTATGAGGTTTTATCAAATAAAAGAAGAAGGAAAGTTTCCTTCTTGTTTCCTAGTAGCGATTGAAGACCTACTTTCTTCCATCTTCTGCTCATAGGGGAAGGATATAAGGACAAGGTTGAGTACCCATGCTATAAAAGGGAGAAGGATGTGCCTACTTTGTGCAGTAGAATTCACAGATCCCCGACCTATGTAAATTTGCACCTATTGCTTGACTTCGATCATCCTCTTCCTTCTTCAGTCATTCTCGATGACGTAGAGGCATGGTTTGGTGGCTGAGGTCTCCTATGGATGTAGCGAGGAAGTGGCAACCGTGGGACGGACCCTGTTCGGCCGTCCATGACCAAGAATTGCCATTGGAGCCTTGCCCTAGGCCGTTGGCCCGACTATAGAGGCAGAGACAATGGAGACTGTCTCCCCCCATCTTCGATCAGAGAATGCCACTGCTGAAGGTTGGTTGGGTCCAACGAGGGTCTACGGAGGCTTAGGCTCCCTTCTGCGGCTCCAAGATGATGGATACACGCACTGCTCGGGTTGGACTTTGTCTACCATGTGCAAGCGCTGCAGGTGGAATTTCACGAATCTTCTCACCTTCACACTTGTTCAGGCAAGTAAAACCCTCCCTCTGTGCATGGAGGGACTGTGGGGTGGCGCTCACACCTTGTGTTGGATATATATATTTTGTAGTTATTATTTAGCATAGGTTAAGCCCAATGTAGTGCAGCCAGTACATAATGGAAAGGAACGTAAGTTACTCTTTTTGTATAAAAGGATAATTACATTATTAATTATTGATTTAATTAATTGTATCTTTTTGAAATGGTTCAACAACTTTCCATTATGTGAATAAGAGATGAAGTTAATTATTTATATAATTAATGGTTTTATTTCCTTAATGGTAAAGATATGTATGTTTTGTGTACAAGAGTGATCGAGTGATGGTGTCCGTCCAAGATTAGGACATGGGGCGTGAAAGGATTATAAAAAGGGAAACAAGCCATTAGGGTTGGACACACAATGAATTGAACCTCTATCTGCATAATGTATAGCTGTCAGCCGCCATTTGCAAGAGATGAGAAATGTGTCCCTTTGACGGAGTGTTTCTCTTATTTCCCTTTGCCCGTCTGAATTGCTACTTTGTGGAGACTTGTCTTCAGAACAAATCGAGCATTTGGAAAAGTTGTCTCATGGAGATCCTTCTTCTGAACGAGATGAACAATGTCGTCCTTCTATTCCTTTGACACGGTCTATCTGGGTGGTGGTACATGCGATTGCTGGGCTGCACTAGTGGTGCAAATGTTTCGGCGTCAAATTTACATGACGAAAGAGCAACGTTAAATGCACGCAGACATGCAAAGCAACTCAGTGTCTACTGTTAGCCAGAAGAGTCGAACGATGTGAAGTCATCTATTACATGACAGCCAAACGACGTAACGTTAGTAGTCAATGTAACAAGCAACGCTATCGACGTCTAACAATAGTGAGATTAGACAAATGACTTGGCATCAAACGTTAGCGAGACGTGCCAAGGATATAGACTTTGCTACATTCTTAATGATTCGATGGACAGGAAGAACATCACTTATCTGAAGGATTGCAAGCCAATGATTTCTTTAAGTATATATGTATATAAATATACATGCCTTATTTCTAATGGGACGATCCGGTCAGGAGTTTCTTACTCATTTATTTATGTTCTCCTACAATGTTTTATTCTTGTATTTCTTATCTTGATCTACTTGCATTTGTTAATTTTTTTGCAACTATTTGTTGTTGCATGTAATGGCATTTACACCTAATTTATCTAACAATCTTAAAGAAATCATACTTTTTCATTAATTAACAATGGAGATCATGGTACGTGCGCTAGAATTAACAATAAACATATGCCTAAAAATTTATTGTTTTGAACGTTGTATATTAGCAATGTTGAATATATAATTGGCATAATATATGGGTATGAAGAATAGGAACAATCAGAACTAAATAAAACTGATCCCAATAATGTGAATATTATTTCTATTGGAAAAAGGCTGATATGAGATGCAAAGAGTTAATTTTATTTGTGTTAAAAATGCAAACTGTATAATTTATACTCTTAGCAAATATTTCTTATTTCCATAACATTGCACAGGGATGGTAGAAATAAAATATAAAATTGAGAATAAGGGTACTAAATAGTGATGCATTTCAAAGTTTATAATATTTCTAAAATTTTTATTTAGTAGAGGTAAATCTATTACTAAATAAGTAATTAATGTTTTAATTCTTGGTGTACAAAATTCAGGATACATGCATTAATTGCTTGAAAATTTTGTTGTTATGTCTATAGTTGAGATATTGCTAATATTTTAGCAAGTCGTTTGACATATATGTCAAATGCAAAGGAGAATGTCAATGAGCGATCTCATGTTAGACATTAATGAACATGACGTACACCTGAAAATTTTATTATTATGTCTATAGTTGAGATATTCCTAATATTTGAAGAAGTCATTTGACATATATCTCAAATATTAAGGAGAATGTCAATGCGCGGTCTCATGTTAGACATTAATAAACAAGATGTGCACCTAAAAGATACAAATGTCAACTTACATGTTAGTTCTTACCCGACAGTTAATTTTAGTACTAAGACCAAAGATAAGAAATTAAAGATAGTACATATATCTATGGCTAAGAACAATGTATGTCCTTTATATACAAAGGATAGAATGTTTCGACATCTAAAATTAAGGAGATTATAATTAGATAATTATTTTCTTGAACATTAATGATGGGTATGTGTCTTTAAAACCTGAAATCTCAATTATTGAATGGGATGGTTTTGTAATAGACTGTAAAATGTAATAAGTTATTGTTACACACCTTCGAGATACTATGTTGTTTAGCAAGTGATATTTGTGTAACATGGAGAACTAGTTTAGGATTCTTGTTGAACATATTTCAAATTGCAAATTAGTATTTGAATGAATGTAGTTTTGTATGCATAAATCTTGTTCCATCTAATATATAACATTATTGTTTGAGACATATTTTGTTGTCTCAATGAAACAAATGTTGAATCATGGCTTGGTTCCAAAATCTGACATTAACTCTGAAAGATGTAAAATATATATGTAAACTAAATTTCCTAGAAGAAATTTCTTTTATAATAGAAATTATGAAATTCTATATTTAGTTCACCATACCATCTGTGAATTTAATGAAGTTAATAATAGGAACTGGAAGTTGTTATTTTATAACATATGTGGATGATTTGTGTAGATATTGTTATGTCATTTTACTTAAAAGTAAAATTTAGACATTAGAAAATTCAAAATATTTTAAATGGAAGCTAAAACGGAGATAACCGAGTTACATTTGGGGGGAGCAAAGGTAGGAAACAAATCTTGAGTTATCTCGAGTTATATCAGGAATAGGAGATAGGGAATCAGTGTTTAGACCAAGATGCAAGCAACCACATTCAACCAAGCACACACATAGGGTTTATTAACCATAACCACGATATACATCAACCACAAAACTCGTTTAAGGGTGACGCACATCGAGTGCATTCATATTACATATCATATGTGTATATTGGGATTTTTGGATTTAGGATTGGACATGCATAAAGCCAATTTTATTCGCATCGTATGCAATAAATAAAGGTGACAAACCAAAATCGATCACAACAATAATCCTAAAGTATAGAGCAGTTGACGTGCCTCAGATACCACTGTTGGGTTTTAGGGGAGATAGAGAAGGCAATGGAAACAAAAATTTTCTCCTCTGAAACCCATAATAAAGGAATCACATCAACGTCTATACAATAGGAAGGATGGTTTGTAGAGGCGTACCTTGTCTCGAGTCTTGTTGGGCGACTTTACCTCGCGGCTTGCGTGGTCTTCACTTGCGGTCTTGGACAGTGTCTGCGCAGCTCCTGGTTGGATCAGGACTGGCACCTCCTGGTCTTACCAGGACTGTCGGGATTGACAATTGTCCTCCGAGCGACAGAAGTCTCCTACCTCTGAAGTAGTCCACACGGACCACCTTGAACTCCGATCTCCTTGTCCCATAAGGAATCTGAAGGAGCCGCACCCTCCTGTCAGTGTACTAATCATCGACACACTATCCTACCACTATTCACTTTCTGCAGTTGCCTTTCCCTTACTGTGCCTCCCTAATCGGGTAGCACTTGCTCGGGCTCTCTCGGTTACCAAAACCAGAGAGAACGAAAACTTTGTAGAGAAACTGGTGCACTGTGTTGTGTTCCTGAGAAGCCCCCACTACCACTATATATATAGGAGGGTCATGGGATAGGGTTCTCTATCCCGAGCAATGTGGGATTAATGTAGGAGTAGAAGGGTTCAAGAATTTCCACAAAACAACCAACTACGCCACCTGAACCAATCGTTTCATGCATGAAACAGTCGGTTGGGGAGTTGAGCCGATCGGTTCACACCTCAACCGATTGGTTGGGGCACCTGAGTGGATCGGTTCACTTATGAGCAGATCGGTTTGTGGTCCTGATCCAACTCAAATTGACTTTCCAATTTATTTCCTATTAATCAAATATTAATCCTTGTCCAAATCGAATTTGTACAGGTGAAACAAATTGTATTTGCAAAATAGTCTTCTGACTTTCCAAACGATCTCGATTAGACCAGTTGAGTCGATCGATTCAACCTTTGAACCGGTCATCTCAGCATGTCTTGAGAAGATCAGTTCATCACATGATCCTATCGGTTCATACCATGATCCGATCGGTTGGGGCAGCAGACTATGCAAAATCAATCAATTGTAGTTTCAATCAATTAGATACTCTAATCCATCAGTCCAACACCTTGAACACTATGATTTTGAGCATTCAATTAATTGAGTATTTAATTGAACTACTAAACTCCTTTAGTAATAAATCTAAACATTGTTTGTGGATAAACTCCTCTTCCAGGTTAAATCATATGTGTGTGACCCTGCAGGTCCATTTCACATTGGAAGTGAAAGTCCATAACATTTATGACTTCACAAGCAAAGAGCGGTGCCTAGTCGCAAATTAGTGCTACCCAAGTGAAATAGAAAGTTGGAGAACAACTTTCAATCCTACAATCCGTGAATGGTGTTACAACAAATGTATAATTCCTTTGTCACTAATATCTTGAATGAATTCAAGGCATGGAACAGTCATCCCGTCAATTTTCATTCACTTTCTTGATCTCAGAGTAGATTGGAGGAGATATGTATGACATCAATATCATATATTGATTCACACATGCGTGTGCACGCCTATCTCAATCCTACTCATCATGTTGCCATGGATACCAAACTCACTCAGGAGGGACAAATCCCATATCTATCACTCACCCCTCAAAAGCCCCATGTGTCAAAGCCACCCAATCATCACCTTTATAACAACCCATGTTTCAGGACTACATTTGATGATGTCAAAGTCTACCCAACGACATGTGTTGAGTGTAGTGATTTCAGGTCAAAGAATCACACTCACCACCATGACTGGGAGAACTGACTGTGACTACAATGTCATGGTTCCATGTGTCAAACTCATAGTGGGTCTGTCTAGTAAACTTGTTCTAACAAGTACCTATGTATTTGGTTTGATATCTTCATATCATGACTAATGAGATTCTTTCATCAACCAACACCACAATCTAGTCTTGTGTGTCATTGTTGTCTATATACCTTCCACAATTACATCTGACTAGGGACATAATAAGAATGTACAAATTCCTTGCATCCGTATGATCTCATCATTCAGGTCCTCAACCTGAAGGCATACGTCATTGAGTACTGTCATTCTCTAAACATTCAATATGTTCTATCATTATCTCATATGACTGAACTAGAAAGAATTGGAAGCTTGCCTTTGATGTTTGTCAAATCAATCTTAATGTATCCCACCAATCATCCCATGATTGGCTCTCAGGGCATACATACCAACAAACCTGACCCCTCTAAGCTATAGATGAGAAAGATGAGTCCCCGATACATGGGTCCATTTGAGATGGATTAGTGGAGATTCTTATGTTTAGCCTTACCCCTCGGGATAATGTGATGTATGATGTGTTCCACGAGTCCGATCTAGAGTTCTATGTAATGTACCCAAACCATGTGCTAAGCCATGAACCTATTAAGCTTCTAGGGAGGCTAAGATATCCTGAGTCACCTATGAGGGTACCTGATACTGAGGTGAGAGAGAACTCAGATGTAAGAATATAAGATGATAAAGGTTCTTGGAAAGCACCATGGAAAGGGTGAAGCCACATGGGAGCCATGATGAACAAGGTAAATGCTTATCGTGATTGTTTGTATGTTTGGTGAAATTTTGAGGGAAAATTTCCTATAAGAGTGGGAAGGATGTTACAACCCCAATTTTTGGCTTATATGATTGGAAATACAAATAAATGTATGATTTGGTAATTTGTATGATTTAAGTTATTTGAGTGGTTCCTTTGATAAATAGCCTTGTGCATTTGATTTCGTGGGACTTGTTGGCTACTGGGCCCAATAACATGAAAAGGAAATGAAAAGGAAAAGAAATCTATTAATAAAAAAATAATTGAGATAATGATGAAAATATAATAACTTTGTGGAAATATGGATCATGGAACCATCATGGATGGGATTTCGAGTCCACATGATTTCTAATGGAAAAAGGAATCCAAATAAAGAAAATAAAAGAATAGGAGAGCGAAAATATGCATAAAATATGCTTTATTAATAGATAACTTTCTTATGAAGAAAAGTCCCTCATACTTTTGAGTTTGAGTCCCAAAGTTGACACATAATAAGTTTAATCCATTATGTACTTTCTCTTAAAGTTTGGAATTAAAATGATAAAAGAAAAAAAGCATATGTGGCAATTAATTAGAAGTTTACATATAAGTCCTTGATAATCAAAATAGGAAAAAGGGAATTACGTGCCCAAGATTAATGTTCTATATAATATTAGATAAGATATAATTCCAATTTAAGATGGTGGGAGAAAATCCAGGTGGTTCCAAGATACCTTGTTGCTTAAGTAACTTATTTGATAAATATTTAGTTTTATTTTGGAAATCAAGAATCATAAAGATATGGGGGTAATTTGAGTTAACTTTTGGTTCCAGTGCAAGGAAACACCATGATTTGACTTCTCCTAATTTTTTGTGTGAAAAGAGGCTTTTGAGGAAAATATATAATTATTTTCCTATTATGAGGTTTTATCAAATAAAAGAAGAAGGAAAGTTTCCTTCTTGTTTCCTAGTAGCGATTGAAGACCTACTTTCTTCCATCTTCTGCACATAGGGGAAGGATATAAGGAGAAGGTCGAGTACCCATGCTATAAAAGGGAGAAGGATGTGCCTACTTTGTGCAATAGAATTCACAGATCCCCGGCCTATGTAAATTTGCACCTATAGCTTGACTTCGATCATCCTCTTCCTTCTTCAGTCATTCTCGATGACGTAGAGGCTTGGTTTGGTGGCTGAGGTCTCCTATGGATGTAGCGAGGAAGTGGAAACCGTGGGACGGACCCTGTTCGGCCGTCCATGACCCATAATTGCCACTGGAGCCTTGCCCTAGGCCGTTGGCCCGACTATAGTAGCAGAGACAATGGAGACTGTCTCCCCCCATCTCCGATCAGAGAACGCCACTGCTGAAGGTTGGTTGGGTCCAACGAGGGTCTACGGAGGCTTAGGCTCCCTTCTGCGGCTCCAAGATGATGGATACACGCGCTGCTCGGGTTGGACTTCGTCTACCATGTGCCAGCGCTGCAGGTGGAATCTCACGAACCTTCTCACCTTCACACTTGTTTAGGCAAGTAAAACCCTCCCTCTATGCGCGGAGGGACTGTGGGGTGGTGCTCACGCCTTGTGTTGGATATATATATTTTGTAGTTATTATTTAGCATAGGTTAAGCCCAATGTAGTGCAGCCAGTACATAATGGAAAGGAACGTAAGTTACTCTTTTTGTATAAAAGGATAATTACATTATTAATTATTGATTTAATTAATTGTATCTTTTTTAAATGGTTCAACAACTTTCCATTATGTGAATAAGAGATGAAGTTAATTATTTATATAATTAATGGTTTTATTTCCTTAATGGTAAAGATATGTATGTTTTGTGTATAAGAGTGATCAAGTGATGATGTCCGTCCAGGATTAGGACGTGGGGCGTGAAAGGTTTATAAAAAGGGAAACATGTTATTAGGGTTAAACACACAATGAATTGAACCTCTCTCTGCATAATGTACATCCATCAGCCGCCATTTGCAAGAGATGAGAAATGTGTCCCTTTGACGGAGTGTTTCTCTTATTTCCCTTTGCCCGTCTGAATTGCTACTTCGTGGAGACTTGTCTTCAGAACAAATCGAGCATTTGGAAAAGTTGTCTCATGGAGATCCTTCTTCTGAATGAGATGAACAATGTCGTCCTTCTATTCCTTTGACACGATCTATCTGGGTGGTGGTACATGCGATTGCTGGGCTGCACTAGTGGTGCAAATGTTTCGGTGTCAAATTTACATGACGAAAGAGCAACGTTAAATGCAAGCAGACATGCAAAGCAACTCAGTGTCTAGCGTTAGCCAGACGAGTCGAACGATGTGAAGTCATCTATTACATGATAGCCAAACGACGTGACGTTAGTCGTCAATGTAACAAGCAAGGCTAAAGACGTCTAACAATAGTGAGATTAGACAAATGACTTGGCATCAAACGTTAGCGAGACGAGCCAAGGACATAGACTTTGCTACATTCTTAATGAGTCGATGGACAGGAAGAACATCACTTATCTGAAGGATTGCAAGCCAATGATTTCTTTAAGTATATATGTATATAAATATACATGCCTTATTTCTAATGGGACGATCCGGTCAGGAGTTTCTTACTCATTTATTTATGTTCTCCTACAATGTTTTATTCTTGTATGTCTTATCTTGATCTACTTGCATTTGTTAATTTTTTTGCAACTATTTGTTGTTGCATGTAATGGCGTTTACACCTAATTTATCTAACAATCTTAAAGAAATCATACTTTTTCATTAATTAACAATGGAGATCATGGTACGTGCGCTAGAATTAACAATAAACATATGCCTAAAAAATTATTGTTTTGAACGTTGTATATTAGCAATGTTGAATATATAATTGGCATAATATATGGGTATGAAGAATAGGAACAATCAGAACTAAATAAAACTGATCCCAACAATGTGAATATTATTTCTATTGGAAAAAGGCTGATATGAGATGCAAAGAGTTAATTTTATTTGTGTTAAAAATGCAAACTGTATAATTTATACTCTTAGCAAATATTTCTTATTTCCATAACATTGTACAGGGATGGTAGAAATAAAATATAAAATTGATAATAAGAGTACTAAATAGTGATGCATTTCAAAGTTTATAATATTTCTAAACATTTTATTTAGTAGAGGTAAAACTATTCCTAAACAAGTAATTAATGTTTTAATTCTTGGTGTACAAAATTCTGGATACATGCATTAATTGCTTGAAAATTTTGTTGTTATGTCTATAGTTGAGATATTGCTAATATTTTAGGAAGTCGTTTGACATATATCTCAAATACAAAGGAGAATGTCAATGAGCGATCTCATGTTAGACATTAATGAACATGACGTACACCTGAAATTTTTTTTATTATGTCTATAGTTGAGATATTCCTAATATTTGAAGAAGTCGTTTGACATATATCTCAAATATTAAGGAGAATGTCAATGCGCGGTCTCATGTTAGACATTAATAAACAAGATGTGCACCTAAAAGATACAAATGTCAACTTACATGTTAGTTCTTACCCGACAGTTAATTTTAGTACTAAGACCAAAGATAAGAAAATAAAGATAGTACATATATCTATGGATAAGAACAATGTATGTCCTTTATATACAAAGGATAGAATGTTTCGGCATCTAAAATTAAGGAGATTATAATTAGATAATTATTTTCTTGAACATTAATGATGGGTATGTGTCTTTAAAACCTGAAATCTCAATTATTGAATGGGATGGTTTTGTAATAGACTGTAAAATGTAATAAGTTATTGTTACATACCTTCGAGATACTATGTTGTTTAGCAAGTGATATTTGTGTAACATGAAGAACTAGTTTAGGATTCTTGCTGAACATATTTCAAATTGCAAATTAATATTTGAATGAATATAGTTTTGTATGCATAAATCTTGTTCCATCTAATATATAACATTATTGTTTGAGACATATTTTGTTGTCTCAATGAAACAAATGTTGAATCATGGCTTGGTTCCAAAATTTGACATTAATTCTGAAAGATGTAAAATATATATGTAAACTAAATTTCCTAGAAGAAATTTCTTTTATAATAGAAATTATGAAATTCTATATTTAGTTCACCATAACATCTGTGAATTTAATGAAGTTAATAATAGGAACTGGAAGTTGTTATTTTATAACATATGTGGATGATTTTTGTAGATATTGTTATGTCATTTTACTTAAAAGTAAAATTTAGACATTAGAAAATTCAAAATATTTTAAATGGAAGCTAAAACTCAAACTAGTAAGGTACTTAAATGATTAAGGTCTGATGGGGAGAAGAACATACCTTAAATTTGTTTGTTAGAATTTTAACAACTCCACTGTGTAGTTCATGAAGGTTGTTGCTCCATATACACCATGGTTTATTGGGATTGTAGAACGTAAAATCTATTTCCTTATTTAAATGGCTAATAACTTTCTTCATACCTCATGTATACTTATACATATGTAAAAGAAACTTTGACTATGGCTTGCCAAATTTTGAATAAAGTTTTCCGTGGACATAATAAGAGTAACCTGATTGAGTTATTGATTGAGAAAGAATTGTGCCTCTAATATCTTCTAATGTGGGGGAATTTTTACTAAGGTATATGTCTCTGAACACAAAAGAAAAGAAATTAGAAAAACAGTTGATGCCATTTTACTGGGTCATGTAAAGACAAGTTACGCCTTTAGATTTATGATTGTAAAATCTAAAATCTTAGGCTATACTTTATACAATTGTGATATTATGTACGACATTCGGTGATAATGTGTTTCCCATGAATTATGAGTGTATCTAAAGAAATATCTCATAAAAGATTCATTATACACATGGTCTTTTCTCGAGTACGTAGAAAGGATGAGAAATGTGGGGGGCAACTTAGAATTCGCTATTTCTGAATTTATTGATTCTCATGAAATGGCTGAACAAAGGAGAAGTTAACTACTAAGATTTTCAAGGATGATAGAAGTGAGTTTCTACTTATAATGTCGAAGATGATCTTGTTCCTTTCAAAACATGATATGGATTCTCCAGAAGCTTAGTTTTGGAAAGAATTTGTTAACAAAGAAATCTTATGAATTCTCTCAAATCAATTGTGGGAATTTATAGATTTGTCTTCCAGTTGTTCTAAATTTGTTAGTAAATGGATCCTTAAGATGAAAATAAATTCAAACTGCATAATTAATAACGTACTTTGCTAGGATAGTTGCTAAGGGTTTTACACTCTGAATGAATAAAGTGTTTTGATACATATTCTATGTTTCCTACATGAACACAATCTGAATGCTTAAGGCATTGGTTGTCACATATAATCTCATATTCAATAAATGAATGAGAATTCTGAATTCTTACATGGTAATATTCATGAGAAGATATATATATATATATATATATATATATATATATATATATATATATATATATATATATATATATATATATATATATATATATATATATATATATATGTGGAACAACCTGGTGGATTTGTGCATTGTAGGAATGAACATAAAAGTGTGTAATTTTATTAAAGCTATTGCATGGCTTGAAACAAGCGCCTCAACAATGATATGAGATGTTTGATTGAGTAATATCAATGAAATGCTTCATGTCTAATAATTTTGATAAATGTATCTACTATAAAAACTGTCAATGGTTGATTCATGTTGTTATACATAGATGGTGTTTTGTTTCCAATATAAAAGTAATAAATTAGACTATCATTTTTATGTAACAAGTTTTAGATGAAATATATATAAGAGTCATTTATGTGATTTTAAGGCCTAAAATCATGAGGTTTACTAATGGTATAACTCTCTAAAAGTCTCATTATGTTGAGATGATACTAGAGAAGTTTGAGTACACATCATGCAACCATGTTAAGACTCTATATAAACTCATCAAAATGTCTTGTATAAGAATGTGATTGAAGCTCTAATGAATTAATTACGTTACTTTTTGGATATTGGAAGTTTGATGTATCTTAAGAACCACACATGTACATACATTATGTTTGTTATGTGCAAGTTGAGTAGATACACCAATGATCATGCTAATACCCATTTAGAAATTTCTTGATAGAGTATTGAGGTTTGTAAAGGGAACACGTTACCTTGACTTCAATATGGAAAATATCCTTTGGTAGTAGAAGGATATAATAATGCATGCCAGTTTGTCATGAACTCTAGGAGTAATGGTGTCTTGTGATATATTTTCCTAATAAGAAAATGTGTTGTTTTTATGGATTGTCTTGGTCTTCTTCTGAATCTTAGTTGGGTGTTTTATATATGAAATTGAATTGGAAGTTGAATGGATGCATATATTTTAATCTAAGTTAGCTATTGAAAATAAATATGATTCCTGCAATTTCATTTCATATTAATAACAATACAACTATAAAAGATATAAATATTGAAAAGTATAATTAAAACAACATTGACACATCCAAGTCAGACTTAAGTCTATAAGGGAGTTAGTGTCTGTCAAGGCTTGACTACATAGGTACCTTTTTTCTTATAAAGCCAATCCTTTGACTATATGTCTTAATATGACATTAGTTGAGAAATTCAGGTTGGGGATGGGACTGAAACCCCTTCTTATTCATAGGCAGTAGCAACCCAACCCAAAAGAGTGGAGATCTCACGAATTGGGTTCATTGTGGTAATAACAAGCTGTCAGGTGAATTGATGACACTATGTAAATTTATCTTTGATGCTCCATGCATCTGTGTCTCTCTCCCCTGAAAACTTGTTTAGTGTCATAAGCTGTAAGTTAGTAAGATATTAGTCTCTGAATGGAGTCAACTCCTAGGACAAGATGCTAGCAGTACATCCTTAGAGACTCCAACTAAGTGATAGATGTTGTGGTTGCCACAACAAGGAATAGGGTTGTTTTGTATATCAATCATGATTCCCTGATTAGGATGCATGGCCTTTAATGCATCATTTTACTTATTTACTGCCATGTATTTATTATGTTGTTACCAATCGATACTCTTGCAACCAATGTTCAAGTTCAAGACTTTAGTTCGCTTAGTTCCTGTGGGAGTCTACGTTGGATAACTCAGGTAGATTCAAACTGAAAGGTATCTACTGAAAGCATAGTATGGAGGACTGTTTAGAAGGGCACTACACATTGGACTTTGTGGGGGATTGTTGGATATATAGCTTTTGTAGTTATTATTTAGCATGGTTAAGCCCAATGTAGTGCAGCCAGTACATAATGGAAAGGAACGTAAGTTACTCTTTTTGTATAAAAGGATAATTACATTATTAGTTATTGATTTAATTAATTGTATCTTTCAGAAATGGTTCAACAACTTTCTGTTATGTGACTAAGAGATGAAGTTAATTATTTATATAATTAATGGTCTTCTTTCCTTAATGGTAAAGATATGTATGTTTCATACACAAGAGTGATTGAGTGATCGTGTCCATCTAGGATTAGGACGTGGGGCATGAAAGGGTTATAAAAAGGGAAACATGTCATTAGGGTTGGACACACAATGAATTCAACCTCTCTCTGCATAATGCACATCCGTCAGCCGCCGTTTGCAAGAGACCAGAGATGTGTCCCTTTGACAAAGTGTTTCTCTTCTTTCCCTTCGCTCGTCTGAATTGCTGCTTCGTGCAGACTTGTCTTCAGAACAAATCGAGCATTTGGAAAAGTTGTCTCATGGAGATCCTTCTCATGAACGAGACGAATAACGTCGTCCTTCTATTCCTTTAACACGATCTATCTGGGTGGTGGTACCTGCGATTGCTGGGCTGTAATGGTGGTGCAAATGTTTCAACGTCAAATTTATGTGTCGGAAGAGCAACGTTAAATTCAAGCAGACATGCAGAGGAATGCGATGTCTAGTGTTAGCCAGATGAGTCGAACGATGTGAAGTCATCTATTACATGACAGCCAAACAACGTGACGTTAGTCATCAATGTAACAAGCAAGGCTATCAACGTCTAACAATAGTGAGATTAGACAAACGACTTGGCGTCAAACGTTAGCGAGACGAGCCAAGGATATAGACTTTGCTGCATTCTTAATGACTGGATGGACTGGAAGAACATCGTTTATCCGAAAGATTGCAAGGCAGATTTCTGTAAGTATATATGTATATAAATATATGTGTCTTGTTTCTCAATGGGACGACCCGGTCAGGAGTTTCTTACTAATTTATTGATGTTCTCCTACAATGTTTTATTCTTGTATATCTTATCTTGATTTACCTGCAATAGTTAATTTTTTGCAACTGTTTGTTGTTGCATGTAACGATGTTTACACCTAAATTATCTAACTCCTTGCCCTAGTCTAGCTATGGCTTGGGGAGAGGGGGTGAGTCCCCTCCCGATCAGCCATAGGAAATTCACGGCGTTGTGGCGTGAGAAGGGTGAAGCGGAGGTAAGGGAAGGACATAACGAAAAGACACAAATACCCCTCTGTGTGTGTATGACACCCGAGAGGCACCAGAATCTTTTCTCACGAATTAAAAAGGGTGCCCAATATATAAAAGAGTCACTGACATGTCAAGCCCTAATTGGCTCAGTTAATCTAATCTTGCAAAAATCATAGAAATTGCTACGATGCTCAGAATAAGACAAGTTATATATGAAAATTGATTAGAAAAACGTGAGGAATGCAATCAAAATATTATTAGAACCCGATTTCTCTTGTTATTTCAAAAGTGTCTAAAGTGATCATATAATGCATTGAACTTTGATTAAAAACCCTAATTGTGTTTGGAGATCAAATCTAAGATTCTTAATGGGTTAATTCAAGTATTAATAAACTGTTAAAAAATAAAGTGAGGTTTGAATCTGATTTAGATAATGTTTGGCTTGTTTTAGGGTTTTAATGCATTTATCCATGATAATGCATGTAGAAACCCTAATCTAGGGTAAAGAAGATGATTAACTTGAATAATTTGAATTATTTGGAAATAGGTTGATAATTGTTGATCCTAAGCCTGTTAGGAGAGATAGAACAGGTTAATGTGTAGTTTTACTATTTTAGGGTTGGTGGTAGAAAAAGTAACAATGAACCCCTAAGTGAAAGTGAAACCCTAAAAGTAGGTAGGAAACCCAAGGGAGCAAGTTTGATTAAATAAATCTTGATAATATGAATAGTGAGTAGATTATATGGTTATTTCAGGATCCTTGCTGTGAGAATTGCTTGCTTGCCTGGATTTCTTTCTTGCTTGAATTATTGCTAGCGTGATTCGGCTGAACATGTATGTAGTTATTTATGAATAATCAATTTAGTTTCATAGCATGTTCTTGAACGTTTGATTGATTGGATGCAATCTAAACTATTGAGTGTTTATTTATGCAATCCTATAAAGTCACTACGATTATCACAATTTAGTATATATGTGTATTCTTGAACTTACATGCTACCCTGATGTACGATGCATGACCAAGCCTCGGAGGGAAGGTCTATTCGGTCAAGCCCTAGAGGGAAGACCATTGGGCACCGAGAGGTGACCCCAGGCACCAAGCTCATGATGGAGAAGGTGGCCTTATGTCCCTTGCAAGGACAAAACCCTAGAGAGGGTGATGCAAGGTTAGGGAAAAAGTGGTTGAGAATGTCACATTGAAAATGTAACTTTGGATTGTTAATAACTTATTTGTGATAATTAGGTTGTTAGCAATTATTTGTGAAATTGTGATTGTTCCCCAAATATCAGTATAGAAATATACCAATCAACATTTTGTTTGTTAGTGTGTTAGGTACAATCATTGAAAAGGACAAATAGTAAACTGAAACATTTGAAGGTACAAATAATCAATTCAACGAGGATTAAATAGATAGAATCCAACTGTGGATAGAAGTCTAGAAATCTGAAATTTTTACAAGGTATCAAGAGATTTATTTTATTCCATCTTTTTAGTTTAGTTTTAGTATAATTTGATAATTATTATTGATTAAATGTCAAACCACTGATCCGAAAATATTGGGATAATGTCTCTGACCTTGTAGTCTCCCTTAATTGGGGGTTACTGGGGGACAGGGTCATTACAAGAATCTCCAATAAGGAAGATCCTAGAATATTGACCTCTTCTTATATAAATATTTATCACATGTGAGAGTACGACTACCTGATCTCTTTATTAAATTCATTGACAATATCTTTCACCCTTTCATATACAACATTTCCTGATATAGGTTTAGGACCACTTAATTCCTTAGTTGATCCATTAAAGGTTTTGTGTTGCTTTCGATAAGGATGCACTTGTGGGAGAACTCTTCGATGACCAAGATATATGATTTTACCACCATGTTTCAATCGGATTGAATCAGTATTTTCCTCACAAATAGGATATGCTTTGTATCCTTTTATGCTATATACAGAAACATTTCCATAATCTAGAAAGTCATTAATCGTACAAAACAACATAAAACACAAACTAAAGATTTCTTGACGTGAAGCATCATATGTCATATCACCTTCTTCCCATAGTTTCATTAGGTCATCAATTAGAGATTGAAGGTAAACATCAATATCATTTCGAGGTTGCTTGGGCCCTGGTATCAATATTGACAACATGATATACTTATTTTTCATACACAATCAAGGTGGAAGATTGTATATAACAATCATAATAGGCCAAGTGCTATGTTGGTTTCTTAATATACCATAAGGATTCATTCCATCTGTATAGAGTATAACAAATCAATTTTCTTCAATTGTGGTGAATCAGATGTGTATCATAGGATGCCATCATCATTATCCTTTAACTCCCCATGCCAAGACAAATTTCACACATCTTCAGTATTAGCAAATAATCATTGAAATCATGGTATTATTGGTAGATACCACATCATGTTCGTAGGAGAGCCATTCTTAGCCTTACCTAAATGTGCGGTCTTATACCTTGACGCACCACATTTTGGACAATTTATCAAATTACTATAGTTCTTCTGATATAACACACAATCATTTGGACATTCATGAATCTTCTTAGCCTTCATTCCCATTGGGCACATTATCTTCTTTTCTTCATATGTTGACATTGGAAGCTCATTTCCTTTAGGAAGAATTTCCTTTAACAAAGATAACAGTGAAGTGAAGCTCTTATCACTCCACTTATTTTGAGCTTTAAGAGTATATAATCACATCACAACACTCAACCTCATGAACTTAGTACGACCCATATATAACGGTCTTTCAGCATCATGGACAACATTTGCAAATAAAGAAGGTGGATCAATGAAAACGTCCCGATAACTACGTAGCATCTTATCAATCATATCATCTTGAATCGGTTCATCATTGACATTATCATCATTATCTATATCTTCTATGAAAGAACTATTAGTATCGACATTTTCTGATCCATAATTAAATTTCTTTCCATGCCAATACCATTCATTATAACCTTGTATGATCCCATTTCATATGACATGATTTTTAATTTCCTCAACAGTATCAACTTTCAAATTGTTACCACAATTTATACATGGAAAATAGAAACTATATGTAGGTAGTTTCCTATGTTCCTCAGTAAACCTGATAAATTCATCAAGACCTTTGGAAAACTCTGGACTGTAATGGTTCTTGATAGACATCCAACTTCGATCCATTTTCTAGATCACATTAACATTAATTATAAAACTAAGCATTCAATATGGATACTATAAGTTGTAACTTTTTATTGATAGTAAGTTAATTAGTTTATACTAAAGTGTACCACCTATCCCATGTGTATAATGTATGTTTAGTTTTCAAGAAAATTTCAGCTGCATTTCCCCTATGTTCTCCAAGTACATCGACGTAAATGACAAATAACCACCCACATATGTACCCAAAGAACAACTGAGGAAATACTACCAAAAAAGTCCCAGACTGGGGACTATCCAAAATTTACTCGTATTGAGTAAATTTTGAACAGGTTTCTAATTTAGTATATAAATGTATTGTTGTCATATTTATATAGTAAGTTAAACATCATGCATCAATGAGCTCATCTATAAACCCTATTGTGTCAATCTGGGACTACACAACATCTACTCTCATGATTCTAGAATGTATACAATGATTACATATTTGACTGATAATAAAATGTAGATATAAAAGAATACATGTTTTTATTGGGTTGCTAGTCAAATAAAAAGGAGAAATAATGTAACTAACCTGAGCCGTCGAGATGAAAATGAGAGAAGACAACAGTCTATGAATCTTGGTTGATGGTGAAGAACAGAGAAAACAATGAAGGGGTAGCTTTGGCAGGCAGAGGAAGTAGACAACTAGGATGGAGGACAGTGTTGAAAGAGCCACTTCAACATTTGGCCTTCATGACAGGTGTAGATATCTGACTTCATAGAGGAGGGAGAAGAGGATGCCATGGGAGCTCAGCAGCATGGGTAGTGGAAGGCCAATGTCAAGGAGAAAGAGACGATATCGATGAGTGTGTTGGAGTGTCGACTTCTGGGAGCAAGAGGATGACAACGTGGTGTAGGTAGTAGACGAGTTCTGCGAGCACTAAAAATGGACAACGACAAGTTCTCCTTCCTCGTCAGGGGCAATATATGATGGGCGGTGGGGTTCTTGTGATGGTAGACAAAAATGAGAGCCTTGAACCACCGATGATAGAGGAAGATTGATGGAAAAAGATAACCACAAACCGAAGAGCGACGAAGATCACCGGTTGGAGACCACCGACAGGGACAGAAACCCCAATAGAGCCAAAGATCACAACCTAGAAAGAGCAACCCTGAGGGAGGTAGAAAACCTGATACAACACGGAGAGTGGATGATTAAACTAGATGTAATAGGCTATAGGGTTGGTTGGGTGGTCAAAACCGACCCAAGAAGAAAACTGGTACCTGAAATTTTGGACCAAAAGTCCTACAAGGTCAGTTGTTAAGAAAGACTGACTCAACAGGTCTGTAGGTACTGAGACTCTAATGGGTAGCTTTAGATCAAAACCCGACCTTATAAAAATATTTTAGGGACACATTTACAAGTTCAGTTTTGGCTACATAACTGACCTTATAGATTACATAGCCAGGACAGTTCTTTACAAACATGCCGACCCTATAGCTCGATACTTATTGAGTCAGTTTAATTTTTTAAAACACACACTAAATTGTTTTGGAGGGAAGGCATAATGGAGCATTTTCTGAATGGGAAACTTGTTGGGTCAGTTTTGAGATAAAATCGATGTTATGTTTATGTGTGTGAGATTTTGGTGTGAAATTTGATTTCGTAGGTCTTTTGTAGTGCTGATCAGATTTTGTAAAATTGACGTTGTACATCAACCAATACCTGAGTTTCTTCCTAATGACTTATTTCTTCAGTTTCCTTTAAAGAAATGATACCAATAGCTTATTAGGTCAGTTTTTCTAGTAAAAGTGAAGCTTTCGGCAGCGACATTATTGGTCAAAAAGGTAGTAGTGCAAGAAAAGGATCTTGACCATCCACATGGCACACAAATCATATACCTATAGAGAATGTTTCTCAGACCCCACCCCACTCTAGTGGTACAAGTATTATCCAAGATAGGATAAGAGTATTGACATATTCTTCGCTTGGAGTGACAGGCCTCTATAGAGAGAGTGATTGAACTCTCAAGGTTCTTGAGAAATCGACTTGCTTAGTTGTCTTGAGTAACTAACCTCTCTAACAAAAGTGATCGATCTCTTCTAGGAGAGTAGTGACCATTCACCAGTGACTCAACAATGATTGAACTCCATGTGCTTGACCACTCTGTGATTGAAATAGGTGATTAACCTCTAAAAGTCAAGGGAAATAACTCCCTACTAACATCAATCAACCTCTTCACTGAACTGCCATCCATCTAGCAACCTCGATTTAGAAATAATCAACCTCCAGCCTATAAGGTTGATCGACCTCCATTCAATTGACCTAACAAGTTCTCTCATGCCTATAGTGATGTCTAAGATTACCCCTCCACTTCTATTGGTTGTAAGAATCTTGCTATGAGGAGTGAGATGTCCTTCCACTCAAATGTAGGGAGTATCCCCACTATCGATATTATGCCATTTATTTTGATGTTCCATTGCTTGTTTGAACCTCATTTAAGTAATTTCTAATCATTTAATGCATGCTTTGTAGATTCATCACCCACATTATGTGAATTGTTATAATATGAGACCGATAGAAATTTGACAATTCAAACTTAAATGTTAGTTAGATTTGATTGATATTCTGATGAGAACTTCACATTGGAAACCTCCATAGTGGTGTTTACATGGTCTGTAAGTAATAAGACATTGAGCTTACGGTGATACTCAATTATGCAAGTCCTTCATGCCAAAAGGATGGGATTTGCATAGACACAACTAAATATTTGTATAGGCCTTGATATTAGATAGATACTTAGATGAGAGTATTATGGTGAAATCGGAGTCCACCCTAATGTTTTCCATCCTTAATGTAGGTATGCTTTTAACTCAAAGTTTTACTCTAGTTTCAATTAGTTCAATTCAATCCAATCAAATTGTTGGTTTTAAATATTAGTCGTAATCCAATTTGAAAAAATATAGCACAGTTCTTAATAAGGTTGTCCCTTCAGATTTGATCTTGAAGTATATTGTGCTAAGACCCATCACTTGATGTTAGTGTTATTGCACATGGTTTATGTAAAATAACTCAAGGATTTATTTCCCAGGGTGAATTTTCTTTGCATGATAAAAGCCAAATCAATTGGTTGAGTGACCGAAGATCAGCACACACAATATGGTGGAATTACCAGTCAATCAACTAAGCACCAACCACTAATAAATAGGGTGACTTGATCGGATGTGTAATAATTTGACTGGCATGTCCCATCTAATCGATTTACTAGACTATCTAGTGGATTGCTGGCATGTCCATGAATAGTCGTGTTAAAGGCATGTGTTGGCTTTTCATTTCTTGGGTTCTTTTTAGAAACCCACCTCTCTAACTCCCCTATTTAGAGGGGGATGACGGCCAAGATTTTGGTTACATAATTTGACTAATGAAAACATTATCCATCATTTCCTACAAGACAGAGAGAAGGACAAAGAGTTCAACCCTATCATGTTGCCAATAAAAAGGTTGCTCCTTCCCCTACAATTCATGCAGTGTGACATGAATTCCCACTATCAGGGTGCAATTATGTTAGGAGGATGTTGTGAACTATTTATTGAGCATTGTAATCATGAGAGATGCACATCACCATGATCGAATTTCATTTGAATTGATCCAGAACAAGGTATATCATGTGCCTAGGTTTCCTAATACATCATTTCTAAGGAGATCTTGTAAAAATATATGCACAAAATTGTATAAAACATTTGTTTCTTATGCTACATTTGTCATTCTCAATTTTCCAATAGACACATGGGTAGAGGTTTACAAATTCTATTTAGAAATTGTTATGAAAAACATGATAATATCCATTTTATATCTAGGTTAATATAGTTGGTAGTCATAAGGTCTTGGGATTTACCTTAAAACTTATATGACAAGTCACTCATGAGTGGGCATATGATCCAGATGGGCTAAGGTGTAAGAATAAAATATATATTAAAACATAGTAGTTTGATTCACAACTTCTCATATTGTAGTATAAGGCAATAATTATTATGGATATCACAATTATATATATTTTTTTGTATGAATGGTCTAGGTTTTAAAATTTCATATTTAAATACAAATGTATTTGTTAAGCATATTAACATTCTTTCTAATAATAGCACACTCCCAAACTATTCATACTATTCTAAAATATCTAATTAGATTCAACTAATTGTATTATTGAATTAGTTATGCACATATCATGTAGCTCCACTGTTACAACCGCAATTTTGGGTTCATTTGGTGAGAAATGTAATTTCTCATATTAAAGATATTTGAACAACAAACGATATAATTTGTTTGGAATAAGTGGATTTCGTTTACAATAGCCTTGATGATTGTGTTGTGGGCTTTATTGGCTATTGGGCACAAATAACAAGAAAATTCAATTAGTGAATGAATAATTGAATATTTGAGAAAAGAAAAATGTGGAAACCTCCATAAGGCAAATCCAAAGAGGGATTTCGTGCCTCTTGGGTTCCAAGGAGTCCAAAGTTGCATAAAGAGTGCAATAAGAAAAGAAAAGATCAATTAAGTATTTCTTTATTAAGAAAGAAATTGAAAATATTGATGAAATGTGGAAAATAAGTGAAACGAGGTATAATGAGTAATCCTTGGTGGAATTTCATATCCCAAGGATTCCTAATGTTGAAAGGAATACCAATGAGGAAATAAAAGAGAAATAAAGAGAAATCCTCAAAAAGAAATATTTTAATGAGAAATAAACCAGATAATGTGAAATAATGCATACTGATGCATTTAAGGATAATGAGTATTCCTTATAAAGGGATTTCGAATTATTAGAGTTTCTTGGGATCCAATGAGTCCCAATGAATAAAGAGTAAAGAGAAAATACCTATAAAAGAAAATAAGAGAATAATGTAATACATTATTAATGGATTATGTGGTATTTCTAAAAAGAAAGTATTTTCTAATAAAGGAAAATAGGATTTCGTGATCAATGAATTAAAAGCAAAGACTTAAGAGAATAAGGGAAGGAATTTTCACATTCCTAAATATCCAAGTAATAAAGAAAGTAAAAAAGATAGGGATGAGGGAGAAGATTACTTCTCATTAAAGGAATTGGTTTCATAGTTGGAAAAGGTCTCTTTGAGTCATAGATAAGACAACCTAGGGCTTCGTTTCTCACCCCTATATAAAGGGGTAGAGCCCAGGGTCGAAACCAAGGTGATTCCATGCACCCTTCCCTCTCCCGTTATTCTTGTTTTTGTCCACAAACCCTAGCCATGAGGGTGACCGTTTCCATGGGCCCGAGGAGCGGCAGTGGGTCTCGAAGGAGGCGCAAAGCTCCTGAGATAACCCTAGAAGGTTTGGTTATCCTCTCCGTGCTTTCGTCCTTGCGCAACTCACGGTCGAAGGTCTATAACTCGCAGCAGGTCACAGACTTGGCATACTCAGGAACATCCACCCCGACCATGAACCGAGGGTTCCCCGTGTACACCAAGGTGTAGCGGAGGCAGGGGAAGCATTCCCGGTGGCCGCCGAGGTCGGGGGTGGAGAGGAGCAACTGCAGCTTGCTGCAGTTCGGCACCAAGATAATCTTCCCGAGGTTGAAGACAACCTAAAGCGCGTTGGACCGTTCTGCCCTTCACGGGCTAAAGAGTCAGCCAAATTAACCAGGGGCACGATTGTCATTTCGAAATGTTTACAAAGCAAGGAGCAACGTTGCATGGGAGATGCCTACGTGGAAGCCCCCCATTGGCCCAAAGTAAGGGTTTTTGCTAAATTCATAACTAATGATTCGTAGCTCGGATTAGCACGCATAAAATATGAAAGTTTCTCAGAAAAACAAGGGGAATCCATTAAAAATATAATTGAAGCCTGATTCCTCTTTAAATTCGAAAAGTAGTGTAATTTATCAACTTTAATGTATTAATGCTTAAAGAACCCTATTTTGAGTTGATTAATTTATATAATAGGGTTTAATGAATGATTAAAGTTGATATTAGCCTGTTAATGATAAAAAGGAACATTAGGGACAAAAAGAAAGAACTTTTCATATAATTAGTTAATTTAGAGTTTCATGTGCATGTATATACTTTAATGGGCCTTGAAACCCTAATGTTGGTAATTAGGACTACTAATGGCTTTAATTATTTGATTTCATGTATAGAACTGAGTTTTCATGGTTATAAGCTATTTCTAGCATTAAAGTTCCTAATAAATACCCTAAATATAGTAATTAGGGTTTTCTCATGAATAAAAGGTGGAATTAATGGCAAATCGAGTTCAGATGTGAATTGGACCATGATGAACTATGAATTGATGATAAATGCGTATAATGATCTTGCCATGGATTAAAAGGATAAAAATGGTAGCTTTAATGTAAAAGAGGCTTAATGGACATATTTAATGGTTAAATATGCCTTTAATCCGAAAATGAGGATTAGATGTTGAAATAATTAGGGTTGGTCATTAATTGCGTTAAATTAGGGTTTGAAATAGTAAAAGATGAAGGGAAACCCTAACTGCAATGGAAACCCTAAAAGTGGACTAGAAACGCTAGGAAGCAAGCTAGATTTAATAGATTTGGATGACATGAGTAATAAAAGGTAATTGTATAATTGTTTCATGATCTTATTGAATGCTTGTTTGCCTATTGTTGATTGGATTATTTCTATCTCACATCAGCTTGACATGTATGTGGTTAATTATGATTAATCGTGTTAGTTTCCCGAGGGTTTTCCGAATGTTTCCTTTCATTGAATGTAATCTAAACAGTTTGGATGTTCATACTGCAATTATAAAGTCACTATGGCTATCACAGTTATATATACATATGAATCCTCGCACCTACATGCCACCCTGATGGAAGATGCCATAAAGGTCAGGCCGAAGAGGGTAGACCCGTGATCACCGTGAGAGGTGACTCCCAGACACCAAGATCGGGAATGAGAAGGTGGTATGTGATGCATGACTATGGAGCACCGTGAGAGGTGACTCTCAGGCACCAAGCTCGGGATTGAGAAGGTGACCTTAAGTCAATGGCAAAAGAGAAATCCTACAGGGGTATGCCAGGGTTAGGGAAAAAGCGGTGGAGAATGACACATTGAAAATGTAAAGTGGCTTGTTAAATAATTTGATTGTGATTATTAAATTGTTAGCCATATTTGCAAATTTTTGGTTGTTCCCACATACCAGTATATTTCTATATACTGACTGACGTTTTGTTTGTCGGCATTTTAGGAACAACAATCGAAGGAAAAAATAGTAAAGTGACACATTGTGGAAATAAGAAATAAAGTGCAAGGAGGATTAGATAGAATAATTCAAGCTCTGGATAGATAGATTTCCAAAGTTTTCAAAGGTAAGTAAAGTTTTAATTTTATACCAAATTTCAGTTAGTTAGTTAGTGGAATTTCAGAATTATTATTGATTAATTGTCAAACCTTTGATCTTGTTAATTGAATAACGGCTCTGACCTTTGAGTCTCCCTTAATTGGGGGTTACTGGGAGGCGGGGTCGTTACATCCACTCTATATAAATGAATTTTATAGGTCATGAAAAAGAAACATAAACATCCACTAATAGCAAATTGGAATAGTAGTTGTCCAAAATAGGTTGTCAAAGTAAAATCATTTTTTTCTTATAGTTTCTTTCTTACTGTTAGTCATGGTTTTGGGAGTATTATATAATGTCTGGATTCTCAGGAGCTTATGGTAATAATTATCACTCTAGATTTTTCTATTGTTTTTTATGTATGCATGATTTGATCACTTCTAATAATACATATAATTTTGTATTTTTGTAAGAAATTTTAGCTATGAAGAGTTAAATTAAATTTTAGCATTCGAACAAAACTTCATGTTTCAAATATGAATATTTGCGTGCTTGGATACAAAAGAAAAAATTTACACATGTTTGAAATTATTAGATTAGTTTCCATTGAGCACCATAAGTGGATGTATTAATCTTGAGGTTATGTAGAACCCTGTGGTTGATAGTCCACACACTAAGTTGGGTTTCAAGTGAAACAATTCACATATTCAAATAATGTTGTGTATACTTACACTTGCATCAAAACAAAGAAGTTCCTTATTTTCTTTGGATACCTAATACCAAATATGAATGTACAATGGTACAACATGAGAAATTTTATCCATGTAATGCCAAAAAGTAATAGCATTTTCCCCTATAGGTCTAGTTTCTCATCAAAGTTGATGAGAATGTTTGCACTCTTCTCCTTTACTTCCTACAACTTTTAAATGTCACACATTTGAGTATGTACTCTTATTGGTGTTACTATAGTAGCTAAATTACATTCTCCAATTATCTCTACATGGTCGTCAATCTCATAATTTCTGTGAGAACCCGTTACACTAAACGAGATTACTCAAAACATAAAGAATAATAAATCACTAATTAATCTCATACCCAAAAATATCAGTAAATTAAAACTAATTTTAACGTCTGCACTTGCTCAGAAACATTTGCATAAGAGTCCAACATGCCAAGAATTTGATACAAATTGTTCTATCACCTTAGCTATAATATATATGCACAAGAGAACAATATTCATATATGCCACACAAACAAGCATTAATATGTTAACAAAAGTCTGCTTCGTTTGAAACACCTTATACAAACTTTTCCTGCCCAGAACTGAGAGTACAGGGACGACTCTAGGACGCACTAGACATCTAATCAACTTTGTCAAAGATTCATTATTGTAGTTCCTCTTTACTTCCACGGTTCTTTTTGTCGTAAATGCCGATTACTAAAAAAATATGGTGAACCACAAGGGTGAGACTCATGTCCCAGCAAGAGATATAACCTCCAACAACCTTTATTGATTACCACATTTTAAGTAATTAAATAGTTAAGCAGTTTAATCAGATATAAAAAATAAGCTCAGCAACACTGATGATTAACAAATTACATAAATGAGTAGATAATAACTATCATCATTAGCCAGACTATCGTCCTTTATCTTTTTGACAATATAAGCAATTCAGTAGCATATGCATATCTAGCATCATGAGCAAGTCTAGTAACATAGAATATCCACCTTCATGTTTGCAGTGAATCCACATGTACCAAGTGGAAATGATCCACTTGAAAGATATTACCTAGAAAGGAAAGACACAAAGGGAAACACACTTCCCATACCATAGTATTATTTTTCAAGGGTCACTAGAAAAAAGGTAACCAATTCCATTTTCATTATGCAGGTTACAACTTCTTATGTATCATTTTACCTTTTTCATTTTGGGTTCCTTTCCATTAGCATAGGAATCATCAGGATTAAAATATCTCATTACTCCTTCCTTAATGACTATTTATCACACTTGGGTATGTTCTCTTATTTTATTATATTTTTCAACCACTTATCAACAAGTAAATCATCATATTCTTCATTTTCTTCATTAAACATGGATCATCTCTTAATTTCTTTCACATGCCATGCTAAGTTTTATTAACACTTTCTTACACACATATGTTTGTCTGAGATTAACTCAAGTTCCACCTTATTTCTTTGTCATTGTTCTCATTTATCTTCTCATTTTATACTTATCATTGGAGTTATCTCCATCTTATGTGGATTTCATACCTTGAATCACTTTATAAGCATAGACTTATCTGTCTTTTACTTTATTATCTTCATGAATCAAACCTTCAAGAACTCCTCTTTTTCTTATTTGTATTCAGATTTAGATACCATGGTGTTGTATCTTTCTCTTATAGTTACCAAACATTCAAGTTTTGATTGATAATGATGCAATTCTCATCTTCTTTAGGGTAGGATTGAGATATTCCCACCATGATTTCTTATTCATTATGCTCCTTAGATTGTATCAAAATGACTACTTGATCAGAGTAATCAGAAAGATAACAATTTAAGAGTTCCATAATTACCTTTCTTCAATAATTTAATACCTGGCCATGGCACCCAAATACTGAGATTAGGCAGTATGCACCATATTTTTATGTCATATTTATAATTTAGACATCATCCTAGCCCTAAGTCCTAGTGTCCATGTAGACTCAGTGAACCTAAAGCTCTGATACCAACCCATGAGAACTCGTTACACTAAATGAGATTACTCAAAACATAAAACGCAATCAATCACTAATTAATCCCAAACCCAAAAATATGGGTAAATTAAAATCGATTTCAACGTCAGCACCTGCTCAAAAACATTTGCATAAGAGTCCAACATATTTCTTTTATCCATACTATGCCAAGAATTTGATACAAATTGTTCTATCACCTTAGCTACAATATATATGCACATGAGAACAATATTCATATATGCCATACAAACAAGCATTAATATGCTAAAAAAGTTTGATTCATTTGAAACACCATATACAAACTTTTCCTACCCAGACCTGAGAGTACAAGGATGACTCTAGGACATACTAGACATCTAATCAACTTTAACAATGATTCATTATTGTAGTTCCTCTTTACTTCCACGATTTTGTTGTCATCACTGCCGATTACCAATAAAAATGTGGCAAACCACATGGGTGAGGCCCATGTCCCAACAAGAGATATAACCTCCAACAACCTTTATTGATTACCACATTTTTAAGTAATTAAACAGTTAAGCAGTTTAATCAGATACAACAAATAAGCTCAACATCATTGATGATTAACAAATTACATAAATGAGCAGATAATAACTATCATCATTAGCCTGACTATCATCCTTTATCTTGTTGACCATATAAGCAATTCAGTAGCATATGCATATCTAGCATCATGACCAAGTATAGTAATATAGAATATATATCATTAAGAATAAGTCTAGCCACATAAGCATAGATAACAACATTAGCATGTCTAATAGGTTGAACATATCCACATCATTAAAAGAGCTAACAACATAAGCACAACTATCTGGTTAAGCATGATTAGCAGTATATGCATCTCTAGTTACAAAACATGGACAACAATATTAAACATAGCTAGCAACATCTTAACCATCAGTGTCAGTATATGTAACAACATAAGCATGTTTACAACATGATCATAACTACAACATAAGCATATCTATACATGATCTCAGTGAAAAGAAAGCAAATAAGGGTTTTCATCCAATATGAAGTGTTCTGTATAACCTTAAACAGATATGCTACACGACTGTCTTACATTTTTTATTATGCCCCGGGGAATTTGAATTGTACCATTCAAAATCCAACCAACCCATGTGAAGGGCTATTCGGTTCTATATAAGATCTAGGAGTGTCGGTATCCTAAGATCTCTTCCCCTCGGTCAGTACGAGTAAAAAGGCAGTGACACATCAGTCAAAGCTTCCACCACAGTGACATATAGTCAAGCTGATAACCACTAGTCCGACCTTGGTACAGGTCATGACACTAGAAACCAGGGTATTCAAACCCAATCACTGAAGTACAACTGCAGTTGCCCTCTAATCACATCATGTTATAATCACCGAGACACGACCGCAGCCGTTCTCAATCACATCAGATGTATGAGGCATGACCATAGCCAACCTCCACAATTTGCATTATGGATGACAAGGATATATCCTCAACCTGCCACCCCTACATACTCAACAGTATTCTCTCCGAGTTTCCTTTAGGAATACTCGTTTAACCATCGAGCAAGTTCTGACACTGAAGATGGTTCTACGGCACAGGGCACTACATGATTAGAGTTGCACTTGATTAGTTATGCCAATTGGGTGAATTAAGGTTGCATAAAACAAGTAGACATACAAACCCTAATTCATTTCTAGCAAGCATATAAATATCAACACTTAAAAAGATATAAAATGTATGAAGCATAATTTCTCATCTCATCATCACATGGTACTATTCACTTGCCATTCATGATACTACACAAGTCCTCATATTAACACAAGATATAAATCCTTTTCACAATATCATAAGGTATCAATCCTTATCAACATAAGAGGATTACACCTCATTCAGTGCTCAACCATGCCCAAAGGTCATTAAGACCATCATACTATTCCTTGCAAGATCATCATTATCTTTCCATGCTTTATAACAAGGCTCAACAACATCACTTACACATAATACACCAGATCAACACAATCTTGCATTAATGAGCTAGGATATATTCATAAACAATCATAGAAGGGTTATATCAACATTAAGAACATTCCTTTATTACAACAACATGTAAGGAATCTAGATATGATTAACACTCATCATATTCATAATGCACATGTTCAATATAAGAAAGTATCATCCATGTGGCTATGATAACCACCAATTAACACATTAAGGTTATGATCATGTTAAGGAGGTTATTATACCATCATTCCATCATATAAGAATGTTAAACATGAATACTCATCTTTATCTAATTGCATTAGAGTTAGGTTCAACATGATAAATTATATCAATGTTACTAATCAGAACTTATACCCAAACCCTAACTCATAGGATCCCCATTAGATCATGGATGCATAAGGTGAAGAATCACCATCACATTCCATACTATTATCAAGTCTAAACCCACACATAAATCAAGGCGTAACCATCAGTTTATAGCATATTACGGTTTTAACAATAATAGAGTACTCCATGATTGTATTAGTCATTCAAGGACTATTTATATCCAAATACCATCATTTAGTTATATTAAAGTTAGGTATAACAATCTATACCTCATTAGGGTTACATATCAACACAATATGATTATCATCCCTTCTATTCATATGAGTGAATAGGTAATACTACCTCATTAAGGGTAACCCTCCATTTGTTCCATCCCAAATCACTATACCACAATGTCACCCAGAACCATTGGATGTTTAAAAGGTAAGACTATTGGTTACTTACATAGGTGAACACCTTGGATAAACCACCTATGAAGTCCTTGACTTATGATCTACAAAGAGTCACCATCTAACCCTAGACATCCCTTGATAATAAACACAAAATGTTCCATTGAGCGTAGGGGAAAACTCAGAATTGATTGTTTGTTTAAAACAAGCCATCCATTGTCAACAAGTAAGCTCCTTAAGTTGATCATATAAAGGAAACCATCTAAATAACATTAGTAGGAGTAACATATTACATTAGCTATCATTACACCTTAATGGAGGAATAAATAGTACATCTCAACCATTGGGTCAATTTCATATGTTAAAACCATCAATTACAGTATATGCCTGACCATTACATCAAGTAACCCAAGAAACCATTGGTTTAAGGCTTAATTGATGCTACACTACAATGCTTAACTTGCCATAGGTTGTAGAGACCTGATCCACCATATTTAGTGACCATTAAGGCACCATAGGTTGTTAGATCAACACTATATTCATTAATCAACATCAAATATTAAGCTAAGGTCAACATCAATAGGGTACTTAATGGTTGATCATTAAACTTCTAATTGATCCAAAACCTGACATAAGGGGGTGACCATAGGTTGTCACTATCATTTGACACCCTTGATCATGACCATGAGTTGTTATGAAGACAACACCATAGGGTTGTTGCAATGGTACCATCATTGGGTCATGGTTTATAGAAGCAATCATCTTTAAACCCTAAAATTGATCATTGTTTGATAGGTGCTTAGCACCAAAGGTTGTCAAACCAACCTGATCCAAGTCAAATTATACCTTATTAATAATGTACACATGATCACAGGTTCATCTAGAGCTAAAATTAGAACAGGGAACATTATAAAATCGAAATCCAAGTCAAGCATAGCTTTTTAGTGCACGAACCATCATTTTCAAGCAAGAACATGATCTAGAAAGCTTATAGTAAGCAATAAACGTGGAGCAAGTTATAAAACTTGCCTCTAATGAGAAGATAAAACCCCACACAGAAGAAATCTTGAGCATGTTGGGTAGAAAATCCAAGAGTAAGCTTTGAATTCGTCCATCTAGCACCTTTCTTCATCAAATGAGCAAACCCTAAGCATCAGGAGCAAGAAAGGTAGGGTTTTAGAGCTTTAGAGCAATTTCTACCATGGAACAATAAGGTTCCGACCTGGAGAAAGCTAGGAGGAAGGATAATAAATAAATATACGGAGGAAATAAGGGAATCTTACACTTTTAGGTCAAGATCACTAGAAGGAAGCTTTTTCAACCCTAAAATGAAGTCAATTTCAACCTTAGAGCCTTTCTCCAAGAAGATCCCCACTTTCTTCTTCCTTGGGTAGAAAAATTCGCATATGAACATAGGGATAACGAGGTTGGGAGAAGGAGGGAGGTGGTGGATAGAAAATGGCTCGTTTTGTTTCTTGGGGATAAGTATATGACACTTTAAGATAAAGAAAAAGAAAAAGAAAAGTTGAAGTTCTAGTATCTATCCAAGTGTCCATGGCCTTAATTTATTAAGAATATACAAGAACACACACAAGCAGCTCCCCCATCATCTGTATAGACCTGATTAGCTTTCTTTTGTCGAATTTCCCAGCCAATCAAATAATTCATTAGTTGATAGCTACTAAAGGTAGCTCATCCGTGAAGGGGCAAAACCGTAAAATACCCTTGGAGCAAACACCTTCAAACAAAGGTTTAAATAGGCATCCCATGGCTCAAACAGATCAAGAATGATGATATAATATTCAAGGAACATAATGCAAGTGATAAATTGCAAAGAAAACCTCTCAATTGGGTAAATTGCATAAAAGTCCAAAATGTGCATAAAATTACATAACTTGCTCAAATAGTGTCCTAATTGGACTAAATTTTAAACTTTAGCTTTTCTTATGATTTCAAAGCATATAAAAATGTTATATTAGAGTTATAAGCATTCAATTATGACACTTTAGCTTATTCAACTCATTAAGCAAGTTTAAGGGCCTTACAATTTCCTCCTAGGCTTCATGTCCTGAGTTGTCCATAACACGAGGTAATAAAAATGAAACAATAATACCAAAGCAAGTAGATAATTTAACAAAGAGGATGGAAACTTCATGATTGGGGCTACTGATGTTGTCAAAAACAATAACTTAAGCATGAAACCCATTTTGCAGATTTAACATGATAGTGGGGTGATAGTGAAAGGTCATAAGATATATGTGAAATAAGTTATAAATGTAAAATTGATCACCTTGGTCATGCTCAAGATATAATGAGTTGAAATGACATACAAAATATTATTGTAGAATATTATAGAAAGTCTTGCGGTCAAGAACAACATTAGTGAAGCTCATTCTCATTTTATAATCCAATATCAAAGGAAAATCCAACAAGACCGGCATGTGGAAATCAATGTCACTAAGAGGGACATGAACCTACATGCGAACAATGTAATGGATATAGTCAATCCAAAAACCCTGAAGGTGATTACACCTAAGTTATTCATTATTACAGATCTTCAATATCCAATATTGAGTTCGTAACTGAACCAAGAAAAAGAAACTTAAAGCAAAGAAACTAGAACAATTACCAAATCAAGTAATGTGTTTAAATATGTATAGATTAGTTAAATAAGAATCAAATTAAATATAGAATTTAAACTTGCATACCATAAACATTTGCAATTTTTGTTGCTCATCCACCATTATACCTTCCCATGGCTCATTATACGTAACACTCCTCATTGTAATATTCAACTTTAATACTATGCATGACACAAGAGAAAGGTACAAACTCCTAAAAAATTTCTCAATATTCATACACATTATTAAAATATTTTTCCCATAAAGAAAAAAGACCAAAATTGTATGCATGAGTGTATAGAAAAACTTGCAATATTATCATGTGCCAAGAAAAAGGATTCTTATTTCTCGAATAAGATTTTATGAAGTTACAACAGTGAAATCTAACTCATTTTCCTTTAGCCCTTTAATTTTTATCAATCCAACTGCATTAACACACAAAAACTCTGAATCTAGTGTATTCAAGTTCTCAAACATCTTAAATGACTCCATAATATGACATCCTCTATTGTCATGTCTAGATTTCCTTAGTAGTATCAAAGTACACTACTAATTCTTGTGAAATAACTCCAATGTTTTGCATGACACTCTTCTCATATAGACACCTAGTGTGGAATCAATATTTTTAGGAAATGGTATCCATTTTTAGATCATAGGAAAACCATTTCACATTCTGAGTACCATTATTTAGTATTTATAAGAGGTGACAAATTTTATTTTATCTAAACCACATGGTTGAAATGTGGTTATGTTCTCTTTATACACACACCTTTCTCATACATGGATGGAATTTTCAATTTAGAAATATGTAATCTAACACATATTTATTCACTTCATCCCAATTTTTTTAAAACATAAAACTATGCTTGTACCCATTAGTCATGAGATATTTTGATTACTCATGTTCCCACATTTTCTTTAAGTTCATTAATGTGGGGGATATTTTGGCTATTTGTTAGATCCAATTCTAAATAAAAACCCATTGCAAAAATTAATTACCTCCCTACCAGCATATCCTTCAATAATTTCACCTTTGCAATGACTACGGTTGCAAACATCCCTTTCAACAACACCCATATATCATTCATAAGGATACAAATAAAGCAAACATACAAGACCCAATATCCTCACCTTTCTGGCCAAGTGAATAACTAGTTGAATCATTATACAAAACATTAAGGTGTAAGAACATCTCAACCTGACTCACAGTAACACCCACTTCAACTTCCATCTTATCCAATTTTCTAATTGCAGTGATATTGATATACATTTCATTTAAGTATAAATAGATCATATATAATCTCACATTCTTTGTGAGTATAGATCCAATCATAATGGGTAATATAACTTGCATATAGGTATGGGAATAATGATATTTGAGACATTCTAGATTTAGATCTTTTATTGAGATTAATAAATGGATATTAGAAGAATAACCTTGAGGTATCCTTACATTGTCTAAACACTTACAAATTGAATTTCTTCTCTTATCTAGCCTATCTATAACAAGAAGGAGGTAGATATCTGCGTTGACCTCCCGTTGTCAACCAATATTTCCTTTCTTATACCTATTTCAACTAGAACCATTGTATACCTCACAACATCTTTAGTTGAACGCAATTTATGCAAAATTGTACTGATGTTGTTGTAAAATACATTTTTCTCGACATGAATAACATAAATGTACTACCTATTGTTAAGAAATCTCAATATGTAAGATCCCAAAAATTACACCTATTATTGTATAATAACTTGTCTGGTGAAGTAGTAGGAGGCACTTTACCATATTGATTTTTTATGTCATGCACATTTTCATAAATGTAGTTCTCATTTATGGTGTTGGGTGGTTTTTTTCTTGAATAAACCAATGAATGCTTTATAAAATACTTGGTTTCTGAGGGAACCACATGACCCAATGTTATCCTAAAAAACTTGGCATTATTTGACCTTTTAGTACTGTAGCATGAAAATTTCACATCAACTAGGACACCCAGACATGTGTATAATAACAATTGCATCATATTTTTCAACTCCAGTTGTAACAAGTTCAAAACATTTTCAACTAGTGGTTCATGACAAACATCAATGCCATTCCTAAATTATTGGGCCCATGATTACATTATGACAACATGTGATATTTGTGTTCACTACCATAAAAATAGGCTTGTTTTTGTTTGTAACAAGAGACCTCAGGCATCACTTACAAACTAACATCCGGGTGGGTGCTACAAAAAAATATTCTCTAATGTGGTTGAAGAACTGATGTAATGAAGTCTTTGAAAATTGTTTTCTGTTGGAATGCTGACATGATGTCAATTTCTTGTGATAGTTCTTAACCCATTATTGTCCTTCCATATGGTAGTAGACCATTAATTTTTACATTTTGCCTATGTGATAGAATATCTTTCATAGTGTTGGTTGTAAAACTTTTGAAATTGTTGGATTAGATATAATAGCTCCAACAGACGCGTCATGTATAGAATGAAACAAATAGCATTGCATGAAATCCCAACACCATTCAATAATTAATTAACACCAGAATGCATAGAATGGAAAAACAATCATTTGTTTCTTTCAAAAAAGGCTCACAATATCACTTAACCCATATCACATTGGATTGAACAGAATACCACAAGTTCACTACAACATATTTAATAGAATAATAGTTGTGTGCTTTGGAAAATGTGACACACCAACAAGTTGAACAAAATGTGTTGAACTAAAAACAAACCAATTTAGCACATCCCTTGAGTAATACACTTTGAATTTTAATAAAAATAGATAATATTAATATAATGTACACCATGACTTAAATAAATTTGTACATCTATTCATCAAATACCAAGTTGTACATGTTCAAATCTTAGATTAAGCTTCTCAAAGACCATCTATTGCTTAAATTAAATAGAGTTCATGTTGAGAAACTACAATTCCAAAATTCATTATGGTTGACTAAATGCAGTTGTTATTTTTTCAAGGATGAAATAAAAACTAAAAAATGATCTAATATAAGAACTAGAAACTATAGCATTGTAAGAAGATCGAAGTATGTGTTTACATTGACTATAGTATATTTCATTGACTTAGTTGAACATTTGTATTTACTATTGTGTGTAGGTTGGTACACTTTTTAAGGCATAAAAACCAATAGTGTATGTATGTTTTATAATGATATAAAAAATTAAATGCATATATATATATTAGTTTTAGAGATATATAATGGTGAAATGAATTCTTGAACTCCAAAATGTGGTCAAAAACCACTAGGGTCTAATTTATATACCAAACATTGTTTAGTACAAAACACTACCAAATATTAATGTGGAATGCTTGAAGTACACATTTATATATTAATAAACAAAGTTGGTATACATTTTTTTATAGAAGCGTGGATATACTAACATCGCAGCAAAACTAAATACTTGATGCACACATAAAAATAGCCAAGTGCATTGCCAAATATTCCAATTGTCACTATTTTTGGATTTATTCATTTTACATCATCTTAATCATAGAAAACCAAATCATCTACTCACATTTTTACGAAGGAAGGTCATTCTTGTCGATATCATCCTCATCATCCTGAACTTCATCATTAATTCTAGCAATAATTAATGATTATCTATCCACTTTGTGGCCACCTACAATACTTATGACATGTAGGTCAAAGGAAGAAAAATATATGGATTGATGTGTATTAAAAACAAAACCTACTTTATTGGAGGAGATAGAAAGAAGGATTGAAGATTGAGAAGAATTTGAAGGACCTCTTCATAGTCCATCCACTTATCCATCTAATCCTTTCCCATATAAGGACTATAGGGATTGCATAATAATCATGAAGCACAACACAACGGATATTTCTTCTAAGATGAAGTTTACACTTGTTTTGGCTAATTTATTCATACAACTGCCTCATTTGGTTGCATGATACATATAGTGTTGTTTATACTCATAAAAAAGTATGAACGCCCATGAGAACTATTAGACATTAGAGTACCATATACCCCTCAGAGGCTTTTGGGTTCTTCTCAAAATCCAATCCTACCTTTTGACTTCTTCTTTGATGAAGAAGGTTTTCTAAAACCCGCAAACCTACCAAAGTTTTTCATAATATTTATTAATTATACACATCTTTATCACTATAGGTGATTACAAATGGGTGATATTGGTATTCTTTATTATTGACTCTAACGATGGAATATATAGAAGATTGCATCTACAAGATCAACTCACCATCCATAAATTGGAAATCCTCTTAACTATTTTCTTGTTAGAAATGAGGATTTGTAGAAAAAAGCAGATTTAAAAAAATGACTTTTATTCCAAATTTTATTTCTTCTATATTGAGTATCCTATAACAAAAGAGGAAAATAGGCCTTGACTTGAAATTTTTAGTGGTGTCACATTCTATTTCAAGAAATATTTGTTTCTTATCTTATAGATCCAATAGTGAAGATTGGAAATTCAATTGTCAACTGTACACATAAATCATTCATGCCTTAAAAAAGTTTCACAAATGCAAAACCCAACTTTAATTTATGATCACTATAATGTAAAATTGTTTGGTAGATTAGACGTCAAAATTACATGGATTTCACATAGTCCCTAAGTCATTGGTGACAATGTATAGTCTAGGGTTCCCTTTAACTTATGAACATATGTTCATCAACAATTCACTTAAGAAAATGTAAAAAACTACACTTTAACATATTAATCCAAATTCGTTTGTTTCTAGAAACATTAGATCAAATTACACTACATAAGGTTATACTACATTAGCATATATTCCATTAGGTTTAAGTACTCTTTTCTCATTTATAAAAATAAATAATAAAGTAAATAATGTAACATAAAAAGATTATCTAACTAGAATTAAGTCAGGGTGGTGGTTGATCCAAAATGTTTTCAACATTGTAACAACTTGCATCCTCCATGTTCACCCTTGGTGTGTCCAATTTCCCACACAAGCAACTTCTCCCATGGGAAAAACCAATTATAATTAGGTAATCATTTTATAATCATTCAACTCAATTTATTAATCCATTGGTTAATATTTTCAGAATCCTATGATTCCCTAAAAATGTTTACAATATTTTTCATACAACACTAGTGACAACTAGTAAGAATAAAACACTAGGTCCTACTATATGGAGGAATTACTATCCACGTAGTGGAATTTATTCATTTAGATAGTCATGTCTTAAGATTAACAATTTTTTATGTCAACCTATTTGTGTCTACTTTAAATGATGATATCGAGTAACAATAGGTTTCCCATTGTTTGTATTTTCTTTTTGCATGTATGAAATGTGTTATTATTTGTCTCCCCTAGTTCGTCAATGTGGTCAAGGCTTTTGTAGAAGGTGCATTGCTATAATAATATGGAAATAGTTACGAATGAATCTGCTTCTACAAAAATAATTTGATCGGTGTGGGTTGATGCCTTTGAATAGGCAACTAGTAGCATTTTGGTACCCACATGTACTCTAACTATGCATGAAAAACCACATAGGCATACATGCATCCCATTACCCTTGCCCTAAAAGTTCCTTTACAAATAGGACAATAAAGAGTGATTTAAAATTAGAGAACGGGAAGACATATATATTATATTAAGCTAACAGTAGTACAACCCTTAAATGACTTTATTTTTACTTTTTTGTAACTCATTTGTAAGGTTTTCAAGGAAGGAGAGACAAAAAATAGTACACTTCATGAGAAATAGCATCAATTAAAATAGAGAGTGAATGGAAGGCGTGAAAAAGAGAATATGGAGTTCTCAGCTTTACTCTGACAATGCAACAAAACACTACAATTCCACTACATTTATTTCCTTTTCTTTAATTAATTAGATTTTTTATATTCATTTTATATTATGAAAATAATTTAAAGAAAATTTCACTTCCAAGGATAACATATATGAACGAACTATAGTGCTAGTTCTATAAGAATGTAGTCCTAACTGAATCATCTACTCCATTTACAAATAAAGTCATGCAAAAATGATTCTTCTTTTGACAAAAAAGTTTCATCATGACCATTGTCATAATGTATCCCCCGTGTATTTCTTCTTCATAGTTCAATTAGATCCTTCACTGACTATTAGTCCTCAGGCAAACACCATACATGAACAATAAAAAAGAAAGCAAACAACACACAAAGTCAATAAAGAAAAAAACACAAGAACCCACTCATAACCAAAGAGAATTCAAGTTGTTGTTGAATTAGTGTCTTATTAGAAATATAGAGAATACAATGTTACAAAGACTTAGAGTTTTAAGGATGACTTATTCCATATGGAAAAGGCAACAACAAGAATGATGTTGTTTAGGTTAGCAACAACGGTTCAACACTTACAATAGGGAGGTGAAAAAACTATCAAGATTCGTCTGTGAACATGAGATGGCATGTGAGAATGACGTAGAGGCTAGATTTCATTAGGATTTCATCAGTTGGTGGTGAATAAAATGAACCACTTGTCATGGGAGCATGATAAAGGTCATATATGGAGTTGAGTAGGTCTGAGAGTGCTATATGACGATTGGATGGCTTCTGGTCACCAACTTGTGCATATGAATCACCAGAGATGACAGCAAACTGCTAGCAAATCCATCAAAAATACTCTCAGGCAATAAAAACCATAAACAATGGAGATGAATCTAGAAAGATCCAACTATGGTTGTTGCGGCCAAGGAAAATGATGTAGAAGTGAAGGAAACAATGGAGGGGAATGCACAACACAATGTAATCCAGGTTGACATCACCATATCCTCTTACCCTAAATATTCTCATGTGACAAAATAGCATATATAATGAAGAAGTATTCTATGGGGTTTGATAACCCATGATGCATTAGTTATCATACATTTAACTCTCTGTTCATTAAATAATTTTTTGATAGTATTCATCAACTAAAATGAATCACGTAAGTGAATCCTACGTCATTCATAAGACTTTTTCAATGGTAATAAAGCTTCCAGTTTAGATTAGGTAAATGGTCAATGACGTGTATTTTACTACGCGCTTAAACGCAAGTATACGCGTCGAGCAATATAGGCCTTGTGAGGCCCGAGTCGAACTCAGGGATACGTGAATTATTGGAGACTTCTACTAACTAATCGCAATCTGCTAAGCCGATTAACAAAGTAGGGTTTTGTTGTTGAAATTAAAAGAAAATAAAAATCAAACAAAGAAAACAATCGATTAAAGGTTAATTTAATCAATTCAAAGGGATATCTTTAGGATGGCGGTTTCACCACGGGTCAACATTGTATTAGGTTTCATATAATTCCTTACACTTCTCTCTCTATCCGGGTAGTGGCCTGAATACAGAATTACCCACTGTCGTGGTGTAAGTCACTACTTAGGTTTAGGTTGATTCCACCGTCGTAGTAATCATTCCCCTAAACTAAGTGCATTATAAACGGTCCCTCAGTTCCCACCATTAATTTTACAACTCCTTTGTCAGGGGTTTTATTAATTAATGTAGATTTCGTCTCTTTTCAACCGTTAATCCTTCTGTCGAAGTGATTAAGGGCATTAAATTATTATTATGGTGATCACGCATAACAATAGAAATGGAGAAAATGAATCTATACCACGGATTTGAGAGAGAAAATATGAATTATCAATATAAAAATGTCATACAATGTATTCCCGGTCCTAAAGATTGAGGGTTTTAGCCTCTCATGTTCATCTCACACGAATACATGGTAGAAATGGGGGATTTCATAAGAAAAACGTGAAACAAGTGGGAAAACCCCTGAACGGAGAAGAACCGGTAGATCCTTGGTGTAGAACACGAGCTTCCCCGCCTGTCGGTGGTGGAAATCGTCTTCGGCAGCGTCCGAATCACCCGGGATGAGCTTCTGGCCTCCGTTCTCCTTTCTCTCCTTCCTCGGCACTCGTGCAATCCAAAATGAGATCATCCCCTCGTCTCAGCGGCCGTAATTAGGTATAAGTCCCTAATTAGGTTGTCAAATAACAACAGCCGTCCGATCGAGATCAAAACAGATCCAACGCATATCTGCCGGCGTCGATACCATCGACGCGGGTCGATGGTATCAACCCAGCGGATTAGCGGCAGCTTTCCTTTCTTTTATTCTGAGCGCCTGTGGTGATCTCGACACCCAAGTCGATGGTATCGACTCTCTGTAGCGTCGGTTTTGTCTTCTAGCGACGCTGTAGCTCTCCTTGTGTCGATGGCATCGACCTTTTGTCGATGGTATCGACAGTTTCCTCGCCAGCAAACTGAAGTGATCTCGATGCCATCGACTTGGATGTCGATGGTATCGACTCTGTGATGCTCTTCTCGGCTGGAAACCTGTGGCTTGGTCGATGGTATCGACTCCCGTCGATGGTATCGACTCCCGTCGATGGTATCGACGGAAGCAGATACTTGTTTTTCCTGAAATTTCACAACAAGACCAAGTAAATCCACACAATTTATAATAAGATGATAATTAATGCTCAAAATAGTAAAACAAAGGGGATTCGATATGATATGATGGCAAAGACCGAATTAAGTGAATTATGCAATATTATCCATGAAAATGAGTCATTAAAGCACAAAACACATATAAAAAAAATCTATAAATGCGACTCAAAATCATCGCATCAAACTCCCCTAAGCTTAAACATTGCTCGCCCTCGAGCAACTAATCCTTAGAATAGAATTGCAGATGTCAACTAAAAATCAACACATCACCCCACATCCCATGAGACTCCCACTGGACGTTCTCAAACCGGCCTTTCCTAATCACAGAACAGTAATTACCCTATAGGCAACAATAATCATCAATAAGAGAAATTATCCTTCAAACCGATGAACACTATCACATAAGGCAGTTAACATAATAAAGTTCACCGATTCAGCCTTGATGCATCTTGTGATCGCCTACACTACGTTGCTCGCCCTAACTACCATCTACATGGAAGCAGTTCTCCTGATAAACATGAGTGAGGAGAAAATCACAGTGGCCTACCAATCCGAGCAACGAGTGGATGGAATGGGTGGTTCATGGAAGAATCTTGGAAGTATTACACAATTTCAACATGCACATAACAAAATGTCCTAAATGATGCAAATGCACATTGAAAATGCCCTAATGCTTTAAATTGGGTGGAATGATGCATGCACTAACCTTCCACCTCAAAATGAGATGGAAATCTAATTAAGCCACCTCATGTACTCAATTTCCCTGTTATGCAAGTGATATCATGTTCCTTTCTCCCTCTTATTCCATTTCCTTCCAAATTCTCTTTTTTTTTCTTTTCTCAAATTTTTTTTTCAGATTTTCAGAAATTTTTTTTTTTAGCCCACATATCCATAATTGCTTAGAGATACATGTATAAGGCCATTTTCTTCACGATTGGAAATCTTTGCATTATTTCGAGGGTATGGAAAAGTTTAGATCACTTTTTAGGAAAAACTGAGGTACATGGTGTACTTAAGCATGAAAATCATGAAAGTTATGAGTGCAACTACATGACATGCACCTAAAGGTAATGTGCATGAATCACTATATGTTTTTCGTTTTATGCAAAAGTATGGAAAATATCAATGCAAGTCCTATCTAAATGCTATGCACGCAAAAGGAATTAAAACTGTACTTTACTTCCAATTCTTAGGTGGATAAAAAAAAAATATGAAGTGGAATGATCACAAGATTAAGTGACTGAACCTTAGAAGAATATTATGTGTCCCTCCTTACTGACATGTGTAGTAGTTCAAAGGGTTCTCTCTCTTATATCCAATTAAGGTCTCATTACCATTTGATTAGGTTAGGCTCAAACAACCGTTACTATCCACTTTTCATGAGTCAACGGGGGTGTGGGTGTGACATATTGCTTTAGAGTTGACCTAATCAATCATTTTCATAGGACAAGTTTCCCAAGGTCAACCAAGTCAAGCTATCCAAAAGACACAAAAAATTTTAAATTCCCTTAACATTTCCCATGAAAACAGCGAGATGACAATTTTTAAGACATCCACGGTTACACTAGATAGATGTGGATCCTAAACAAAAACTAAAATTGCAAGAACAAATAACAAAGAAAAAACTAAAAATAACAAAAGAAAAGATAAAAGATAGAGCTGTTCCAGCCACCCCCCTAAGCTTGAATTCGACTATGGCCTCATAGTCAAAAACCAACTTAAGGGTGGAACAGTGATACCCTGATCAATCCTGCGGAGGCGGTGGTGGGTATTGTGGTGCCGTAGGATCCCAGGACGGGTACTCCCCCTGGAAGCTTGGATCATATTGGGTCCTCGGCGGAGGCTGTGGATAGCCTCCAAAGTAATCTCGACTCCAGTAATGGTCGAAGAACGGCTCCTGTTGCGTCTCTATCCGCTGCAACCGGTTGTGTATTTGCTCTTAGTTGGCGAGGATGAGCCGCTCGTTCTCGAACATAGCCCGTTGATTATCAAGTACCCAGCTCGTAGTCTCATGAACGCCGGTATACATAGCCATGTGCTGCTGCTGAGTTTGCTGGATATCCTACAGCATGGTGTACATCCCCTGCATGGAATAGGGATCCTCGGCTGGCTGCTCGTGCTCTGGTGATGGCGGCGGGGGCTGAGATGATGAAGATGCACCCGGATGCATCCTAGGACGCTTCCGTGGTGCCACACGTACACGAAGAGGTGTGAAAGCCTCCTCTTCCTCTGCAGCCTCGCCTTCTTGCTCGTCACCCCCGCCTTCTTCTTCGGAGGACTCGATGGCTATGATTGGCCACCTGAAATGTTGCGCGCCCTCGATGTTGAAGACGTCGTCCGGCAGTGAGCGCTCCTGATAAGCTTGGTTGACGTGGCAATGTGCGTATGCCAACCCGTCCCAGAGAAGGATGAGGTTTGAATGGTGCAAGTGTTGCACGTTCACCTTGCTCCTCATAGAGATCAAAGTCATGGACTGAAAGTTCAGCCCCAAGTAAGACGCCAACTTGGTGACAAGCCCACCAAAATGAATTGGAGCCTTCCTTGTACTCCTCTTCACCGCCAGGACGCGCTGTAGCCAGAACGCCCCCCAGTTGCACTCTTGACGTTTCAGGAGTGCGTAGAGAAAGAACATGTCACTCTCCTGAAACTTGCTCAAAGCAAGATCACTTCGAGCGAAGAATGTCAAGCTCAACATCCTATGCAGGACCCGGACGAACGGGTGTTCAAAATCCTCTACCGCTGCATTATGGTAGCTCACAGTCTTTCCCGCCGGCACTGTAACTAGCTCGGCAAAGATTTTGTCGTAATCGGTGCGGGTGTCGGGGCGTCAGTGATCGTTGCGGCCGTGGTTCCAGTTGAAGATGTCGTTGAACTGCTTCAACGTGATGTTGTAATTGTTGTTGAAGAGTCGGAAGGACACCCTTCCCTTGATCCACTCCCGGTCCGATGCTACCACGTCGTTTGGTATGACGCAGACGTCGAGAGACGCCATGAACTCCGCCACCAGTTCCTTGTAGGTGGCCCATTCGCCGAAAAATGGCTGCCCATCCTGGTGATATCTCATCTCAGCGTAAAGTCGACCGGTGTGTCGTGCTTGCCCGGCCAACACGTAGGCCAAGTTGGCCCCAAACCCCAGCTCCTGGAGCATATTCCGGTCCACATACCGGGTTGGCTCGAACTTCCGCTTCATTATCTCCTCGTAGACCTTCCTCGCCTCCATGGAAGGATGAATTAGGCGTGGACGAGAGACTGAAGCGGTTGGGGGAGGAACGAACTCCTCAATCTCCATGGGATTAGCTTGCGATGAAGAGGCTCCGGCGACATGCACCATGGTTGTGAGAAGATGGGATTAGAAGAGAGCTCGGTGAAGATGGAGAAGAATTTCTCCGCTCGGTGAAGATCTTTGCTCAATGTCGCTTCTCTTCAGTCTTATAAAGCTCGGGGGAGTGCTCGGCGCAAAGGAGGATGCTTGCTCTGAAGGTGTGACGTCAAATGACGTTGCAAGTCTCCTTAAATAGACTTGTCCGGCGCCACTGTTGACCCATCGATACCATCGACTCGGGTCGATGGTATCGACACGTCTCGCGGGTATCCGCCTCCCTCGAGAGTATCGACGGCTGACGTTTGCTGGATCGAGAAACCCGGATTGCTGACGGGTCGATACCATCGATGGAAGTCGATGGTATCGACACAGCACCCGGATCGCTGACGTGGATCTTGCGAGCGTCGTCGATGTCTGTGTGCGGATCGGTGACATGTCCGTCGATACCATCGACGGGTGTCGATGGTATCGACTTGCTTTTATTGCGACACCGCCGTTTTGTTGCATTCACCCTGTGATGATGTTGATACCATCGACGAGGCCATCGATGGTATCGAGTTGACTGAGCAAATTTCGTCTGAACTTCTCCAGAGATCTCGATGGTATCGACTGGGGTGTCGATACCATCGACACTTTCATTGCGACCTGCCTGTGACCATGTCGATACCATCGACGGGGGTGTCGATAGTATCGACGCAGTTCGATTTTTGCATCAATCAACCTGCACCCATGTCGATACCATCGACCAGTGTGTCGATGGTATCGACCCTACCTGTTCCTGCACATTGAACAAACGGATCAAGGTATCTTCTTTAAACTAAAATTTAAACAAAATAAAAGCAATCTATGATTAACATTAACCTATCCTAATGTACCAATGGTTGGGTTGCCTCCCAACAAGCGCCTTTCTTTAATGTCTTAGGCTAGACGGTGTGACAATCATCATCTTTTCACCTTGGAGACTGCGCTTAGAGGATCATGCGGTAAATTGAATTCAACACGATCTCCTCCAATGCCCAAGGACAAAGTACCTCTCCCTAAGGCCGTCACGACGTCCGCTGTTGCTTGAAACGGTCTTCCTAGAAGAATTTCACAGCTTTGGAGTGGTGGCATATCCATGACGACAAAGTCCACTGGAAATATGAATCTATCCACTTTGACTAGAACATCTTCACATACTCCATAGGGTCTCACAGTAGACCCATCCGCCAATTCAATTGTTGTGGCCAACTTCTTTATCTCTTTTAACCCTAGCTTTTGAAATGTAGCCAAAGGCATGAGATTTATGCTAGCGCCAGAATCACATTGCGCTTTAGGAAAATGTTGACCACCTATTGAGCACGGAATGTAAAAACCTCCTGGGTCCTTTCTCTTCTTTGGTGAATTCCCATAAATCATAGAGCTCACCGTCTCATTCATCCAATAAATTTCATCGTCTGTTATCCGCCTCTTCTTATTGATGATTTCCTTGATGAACCTCCCATAGGTGGGTCCTTTCTCGATCATCTCCAATAATGGAATATTGATGTGGAGTTTTCGGAATATCTCCAGAAATTTCTTAAAATGACGATGCTCCTTCTTTGACTTAGAATTCACCGGATCTGAAACATCAGCTGCATCAACACGCCTGTGAGGTGGCACATATGAGCTCTTCGGGGGGTACTTCCCCTAAGCTTGCTCCAATCACTCCCTCGGACGTGGGCTTTGGCAAGACAACCTCAATGGTAGCAGCTTGTTGTGGTTTCTCTCTCACGTTCGCTGTCTCCGCACGTGCACAAACAACCTGCAATTCATCTTCTTGCCTACATGGAGATACAGTATTCACAACTCTTTGTGATTTTCTTAAGAAAGGGTTTCCGCCCGGCAATCCATAGTACGTGCGTGGATATGGTATCTCCGGTGTTGCATTCACATTGAAAGTCATTTTTCTTTCTTCTACAACTTCTTGCACCTGAGAGTCCTCCTCAGTGCTTACCACAGACATATACTTGACTTGATGGTGTGCCTGAGCCACATTTCATTCTCGGCTGGTTTCTGTTGATTGGCGTGCTTGATGGCCGCCACTTCACTCGAAATCTGTGCCACGGTGGTCTCTAATGCCCGCATTTGTGCTCCATGGCTTTGCAGTGTCTGCTCAAACTTGGTTAAGATATCACCTTGAGTTTGCAATTGTTTTCCAAACATGGCCATCATCTCTTGGTTTTGCTGGACCATTTGACTTAGTTATTCAGTGTTCTTGTCCTCGGCTTTCTGCTGTGGCTTGGCATCCGGATCCTGTAGAAAATTATTCGAATCCTTCCATGAAAACTTTTTATCTTTCCTCCATGCATAGTCATTGTTTCTATAGCCTTGTTGTTGCATGAATTTCACTTGGGCCTCCCCATCGTCAGATGCATCTTCCTTAGTTAGCAACTTCTTGGCTAGAAGATCTAACTTATCATTCAGCTCCCTAACTATTCTGGGTTCACCAGCAGCCTTGACCTGTTCCACTGCACCTCTGTCGCCCCATGACTGTTTCCTAGCCATGTTCTTTAATATCTCCCAACATCTCGTATCAGTGTTGTTCAAGAAAAATCTTGAGCCGGCCGAGTCCAAATTGCTTTTATCATGCTTGGAGAGAGCAAAATAGAAGATCCTCACCTGTGTCTCCTTGTCCAGTCCATGATGTGGACATCTCCTCAACATGACCTGGAATCGCTCCCAGGTCTCAGAATATGTTTCACCCGCCTGTTGGGTGAAATTGTGAATCTTCCTAATCATGTCATTGGTCTTCTCAGGAGGAAAAAACCTCTCAAAGAAAACCTCCACCATATGATTCCATGATTCGACAAACTCATCGTCGAGGTTATGTAGCCACTCTCACGCTGCTCCTGCCAGTGAACTTGGGAACAACTTGAGATATAACACATCTTGTGGAAATCGGTCTATCTTCACCATATCACAGTTCTCCACGAACTGGCTGATGTGGGCAACCGGATATTCATTTTTCAGCCCGTGAAATGTGTTGGATTTGACCAAATTAATCAGTGACGGGTCGATCTTGTATGTCGGTATGTTGATCGCCTGCTTCTTTATGGGCCCCTTTGATGCTGAGGAAGAAGACGCCTTGATCTTCTCCCATATTGTCTGTGCTTCAGCCATTTCTTCTGCTTGTTCTTGCTCTGATTCAGAATTTATATCACTTTGGTACTCCTGCTCGTAGTAGTCCTCGTTCTCTGGTCCCGGATGTGGGACCTCAGGTGTGCGATTCGCGTAGTCGGTACTACGCGTATGCACCATGCAAAGTACCTGAAATATGAAAATCGGGGTTCAGTACAATGCTTTGAACGAGTAAACACAATTATAGAGAAATATAGGAATTTTTAAAATTGTTTTAAAATAATAAAAAAAATGTGGCCTAGAGTGGCCGCTCTTAGCACTCAAAGTGCCAATAATTCGCCGTATCCCCGGCAACGGCGCCAAAAACTTGACGTGTATTTTACTACGCGCTTAAACGCAAGTATACGCGTCGAGCAATATAGGCCTTGTGAGGCCCGAGTCGAACTCAGGGATACGTGAATTATTGGAGACTTCTACTAACTAATCGCAATCAGCTAGGCCGATTAACAAAGTAGGGTTTTGTTGTTGAAATTAAAAGAAAATAAAAATCAAACAAAGAAAACAATCGATTAAAGGTTAATTTAATCAATTCAAAGGGATATCTTTAGGATGGCGGTTTCACCGCGGGTCAACATTGTATTAGGTTTCATATAATTCCTCACACTTCTCTCTCTATTCGGGTAGTGGCCTGAATACAGAATTACCCACTGTCGTGGTGTAAGTCACTACTTAGGTTTAGGTTGATTGCACCGTCGTAGTAATCATTCCCCTAAACTAAGTGCATTATAAACGGTCCCTCAGTTCCCACCATTAATTTTACAACTCCTTTGTCAGGGGTTTTATTAATTAATGTAGATTTCGTCTCTTTTCAACCGTTAATCCTTCTGTCGAAGTGATTAAGGGCATTAAATTATTATTATGGTGATCAAGCATAACAATAGAAATGGAAAAAACGAATCTATACCACGGATTTGAGAGAGAAAATATGAATTATCAATATAAAAATGTCATACAATGTATTCCCGGGCTACTCCCGGTCCTAAAGATTGAGGGTTTTAGCCTCTCATGTTCATCTCACACGAATACATGGTAGAAATGGGGGATTTCATAAGAAAAACGTGAAACAAGTGGGAAAACCCCTGAACGGAGAAGAATCGGTAGATCCTTGGCATAGAACACGAGCTTCCCCGCCTGTCGGTGGTGGAAATCATCTTCGGCAGCGTCCGAATCACCCGGGATGAGCTTCTGACCTCCGTTCTCCTTTCTCTCCTTCCTCGGGACTTGTGCAATCCAAAATGAGATCATCCCCTCGTCTCGGCGGCCGTCATTAGGTATAAGTCCCTAATTAGGTCGTCAAATAACAACAGCCGTCCGATCGAGATCAAAACAGATCCAACGCATATCTGCCGGCGTCGATACCATCGACGCGGGTCGATGGTATCGACCCAGCGGATTAGCGGCAGCTTTCCTTTCTTTTAGTCTGAGCGCCTGTGGTGATCTCGATACCATCGACTTGGGTGTCGATGGTATCGACTCTCTGTAGCGTCGGTTTTGTCTTCTAGCGACGCTGTAGCTCTCCTTGTGTCGATGGCATCGACCTTTCGTTGATGGTATTGACAGTTTCCTCGCCAGCAAACTGAAGTGATCTCGATGCCATCGACTTGGATGTCGATGGTATCGACTCTGTTCTGCTTTTGTCGGCTGGCAACCTGTGGCTTGGTCGATGGTATCGACGGAAGCAAATACTTGTTTTTCCTAAAATTTCACAATAAGACCAAGTAAATCCACACAATTTATAATAAGATGATAAATAATGCTCAAAATAGTAAAACAAAGGGGATTCGATATGATATGATGGCAAAGACTGAATTAAGTGAATTATGCAATATTATCCATGAAAATGAGTAATTAAAGCACAAAACACATATAAAACAAATCTATAAATGTGACTCAAAATCATCGCATCAGTCAATAACATGTAATTTTCTTCATAAAAGGTGATGTTATAATTGTTTTTTATTGTAGTGTCTTCATGTATAACCATGAATGTATATTTTACATGACTATCATAACATGCCATATGTTATGTTTTCTACTTGAAGTACCATATGGATTCATCATGGTAGTGCAAAGACATAGATTAAAATTCATTATCTATACACCATGTTTGGTAAATAATGAGTTAATTACATTCATTTGAGGCATATATGATGCATGTTGTAGGAAAATATCATCTTTCCTCTTACCTTTTACATGATATACTAGATTATCTTCTTTAATAACATTATAAAATAAGTATCAAAACTGATGTATGATGGGTATATAAAACATCATCTTAGGAGGATATCCTTATTGATTTTTGTCAAACATCAATCCTTTTTGTACCTTGACACCCCATGCTTTGGGAACTGTGATAAACAAATATTTTCATTTTAAATAACACATATTCATAAGAGAAAGCACAGTTCTTATTTTCCATTATACCTATTGGATACAACATTTTATTTTCTACATAAGTGAAATGTGAAATCTCATTATGGTGCACAAGAATATCCTCTCTTTTGTTTCTTCACTTATCATTTTCCTTCAAACAATATAGTCTAAGTAGTGTACATGATCCTTTACAAGTAGGCAACTCACCATACAAGTGATTGTCATAATCATGTAGTATGTGTAATATCCTAGGATTGCATGGCTCATTTAAATTGTTTTAAAGGAACGAATATCATACCAATATCTTCAAGGGGAACCTTATCATTAGGGGGCTTGTCACAAAGAAATCTAGGGTTCAACATTCCTTGGTTCAAAATAGCATGAGGATGAGTGAAAACTATGAATGTTAAGTGTTCTAAGTATTAGTGGGGAGATATTGCACAACTGAGTTCAATGTTGGTTTGTGCACCTAGTCATCATTCTTGAAATGTACTCATGACTTTTGGGTCTGGGTGTTACAAATGGTATTAGATCCAAATTCCCTCCAGTAAGTGTGACACCCACATGGGCATGTGACACCCCATCCTTCAGCAGTGCAAGCTATTAATGAGTAAAAGATATTTGCTAAGGATGGATCGATCCACCCTTGTATTGGTTGATGTAAGTGAGAGATGATTATACATGGGCCATTTTGGATCTACACTGGAATGGAGGAATAAATAATGAGGCCATATGGTTGATCTTGATGTGAATGTGAAGAGTCAAAGTAGAGGAGATAGTAAGCATCTTAAAATATGATGCCTCACATAAATGATATTAAATAGAATGATTGGACTATTGATATAAATAAGGTGAATGCTCTTTTAGGGAGAATATCGCTAATTACTACTTATTGAAGTGGGCATGGCTTAGAGTAGGACTAGTATGGGTGACTACTCAGGAAGTTTACCTAAGATGAACATGAGTGAGGATAAATCATGTAACCAAAGGCAGTGTCGGTCTATGGGGTAGTCATCATTCTCGAAACTCTACTAATACTTTTGTTGTGAGACTCAATGTTGTTGCATGTTATTCTATATATTAGATATCTTCATTTGTTTCCCTCCAAGAAGGTTGATAATAAATTCAACCTTATTAGAAATAATTTCAAGGACATCATGCTTCCTACTTCAATCTATGGTTTAGAGAAGTATTCAACCACTTTTCCTTGGGTTTCTTCCCCTGAAAAAAAATCTTGAATAGCTTTTATAATCTCATTACAAGTGATATGACTTTTCAACAATTTTGTCTATTTTCAGGGTTTTACCATGGTTTTTGCATGGGTACTAAATTCAATATCTTGAAGTTGATAGAATTTCCCATTCCATACTTGAATTCTAATGAGTTACACTTCTTCATATATTTCCGACTTTGATCTTTATCAAAAATCAATTATGTTCTTATTAGGTAGGTTATGTTTGGTCATAAAGTACACTCTAAGAACATTAGAAAAATATAAACTAGTTAGGAAATACCTTACATATTTGACTTTATACCACCTGGCCCATTCTTAAACATTGATATTATTAGTGAATGCATGTCTTAAGTTGTGGTCCAAGAAAAATTCTAGCATCATGCCCCTACAATTTCAAGAGTACACCAACATAGGCTAGTGAATTTCCCTATGTATATACACATAGTAGAAGGATTCATTATCAAAGCATCCTTGGATGTAGTGAACATGCCATACAATCACATCCTAAATCAGATCATGTGTTCAACAACAACACTATAAGTAGAGATGACCAACCAAGGTTTACTTAATTATATATATATATATATATATATATATATATATATATATATATATATATATATATATATATATATATATGTATGTATGTATATATATGTGTGTGTGTGTGTTAGGAAGTGTATTTTGTGTGGTACATGTAACTTATATGTACTATACATCAAAAGGGAACTTATAGAGTATGTTGACTAAACCAAGCAATTCAAATTGAATTAGCTGTTGTGAGATTAGTTTTTTTATATGTTCAAAACCATATCTGAATATATCATATGACATATCTATATGTCATGCAATGGTATCTACAATTTCTACAACTTATCATTGATTAGGAAATGAACATTTCTCTAGCCTAATTATCTATGAATGCCAAATTAAGGTGTCTATTATAAATACATAATTTGAGAGGTATATATCTGTGATAGAGTGATCTTTTGGATTCCTTAGATATCTAAGAACATAAGTGAACTCTTGTGGGTTTGAGTTGATTTAAGAATTTTAAGTATTTGAATAATGTTTTGAAATAGACCAATGTTGATAGCAGAACTCTGAGTTCATGTCTCCTTGAGGTATTGTAGTGATAATTCAAATAGTAATAGTTTTGGTACCAAGATTTCATCGAAAGTTGATGATATGATGAGGAACCAATGGTTTAGATTCTAAGATATTGGGATATTCCTGGAGAAAAGTATAGATGGTTGAGGTTGTTTAATTGACTAATATCGATGAACATACAGCTAAGATTTAATGTTGTTTTAGACTTAGTTAGGGCGACACTGGTTATCACATGGGTTGCTAATGGATAAAAGAGACACAAGCCTTTGACTAGACGCATTATGCTTTTGAGTAAACAAGAAGAGCAACTAGTGTAACTGCATCTCATCCACACAAGGACTCAACAATCCATATTGCATGCCCTGCGGTTATCAGCTATTCGTAGGGGTGAAACACAAATGAGCCTCAACCAAACCCACATCAAAGTCATGGCCCTAGAGCGAAACTTATGGGCAATTTCATTCGTCCGATCGTGGGCTACATGTAGAACCTCTCTCAGAGCATATGCAAGCCTACGGAGAGAGAGAGAGAGACCCCCATACACCTCGATCGCTCCATTGCCAACCGCAGGGGAGAAATGAGATGGAGAAGGACTAGCATGATCAGATCGTAGCTGAGTGCTCAAAAGAGGGAACGCTAAGGAAAGAGACCAGTTAGCTGCGGTGCAGAACAGAGGAAGCAGCAGCCATCACCGACGGCTCACAGACCAGGAACAAGATGGAAGTGTTCATCTTGCACATAGTAGATCAGAGAGATGGATGACGTCGAGAAGGAGAGAAAGGGGAGAATGGGTCAGTCGAGACCTTGTTCACGCGACAAGCACTATGATGAACGTGGGGACGCACTGGTGAGATCGCGCAGACCACGGAGCAGAACCTCACCGCAGCGGCGGCGAGTAGGTGCGAGTGGAGCTCTAGATGTCTAGCTGGAGACCTGAGTGGTTGGCGACGCTCTAGATGACCAACCGAAGATGATGGAAGCCTTCGTAGGTTAGGGAGGAGAGTTGGATAGGTACCGGTTTCTCACCGGAGCCCTCCTTCACGGCGGCGGGGTTGTGAGGTAGAGGAGCGCAAGACTCCTTGCCTTCGTTCTGGTGTGAGGCGACAGTCAAGCCCACAACATCATGCATGGGGCGAGGCATCCTTGCTGAAGGACAGCCCCACGGCGGCGGATCAATCCCGCGGACAGACCGCGTCGAACGAGGGAATGAAGGGGGCGGAGAAATCAGAAAGGATGCAAACCGGCCCATATTACATCCCGAACCGGCTCCAGACGAGATGAACCACAACCCAGTGTGAGGCAGAACCCGTACCCTGGGTGGACACGTGGCGATGCCGGATTGGCCGCTTAAGGTAAAATGTTCAGTTAATATGCAGATCTTCTAAAATTCATAGAAAATAGCACAGTGATCAGAAAAATGCATATAATATACCAAAATTCTTAGAAAAATTAGTGGAACACAATGAAAGTATAATATCAGGCTTTTGATGATTAAATCTCAGTGATATCATGAAATATGTGTAATGCTTATTTAATGAATAATAAATAACAAATGATGACATAAAATTATGGAAAAATGTCAGTAACTCCATAATAATGCTTATAGTGCACCTGATGTCAGTGATGATCATGTTGATGCAAGAAATTACGTAATTTGATTAATATGTCTAATTAAGGCTAATGACATTAAAGATAATGCAATTAATGCACACATGCTCAATAAATGATGATATTTACAGAAAACCCTCATATTTGTAACTGGAACATAATATATAAATTTGAGATCAGTTATATTCAAGAAATCCATGTTATATGAAGATGAACCTTGAAACATGTGATGATACCCTAATTTGAGTAATACATTTAACTTAGAGTTAATATGTATAAATAATGATATGGAACCTGATGTTAGGTTATGTATCCTAATCTCGAATATGAGAATAGTGAGATAATTCTAAGATGAGAATGAAAGTGATAATGTATATATCCTAATGAGATAAAGTGAAACCCTAATATGAGCATGATTAGGCTTAAGAGGAGATATAATAGGATGAGAACCTGATGATAGTATATGGTCTTGTCTTGATCAGGTTTAACCAAAGATATAGTTGACATGAGGAATATGTGATTAGGATATCTCTTTGGAAGGTACGCCATTACCTCTTACTTGGCTTATTATTCAATATGCTTGTGTTATATACATAGTAAAATACTTGGCATATGGTATTGGATGAAATGATTGTTCTGGTATGATATGTTGCCTAATTTTTCGTACTTATTGCTATGAACACATGAAACATAAGATATCTGGTCCATTATATGATAGCACAAAATCTCTTTGGTAGAATAGTGCATTGATGAAAGTACTAAATCTCTTTGGCAGAATAGTACATGTGATACTAAATCTCTTTGGCAGAATAGTGCATTTATGAAGTACTAAATCTCTTTGGCAGAATAGTACATGTGAGCACTAAATCTCTTTGGTAGATAGTGCATGTGGTTGATCAAGTTTACATATAATGGGAATGTGCCTAAAATATGTGTTCTCTTCTGGTAACAAATATCTTTGTGCAACTATACGCCTTTTCTTATATTTTGTTTAATGTTGGCAAGTATTAGTTTTATCTTATTGCCAAGATATGATGAGAGGTATATAAAAAGACATGTAGGCGTACTCAGTACAATATTCTTGAAATATTGTGCTGACGTGTACCGCATGTAATCTTTTGTTTAGGTTATGGTTGTGCTCTTGAAGATCCAAGATAGTTGAGAGTTGTGTGGCGAGCTGTTGTACAGGTGGACCTGTTGTCTTAAGATCATGTAGTTTAGATGTAGTACATGTATATGTTATAGTTTGCTATTCAATATGTAATATCAAATGTTGTAACAATTCATGTTGTAATTATATGTTGAATGGTGAACATGTGTGTATGGTTTTATTATTGTTCATGTACATGTGCTACTGATTGTTTCCTTCTGACTCCCTTGATTTTCTTCTTCTTAGCCTTGTGTGGGATGTTTAAATTGGGATTCTCACTGAGGTGAGGGTTTCAATTTGGACTTCACACATCAGATTAAGTTTTAGAAAATCCGGGGACGTCACAAGTGGTATCAGAGCATGAACAATAGCAAAGCCTAACATTTGTTCATTATGCAACTCAAAACAAAAGAACTTTGAACTTAATAATCTTTTAGGGTTAGATTAGTTGTCTTTTAGAGACTAGATCTGACCTAGCCTCTAGGTTAGCACCTAGATGTACGAGACTAGGCCTAGACTAGTACTTGTTGAGTAGCAAGTCCTTAGATGTCGTTCTTTCCTTGTAGTGCAGTGGTATGGGACGTTGCACTATTTGGAAATGACGCGCATCAAGGGAAGAGAAACCCTAGACATATGGCGCTCATTGTCTAGAGTAGCTACACTAGTCTACACCATGTTCTCACCCTTTTCCTTAGTTTTCATGACACTGGACTCTCTACTATGTGTGGGACACTCGTTTTTAGGATTTGGTTTTTGATTCCAAACGGATCGAACCTCGATAGTTTTCTCTGACGCTTGTTTTATCGGAGAAAAACTATATAATATTTTATTATGTACATGTATTACAAAAATGTGTCCCCACACATGTACGAGTAGGAGGTGATCATGCAACCTAAGTGAAAGTGAATGACATCAGTCTAGAAGAGAGATAGTTCTAGATTAGATGTCTAGAGCCTTGTTTGGCATATATGATAGATGGAATAGATAAAATAGGTTTTGATGATATGATGTAAGTCTTACATAGATGATATAAGATGGTTATGATAATCTATGTTTGTCTTCGAGGACTTAAGTTCATTTTTGAGGTTTTGGAAATAAGTTTTAATGATGCAAGTATGCATTCTTTTATGAGATAAGATATGTTAAGTTAAGACAAGTTGTGAGTCAGCATGAGCCTCAAGCTCTTTTACAAAGGAGGACCTCTAGTGTTAGGACCAGTTTGGGGGTTAGCTCAAGAGAGAGAGAGACCCACAGGGAGAAGGTCAGAGAACCTAGACTCCATGATATGAGAAATATGTGATATGATATGTCATAAACTAGAATACTCCTGAGTGATTGAGTTGAGTTGCTCTATGTATGATTCCTATAGTTTTCCTAAACCCTAGATGTCCTTGAGAGGACCAAACCATAGAGACAGAGAGAGGCTGGTTATATATGTGCATGTGAACATGAATATGAGTGCCTACCATCTGGGTGAGGGAGAGAGAGCCCAAGACCCTAGAGGAGGTAGCTATTTTTTTAGTTTTTCTGAAGCCTCATGCTCGGGTTGGTGGTTCCCCATGTAGGAATCTAGTGATGTGTATATATAAGAGAGTTTTGGGTAAGCATGTCTCATGGGTAGAGACCTATGAAGAGTATGTAATATCATGTTTTGGTTTGTGCTTATGTGGCTAGAGCTTGTATGGCTATCCCTAGTGCCAATGAGGTAATCTAAGAACCCTAAACCAAGGAGGGAGGATAAAGTATATACATATGAGATACTCATAGAGTTGAGTGAGCTCAGAGAGACTGAGCATGGCACTACTCTCATGATATGGGTCAGGTAACCTCAGTTGGACTAGATAAAGTTTTGATATATGTTTGATAAGCCACTTATATAAGTTTGTTTAACACAACCATGATATAATACATGTAGAGATGTGATCTAATCTCGAGATGTGATATATAGACATGATATGATGAAAACCTAGAAATGGTTTAATAGATATCAAAGTATAAATGGTTAACCATATACATGAATAATGATGATAATGTGAAACTGTAGGTTAATCTTGTGATGAAATCACCGATAAAGATTACAGTTTATTATGAAACCTTGACATGATCTAGATGAATAAAGTGGGTTAAATTTAGTTAACTCCCTCATAAAAGGCATATTTTAATGTTGAACATGTTCTAATAATTAGCTCAATAAAATGTTGATGACACCTTGATGTATGAGTTCATCTTAGTTAACTCCTTTAGAACATGGAATATGATGTGGGAACCCTAATGCATGGGTAAAGGCAAGGATGCAAACCTAATATATGAGATACGTAATGATGTAACCTAAGCCCCTAAACCATGTTATATGATGAGCGGTTCACCCATGTATCACCTTAGATGTTTGAAAACACCTAGGAGCTTGGATATAGTTATGGAGCTTTTGTCTATGTTGTACATAGAATGGTGCCTATATGTTGATGAATGCAAGATGAGGTTTTCCCTGGAAGTATGAGTATGGTTTACTTTCGAGGACGAAAGTTCTTTTAAGATGTATATGATGTGAAAGACTGGATTTTTGGGCTTAATTTCGAGGACAAAATGTCTTTTAAGGTGTGTAGGATGTGATAGAGTGATCTTTTGGATTACTTAGATATCTAAGAACATAAGTGAACTCTTGTGGGTTTGAGTTGATTTAAGAATTTTAAGTATTTGAATAATGTTTTGAAATAGACCAATGTTGATAGCAGAACTCTGAGTTCATGTCTCCTTGAGGTATTGTAGTGATAATTCAAATAGTAATAGTTTTGGTACCAAGATTTCATCGAAAGTTGATGATATGACGAGGAACCAATGGTTTAGATTCTAAGATATTGGGATATTCCTGGAGAAAAGTATAGATGGTTGAGGTTGTTTATTTGACTAATATCGATGAACATACAACTAAGATTTAATGTTGTTTTAAACTTAGTTAGGGCGAAACTGGTTATCACATGGGTTGCTAATGGATAAAAGAGACACAAGCCTTTGACTAGACGCATTATGCTTTTGAGTAAACAAGAAGAGCAACTAGTGTAACTGCATCTCAGCCACACAAGGACTCAGCAATCCATATTGCATGCCCTGCGGTTATCAGCTATTCGTAGGGGTGAAACACAACTGAGCCTCAACCAAACCCACGTCAAAGTCATGGCCCTAGAGCAAAACTTATGGGCAGTTTCCTTCGTCCGATCGTGGGCTACATGTAGAACCTCTCTCGGAGCATATGCAAGCCTACGGAGAGAGAGAGAGAGACCCCCATACACCTCGATCGCTCCATTGCCAACCGTAGGGGAGAAATGAGATGGAGAAGGACTAGCATGATCAGATCGTAGCTGAGTGCTCAAAAGAGGGAAGGCTAAGGAAAGAGACCAGTTAGCCGCGGTGCAGAACAGAGGAAGCAGTAGCCATCACCGACGGCTCATGGACCAGGAACAAGATGGAAGTGTTCATCTTGCACAGAGCAGATCGGAGAGATGGATGACGTCGAGAAGGAGAGAAAGGGGAGAATGGGTCAGTCGAGACCTTTTTCACGCGAAGAGCACTATGATGAACGTGTGGACACAGTGGTGAGATCGCGCAGACCACGGAGCAGAACCTCACCGCAGCGGCGGCGAGTAGGTGCGAGTGGAGCTCTAGATGTCTAGTTGGAGACCTGAGTGGCTGGCGACGCTCTAGATGATCAACCGAAGATGATGGAAGCCTTCGTAGGTTAGGGAGGAGAGTTGGATCAGTACCGGTTGCTCGCCGGAGCCCTCCTTCACGGCGGTGGGGTTGTGAGGTAGAGGAGTGCAAGACTCCTTGCCTTCGTTCTGGTGTGAGGCGACACTCAAGCCCACAGCATCAGGCGCGAGGCGAGGCATCCTTGCCGAAGGACAGCCCCACGGCGGCGGATCAATCCCGCAGACAGACCGCGTCGAACGAGGGAATGAAGGGGGCGGAGAAAGAAGAAAGGATGCAGACCGGCCCATATTACATCCCGAATCGGCTCCAGACGAGATGAACCATGGCCCAGTGTGAGGCAGAACCCGTGCCTTGGGTGGACACGTGGCGATGTCGGATTGGCCGCTTAAGGTAAAATGTTCAGTTAATATGCAGATCTTCTAAAATTCATAGAAAATAGCACACTGATCAGAAAAATGCATATAATATACCAAAATTCTCAGAAAAATTAGTGGAACACAATGAAAGTATAATATCAGGCTTTTGATGATTAAATCTCAGTGATATCATGAAAGATGTGTAATGCTTATTTAATGAATAATAAATAACAAATGATGACATAAAATTATGGAAAAATGTCAGTAACTCCATAATAATGCTTATAGTGCACCTGATGTCAGTGATGATCATGTTGATGCACGAAATTACGTAATTTGATTAATATGTCTAATTAAGGCTAATAACATTAAAGATAATGCAATTAATGCACACATGCTCAATAAATGATGAGATTTACATAAAACCCTCATATTTGTAACTGGAACATAATATATACATTTGAGATCAGTTATATTCATGAAATCCATGTTATATGAAGATGAACCTTGAAACATGTGATGATACCCTAATTTGAGTAATACATTTAACTTAGAGTTAATATGTATAAATAATGATATGGAACCTGATGTTAGGTAGAGAACAGTGAGATAATTCTAAGATGAGAACGAAAGTGATAATGTATATATCCTAATGAGATAAAGTGAAACCCTAATATGAGCACGATCAGGGTTAAGAGGAGATATAATAGGATGAGAACCTGATGATAGTATATGGTCTTGTCTTGATCAGGTTTAACCAAAGATATAGTTGACATGAGGAATATGTGATTAGGATATCTCTTTGGAAGGTACGCCATTACCTCTTACTTGCCTTATTATTCAATATGCTTGTGTTATATACATAGTAAAATACTTGGCATATGGTATTGGATGAAATGATTGTTCTGGTATGATATGTTGCCTGATTTTTCGTACTTATTGCTATGAACACATGAAACATAAGATATCTGGTCCATTATATGATAGCACTAAATCTCTTTGGTAGAATAGTGCATTGATGAAAGTACTAAATCTCTTTGGCAGAATAGTACATGTGAGCACTAAATCTCTTTGGCAGAATAGTGCATTTATGAAGTACTAAATCTCTTTGGCAGAATAGTACATGTGAGCACTAAATCTCTTTGGTAGAATAGTGCATGTGGTTGATCAATTTTACATATAATGGAAATGTGCCTAAAATATGTGTTCTCTTCTGGTAACAAATATCTTTGTGCAACTATACACCTTTTCTTATATTTTGTTTAATGCTGCCAAGTACTAGTTTTTATCTTATTTCCAAGATATGATGAGAGGTATATAAAAAGACACGTAGGCGTACTCAGTACAATATTCTTGAAATATTGTGCTGACGTGTACCACATGTAATCTTTTGTTTAGGTTATGGTTGTGCTCTTGAAGGTCCAGGATAGTTGAGAGTTGTATGGCGAGCTGTTGTACAGGTGGACCTATTGTCTTAAGATCCTGTAGTTTAGATGTAGTACATGCATATGTTATAGTTTGTTGTTCAATATGTAATATCAAATGTTGTAACAATTCATGTTGTAATTATATGTTGAATGGTGAACATGTGTGTATGGTTTTATTATTGTTCATGTACATGTGCTACTGATTGTTTCCTTCTGACTCCCTTGATTTTCTTCTTCTTAGCCTTGTGTGGGATGTTTAAATTGGGATTCTTGCTGAGGTGAGGGTTTCAATTTGGACTTCACACATCAGATTAAGTTTTAGAAAATCCGGGGACGTCACAATATCATATCCATAAGGTAGGATTATTTGTACAACTCTACAATCATTTTAAATTGTGATGGGTACATATAAGGTACATGTACCCTAATTAACATAAACTTGTAGAACCTGTTCTGCAATTAATAAATATTCTTCCCGAAAATCTAGCAAGACAAATAAGGAATGAAGAGAGCAACAAATATGTACTTGATATTTCAACTAGGGTGTCTCGTAGCTCTATTGTTGCTATTCTTTAGATTTGGTTCTCCTTCTTAGCATGTGATGGCTACAAAGAAGGTGTTCCTAGAGATTGTTTCTACTAAGGGATGTTGGTGATGTGGCCTCTGTCCTTAGAGAAATATGGCATTAGATAGGTAGCAGAAACAAAATTTTTACTGACATATCTTCCATTAACCAGTAGATCGTGTCAATAAATATGCAATCGAAAGGATGGTTTCATGAAGATATACTAGGTTCTAGAGCAAGTCCAGTGACAATCCTCATCAAGGTGGACTTGCACTCTATCTTGGACAATGTCTATGCAGCTCGTGGATGCGTTAAGACTCATATGAATGCTCCTCCATTAACAACAGACTCAAAAACCTACTAGTGGCTCCTCAGATCTCGCCATGGATTACAAGTTGACATTGCCCTCCTAGAAGCAACCAAAGGACTCCTTCCTCTAGAGTAGTCCACGCGGACCAACTAGAAATCATCTCGTTCTACAGGAATGGATAGGAAGTCGTTATCCCTCCTATTGGTGTACTAGTCACCAACATTCTCTCCAACAATAATGATCCTCAATTGTTTCTCTCCCTTGGCTATCCCTCCCTAGTCGGGTTGGACTTGCCTGGTCTCTCGTGGTTACCACAACTAGAGAGGACGATAATTCTTAGAGAAACTGATTCTCAATTGTTTGTGTAGTAGTTGTGTTCAGAGAAGCCCCCAATACCCCTCTATATATAAGAAGGGTTAGGGTTAGGGTTCCCAGTCCCCAGACAATGTGGGACTAAAGTGGGAGTGGAAAGGACCAAAAGATCTTGAATTTTCACAAAAAATCTAGAAGTTTCGCAACCTACGTGCACTAAGATTTTCATCTCTCCAAGCGAGATGGTTGTGTCACCCAACGAGACGGTTGTGTTGCCCAGTGAGAAGGTCATTTCACCCAGTGAGATGGTCATTTTGCAGTTTCTTCTTTTACACATATGTTCGCAATTCAATTCCAATTAATACTCAGCTTGACCTCAGAACAAATCCTTGAGGCAACTCAAGTGCACCCCTGAGATGGGCGTTTAGTGCAACTGAGATGGGTGTCACGTACCAGGCCAGAAGACCATTTTGCACAAGCGATACGGGCGTCTCGTAGGCCAGGTCAGGAAGAATTCCAATCAATGCACAATATAGTCACCCTGACACTCCAAACAATTGTCTTAACACTTGAACTGATCATTTTACAGTCTAGTTAGCTGATCCGTTGCATGAATTGAAATACCTAAACACTTTAGTAATCAATTCAATCATCATTAAAGATCAAACTCTTCTTATAGATGAGTTCCTATGGGTGTGACCCTATAGGTCCTATATCGCGTTGGCAGTGAATATCCATAATAAGTTATGACATCACAATAAAATAATAGTTCCTAGTCGCACATCATTGCTACCCAAGTGAATGGAAAGTTGGGGAGAAACTTCAACCTACAATATGTATATGGTGTTATAGTGTTTGTATATTTCATTTATCACTGATATCCAAATTGCACTAGAGGCATGGAGCATTCATCCTCATTATTATTCAATCTTGTTCTTTGAACTAGAGTAGACTGCATGAGATATATGTAAGGTCAATATCATATATTGACTCATATGTGTATGTCCATACTTTTATCAGTCTCGCTAATAAAGAGGCCTTTGCATATCATACTCCTATCGGAGGGACAAATTCTGTCTCTATCACCCACAATCAGTCCCCATGTGTCAAAGTCACCCAATCATCAGCGTAATAACAACCCATGTTTTAGGATTGTGTTTGATGATGCCATAAGTATACCCAACAACATGTGAAGAGTGTATTGATTTAAGGTCTGAGTACCACAACAAGCACCATCATTGTGTGACATGAATATGACTTCCATGATGATGGATTCCATGTGTCAGTCTCAGGGTGGGTCTATCTAATACACTGTTCCATAAAATTTATATGTGTGCTTGTTTGATATATCCTTATCATGACTCACAAGTTTGCGTCATCAACCAACCCACACTCTAATCTTATGTGTTATTTTTGTCTATCAACATTCCACCATAACAACCGATCAGGGACACAATGAGAATATGTATATGTACTCATAACATATGTATAATCTCATTTCAGCAAGGCTAATACTTGAAGACATACGTCATTGAGTAACACTGTGTTCAGCTACTAACTTTTCAAGTACCAGAATTTGATACATGAATTACCTATTTCTGGTAATTCAACTTCTCACATAGCTGGTGTCATTGTAGCAGGCACGCATGGAATGAATGGCCGGAAGACAAGAACTGCAAACCAAGATGCATTTTAAAATTCTATCAACATCGGTGTAATTCTAGATCACCATGTTTATTGCTTCACGTGATGGATACACGTACTTATAAAGTTCACGTATAATAGTAAATTCTGAAAATAACTATATAGAAATGTCACATTCAAAAATCTACTTCCCAAAGTAGGCCTAATATTATTCTTTTTTTTGGTCGGTAAAAAGTCCTGTTACTAAAAAAATTGATGCCCAAAACTTTGGGTACAAAAAGATTGCGCCCCCATTACAAGCCTGGATGAAGAACATCTGAATAACTAAAGAAAGCAAGCTAAACACTAAGATACTTACAGTAGCCATCAACCTAGATAAACGGAGTAAAGAACCCTGCAATACTAACTTAAACAGATAACAGAGAAACTGAAGAGACCATCCTAATCTACAAATGCCGACACTGGCAATAGTCTCATCCTATGAAAGTGTGGTGACATGGGCAGCCGAATCATCACTTCAGCGGGCTGGAGATCTCAAGGGCAATACTGCAGGAAAATCCACTACTACTATCATCCAGATCCTCACATTTCTGGCAAACAGAAGAGACCATCAAGAGAGCTTGCAAACCAATGGATCCTTTAGAGCAGGTTGACTCGGCTAGCTGATCATTCACACACTAAACGTTATCCCCATCCCTCTGAAATTGTGTGGACTAATCCGCCAACAAAGGAGCATCCTGAACTACTGAATCCAAAGTCTAGAATACCTGGATAGTTCTTTAAGCAAACCCAGAAACCAAGCTGTCAGACTTCTCGCTGCCATAGGAAGCCAGTCCTTGGGCTAGCAGGGAGAACTGCAGGCCGAGATGGCTTCCTTCATGTCGACGAGCAGAACCACCATGAAGGTGCTCCGAGCCAGCTGAAGAGGAGACGCCACTGAGGGCCCCTGACTCCTACTAAGCAAATCATCAAGCTGCTTGAGGACGAACGTCGGCTGCCTTGCCTGCTGGATGGAGAAGGAGCACCCAAACTGTCTAGAGGAGAGGCATGTAACGACCAAAGCCTCCACCCAAGGCAAAAGCTTCTGCCGCCAGGTAACCTGGGGTCGGACCCAGGACACCTAATCTCCGACCAGACCTCGAGGGGCTAAAAAATGAAACTGAAGGTTCCTGCAACTTCTTTAAGTCCCCTATGAAGAGAAATATCCACCTAAAACCCATCGGCCAAGGAGGACTCCATTCAGCTAGGTGGGTGCCGATCTGAGTCGACTCAGCCGCCCGGCCACCAGGTCCAGATCCGGCTTGTGAGCTTTCAGTCCCACGCTTCCGACCTCACGCTCCACCTCTTTTCCACGACGGAACAAGCTGAACGACGAACCCCCCCCATCAACACCTCCTTGACTTCAGGCCGAGATCGCGATCATCGACTTGACCACGGAGTCGCTCACCACTCCACAGAGCCCTTACGATTGCCCTCGCAGCTGCTCCCTTCACTCCAGAGAAAGCCACGAACAACCAACCACCGCACACCGTAGATGAGGGGCCAGGCGGAGGAGAACGTCGGGGAGCCGTTCCCTCCCCCAGCGGCAGCCACCGGAGAGGGTAGAGAGAAGGCGGAGCTGAACCCTAGAGAGAGGGAGCCGAACAAGTTTATTTGGCCTAATATTATTCTCTAGACATTGTTTCATGATTATCTTATAAATGAACAAAACATAATAAATTAGAAGCTTGCCTTTTATTAATAATAAAATCATTTAGATTTATGCCATTTCAATCATCACATGATTGTCTCTCTGGTCATACATACCAATAGACTCCCACTTGCACTTAGAGCCAATCACCCACAGATCTTATCTTGAGTGACCTAAAATGACCATCATGTTTCTTCTATACAAGTTCTTTTATAGTGGGTTTAACAACATTTTCTTTAAGTTGGGAGTTTGCAATTTTTCTCATCTCTTTGTTGTACGAGTATAGTATGAGATGGAAGTGTCCTAGTATTCTATTCAAGATTCCCAACCTAACTATCATCTCCATTATTGTCATCAATATTTCTACCAGGTCATTAACGGTTGGAATCTCACACAAGTTCACCCATATGAACTTATTATTCCATATAGTATTCTCTGTTGTTCTCGTAACACAGAGATACTTGACTTTGCTTGAATATTTGAACAACTTTCATTGGATCAAAACTCTTTCTAGCTTATAGTTCTCATTTAATGTAAAAAATAGATTGCAGTTATTTTTCAGTTCAAAAGCTTGCATCAGCGTAACTCTTTACACCCAACTATTCCTTATTAACATAACCAAGGAAACAATGCTTTAAGTGCTTCACAAGAACCTCAGGATGTTCTTTATGGTAGTTCAGTGACTTTCACTGGCTTCTAACATATACCCTTTCGTCATGTCCAATACATGCAATATTGCTAAGCAGGTATATATATATCTTCTCATCATGTCAAAACATATGGTATTACTGGATATCCTCTCATCATGTCTAATACATATGCGATAATGAGGTATCATCTCATCATGTCCAATGCATATGATATAATGGGATAAGTACATGAAATTGCATTCAAAATAGATACAATTATTAAGGCATATGGCATCTATCCATGTGTTCCTATTCTTCATAAGAATTGGGACACTAAGCTCTTGAGAGACTAACTCCATGGGACATGGACATGTTTTCTTTCATTGAGTCTTGCATGTTGAACCATTCAACATCTTGCCAAGATTCTTTCCAGATCTATTTATATAGACCTCGATCCCTGTCACCATAGGATGCTTCACCTAAACCCTTCATATTGAAGGTACTTTCCTTGCCATGTTTTAACATTTATAGTTAAAGGAAATCATTCCCCATCATTATGTGGAATATAAATATGCTCCCACTAAGTCTTTTATAATCACATATTCAATCTTCATTCTGACTCAAGTAAAACCCTTTGCCTGTCTTGTCAAATAGAAGACTCCAGCTCCAAGATACTTATTTCAATCCACAAATAAACTTTTGTAGCTTATAGACTTTATATTCATTGATGGATATATAAAACCATTAGGTCATGTCACGTACACATCCTATTAATTATTCCAATTATGGAATGTAGTTTTAACATCCATATGCCAAATCTCATAATCGTACAAAGCTACAACATCAAGCATGATCCAGATGGATTTATCCACGATAACTGGTGAAAGACTTCATCATGTTCAACACCTTGAACTAGTTTGAAACCATTTGCAACAAATTTAACCATGTTAGTGTTCTTACAAAGACCCAAATGTACCTAATGGGTTTTACCCCTCCAAGTGGATCCACCAAGGTCATACCTTGTTGGTTACATGGAGTCCATCATTGATCTTATGGTCTCAAGCCATTTCTCATTTTTTGATCCTTCAATAGTTTCTAGGTGGGTTGTTGACTCATTTGTATGATCAACTTTCCGCCTTTTGAGGTATAAGATATCAAACTTAAGGCGTGTTATACTAGAACTATGAGTTTTGTGTTTACTTAAGGAACTTGAGATTCCACAACAACTTGTGATTCTCCTTGTTCCTATTGTACATCTTTAGGTTCTATGATTTCTTGTTTGTCTCAAACATTTTGAGTTCTATTTTTACTCCCAATGATTCCTTTGGAACTAAGTTACCTTTTAGGAATATAATCATCCGGACTAACAAACATTTTACTGTCAGATTGGGATAAGAGTAGTCTTCAACAAGATAACATTCATGTGAGTTGTGGATAATGCCTTTTAAGAAACAATTTTCTTATGCAAGCTTTGATCTCTAATCACTATAAAAGATTCATCACGACACCTCCCATGCCATATCTCATATGGTTTATTTTGAGCCAGTTTAGACGGTGCATTATTTACTGTTTAAGCATGTGCTCAAAAGAAATTGTAAAACCAACTAGGTTCTAATTGATAATCATACCATGACTTAACATGATGTGATTCCTTCTATCTGATACAATATCATTGTGTTTTAGGTGGATTCCATCATGATACTTTATCGTGATCTCCTAGAAGGTTCTCAAACTCTTGGTTTATGTATTTTAACATTGATCATATCGAGGTATCTTAATACTTTTACCAAGTTAGTTATGTACTTCATTTACGATCTCCTTGTACACTTCAAGAGGTTCAAACTTGTATTTCACTAAATACAAATTACAATATCTACTGATTACATCAATAAATATAATGATGTACTTGTAACTACCTTTAGCATTCATTCTAAAATATCTATGTACATCACTATGTACTATTCCTAATGGAATTATCAATCTCCCACTTCATCTAGTGAGGATTTTTTTGTCATATTCCACAACTTACAAGACATGCATGTCTCTATTGGTTAAATAATGAAAAGAGTCTAGATAACCATCATATGGATTTTGGACACGCACTTCTCATTTATGCGCTCTAGATGATAGTGCTATAGGTATTTAGTTTATTTGAGTTATGAAGGCATTCAGTTTATGGGTCATACACATTTGTCTTTACAACTATCAAGTATAGTTTGTGAGACATAGGGCATTTTCATAAAAGATCATATCTTTTAAAATAAAACATATTGTGTGTGTCATACAAGACAAAGGATGTTTTCATTAATGATATGTACATAATAGAAATTCACTACTAATATTATGTGCCCATGAATGACAACTCCCAACTATAAAGGCAACAACCCATTATCTGCATAGTTCTAGCTTGTTGACTTGAGAGTTATACATTGTCCATATTTTGATAATGACTTAACCATCCCATTCCTATGTATCTAATATGTTTGTTAAAGATTGATTTCAGACTTTAGGTACATGAAAATGATCAAATTACACAAGCCCTAGCTTGTCTCAGCTCAAGTAAAAAGCAATGCAAGTGTGCAATTTGGGAAATCACTCCAAATCACCTTAGACTAATTTTTTAATCACTTTTATTGAAGATATGACTTGTAACTAAGATGAGAACAAATTAGGGACACTTATTTCCAACATTTGGTCACTCAAAAATCATTTTGGAAAATTTGTCACACGTACTTCATTGGTCGAGTTGGAAATTCGACCGATCTAGTGATGGATTTTCTGAAATGATCAATCGGTCGAGTTGTACACTCACAAAACTCAAATGATTGATCAACTAAGCAAAAGTGATCTAGACTCATCGACTGAGTTTACTAGAACAAACTTGACTAATATTTTGAAAATTGGGTTTGTCAGTTAGTAGATCGGTCGAGTTACCTTTATTGAAACTCGACCGAATGTACTATATAGAAAATATAAGAAAGTGATTATAACCATTGGAGAGTTGTTGTAAAGTGAAAATAGGTCCATCGCAAGTTGTAAAATGGCTATTTTTCATTCTTAAGTGATCCCACACTCAAAGGAACACTCTAGCTATAAATAGGACCACTTTGAGTTCATTCCAAGTTTTCTCATTCATGCTATCCAAAGTCCTTGCTATAGTTGAGTGTGTTGCAACCCTTTAAGACCCTTTCTCTCTCTCATTTAGAAAGAATTTTGTGATTATGAGTGACTCAAGCATATTGTAAGAGATTTACCTCCATGTTCTTGTAGAGCTCCCATTCCTTCCATCTTCCCAACCCCCTTTCTCAAAGAGCAAAGGTTGAAGCAAGCTACTATGAGTGAAGGTGAAGCTATTGGTCTTCTTTAAGGTTGATGAAGAGGTGAAGGTCTTCTCCATGTGAAGGAGAAGGACAAGGCAAAGATTCAAGAAGAGTGGGTAATTCATTCAAGGTCAAAGACTTGATTCAAGTGTGGGTAAGTCATTGTTGAAGGCTGAAGACATCTTGATCAAGTGGGTAAGTCCTTGTGTAGGTGAAAGAATCTTATCTTGAGTAGGTAAGTCCTTGGATGTATCATGGTATCCTTGTATCTTTATGATAGAATATAAGTATACACAGATTGCAAAGTCCTAGAGGTTGACCTCTCTAGATAGTGGATTGACTTCTCCTAGTTTGGAGATTGAAACCACTCTAACCACCTTGTCTAAATGGATGTTTCAATTTCTATCATCCTTGTAGTGCTGGATTAGATAGGACTTCAAATTGGTCTTAAGATTTTGGTTTCAATTGATATAATTTGAAGGTACAACTTTTCTTATGAGAATTTTGAAGCTCTATTCACTCCCCTCTAAATCCCTAGATCCAACAAGTGGCATCAGATCCAAGGATCTTATCCAATAATCTCCCATGAGATGAGAAGATGGATGAGAACCTACTTGGTTCACTCAACCTGGACCAAAGCTTTACCATGTGTCCTTTGGTCTTTAACGGCACCAACTTCCTCTATTGGAATAGGTGTATGAAGTTCTACATTTAAGGGATGAACGTTGATATGTGGAAGGTGATGATTACGCCATACAAGGAGCCCATTGGAGCTATGACAACAAGGAAAGAAGATGCTCTAAAAGAATCCCAACTCAATACCAAAGCTATAAGCATCCTATATGCATCCCTCACCCCAATAGAGTTCATCCACATCTCCTCATGGGATATTGAAATATGGGATAAGTTGTACATCACCTATGAAGGTACACATAAAATAAAGGAGGAAAATATATACATGTTGAACAGCCGCCTAGAGAACATCAAGATGGGGAAGAAAGGAGTTGTCGAGATGTACTCCAGGCTCAACATCATCATCAATCACCTAGCTGCTTAGAGACACACTTCAGATAGAGGAGCAATCAATTCTAAGATCTTGAGGTCTCTACCAAAGAGATGGGAGTCAAAGGTGACCTCCATTGAAGAAGTGAGAAGTCTTGGTGACATTCCAACCAAGGATCTCATCGATAATCTTCAATCTCATGAGCCAAGACTTGATAAGTAAGAAGAAGAAGCCAAGTAAGAAGAGAAAGAAGCAAGAAAGATCAAAGATAGTGCCTTCAAAGCTCAAGTGTAGGTTGTCATCCTTCAATAAAAACTTGCTTTTCGGACCTCTCCTTTCTCCTCTAGTGAAGATGATTGCCCTAGTGATCATAAAGCCAACTTCACCAAGGGAAAACACTTCAAGAGAAAGCAATCCTCTTCTTCTACTCCAATATTTTACAAGTGTGGATAAAAGGGGCACTACAAGAGTGAATGTCCAAAATCTAGAAAATCACACCATTGTAGCAGCTCAAAGAAGGAGGACGAGTACAATAAAGAGAGCAAGTACAAGAGGAAAGAAAAGAAGGAGAGGTGACACAAGAATGCAGCTCATGCAGCTTGCAAAGCATCATCCTCAAGTGGCTCTAGATTTGATGAAGATGGAGAGTTCCACCTTGTAACTCATCGCCTCTACAAGTGAAGAAATTGGGGAGGTAAGTGAGGTAAGTAGGTAAGCTTGCATGAGTTATCTAAAGAAACTCTTATTGATATTCTTGTTTCTACCCATTATTCTTTTACTAAATGTAAATCTAAAAGAAAGAGATTAGGCATTTTTTTGATGATTTGTATGCTAAACTTGAGATTCTTGAGCAAAATGAGAAAACTCATCTTAATAGAATTGATAATTTGCAAGGACAATTTCTTGATCTTGAGCTCCAATACAATGGAGTTGAGGTAAATAATGGTGTTTACCTTAAGAACATTGAAACTCTTAAGGAAGATAACCAAAAGTGCCTAAATGAGCTTGAAACACTTAAATCTAAAAATGATGAATTCAAGCTTAGTGTTTATGCTCCTAGAAATGAAAGGGATGTTTACCTCAAAGAAATTATATTTCTTAAATCTAAAAATTCTAGGTTGCTTGGTCAAGTTAATGATTTATCTTCTAGACCTATTTTCCTAGTAATGATGTTGATTCTATATCTCTTGAAAGAGACTCTTATTTGACTAAAGCCCTTTGTTTAGAGGCTGACTTTATTCATGCTAGAGATGATCTTGCTAGTTTTTATTCTACTATTATATCTATTAATTATGGCAATCATAGACTTAGATCCTCTCTGCAGAAATTTCTCAAAGGGAAAAACTCCCTAAATGAAATTCTAGACCATTCTACCAAAAAAAGTGGTACCAATGGTTTGGGATTTGTAGGGGGAACACCTAAGGGCAAGAACAAAGCCAAAGGTAAGAAAAAGAGTAAGGAAATCTCCTTTTTTGTTGGAGAGTCTTCTGGAACTAGGAACCCTATGATTTGTTCTCACTGCAAAAGTGATGATCATTTTTCTACTTATTGTCCTTACAAGCCTAAGGGGACCAACCCAAAGATGAAATGGGTCCCCAACCTAACTCTGGATCCCAAAGTTTGAGTTCAGAACTGACACTCTGCGTTATTATAGGAAATAGGAAGATTCCTTGTTGATAGAGGCTGCACTAAACACATGGTAGGTGATATAAGCCATTTCAACAACTTCACTAACAAGAAAGGAGGTTTGATTACCTTTGGGGACAAAAATAAAGGTAAGATAAAAGGTGAGGGTGATGTAGGTGAATCCTTATGTATCAAGAATGTTCTCTTTACAGAAGGCCTACATCATAATTTAATAAGTGTAAGTGAATTATGTGATAATGGTTACCTTGTGTGAATGCCTGATTCTAGATTCCCTCACTTATCATGTCAAATTTAAGGGAACTAGAAGTGGTAATATTTATGTAATTCTGCTTGACTCTATTAAATCAATTATTGTTAAATGCCTAGTAGTCAATTCAAATGATATTTCTCTTTGGCATCATCAGCTTGGTCTTGTAGATATGCATTAATTGAGCAAAAAGGACTTGGTCAAGGGACTTCCCAAATTAGATTTTGAAAAGGATGAGGAATGCCAACCTTGTATCCACTAAAAGAAAACCAAGTCCTCCTTCAAATCCAAAGGAGTCCATAGTACCAAGAGAGATCTTGAACTTCTCCATATTGATCTACTTGGACCAATGAGAACTCAATCGCATCGTGGCTCTTAGTATTTTCTTGTTATTGTCAATGATTTCTCTAGATATACATGGACCTTCTTTCTCATTTCAAAGAGTGATATGCTTGATGTTTTCTCTAGTTTTGCAAATGAGTTGAGAATGAAGCTTATTTCCATATTGTTTCCATAAGTAGTGATCACGGGGGAGAATTTGAAAATGATATTTTTGAACATTTCTGTGAGGAATCTGGATATATACATAAGTTCTCTTCACCTCGAACACCTCAACAAAATGGGGTTTTAGAGAGGAAGAATAGGTAACTATAGGAGATGTCTAGGACCATGCTTTTAGAGTATGACACTCTAAAGAAGTTTTGGGCCGAAGTCGTTAGTACCTCATGTTTTGGGCAAAATTGGGTTTTTACGCATCCTTCTTTGAAGAAAACCCCCTATGATCTATGATGTGGTAGGAAGCCTTCTATCGAGTATTTCCATGTTTTTAGATGTCCTTTTTTGTTTTGGATAGAAAGATTCTCTCCACAAGTTTGATAGGAAATCTTACAAGGCTTTCTTTCTTGGCTATAACACTACTAGAGAGGCTTATAGAGTGTTTAATGTTGATCTTGCTAATGTAGAAGAATCTATAAGTGTTAAGTTTATTGAGAATAAGCCCTCTATTCCCAAAGATATTGCTCCAAATGATGATGCTGAGGTGAGTTGATTCCTATTTTAAAAGAACTCAACATCACCCAAAAGGGAAAAGAGGTGGTCACTCAAGAAGAAGAGAAAGATGAAGTACAGAAGGATCTGACTCCCCGCTTTGCAAAGAATTATCTAAAAGAGATAATCTTAGGTGATCCATTTGAAAGAGTGATGTCGTGGGCTGCCTTTAACAAAGAATAAGCCAACAACAACTTCATCTCACAGCTTGAGCCAAAGAACATCAAAGAAGATCTTGGGGATGATGAATGGATCCTAGCCATGCAAGAAGAATTAGGACAATTCAAGAAGAACGAAGTGTGGACCCTAGTGCCAAGACTAAGTGATAGAAAGATCATTGACACCAAGTGGGTCTACTGCAACAAGCTAGATGAAAGCTGCAAAGTGGTAAGGAACAAAGCAAGGTTAGTGGCTCAAGACTACAATTAGTAGGAAGGTATAGATTTTAATGAAACATATGAACCTACAGATAGACTTGAGTCCATAAAAATATTGCTTGCTTTTGCTAGTTACAAGAACTTTCTTCTTTATCAAATCGATGTTAAAAGTCCATTTTTGAATGGTACAATGGTAGAGGAAGTGTATCTTGCACAACCCCTAGGCTTTGAACATGATAGTTTACTAACCATGTATACTTGTTGCAAAATGCTCTCTATGGACTAAAACAAGAACCTCGAGCTTGGTATGAGAAACTAAAGAGATTTTTGTTAGATCATGGGTATATCATGGGAAAATTAGATTTTACCATGTTTCTCAAACACGTCTAACAACTTTCTTATTATTCAAATTTATGTTGATTATATCATTTTTGGCGGAACTAATATTGAGCTTTGCCAGAAGTTTAGTGATCTTATACAAAGTGAGTTCTAGATGAGTGTGATGGGTGAGCTTACATTCTTCCTCAGCTTTCAAATCCAGCAAACAAAATATGGGCACTTCAACAAAAAAGGAAAGTACACAAGTGAGCTACTAAAACGCTTTGAGATGGAGAACACCAAGCCGATGGACACACCCATATCAAACACCGTCAAACTTGACAAAGATGAAGAAGGTGTTAAAGTGGATGAGAATCTATATAGAGGTATGATTGGAAGTTTGTTTTATTTAACTGCCTCTAGACCTGATATAATGTTTAGTGTTCACTTGTGTGCTCGCTTTCAATCAAATCTCAAGAAATCCCATCTTATAGTTGTTAAGAGGATTTTAGTGTACTTAACCAAAACTCCAAATTTTGGACTATGGTATCCCAAGTCAAGGGAATTTACTCTTATCTGTTATAGTGATGTGGATTATGTAGGATATTTGATTGATAGAAAGTGCACAAGTTGCACTTGCTTTCTCCAAGGCTCTGATTGGTTTGTTGTAACTGGTCTGAAAAACTTATGAATTGTAGTTCCTGAAGTAGTTTTTTATGATTGGTTTAAAGTAAGGGTTGGGATTTTATTTTTGTGACTTCTGATGAGTTACAAATTTACATACAAAATAAAGTTCTAGATTTCACTCTTTGAAAGAGAAGAAAGTGAGTTCTGGAAGAATTGACAACATTTCTTATACAACTATATTTTTCATTCTTCACAAATGACACATGCAAAATATTTATGACTACAAATGTTAGTGTGTGGATATGGTTTATTTCCAAAATCATAACATAATATGACAAAACATTGTACACTATATAAGCGGCACCATGTAAAATATTTTACACAACAACTACCAATATCACTGTGGTCTATGAAATAAAAAATATACTAACACAATGAAAAAATAATCACGCCACACCATGTGACAAAAAATGTGATTTATCTAACATATTTTTATATTATGTTGAAAAAATATGATGTGAAAAATATTATGAACTATAATCAAACATGAAGAATATACTAAAAATTAGTGTTGTAAATATTGTTAAACAATGATTAACCAAAATTTACATAATCAAACACATAAAATTTACATGTCATTACAATAGTTTGTACATATAAAGTGAAATAAAAGTATTATAATATGATTTGAACAATAACATTTTTATAAAAAATTATAATTATACCACATGAAAATATTATTAGAGGAGCGACATCTACATCATAACTGTATTGATATAATTATGGTTAAAGAATATTATGATTAGTCGTGAATATGATTCTTCATTTATTTCTTTGATGTTCTTACATTTTATATATCACACAATAAAATTAACATTTTTTTCAATTGATTTCCATGTTTACATTGTCGACAAACCAATCATATAGAAGTGAATGGAATTTAAGTTCCAGAAACTTAACTAGAGTTCCCAGAAAATGAGTTACACACAACTAATGACATACACCAAACAAATCGGAACCCTAGGACCTTGTTTGGTGCCTTGGTTCTCCAAGAAACATAGCACAATGGCATTATCAACTACTGAGGACGAATACATTGTAGCTAAGAGTTAATGTGTCCATGTCCTATGGATGAAGCAAATGCTTCAAGACTTTAACATTTATTTTGATGCTTCTCCTATCTTTTGTGATAATACTGGTGCAATAAATTTATCTTGCAATCCTATATTGAATAGTAGAGCTAATTATATATATGTTTGTCATCATTTTCTACATAATGTCATTTCCAAAAAGGATATCTATATCATACATGTGGATACGAAAAATCAGTTGGTGAAAATTTTCACTAAACCTCTAGCTAGAGAGAAATTTAATTTTATTAGATCTAAACTGGTCATAACTGCTTTGGTTGAATCTGATATGTCTTCTAGCTAGTTATCATCCATCCTATGTGCTTTTATTATGTCTTGATCACCCTTGCTTAGTAAAATGCTAAATTTTCATATTTGTTTGCCTTGTTTTTTGCTTGTTTTGGGTATTTTTTGCAAACTCTTATTTTATCGCAAAATAGTACTCAATGATGAGTGATATATGCCTAAGTATGTCTAAAATACAAAATGGACTAGAAAAATAATTTTAATTTGCACTCAAGAGGCTAGAAAGTAAAATTTCTAAAGTTGGTTCAGGTTGACCATCGGTAGAGTTGCCAACTCGAGCGATCCATGGTCGAGGGATTTTGTAAAAATCCATTTGGTTGAGTTTCATTATCATAGAACTCGACCAATGACTGGGTTGGAGCAAACATAAATGTGGTTCAACTGACTTTTCTCCCTCTCAAATAGACAAAAATCGATCGATTCACTCTCCAGCTCCCTCAAGCTCTCAACCCTAGCCCCAACCATCCTCTCCCTAGCCTTAGTTCGACCTTGCTCGGCCTCCCTTGACCTCTTTCCCATCAACCCTAGGTGTTTGGTTGGTTTGTGGTGGTGTTTCCTATGTTTTTGACCTCTCAATCCTCTTATCTCACCTCCATGGCCCCAAATAGGAGAAAGAGAGCCACCCCATCTGGAGCACCATCCTCCTCCTTCAACTCGTAGCTTATACCCTTTACTGATACCTTCTTTGTCTCCAATGATGCTCTAAATAGGTACACTTTCCTTTTTGTGCCTTATTTGAGCCAACCCCACGTAGACAAAAGGTTATTGATCAAGTTTCCTAGTTGTTTTATGACCACCACCTCTCTGCCTAGACTGTCAAATGTGCATGCTACCACAATTCCATCACAAGCACCAAAGCCATTCATGAAATCTATGAAAATTTGCAATGGAATTAGGACACTCTCATACCCATGCCTAATGCTCAAATAGTCCTTACTTCCATGATAGCCGGAATGAAATTCCAAGTCTTTGAGGATACCTTGAATATCTTTTTCTCTAGTACTGAGGTGACTGACACATGGAGGAAGGATTATCCTAAGTATTTTGACCTCCTAGACCCTGAGGTATTCTATAAGAAATATGATCTCACTCTCCCTGACATTCATAAATTCTTGAAGAAGACTCAGTTTCCCTATAGGAAGAAGTCTACTCTTCTCTCCTCAGCCTTAGACCTCAAGAACTGCATACTAGCCCTAGTAGTCAACTACAATATTCATCCAAAGAAAAAATGAAACTGAAATTGGAGAGCATACTATGGTGATTAGGTTCTGTATCTTGAAGAAAATCTGAGTCAAGTGGGCTAGATATGCCCTCCATCACATCACCTTCTTTGACTCTAGTAAGAACACCCGAGGAACCTACCCACCCTACCCAGCCCTAATTTGTGGTATCTTTTAGACTACCACTGGAAAGTATCTTTTTAATGACCTTCATTAAGTGAGACCAAACTTTAGAAGAGTGTGCCTACCCCTTCCTATATCATGAAAACCTCTAGAGGGGGGGTGAATAGAGTTTTATAGATAATTTAACAATTATTACACTTAAACAACCCACAAAGAAAGTATTGGACAAGGAGACACAAGGTTTAGAGTGGTTCCAACTATAGCAAATACTATAGCCGTCAGTCCACTACCCGGTTGCTTACCCAACCGGGATTTGAAAAGAAATTTATTTTATTACCTCTTCAAGGAGTTTACATAAAATACAATCTCTTTTCCTAAACCCTTCAAGCAGCCTTCACCTAGAAGTAATCGCCAACCTTGAAGCAGCCTTCCCTTGAAGTAGATGCACCAACTCCCGTTGCACCAACCTACTGAAGTAGCTTCCCTTGCGATAGCCTTCTTGAAGTAGCTTGAAGTCCCCTTCTCCTCCTGAGAAGTCAACCCTCTCCAATCCGCAGCCTCCAACCCTAGGAGTAGCAAGGAGAGTACAAAAAAATAAACAGGAACAAGAAAGGAAAACAGAAATTACAACTTATCCTTTAAGCCCAAGGCTTGATATGCCTAGATCAAGCGTAAGATCTCCTAGCCAATTATGTGAACTTGTAATTGCTGTGGATAGGAGAATCTAGCCTATAGGACACGAGATTGAGCTAAGACGAATGTAATCCAATGGTCACAGTGCTCAAATTGCTTGCAAAAGATTGCTCAAGTATGCTCAAGTGTATTCTCAAGTGTAATAAGTGAATTCTAGTGTCCTATGGCTTGTCCTATTTATAGGAATGGCCTAAGTATGCTTAAGGACATTCTAGACAACTTCTAGGGGGTTCCTAGTGCTTAACTAGCCGTTAGGAATAAGTTAGGCGCATTAGCAACGGCTAGTTAATTAATTCTGCAGTTGCTGTCAGAGACCATCTCGGTCGAGAACTTGTCGACCGAGATGCCCAGTCGGTCGAGGATTTGTCGACCGACAGGCTCTCTGGTTTAACGTTTATTTGCAACTGTCAACTGTTGTGTCTAACGACTACTTTTGGTCAATCTCGGTCGAGAAGTTTGTCGACCGAGAGTGTCTCGGTCGAGGAGTGTGGTCGACCGAGATTGACTCTGTTTTCAATCTTTCAATTAGGATACTAAGTGTGTGCAAGAATGTGCATTATGTGATCCTATTAGAAGGAGATGACCTAACTAAGTGTGGTGTTTAGCTAGAGAGATTTAACGCTTGATTTACATGAAGTCTAAGTACTTGTACATTATATATTTGTACAAGTTTACAAATGATTACATTGCATGATATTTTACAAATATTCAAGCGTATGAATTCCCTAGAACTTTGTCATCACCTTGTTCCTGCACACTTAAGTAGCTTGTTAGATTAATAAGAATGAAATGTTTGTCATCATCGAAACAAAGGGATTTATCATAATATCCAATTTTATCCAACAATCTCCCCCTTTTTGAAGATGACAAACATTTCCTAAATATGAAATAAGGAAATATAAAGCATGTGAGTTTCATACCTGAAAATTTACCTTTTGTAGCCATTTATGTTTTTCAAGTGAGTGCTGGCCAAGATGTGATGAAACTCCTTTATATATACTTTTATATTCTTTCTCCCCCTTTGTCATTTCAAAAAGATATCCAAGTTGAATGTTTTATTTTTCTTCTCCCCCTTAATATAATGCTCCCCCTTAATTAGATATCCTATTAGGAACATGGATTTTTATCTAATTTATCCACAATTGGTTTCTCAATCATTCGCAAGGATGTTAAGCCTTGAAATGATATGAGATTCCCTTAAGCATAGGATGAATGTATATGGATTTCTCATATATCAAAGGATGTTAAGCCCTAGATTAAATGAAAATCGTCTAAGCTTAGAGTACCTAAAAATGTCTCCATCCAAAAGCAAGGGATGTGTAAGCCCCATTTTGGGTAGAGAGTTCCTTCAAGTACAAGATACCATTTTCATAAATTTCTTGAAAATATTCAGCTACACATAGTGATTACAAAGTTTTTGTAAGCTTCTTTAATCAAATGATCAAAGTTTTGATGATCTCCCCCTTTTTCTTATGCTTTGCTCCCCCTTCAATAGATATCTCAAATGAAAGTTTGAATACTGAGCAAATATATAACATGTCCAAGATTTCACAAAGATGTATGCAATTTATGTCAATCTGGAAAAACAGAAACCCAGTCGGTCGACAATTGCTCGACCGACAATGTTCTCGGTCGACTAGTTGCTCGACCGAGAATGTTTCTGGAGAACTGTTTTGTTATTTGAAAATTTAATTTTAATTGTAAGAGTTGCCTGTTTTAATTATTATTCCCTTATTTGTTATGCTCTACAATAATGAACTTATAATTCATATTTTGAAGAAGTCTCATATGCCAAACAAATAACCATGTGAATCAAATAAAAATGGCAAATTTCATTCAATAGCATGAAGAAGATTACAATCATATAGAATACAACTATTACAACTCCAACACTTCACAAGAAAGATTTAAGAATTACATCAATGTCCGGATCTTTCCCAAGGAATGGCTCGGCTCCATAGTATTGGACCAGAGTTTGCCAATCCAAAGCACCAGTTGTAGTCAACGCATATGCTTCCAGAAAAGTGGGAACTCGGTCAAATCGGAAGTGAGCAGCTATGTCTTGCAATTGTATGGAAGAAAATTGAGTATGTGCAAGATCCATTGATGGTGAAGGTGGAGGTTGATAGTAGTTGTATGAGGGGTTAAATGGGTTGAGCATGCCAGGGTTTAAAGAATGCGGATATTCATCGGTTTGGCCAGGAGAAAGGTTTTGCATTCTTTGATTTAAGTATGTCATGGCATGGTGATTGTAGTTTAATTGTATACTAAGATGGTATTGGGAGCCAGCAATATAAGTAAGGGTATTTTGGATGGGATCAATGGAAAGGTTAGTAGGAGGAGGGGGTGGTATATCCTGATGTGATGACTCTCCTTCTACTCTTGCCTTTTTATGACCAAAGTCAATCCCCATCTTCTCTACGGTGTTCTTACTTATCTTTGGTGGTCTACGCTCCCATATGTATCCCATATCTTCAATGTTTAACTTAAGACAATGTTGAGTAATCTGGCATACAAAATCGGCATATGGTGGATTGCCAGAAAACTCAAGCATATTTTTAAGTACTATGCGAATGAAGTTGATGGGAATTTCTTTTATGATAGCATAAATTAGACACATACGGAAAATGGGAACCTCGGATTTATTGGCTCGTGGATGTATGTTGGTGGAAACAATGAGGTTTACTATTCTACAAGCCGGTTTTAGGTTTATAGCATAATAGGTTCCCCTATCTTCATGAAAAGTGGTATTGGCTTGAAATATGGCTCTTTTGATATCACTTAGGCTAGTGGTGTGGTCATCATGGGAAAATAAATTTATTGGATTGCTGGTGGTAAGGTCAAGGAAATCTTGATATTCATCTATATCAATTTCAAGCATGTCAAGAATATCCCCTTCGGAAAATTTAAAACTATGCCCATTGACCATGGTGTAGAAGAAAGTGGTGTCATTTTCGGTGTGAGATAGAAGATTGGCATAGAATTCGTTGACTACCTTAATGGAGTAGGAAGGAAAGGATGGATTGATGAAGTCCTTCAGCTTTTGTACTCCAAAGAGATGCTCCAGGTCGACTATGTTGATGAAGTCCATCACTTCGACTGGACGTCGGGGAAGAGGAGCTTTAGAGGAAAGCCGAAAGTATCTATCTCCAGCATCTCCATCGACGAAGGCTATGTCATTGATGATCGTCAGTGGCGGAATGGCTTCCCGCTCTTCTCTTCTTTTTCTTCCAGCAACTTTCTTCTTCCCACGGACAGTTGATGATGAGGCCATTGTGTTTCTTGAGAGTGGAGAAGAAGCAAGGAAGATTTGAGGGTAAGAGTGCTGAAGGATTGCACGAAATTGCACTAGAGATGGACTATGGAAGCAAGGAAATGCAAGTGTGAGTAAGTGGCTCATTTTTGCACTTATTTATAGAATTCCAGCGACCCGGTCGGTCGACGACTCGTCGACCGAGCGTCCGCAACGGTCGAGTTGCAGACGCGCCACTTGGTCCTCCAACGGTAAAGAAAACGGTCATAACGGTCGGGTCGCAACGGTCATATCCAACGGCTAATTCTCGGTCGAGCGCTTGTCGACCGATATTGTCTCGGTCGAGCACTCGTCGACCGACCGTTTGTCCGATACTGAATCTGTTTAGAATTTGTCGGTCGAGTGAGATGGGATGACCGAGTGGTTCTCGGTCGACGAAGTCGTCGACCGACAGACTTACTGAGTTAAAATTTTTGACTGAATTTTAATGCAAATCATTTAAAACATTTTTGTAGAGCATATGTATATGTATATTCCAAGGGAGTAATAATATTTAAGGCTTCTAATTACCACAAATGATTTGACGTTTTGATTTAAAAATATGCTAAGATTAAGTTCAGTAAAATAATGTTCAAATAAACAATTTTTATCAAAGTTTATTTTAGGTCGCCCTTGATTACGACCATGGCGCCCCTTGGTCAAATTTTATTTTAACCAAGAGGCATATTCTGCAGGTTTCCAGTATGAACATTCATATGCGAAGTATGAGTTCTGCAGATAGCTTGCAAATATCAATTTGAGACTCATTAAAGTGTACAAATTATGAGAGCTAAATAAGGACATCAAATATGATGAAGCATATTCAAGAATAATATCCATTCATGAATTTAAGATTACTTTGGATAGACTAAAATATGTGATGCTTAATATAAAAGCATACAAAAATTTATTTGAAACATTTTATTCATTGCAAGTATTTCTGAAAAAGAAATGTGCAATAAAAGCATGATTAAATAGAAATGTAAGCATGATCAGTTAATATTTATTCCATATAATCTTTCAAGAATAATTTTCACATACAATGTAAAGATTTACAGCAGTCTGAGAACAGTGATATGCTCGGTCGACAGTTGCTCGACCGAGGATGATTCGGTCGACAACTTCTCGACCGATCAAGTTTCTGGAAACTGTTTCAGAAATATATTTCAAGTGCAATATAGGCTGTATCTTATTCAATTATTTCAAAGATCAGTTTGAGATAAACATATGTGTATCATGGTGCTATTAAATCTTTTAATTTTTGATTTTGTTATCCCTAAATGTTAAGTTGAGATAGACATAAGGATATACAAATTAAGATCTTTGGTCATATCTCAACTTAGTCGAACCTATTTAATTTGGGGGTTTTGGAACCCATACCATCTCGACATTCTTTTTCTTGTATGGGCATGAAAAAGAATAATGTCCAAGGCGTGAGCAATAATGACAACAAATTGAATCAACCTCAAGCCTTTTTCTATGGTTTTGATCTAGGTTATTCTTGGGTATATACATTTTTGTGCCTCTAGGTATATAAGCAGATTGACTCGCTTGTGTCCTTCTAGGTTGTTGATGGGATTTCTCATTAGGCTTATAACCTAGTCCTCTTCTCCCTATTTGATGATAGGAATTTTCTAGTATTCTATCAAGGATTCCATTGTTGCTTAACTTACTAACTTCTTGTTGCAACTTAACGATCTCATCCATTCTTTTCTTGATATCTAATTTTGCTTGGTCTAGATTGGATGATAACATATTTCTTTCTTTCACTATATTGTCATAATCTACATGGGTGCACAATATAGGTTGTTTTTTAATATCATTTAATTTTGTAAGCAATTCAGCTTTTTCTTGACATAGAAGATCATAGTTTGTTTCTAGAGTAAAGATCTTCACTTCACTGTTACTTAGAGATGATTTCAAGGTACGATTATCAGACATAATGCTGTCTTTTTCAAAACCAAGAGTATTCAATTTAGCATATAAATCGTCATTTTCGGATGTAAGCTCAAGAAGTCTAGCATTTAGATCATCATTTTCTTTATTTGATTTCTTTAATTTCTTTTTGTATTCAACATATTTATTATGTGTTTCTTCAATTATAGTAACTAACTCTTCTTTAGGTAAATCAAGCAAGCTTACCTCTTCTTCTTCTTCCTCACTTATTGTAGCAACGAAACATTCTTTATGTGTATCTTCTTTCTTTGACCTCCATGGACATCTAGAAGTAGAGTGCTTTGTTCCTAAGCACCAATTGCAACTTGTCGCACATTGGTCCATGCTCTTTTTTCTTGTGATTGTAGTCACCTCCTCCCTTTATCTCTTCAAGACCTTGTTAGGGCTCCTTGAAGCCTGCTCTGATACCAATTGAAAACCTCTAGAGGGGGGGTGAATAGAGTTTTATAGATAATTTAACAATTATTACACTTAAACAACCCACAAAGAAAGTATTGGACAAGGAGACACAAGGTTTAGAGTGGTTCCAACTATAGCAAATACTATAGCCGTCAGTCCACTACCCGGTTGCTTACCCAACCGGGATTTGAAAAGAAATTTATTTTATTACCTCTTCAAGGAGTTTACATAAAATACAATCTCTTTTCCTAAACCCTTCAAGCAGCCTTCACCTAGAAGTAATCGCCAACCTTGAAGCAGCCTTCCCTTGAAGTAGATGGACCAACTCTCGTTGCACCAACCTACTGAAGTAGCTTCCCTTGCGATAGCCTTCTTGAAGTAGCTTGAAGTCCCCTTCTCCTCCTGAGAAGTCAACCCTCTCCAATCCGCAGCCTCCAACCCTAGGAGTAGCAAGGAGAGTACAAAAAAATAAACAGGAACAAGAAAGGAAAACAGAAATTACAACTTATCCTTTAAGCCCAAGGCTTGATATGCCTAGATCAAGCGTAAGATCTCCTAGCCAATTATGTGAACTTGTGATTGCTGTGGATAGGAGAATCTAGCCTATAGGACACGAGATTGAGCTAAGACGAATGTAATCCAATGGTCACAGTGCTCAAATTGCTTGCAAAAGATTGCTCAAGTATGCTCAAGTGTATTCTCAAGTGTAATAAGTGAATTCTAGTGTCCTATGGCTTGTCCTATTTATAGGAATGGCCTAAGTATGCTTAAGGACATTCTAGACAACTTCTAGGGGGTTCCTAGTGCTTAACTAGCCGTTAGGAATAAGTTAGGCGCATTAGCAACGGCTAGTTAATTAATTCTGCAGTTGCTGTCAGAGACCATCTCGGTCGAGAACTTGTCGACCGAGATGCCCAGTCGGTCGAGGATTTGTCGACCGACAGGCTCTCTGGTTTAACGTTTATTTGCAACTGTCAACTGCTGTGTCTAACGGCTACTTTTGGTCAATCTCGGTCGAGAAGTTTGTCGACCGAGAGTGTCTCGGTCGAGGAGTGTGGTCGACCGAGATTGACTCTGTTTTCAATCTTTCAATTAGGATACTAAGTGTGTGCAAGAATGTGCATTATGTGATCCTATTAGAAGGAGATGACCTAACTAAGTGTGGTGTTTAGCTAGAGAGATTTAACGCTTGATTTACATGAAGTCTAAGTACTTGTACATTATATATTTGTACAAGTTTACAAATGATTACATTGCATGATATTTTACAAATATTCAAGCGTATGAATTCCCTAGAACTTTGTCATCACCTTGTTCCTGCACACTTAAGTAGCTTGTTAGATTAATAAGAATGAAATGTTTGTCATCATCGAAACAAAGGGATTTATCATAATATCCAATTTATCCAACATATCACACCTGGAGTCTCCACCTCCTACCATGCACCACTGCCACCTCATCCATCTCGACCTATATGTACCTCTTTTCATGTATCAAATGAAACCCCCATAGGCTACATGAGGCATCAATAGGCGTATAATCTTTAGGTTCAGGAGCACAAGCATCGGGATCCTTGCACTATGATGTCTATCATGAACCTCTCCTGTGACCATAATTACCATGCCTACTAGCCTTACCTAGGAGGTGATTATGCATCCTTTGCATATAATCACTTTTACCCAACCCCTCCACCTGCTGCTTTTACTACTACACCCTCTACGATCGATGGATCTAACCATGTTGTGCTACCTCTCCCTGATGGTCCTATAGCTACCTTGCTTGTAGGACTTGTCACTTCTGCTCCTTCTTATTCTCAAGACCATGAGTTGTGTGATCTTGGTATGTCTTGGGTTGAGCAGAATGCCATGTGGCTCGATCATGGCTTCAGTCCTTCCACCAATGAGGAGATGGAAGATCAAGCTGACAAGGAAGTTGTTGTTGCTAATGAGGAGGCATCTGAGGATGATGGTGAGGATGGTTTAGATGGTTCTGATGGCTTTGTTGGTGCATCTTGTGATGAAGGTGAGCTGCTATCTCACCTGTGCCTTCAGATGGAGATGATGACTATGAGCCTGAAGCTTCTGATGCTGAAGCTTCTGATGTTGATGTTGATGATGATGATTCCTTGGACATAGATAGACTAGACATTTAGATGTTTTCATTTTTAATTTGTAGATGTTGATCATATAAATTTTTCTATACTTTTTTGTCATAAAAACATCTGGGCACATTGTCTGAGATATACTATTTCTATCATCATGTTGGTTTCATCATTTTGGTCTGTAGTGATTTTTGACGATATGCTTTCTGTGTTGTAATCTTAATCATATGAACACTTACTCTTTGATTAACTGTATCTCATGATTTGGAGCCATGTTTCCCATATTTTGATTATGACTTAGATTTCTTGTCTCTCTCATCTCTATTTGGTGTTTCTATGAGGTTGCATGTTTTATCTTGTGGATGCATTTTTGGTTGTTCTTGGTGAAAACCTACTTTTATGCTCTTCTACCCAATTCCTTTTTGACAATGTCAAAAGGGGGAGAGAATTTCAATGTTTTGAAGCTCAAGCATATTGATTTTATTGCCTGTGTGATCCTTTTCTTATTCAATGTATGTTTTATCATGTGTCTTTCTAAAGGAACATACAATATATACATGTTATATTGCTTTGTGCAGAAAGACTAACTATGCAGCTAAGAGTGAGCATAGATTGAGGGGAAGAAATTCACATTGTTAAAATCATGAATCCCCTTGCAATTCAATAAGCCACTACTATAGAAACAGTGTTCAACGTCGCTTTTAGAGGCCTCAGTTTTTTAGTAAAACCGACATTGTTAACATTAAATGTCGGTTAATAAGGACATCCGACGTCTATATTTGAAGACCAGCCAGAAATGGGTATCTCTTTTCATTCAGTGTCGGTTGAAGAAAAGAAACTGATGCCTAAATTAGCCTGCGAAATTCAATTTTTTCGAGCAAAACAAAATTGCGCCAAAGTATCAGCAACAACATCGGTGTTTTACCTAATAACCGAAGCTGAATGAAGATAAAATTTTGTGCCAAAAGTTCCAATATGGGCATCGGTTGTATTAGCATAACCAACGTTATAAGGGTGCGCGCGCCGTCCCCGCCAAAAAAATTAGGGTAAAGGAATGTCCTATTGGACGTCGGTTTGTTACTATCAACCGACACTTACGGTTTTAGGTATCGGTTTTGTAGATAACCGACGTCGTTTACAAACTTAATAGACCCATGATCACCCGAGTCTTCCCCTTTCTTCTATTTCATCACGAGAATTCAAAACTTGTTGCTCGCCTAAAATTGCCGACGACGCCCCCGCCCGCCCGAATTCAACCTGCTGGTTGCCGCCGCTACTGTTGGTGCATCTGTTGCTCGCCGTCGGTGCCTCTGCTGCTGCTTCTCTCCTCGCCGACACTGGTGTTGTTGATGCTCGCAGTCTACGGCTCCTCTTGGTCCTCCTCCTACTTCCGGTTGCCCTACTCTCCTCTCCGGTTGCCCGAAGGTACCTGCTCCCGCTCTTCTTCCTCCACCCTCAAGCAGGTACCCTGCTCCGTGTGGGATTTCACCTCTTCTTCTTCCTCCTGCTCCCTCTCAGATGGATGTTGGATTAAATCAAGGCCATGACCGTGTGGGCTGGCCATGGCCGTGGCTGTGTTGGCCTACCACGGCCGTGCTGCCCCTATACAACACGACCGTGATGGCCAACAAGGTCGTGGTAGGCCAACACAGCCATGGTCGTGGCCAGGCCACACGGTCATGGCCTTTCTTTAATCCAAAAACCATCTGAGAGGGAGCAGGAGGAAGAAGAAGATACATTTGTAATTGATTACTAATGCTTGACCTAATTATGTAAATTTTGATGCATGTTGAATTAAGATATTAAAACCCTAATACACATTTCACCATAATCTTGAATTAACTATATTGCTGAAATCTTGTGATCAATCTATGTAAGATATTAAAACCCTATTGTTAAATCTCTAATTTTATAGTGATGTGTCACCCTAACATCTACATGAATCCCTATTGTATGATGTAGATTGATGATAATGTGTGAGCTAGTTTGAAATTTTGAAATCAATTATGAATCACTCCATCCCTAGGTCATACTAATTTATGTGTAATCTTTATCTTGCTGATGAACATGCTTGGACACTCGAAATGTTGAAATCAATGTTATAGAATGACAGCACATGTATTTGTTGGCCTAGAAACTCGTCTAAGATTTACTCATTAGGAGTAAATCTTGGATAGTCCCTAGTTTGGGACTGTTCTTGAATACCAAATCTCACTTAGGATGTAAGTGTATAATGTGTATTTGGTTTTCAAGAAAATTTCGGTAGCATTTCCCCGTTTGTTCTCTAAGTACATCTGTACTTGGAGAACAACGGGGAAATACTTCTGAAATTTTCTTGAAAACCCAATACACATTATACACTTACTAGTGAGATTAGGTATTCAATAATGGGATAGGTGGTACACATTTATTATATATAAGAATGACAACACATGTGTTTGTTGGCCTAAAGTTTTAACCATGCAAAAACTATAATCTGTTAACCCTAGACCCTAATCGTGTTGTAATATATACTTGTTTTCTCTTTGATCATAGAATGGATAGATCATGGATGTCCATTCACAATCGCTGCACCCCAGAGTTTATATCTGGTCTTGACCAGTTTATTAGATTTGTTGAGGAACATAGGAAACAACCTAGAGATAGGTTCTACTGTCCATGTAGGCATTGTGGTAACAACTTGAAAGTCAACACTGGTGATGAAATCAAAAGTCATGTCATGTGCAACGGGATTATACAAGGCTATACAGAATGGCATTGGCATGGAGAGATTTCAAACTCAAAACTAGTGGATGCCAATAGCAGTGCTTGTGTGGAAAACGAAATTACCTCTGATAGCGTAGATGTGAATGAACCAGTTCTAGTAGACATCGTTGATGCGATGTTGGATAGCTGTGGGGTAGAGCACACCGATCCACCTCCCATTTTTAGAAACAGTGTGCATGATCTGAGATATTGTGATACACAGGTTGTACTAAGTTTACGAAGCTTAGCGCTGTGTTGAGATTGTCTAAGCTGAAAGCTAACAATAGATGGAGCGACAAAAGCTTCACATCATTGTTGTCTTTGTTGAAAGAAATGCTTCCTGAAGGAAACGAGATGCCAAAAAGAAATTGTTGTTCCCAATGGGAATGGATGCCCAGAAGATACACGCATTCCCGAATGATTGTGTATTATTTCAAAAGGACTATGTGGATTTGAAAGATTGTCCAAAATTTGGTGTGTCACGATATAAATTGACGACTTCGGGGGTGTCCAAAACTGGTTCTCCTGCCAAGGTGATGTGGTATCTACCTATAATATCACGGTTTCAACGCTTGTTTTCCAATCTGATAGATGCGAGGAATTTGAGGTGGCATGTAGATGTTAAGAAAAATAATGATGGAATCCTACGACATGTGTCTGATTCCCCACAGTGGAAGAAGATTGATCTATTATACCCTGAATTTGCTGAAGAAGTTAGGAATCTAAGACTTGGGCTTTGTACATATGGGATGAATCCGTATGGGACATTGAGCAGCCACCATAGCACTTGGCCAGTCATGCTTGTTATATACAATCTTCGTCCCTGGCTGTGTATGAACAATAAGTATGTAATGTTGTCGTTGTTGACATCTGGCCCTAAACAACCTGGAAATGATATCGATGTTTATCTTGAACCTCTGATTGATGACTTAAAGAAACTCTGGGGTGAAGGTGTGATGACCTATGATGCTCCACAAAGAGAGACATTTCATTTTCATGCTATGTTGTTTTGCACTATTAATGACATTCCAGCATATGGGAATTTGACTGGATATAGTGTCAAAGGAGCTAAAGTGTGTCCTATATGTGAAGAGAACACTAATTCAACAAGACTAAAACATGGCGGTAAGACTATATATCTCGGTCATCGACGGTTTCTTACAAAATTCCACCCGTATCGTAGGAAGCGCAAAGCATTCAATGGATTGAATGAGGAACGGAATGCACCTAAACCTATACTAGGGGAGGTTGTTTATGAAAGAGTAAAAGACTTTGTCAAAGAAATTTCATATCATCTAATCTGAAACAAACTTTCATTCTACTCATTTACTTCCCTGCAATTAGTTTAATTAACATCAACCGAATCAATCTTTCTAAATATTAGTCTTACTCAAGCTAGATTTGACTGACAAAGATTCTTAAAAACATTTTCCTTTGGGATTCGATCCTTAAATATACTACGATAAGACCCGTCCACTTGTGAGTGGTATTATTGCATGAGATTTTGGTAAAAGATTGGGGATTTCAACAACGAGTGAATTTGTTAGTGTGATATTTGCCATGTCATACCGACTGGTTGAGATCAGACAGATATGCAAATAGCATCTAATCTGGTGGTTGAGGGATTATTTCACAAGTCACTTTTATGATTTAGTGGGAATTTGACCAACCCTATAAAAAATCATGTTCTTTTGCATTGGACAACAACTGAGAGTAGGGAGAGGAGAAAGTGAAGAATAAGACAACATTTTGGACAATCCGGGTACTTCAGACGAATGGATTTGTAGTCGGGAAGGTAGGAAATTAGCATGTGCATGAGAAGGGATCTTTTGGACCATCTACATCAGGGATTCTTTAATTTTTTTAACAATTCCTACTTTTTTCTTTTTCTCTCCTATGTTTTTGACCATGAAAACCATGAGGGGCTAAACCCCTTATTCCTTAGAACATGTGAGTAGCCAAGTGATGCATTGTAATTAACATTATGCTGTAATATATTAATTTCTCTCAATTTCTGGACTTAATTCTATGCTTGATCACCATAGGTAGAACCTTAATTGATTTGAAAAAGGAAATTAATGGTTGAAAATCATAGAAATACACATTTTATATTGTCCTCTAAGAAAGGTTACTTGCGAACTTGAAAAGATTACCTAGAAGTTTCATTAAAGCACCTAACTAATTATACAATTGACACGACGAAAGTGGGTAATTCTTTCTACAGGCTCTTAGTGTAGGGGTAGGAGAGATGTTTATTACTGTCATAATTGTTGATTGTAATGTTAACTGAGGTCAAACCATAATCCTAATGAATTCTGTCCAATTGTGATAAATTAACAATAATTTTCAATTCACTTTCTACATTTCTAGCTAATTAAACAACCAATTGAAAGTTTTCTTTGGTCTAGCTAATCATATTGTAGTTAGTAGTAGTTTCTGAGTGTAACATTTCCCTGTGTTTGACATCTGAGCCTCATTGGCCTATGTTACTCTGATAGTGTACATTTGCATTTTAGGGCATATAGAAAATGTCTATCAAGTTGTTCTCCAACTTTCCTGATTACTTGGATAGTAATGATGTGTGACCAGGCACCACTCTTTGCTTGTGATGTCATAAATTAGTTACTGACATTCACTGCTAACATAACATGGAACCTAAGGGGACACACACATAGGATACAACTAGATGATGAGTTTCATTATAAATGATAAATAACTGATTGCTAAAGAGTTTAGGTATTTAATTTAAGAAAAAAATCAACTGACTAAACTCCCAACCTATAGGCTCAAGTGTTGAACCAACTAGTTGGAGTGTTAGGTTGATTGAGAATTGTATTGGCTGAGTTCTACATGAACTAGGGCATGAACCGACCAGTTAAACTAGTGAACCAATTGATTAGATGTTGTGAGATGATTGGCTCATGGGGACGAGATGCCTGATTTGTGGAGCAATTTGATTGCATCAAGGATTAGTGCCACCGTCATGTCGTGCATTAATTGGATCAAAATTGCTAATACAATTATGATTGGGAAATATTACGAAACAACATGTTCACTATGTGAACCGATCTCTAGCATGCCAATCGATTGGTTCATAGGTGAACAGACCATTTCACTTGTCACATGTTGCAAAACATTGTGAGATTCTAGTCCCTTTCACTCCCTTGCAGACTGGGAACTGACCCTTACCCTCCTATAAATAGAGGGGTACTTGGGGATTTATAGAGACATAACTCAATTTCCTTTGGCAATTGTTGTCATCTCAAGTTGTGGTAACCAATAGAGAGCCTGAGAAAGTCCTAACCATAAAGGGAGGGATAGCAAGGGAGAACAATTATGGGAGAACAAGTTGTTGGCTAGTACATCAACAAGAGTGATAACTCCTTCCTATATTTTCTAATTGAATGAAAAGAGTTCTAGGCAATCCGTGTAGTCTTCCATGGAGGTGAGGAGGTAGTTGTCTACTACTAGGAGGACCTCGTCAGCCCACCATCTGTGAAGGAGACAAGGAGCTATTGCAGACACCATCCTGGTGAAACTAGAAGAGCTGCACTACTACAACATGGAATAGTCACTGAACTTTTTCCGGAACCAGGTACGAACTCGTTAAATCATCCTTCACATTACATAGTTGTTGACACAATATTGCCATTCAGGTAATATGAATAGATTTTTTTTATTTCCGCTGCCTACTCCATGCCCATATTTCCCTTCAGTGGTGTCACAGCCATATCAATTTGCAATGTTTTATGATAATAAATATGATAGGAATATTTGTTTTTCATCATTTATTTATTACATGCAATGTGAATAATTAAGCTTCTTAATGTGTATATCCTATAAAAGATCACATATAATCCCAAAATAATATATATATATGTATATGATATGATAAATATTCAATTCACATGATTCATCCTAAAAGAAAATTTTGATGGTTGATGTATATCATGGTTATGGATGATAATGCTTTTCATATATGTGTGTGGTTGGATGGTTTCTTTTAAGCATGTTTTATCTCAGTTTTCATATTGAGCCTCTACATTCTTCTTCATAATATAAAAGTATTATTCTTTCCTGTCTTTGCTCCCCTCAAATGTAACTTGATGTTTCTCATTACCATGTAACAAGTTTAAATAGAAATAGGATGATTTTTTTCCTTGCAACAATGAAGACGATGATCAGCGTCAGCCAAGCCGACCGTTTCACGTGATGAACCGAACGACTGGAGGACCAAGAAGGGTAGAATGTAGGAGAGCGAACCGACCAGTTGGTCAACCCAACCGACCGTTTGGTTGACCCAACTGAACGTTTGGAGGTGTCTAGACATCAGTTGGTTAGGAGGCCATACGACCGCTTGAGACGACCAACTGACCGACCAAGAAGCGAGTCGATTGGTTCTAGGGTTGAACCGGTCAAACTAGATCAACAAGTGCAAATCTACACAAAAAATAGGTTCATGCATGTGATGTTGACCTAGATGGTAGTATTTCCTTTTGGCTTCAAGGAATTACAATAGAATGGCCATAACCATCACTAATGTTCTATATTGTATGTTTACGGTGTGGGATATAGCATGTATATGATATATACTATATATGTGGTGATTCTATAAAATATATGTATTTATAAATACAAACTCCATCAAATAATACATTAAGTCTTAGATTGTTTCGATAAGAAACACACATGAAAAGCTTGATCGACTAAGTGTAGGCACCCCAGGGGTGGTGTGTTATCTATCTCATGGAAGTTTGATGGTAATAACATGGGCCTGCCAAGCGGGGTGCATTACTATCATGTTGGATTTTGAGTGAGGCTTAACTGTGTGTCCTTGATGAGATTAAGAACCAGAGGTATGTACATGACTATGGTAAGGAGTTGTGCATATCATCTATTCATGAATTACATTTGGTTCAATTACTAAATGTTGTCTATCTTAATGATTGACTATGTACGCTAGCATTGGCCTCGTAATAGTTGAATTGTTTTGGATCTTGGTTCATTAGAAGGTTGTACTTTGGAATCTTCTGATTTGATATGTGAGAGCTACCAATTTGAATAAAATAGTGGGAGAGATAATTAATTAAATACCTAGTTGAAGATTGTCAAATTCTACAAATTAAATCAAATCAAATCAAAACTTGAGTTTTTGACAAAATTGCATATTCTTTTGTAGAATCAAATGGCGACACACAACAACACCTTTTCTCTATGATCATTCCTTGAGAAGGACAAGTTAAATGGGAAAATTTTCCATGATAGGATGTTGAGATCATTCTGACATAGGAGTGTAATCTCTATTACCTAGAGAGACTAGAGCCAAAAGAACCTCTTCCCAATGCTCCTAAGGTAGACAAGGATGTTTAAAAGAAGCATACTGAAGATTTTGTGGATGTCAAATGCCTAATGATGTGCTCCATGAAGTATGAGTTGCAAAGACAACATGAGAACAAGGAAGTTATTAAGATCATCACACATCTTAGGAAAATGTTCCAATATCAATAAAGATAAGAGAGATTTGATATCTCAAAAGCATTGTTCAAATGTAACATGGAAGGAGATCCAGTAGGTCCACATGTTCTCAATCTCATTGTAAATGTTGAGAACCTATCTAGACTGGGATTCCCCTTGGGTTAAGAGTTAGCTGATGATATGATTATGCAATCACTGCCAGATTCATACAATCAGTTGGTCATGAAATAAAACATGAATGACTTTGATAAGACGTGGACAGAGTTACAAGCCATGTTGAGAACAATTGAGGCACAATTGAAGAAAGACAACCCAAGTTTGTGATGATTATTAGAAAGACAAAGGGAAAGTCTAAAGGAAAAGGCAAAGCTAAGAAGAGTTATAAAACTGACAAGAAGCCCAAGTCTTTAGATCTCAAGGCAAAGAGAGGAGTAAAGAAGGGAGACAAGTGTCACTGCTATCACCAAGCTACACATTGGAAGAAGAAATACACCCTTTACCCATAGGAACTAAAGAAGAGAAAGGAGGAGATATAGATCTCCAATTTAGGTATATACATTATAAGACAATTCTAAATTACTTCTTCACCACTAGTATATGATACCAGATAAAGATCTGACATATGTTTGATATGCAAGATCTGACAAGAAGTAGACCTTTACGAAAGGGCAATGAAGGACTATAGAAGTAAGAGTTGCTGAAGCTATAATCTGAACTTTGATTTTATCTTAGCCCATGTGACATGTAATAGAGTTTGATGAACTGCTATTTCATCATGCCAATGGTATAAACATTTTTTTCCTCATCTTTTAATGAGAGAGATGATTATGAATAAAATAGTTAATGTTCTATATCAAAGATGTGATCTTATATGACAATTCCTGAATAACTCATGATCTTTAGCATCTAAAGATGAATACTAATAATATAAATACCTAAAGGATTATAATTGATAAACTCAACAATAAATAATCGATAGCATTGTCATCTAGAGAACACATATAAGAAATGCATTTATGGTATCCATAATGATGTTTATCTAGAATCTTTTGGTTATTGAACCAAATAGAAACGTTCAAATCCTATATATGAGAAGCATGAAAAATTTCCTCTTACAAAGTATAGCATAGAATAAATATTCATTACTATAGAAATGGCTTATAACGTCACTTTTGTTGGTTTCGGTTGTAATAAAAAACCGACACCTAAACCATACAGTGTCGGTGATTAAAATAAGCCGACATCAATCTGTGAAGGGCAACCAGACACGGGTACCGCTTTTATTTAGTGTCGGTTCCTTAATAAGAAACTGACACCTAAAAGTAACCTCCAAAACCAAAATTTCCATTGAAAAAAATTGCCTCCAAAATTTGACATACAACGTCGGTTTTTAAGGGAGGAACCGACAACTAAAGGTTTTTCGTGAGACAGAAATTTGCTCAATTTTGGTCGTCGGTTTTGTGACAATAACTGACGCCATTGTGTTTTCGCGCGGATAACCGTGAAAATTTTCACTTCCCTTTAGTGTCGGTGGTTTGTTGCAAACCGGAACTTAAAGGTTTTAGTGTCGGTTTTTATTAGACTCTGACACCGAATGTTAACTTAAATCGTGCGAGCGAGCCCGACTCTTCCCCTTTCTCTGTTTCATTCATTCTCGTGCTACCAGGGTTTGGTCCAGCGATTTCTCCCTCCAGCCATGCACTGCTCCGCTCGGTTGCTGGTCCTCTGCCCACCTTCGGCGCCGCTTGCCCTCTGCCCCCAGCTCGCTGCTCCGGCAGCCTTCTCCTCCAGCTCCGATGGCCTTCTCATCCTGCTCCGGTGGCCCTCTGTCCCCGCACCGCCGTCGGCGCTCATTGCAGCTGCTCGCCACAGTCTCCGCCTCCGTCTCCATGCTACTACCAATAGTAGGCCATCCTTTCTTCATCACTGGTTCTCCTGCTCTTCTTCTTCCTTCTCCCTCTCCTTACCAACAACAACCACGGCCGTGCCAGCCCACACGACCGTGGTTGATGTTGGTAAGGAGGGAGAAGGAAGAACAAGAGGGTATATATTCAAATGAAATCAATTATGGATTTGTGATTAAATCAATTATATGATGAAATCCCTATTGCATGATGAAACCCTAACATCTGGCTGAGTCTATTGCATGATGAAACCCTAACATCTACATGAATCCCTATTGCATAATGAAACCCTAACATCTACATACTCTATATGATACCTAAAATTGTGATGAAACCCTAACATCAATTGTGATGAAACTAGGATTGTAGGTATTGGAATGACAACATACATGTATTTGTTGGCCTAGAAACCCACCCAAGATTTACTCATTAGTAGTTTACATTTTGGATAGTCCCCAGTTTGGGACTCTTATTGAACACCTAATCTGACTTAGGACATTTTGTTTGATTTAAACATGATTGGGCATTATTGCATGTTTGAAACTACTGAATTCTTGATTTATTATTTAATAATGCTCTAATTGTGATGATGCAATGTAAGTGAGCAAATACATGTAGTGGATATGTACTCACTAGCCTAGAACCCCATCCAAGATTTACTCATTAGGAGTAAATCTTGGATAGTCCCCGATTTGGGACTGTTCTTGAACACCTAATCTCACTTAGGATGTAAGTGTATAATGTGTATTGGGTTTTCAAGAAAATTTTGGTAGCATTTCTCCGTTTGTTCTCTAAGTACATATGTACTTGGAGAACAATGGGGAAATGCTGCCGAAATTTTCTCAAAAACCCAATACACATTATACACTTACTAGTGAGATTAGATGTTCAAGAATAGGATAGGTGGTACACATTTATTATATATAAGAATGACATTACATGTATTTGTTGGCCTAAAGTTTTAACCATGCAAAAACTCTAATCTGTTAACCCTAGACCCTAATCTTGTTGTAATATATACTTGTTTTCTCTTTGATCATAGAATGGATAGATCATGGATGTCCATTCGCAATCGCTGCACCCCAGAGTTTATTTCTGGTCTTGACCAGTTTATTAGATTTTCCGAGGAACATAGGAAACAACCTGGAGATAGGTTCTACTGTCCATGTAGGCATTGCGGTAACAACTTGAAAGTCAGCACTGGTGACGAAATCAAAAGTCATGTCATGTGCAACGGGATTATACAAGGCTATATAGAATGGCACTGGCATGGAGAGATTTCAAACCCGAAACCAGTGGATGTCGATAGTAGTGCTTGTGTGGAAGAATAAATTGCCTACGATGACGTAGATGTGAATGAACCTATTCCAGTAGACATCGTTGATGCGATGCTGGATAGTTGTGGGGTACAGCACACCGATCCACCTCCCAATTTTAGAAACATTGTGCATGATGCTGAGATACCATTATACACAGGTTGTACTAAGTTTACGAAGCTTAGTGTTGTGTTGAGATTGTATAAGCTGAAAGCTAAAAATAGATGGAGCGACAAAAGCTTCACGTCATTGTTGTCTTTGTTGAAAGAAATGCTTTCTGAAGGAAACGAGTTGCCAATCTCAACATACCAGGTAAAGAAATTGTTGTGCCCAATGGGAATGGATGCCAAGAAGATACACACATGCCCGAATGATTGTGTATTATTTCAAAAGGACTATGTGGATTTGAAAGATTGTCCAAAATGTGGTGTGTCACGGTATATTGGCGACTTCGGGGGAGTCCAAAACCGGTTCTCCTGCCAAGGTGATGTGGTATCTACCTATAATATCACGGTTTCAACGCTTGTTTGCCAATCCGATAGATGCGAAGAATTTGAGGTGGCATGCACATGTTAAGAAAAATAATGATGGGATCCTACGACATGCGTCTGATTCCCCATAGTGGAAGAAGATTGATCTATTGTACCCTAAATTTGGTGAAGAAGTCAGGAATCTAAGACTTGGACTTTGTACAGACGGGATGAATCTGTACAGGACTTTGAGCATCCAACATAGCACTTGGCCAGTCATGCTTGTTATATACAATCTTCCTCCCTGGCTGTGTATGAAAAATAAGTATGTAATGTTGTCCTTGTTGATATCGGGCCCTAAACAACCTGGAAATGACATCGTTGTTTATCTTGAACCTCTGATTGATGACTTAAAGAAACTCTGGGGTGAAGGTGTGATGACCTATGATGCTTCACGAAGAGAGACATTTCGTTTGCATGCTTTGTTGTTTTGCACTATTAATGACTTTCTAGCATATGGGAATTTGTCTGGATATAGTCTCAAAGGAGCTAAAGCGTGTCCTATATGTGAAGAGAACAATGATTCAACAAGACTAAAACATGGCAGTAAGATTGTATATCTCGGTCATCGAAGGTTTCTTACAAAATTCCATCCGTATCGTAGGAAGCGCAAAGCATTCAATGGATTGAATGAGGAACGGAGTGCACCTAAACCTATACCAGGGGAGGTTGTTTATGAAAGAGTAAAAGACATTGTCAATGAATTTAGTAAGAGATCACAATGTACTATGGCCACACAGAGTGACAAATCTTTATTCAAGAAGAAGTCAATATTTTGGGATCTTCCTTATTGGAGTTCTTTGACAGTCAGGCATTGTATCGATGCCATGCACGTTGAGAAAAATGTCTGTGATAGTGTCATTGGTACTTTGTTGAATATACCAGGTAAGACTAAAGATGGGATAAAATCCAGACTGGACCTACGTGAAATGGGAATAACGTCAGAATTAACGAAATTTCATGAAATGGAAAATTGGAGAACATACTTACATCCCGCTTGTTACACATTGTATAGAAAGGAGAAGAAAGCTTTTTGTGAATGTTTGGTAAATGTTAAGGTTCCACAGGGTTACTCATCCAACATCCGTAGATTGGTATCAATGAAATATCTAAAGTTGATAGGTCTTAAATCTCATGTTTGTCACACTCTAATGCAACAAATATTGCTAAAGCATGTAAGGTTTGCAATCACCAGACTTTGTTTCTTTTTTAACAGTCTGTGCAGCAATGTTATTGACCATGATACTCTTGATAAATTGCAATGAGAAGTGGTTGTTACCCTATGTCATATTGAGATGTATTTTCCTCCGTCGTTCTTTGATATCATGGTACATCTTGTTGTCTACTTGACTAGGGAAGTGAAAATGTTGGGACCAGTTTTCTTGCATTGGTAGTATCCCTTTGAACAATACATGAGTGTTTTTAAAAGTGATGTTCGAAACCATTATCGGCCTGAAGGGAGTATTACTGAGGGTTATGTGGCGAGAGAGGTTATGGATTTTTGCAATGACTTTCTCAGTGGTAATGACACTCCTGATAATGACAAGAATATTGACGAGCAATTTGGCAAAGGAATTTTGGGATCACGTGTGAAAGTAATCAACTGTGAGCAGTTGGAACAAGGTCACTTGTATATTTTACACAACATGGACGAAGTGAACGTTTATATCGAGGAACATACCCATTTCATCAAGAGACAATATCCTCGAGCCAATACAATGTGGCTTGCTAGAGAGCATAACAAGACATTTATTAAGTGGTTTGAAGATAAAGTCTTACATCAACTATCTCAAACACCAGATGATATTACTGAAACTATCAAATGCCTCACCTTTAAACCAAAATTGACTGTTATGTCTTATGAAGGGTATGACATTAATGGATTCACATATTACACAAAGCGCCAAGATGATAAGAGTGTCGTCCAAAATAGTGGGGTCACCCTTCAAGCATCGACTATGTTTTTTGCAAGTGCAAAGGATAAGAGTCCACGTGAAGCTAAAATGTCATATTACGGTGTCATTGAAGACATATGGGAGTTTGACTACATAGATTTCAGAATTCCGCTCTTCAAATGTAATTGGGTTGATAACACCAAAGGAGTTATAGTGGATGAATTAGGTTTCACTTTAGTGAACTTTGAAAAGATTGGCGAGAAGGGTGAACCATTCATATTGGCATCACAGGTGAAACAAGTATTTTATATTGATGATCCTACAAATGATAAATGGTCGGTTGTTCTTCATGGTAAAAGACAGCTCATTGAAGATCCTATAGATGAAGAACAGTACTATGATAAGTATGATGACTCCAGTTCATTCTCAGTTGGGTTGCCAACACCAGCAAATATTGAAGCTAATGATGACTTGTGTGTGCGCGGAGATCACAATGAAGGATTGTTAATTGATAAAAAATTGCAATATTAGCGGTATGTTTATATTTTTTTATATGTTTTATTTTTTTTTGAATATGTGAACTTTACAATGTGAATGTGAACTTCTCGACAAAGGTGATTAATATATACAAAATTTATAATCTATTAAAGAAAATAAACCTAGTAAAGATTTATAATCTATACAGAATTTACCAACTTGGAAAGAGAAAACCCAGAAATCTGAAATTTCCACTTCAGATTCTCCAAACCCAGAAATCTGAATAATTCATTATAAACATTTTTCAGTCTTTTTTATTTTTCCAGAAAAATCTGGTCGGTCGAGTTTGTCTCTCTCAGAACTTGACCAATCAAGGTTCTATTGTGATACAAAAACGTCTTCCTAAAATTCTGAAAATTTAATATGTTGTTCAAAGCTGAGTATCAATGTGAATGTGAACTTTACAATGTGAATGTGAATTTTCAGATGGCTGACCATTCTCCTGATGATCATTCTGATGATTACTGTGAGGGTGAGGACATCAATGTGATGCCTCACAATGTAAGTTTTAAAAATATATCATATATTTATATCTATATGTCCATTTATAGTTATATCTTGTAAATGTGTTTATTTTGTCAAATTTTAGGTTGATGATGCACATGTACCATCTGAAGCACTTGAGGCACTTGGTCAGCAACACCAAAAAGTTGACAAGAGAAGGGGCATCACTATGATGAAGAAGTTAATAGAGCAAAAGGGCAATGGACCCAAACTTGTTGTGGATTTTGATAATGCAGGAAATGCATCTGGTGTGAATCACAATTTGTTTATTTCATATCTTGGGTATGTTACTCGTAGACATTGTGGTTGTAAGATAGATTCTTGGCATAACGTTTCTAAGGAGAACAAAGACGTAATATGGAAGGATTTATGTGTGAGTTATTATTAATTTGCAAATCTATTTTGTAGATTACTAATTTTTTGGATACTAGTTAATAGCAATTCTATTTTACAGAGTATATTTGAATTCGATGAAAAGTTGCATTGTAAATGCATGATGCAACGCTGTGGGAGAGTCCTAAGGAACTATAGGACAAATCTCACCTGAGAATACATAAAAGAAGATGACAAGAGGAAGAAGACAGCCACTGAATAGTGGAACTACCTAGACAAAGAAGAATGCGACGCGTTTGTTGCTTCAAGACAAACTGATGAATTCAAGGTATTAGGCGTCAGTCCCAATCTCATTAATTAATACATGTTTTATTCACCTATTCAAGATTAACATTTAGTGTTACTAACCAAATCATTAATGTGCATACTAACTGGGCCCTCAGTGAGGCACACAAATCAAGGCGTGCACTGAATGTGCATGACCACACAATGGGTCCAAAGGGGTATGCAGGCATTCACCAAAGACTACAATCTGAGGCTGCTCAGTCTGCTACTACTCAGGAGTCCTCTACTATAGGTAGCACACCTCTTCCTCGCCATGATGTCTAGATAGTTGGGAGGCAAAATAAGAAGGGAGAAATAACGAATTACCCAGTTGGGTTCCATTGGACCTACCTGTCCCGTTAGGTCCTAACTGTAGGGGTATGGCAATATGGTTAGGCGAACATGATATAATTGCCATATAACTATTTCTATAGATTCAAATGTTGCAGGTCAATCATACAAAAGCAAACTATTTATATAACATATTTTGGAGTTGTTTCGATATGATTGGCTAAATACATCTGTGATAGAGCTATGGATAAGTTGAGATCTTCTTTATACATCCATATACCTTGTGTAGGATCTGGTGATCTGGTTTCTTATTTATTAATGCATGCGTAATTAATACATGTTTTGCAGCTACTTAGACAAGATATGTGTAGATTTTGCATTCGAACATGTAGGATTTTTGATTCCATCTTTGATTAGTCTAGTAGCTAAAGACCCTCCGTCAATTCAACAAAACTGTTGTGAGGCTTTTACAAATTTTGCTCAAAATAAGAAGACGGTGATATTAGCTCCATTCAATGTAGAGTAAGTTTACTTTGCTTATTATAATTTGGACTTAAGAAAATTACATTTTATTGTGGATTTTGAGTTATTAATTTTTAACTTTTTTACCTCTAGTGGTATGCATTGGGAGTTACTGGTTATTGTCCCAGAGACGTTCACTATCTATTATCTAGATCCTAAGGGGAGTAAATTGAATTCAAAATATGGACACATAATGAAAATGGCATTATTCCGGTGAGAAATATTTCATTTTCATATCCGTTAACATATGTTATTACATTACTATTTAATTATGCAATGTACTGTGTTACATTAACATGTAGGGGCTTTGATGAGTTCAAAAAGGTTGGAGGAAAGGTCCCCACAAAAAGGAACCAGCCAATAATTTGGAAGAACGTGAAAGTAAGTTCCCGACTGCAATATATGTATATATTGCTTATGTGAACAATGCTTAATTAGTTGTATTTTTAATATTTTGTATGTTTGAATTTATAGTGTGCTACACAAGATAACGGATGGGCATGTGCATACTATGTGATGCGATTTATACACATGATTATCAAATATGCCGCAGTGGACATCAATACTATTCATGAGGTATTATATAGTCTCATTAGATAATATGAAATATATCAATCTTATTTATAGCTAATTAATTATATATATACATCATTCTCTTTACATGTGTTTAAAACTGACCACACTACAGGAACATCCTTACCAGATGTACATGCTCCCTATACGATGGGAGAATTAAATGAAGTAAGATAAGAATGGGCAACAATCATACAAGTAGTGGGGGTTTTAAAATATAATTGGGATAGCGAATAATGACTAAAGAATGATATTTTGTAAATGAATTTCTGAATTATAATATATGTGTGAATGTTTCTACATGTTTGGATGTTTCTACATGTGTCTGAGTGAAAATGAATGAAATTGTTGGTTGCTATATGAATGTTTCTACATGTGTGAATGTGAAAATGAATGGAACTACAGATTGCTAGCTACATGAATGTTTCTAAATGTGTGAAAATCAAATCGAACTGCAGGTTGCATTGCTAAATGTGTGAATATTTTTGTTGTTAATTTTGCAGGTTTGTGGCCTGTTGTTGGCTGATATTAATGGATGTCGTAAAACCTGCAGTTCAGTTAAATGTGTGAATATTTTTGTTGTTAATTTTGCAGGTTTGTGCCCTGTTGTTGGCTGATATTAATGGATGTTGTAAAACCTACAGTTCATAACTGAACTGCAGGTTTCTCATCCTGTGACCAGCCACAGTAGGTCTGCAGACTGACAAAAAAAAAACAATAGGCGTCGGTTATTTGTATAAAACCGACACACATAGTTACAATGTCAGTTTCCCTACTCGTAACTGACGTCTATTTCCTTAACACCACGGCCGTGCTGGCCAGCAAGGTCGTGGCACCTGACCAGACAACATGTAGTTACAGTGTCGGTTTCCCTACTCGTAACTGTCGTCTATTTCCTTAACACCACGGCCGTGCTGGGAGTGATATGGCGTCAGTTTCTTATCTAATAACCGACGCTGATAGTGCCAAAGATGACGCCCTTTCTATGGCGCGAAGGTATATGGCATCAGTTTCTTATCTAATAACTGACGCCTATAGTCCCCTGATGATGCATTTTCGGTGGCGCGTGAAGGGTTTTGGCATCAGTTTTGGAACCGACGCGTAATGGTTGAGCTTTTAGTATCGCCCACATAGGTGTCACTTAGAAACCGACACTAAAGGCCTTAAATAACCGACACTAAAGGTCGGTTATGTACTTGTGATTCTACAAGAACATTTACATAATTATTAAAGAGACCTTAAGAATAAATGTTATAGATAGTTTCTTATACCTCATTATATTTACTAATGATATAATGATATGTATTCAGTAAAATGCAAAATATCTTGAAAGTGTTCAAGAAGATTATATATATGAAGTACACAACTTCCTTAAAAGTATTACGATACTTTGATATGATAAAATGTTGAAATACTGTACATGTTAAGTTGAATACCTTTCGGAAAGAATGTGATAGTGTTTCACAATCAACTCCACCTGAAACATGATGATGCTTTAGAAAGAAGGAATCACTTCATGATGAGTCATGACATGATTATCATTGAAATATTCTAAACTCCTTCAAGGATCATTCTTTACACTAAAACAATGCAACGTCCACAAATGGGTTTAAAGACACCATAAGAGATATGAAATGGGATTTCCCTATGTGTCTTAAAGATTGAAACTTATGCAAGAAAATAATTTCTTGAAAAGGTCTAATTGCATTAATGTTTGTTGAACACTACTTGTCCCAATCCGATGACAAAAGCATTTTGTTGACTGGATATCTGAATTTCAAAAGAATCAATGAGAGTAAAGTGGAACTTGATAGTTCAATATCAACAAGAAAACATGTGAACCATAGGAGTTACAATGAGAACATAGAGAGCACAAGTGGTAGTGGAATCTCAAGTTCTTTATGTAAAACACAACCCATAGTTCTAATTTGAAGTTAAAATATTGAGAATCTTATAACTTAGATAATTGTGTGAGTTGGTCATGAAATGATGAGACAATAATTAACTAAAGAACTGTGGAAGGACCAGAGTTTGAGAAATGGCATAAGGCCATTGTATCCAGACTGAAATCCAAGAAAACCATTATGGTATGACCTTGACGGTACCACCTAGAGGGATAAAACCCAAAAGATGGACTTGGGTTTTCATAAGGGAGGCCAAATGGATAACATAAAGAATATATTGGTTGAATGGTTTTTCAAATTAGTTCAAAGTGTTGAACATGATGAAATCCCTTTACCAATGAACATACTTGTTATTACAACTTGTTGAGACTATATGATTTGGCATATGAAGACTAAAATCACATTCCTTAATGGAAATAAATAAGAGGATGTGTATGTGACACAACATGTAGGTTTTATATCTCCATTATTGCAAATAAAGTCTATAAGCTACAATGTTCAATATAGAGACTGAAATAAGAATCTCAGAATTGGAATCATTGAGTAGACAGAATAGTCAAAGTGTTTGACTTAATTCAAGAGAAAGGATATTTGATTATAAAAGATTTAGTTGGAGAGTATATATGAACATTCCACATATCAATGAGGAATAACATTTCAATACTTAATATTGAAACATGGCATGGAATTCACCTTCAACATGAAGAATTAGGTGAAACGTCCTATGTGATAGGAATTGGGATCTATAGAGATAATTTTGAAAGTATCTTAACCTAAATACTAGCACATATATTGTCAAAATGATGAAAATAGTTTGCATGAAGTATTCAATAAGAGAGAATCTATCCATAAAGATGGGATCAATTTCTCAAAAATCCAATGTTCCAATTCTTGTGAAGAATGGAAGAGATGACATATGCATTCACATTTGGATCTATCTGCAATATGATGTACTCATCCATCATCTTATATGTGTTGGACATGATAAGAAGGTATTAATCATAACCAATGAAGGTCGTTGAAATGCCATAATCAACGTCTGTTAATACTCGAGAAACACTAAAGGAAAAGTTGTTGCAATTTGGTAATAAGGAAGAACTGGATGTAAAAGCTTATTGCAATATGGTAATAAGGAAGAATTGGATGCAAAGGCTTACATCGATGTAATTTCCAAAATGACACTTCCAACCTAAATTATATGACTCTAAGAAAGCGGAGCTAGGGCGGAGGGCAGCTATGGAGATTGGGGACGATCACCCTGCTCCCCCACCCCCAAAGAAGATGGCTGGTTTGTGTCAGAGGCAGATGGAACAGTGGCGGGAGCCTGGGTGTGTGTTGTGGCCGGACCTCTCCCCACCTTCAAAGGTGTTGCTCAGGCGGATCCAAAGACCCCTTTCTTGAAGGAAGGGGATTTGAGGAAATGGATGAATATGACAGAGTCAATCCTGGGAGAAATGGAATACTATCACAAGCACTCAACTTTTGTTCAGACCCTTGGAAAGAAGAGTAACCCTATTCAGCTGCGAGGATGGATGCTAAGGACCTGGCGACCGAAAGGCGAGCTCGAGCTTTTCACCCTCGACGGCAGACTTTACCTGGCGAGGTTCGTCTCTAAAGCTGACCTCAACCGAGCTATGCTGTGAGGCCCTTGGTTCTTCGACGACCAGATGGTACTGGTTAGAAAGTGGACCAAGGAAGAAGACATGAGGCGAGCTGCTTTCACCTCGGCCCCGGTCTGGGTGTCTCTACCCGACGTTGGGATGCACTAGACACCTCGAGCTATCGCCCTGGTTGTGAATGCCATAGGTACTCCCAAGGCCTACAACCGGAAAGCCAACGGCACTACCATGGGGTGTGCGCGTTTCTGCGTCGACATCTCAGTGGCGGAGAAGCCACCGTCGGAGGTCATGATTGAACTACCGAGTGGCTAGGAGTGGGAGGTGAGGGTGAAGTACGATGCACTTCCAGATCGTTGCTCCACCTGATGTGTCTTTGGACACGATACAGGGCAGTGGCCTGGGGAGAGACGCGCGAACTCTGCTACGCCACCTATCGTCCTTGATCTTGTTCGAGGTAGGTACAAACGGGGCAAGTCAAAATGTCCAGCAACATGGGGAAGAGGGAGAGAAGTAGCAGTCGTGGTAGCTGCCAATCCTAACCTGGCGGTGCCAGAAGAGGCTGTTACCATGGTGGAGCTGCCCCCACAAGGAGGTGATGGCGGGGTGTCTTACAGTATGCCCGACATAGAAAAGGAAGCTACGGGAGGCGATACCACCATAACCACTCCGGCTGTGACAGTAGACGGAGGGGGCGCTCCCAGGCCCGGTGACCCTGGGGCAATGGCATCAGCTACAAAGATGAACTGTTTCAATGCTCCTAAGAACCAGGGTGAAGAGGCGGTGATGGAGGTCGATTCCAATGGAAGGAGCAGGATCCCCATAGCAACCCGCAGCACAAACAAGAAGAAGAATGGGAGCAGCCCCACAGAAGGGAGCGGCTCCAACCGGACTTAGATGTCTGTCCTCGCATGGAATGTGCTAGGAGCCTCCCTGGCAGAGAAGCAAAGTTGGCTAAGGAGCACCATAGCGCGGGAATAGGTAACACTAGTCTTCTACTATGAAATGAGAATTAGAAGAACCGTCGTTGATCGCATCACCTCCCTCTTTCCTATGGGTTGGTCTTCCCTGTCGAACCTAGACCACAGAGATGGAGCGCGCATAGCGGTGGGATGGGATCCGTAGGTATGGGATGTCGACATGATTAACACCTTGGACCGGGTGGTGACACTGAGTTGTTGTAATCATGGAGGGATGGCTTACATTGCGTCGGGGGTCTATGGTGAAAATCTGGAGGCTGATAGGAAGAGGTTGTGTGTGGGGTCTAATCTCCAAACCATGACATAAACACGATTAAAACTTAGCGGAAGCGAATCGGTAATCAGCGGAAGACAAAAATCACGGGAAATTAAAACTTTTCGAGACAAGAGCTTGGATCCATAAAAGCTTCTTTCATAAAGAGAGGTAACTGTTTACATCTCAGGATAATTACTTCTTGAGTAATTATATACATCAAGATACAAAATCTCAAGATCACATAACACAAGACTCCAAGACCTGAGAGTACAGAGGACACATAGGACTAACTCTAACTACACCACATGGCAGGACAAATCTCCACCTGAGATTACTGATGCCCCTGGTGCTGCTGCTGAGACTGGTCACCTGTAGGCTGGTTCCTTCGTCTCCGACGTCCACCTAAAAAGTTGAAGCCTACGGGGTGAGACAATTATACATAATTGACCCAGCGAGAGTTATAACTCTTCGCCAGAAGCTTTATTATAACATCAAAGATTATTTTAAATAGTAAAGCCTTCAAAGCATTCTATAACAGTTGCAGGTATAACAAGATCTCTACAATTTAGGAGATATGGAGAATATCAGCATTATTGCAATGTAACATCAATCAACTAACTTGGAGTCATCTCTAACAAGTTATAATACATGGTTGATTATGTTTTACAAACAACATTATGCCCTGTGGAGATGAGGCTTACCACTCATACTCCAACTGATTGCTGAGAAGCCGCATCAATATCATACATAGGTCATTAAGAGAGCCAGATTCTCATGACCTTCACCTTCCTCAGTCAGTAAGAGGATCACTTGTAGGACATCTCGTGTCTCTACTACTATAGCTCACCAGGGTAAACTGGTCCTTCGCTATTCTAGAGTCACAGTGGCGTTCTGTACTCTCTTCGTCATCAGGAGGTTTCATATTTACCTACCACTGATAAGGATATCTGTGCTTTCTTCGTCATCAGGAGGTTTCATGTTTACCTATCACTGATACGGTATGGAACTATAGTGAAGGATGGATGGATTCCACATCTACATCACTTTCCTACACTAGGATGTAAGGTTCTACACATCCATGTACCCCACATACTCAAAAGTATGTGCTCCAGGAGTTCCCTGAGGAAAACCTGTTTCACCATCATTTAATTTCTGACAATGATGGATCTATGATCAGGGCTCTACATTATACTTGATTAGTTAGGTACATTCAGTATTCTTTAACAGCATACATTGTTCTTCAAACAATAACAGTAGCATAGCAGCTATAAAAGAAGAATACTAAATGTAACAGGCCTAACTCATATCAATCATCATTTCTCATTATCCTCATCACAAGTCATCTCTAAGGCATGACTTTGATGGTATTCATGGCTCTCACAGCCCATTATCAACATAAGACGCCACTGGCAAGGCATCAGATTACTTTACTTATTCATAAGGCTAACAGCATGCCTTTAATGAATATAACATCAACATCCATACCTGGATATGATTACCTTCATATCAGAACCTGCATGGTTAATACATCTGATAAAGATAATGCAACAATAAGGAATGTACTTCCCACTCTTGTCATAAGAGTTAAATCTTTAATTTAAATCAAATAGAGTTTATTGCTCAAAAGCATGCCATTACCCTTGAATCAGGGTTTACTATTCATATTACATGTCATCACCCTTGAATTAGGGTTTACTATTCTCATTACATGTCATCACCCTTGAATTAGGGTTTACTATTCTCATTACATGTCATCACCCTTGAATTAGGGTTTACTATTCACATCAAGGTGAAATAAACTCATAACATCATCATGTATGAGTAACATCTTCATTGATACTCTTGGATTAGTTAAAGGTTCATCATTTATCATAATTAGGGTTTCTATGATCTCACACAGGTGGATCATACCCTAATTGTGCTCATTTCTGTGTATTGGAGATACTTTACTCGAGTTTCCACTTAAAAAGGGTACTTTCTCTTTCTAGAAGTACTTTCTCTCTCTAGAAGTACTTTCTCTCTCATCATAATGTTAGGTGATGTCAACATCACCCTAAAACAGGTTAGATTGAGTCATCATAGGCTAACATAGCCAAAAGCATCACCATTATGTGATTAGAGTTACTTTCTCTCTCTAGGGTACTTTCTCTCTCTAGAGTACTCTCTCTTTCATCATACTAATGGTTGATGGTAACATTAGATTAGATCAAGTTGGATAGAGTCATTATGACTAAAAACTTTATTCTCATGTAATTAGGGTTTGAATTGAGCAAGGTATAACTCAATTGACCCTTCAGGGGTATTTTGGTAATTCACCCCATTAATTATCATCATGGTCAAAAACCTTAGTCAAATAACCTCTTACTATCCTAGATTATCATTAGGGTTTGATTTGGGCAGCATTGAACCATTTACATCATCAAATGATTGAATGAGGTCAACCTTGAATCACATTGATTAATCTCAATCATTAATCATCAATTGGTTGAAATTGGTTGAAAGTGTTGACCGTTTGCCCACTTTGACCCTCCAAGACCGCGAGCCTCTTTCTAACTCCAAGACCGCGAGCCCCCTTAGGCTTCAAGACCGCGAGCCTCTTCAAGGGTTCAAAACCGCGAAGCCTCCCATTGGTTCAAGTTAATGTTGAGACCGCGAAGACCAATTTGAGTTGAGACCGCGAGGGTCATGAAGACCGTTTGCCCTTCTTTGACCTCAGGACCGCGAGGCCCTTCGCGGTCTTGAGACCGCGAGCCTCCTCTCGGTCTTGAGACCGTGAGCCCCCTCACGGTCTTGAGACCGCGAGCCCTCTCTCGGTCTTGAGACCGTGAGCCCCCTCACGGTCTTGAGACCGCGAGCCCTCTCTCGGTCTTGAGACCGCGAGGCTCTCATGGTCTCAGCCGCTTGGTCCTTCAACAAGGCTCAAAGATGCAACCGATAATGTCAACCCATATTGAATCCCTCAAATGGTCAAAGCTATGTTGACCACTTATGGATTTAGTCAATTAAGATTATGCTTGATCACTTGGTCATTCATTTGACCCATAATGGTTAAAATCGATTCAATTAGGGTCTATCAATGTTCACCCATCAACACTCAACAGTGTGCATCAACACAAGGTTGAACCCTTCAATTGAGCTCCAATTGGGCCCAAACTTGGCCCAAACGGTCTTGAGGTCATGTGGGTGGACCCCACATGGTATTGAGACCGTTTTCCCAAGATTTCATCAAAGTCTAAGGTGATTTGATAGGGGTTGAACCATGATTGAACCACAAAACAGAATTTTGATTAATATTTATAACTTATTTGCAATTGGGTCCTCAATTGGTCAAATTACTCAACCCTAGACCTTCAAACGGTCTTGGGTGATTGTCCTCTCGGTCTTGAGACCGTTTGGATGAGTTCCAAACGGTCTTGAGACCATTTGCCCATCCAAATTTTGGATTCTAGTGCAGATTCATCAAGGTCTGACCCATTGAGTTGATGATCATGTCAATATTTAATTGCAATGTAATTTTGATGTAATTGTACCTTCAATTGGTCAACAAATCTTGACCTCAGACCTCCAAACGGTCTTGGTTGATTGCCCTAGTGGTCTTGAGACCGTTTGGTGACCCCCAAACGGTCTTGAGACCATTTAGGTCAATCAACCCTAAAAACCCTAATTAGGTCACCATAATTTCAGTACTGATTTTATCTAGGGTTAGCCCTAGTATTCACCCTTCAACTCTTAGCCCGTTTGGAATTAGACCATCAAACTTGGTGAGTTGTTAATTAACATAATTTTGAACAGTAATCTCATACGGTCAACGCTTAGTCAACGACCTTACACGGTCTTGAGACCGTTTGCCCAAAAAGGCAATTTCAGACCGTTTGAAAATCAGCAATTAATTCATTTAAAGGTGTGACTTAAAAAGGTCATATCTCCCGATTCCTTTGGAGTTAGTCTCCCAAAATTTGAGGGTAATTAGCCTATATAATTAGGAACAGATTTATTATACGGTCCACGCTCGGTCAACGGGGTTAAACGGTCTTGAGACCGTTTTCCCTGTCGCGGTCTCGAGACCATTTGCTCACCTCGCGGTCTTGAGTTCGAGAGAGCAAACTGTTAGGACCGTTTAAGGAAAAGAAAAGCGGTGGGTTTTTCTTGGAAATCACGCCTTCATCTTCTAGCTCAAGAACAGTACAGATATCCCACGGGTTTGCTTGCAAAATAGCAGGGAAAAGTATGGAAACACTAAGAGCTATCATCAAAACGCATATAAAGATGCACATAGTAAAGCATAGGTTTAGAGTTATAAAACCCGCCTAAAGCTTGCTTCTTGAGCTCCAAGCTTTCAAGATCCAAGCTCTAATGGCGTCCTTGAGTTCTTACAGGTTGGCCAAGGTGAAAACTCCAAGGAAGGATGAAAAGAGACGGCTAGAAAGGTAGGGTTTCAAGAGTTTGCCATGAAGATGACCTTGAATTCGAGTTTTAACCATGGAATTAGGCAAGAAGAGGGGTTTAAACCTACCTTGCACCCCTTGGTCGTCCTCCTTAGCTCCTAGGCAGTCCTTGGTCATCTTTGGTGAAATGAAACAGTAAGGGAACGAAGGGTGAGTTCCCTTGCAACTAAGGGAAGGAGAGCTTATATACATGGGGTAGGATTTTCAACATTAGTTCATAAGTTTCCCTTAATTCCAACTAAGTCCTTCCTTTATTACTTGCTCGTCCCTTCCTATTTATTCTAAGGACAAACCTTAACTTAAGTTATAGAAAAGAAGGCAAGGAAGAACAATCTAATAATAAAGTTCATACTTAAAGGGATATTGCACATATACCCTGATTATTCAATCACAAGGCATATCTCATAACTTGATAACTCAATTGAGGTGAATTCCTCATCATTTATTCTCTAAATGATGGCAAGAGTCTAAAAAGATACTTTAGATGACATTCTTTACAAACTGCATCCCTTTATTTGGGTAAATTGCATTTTACCCCAAATTAGGGTTTTAAGCACCGGGATTGCTTCCACAGCTGCACCTTGGTGCCTTAGCTTGGGAAATCCCTCAAACTTGGCTAAACAGATTTCTCATGATGTCTCAACATCAGAGGAACGTCTCATCATGTGCAAATTGCAAGCTAACCCTTTTAACTGGGTAAATTGCACATAGGTCCCTGTATATCAAAACAATGCTACAACTTTAAATAAAAAGGAGCAAATACTGAAATATACGTTTCTGAGAAACTTAATTACATGCTCAGAGTTAATCACAAAGATTTAATTACATATTTAGGCAAAACACCTAGGGTTAACTCATAACCCAGGTCAGGGATTTTACAAATTACCCACCCCTTACAAAGATTTCGTCCCCGAAATCGATAAAACATACTACGAGAAAAGGGCAGGATACTTCCTTCTCATCTCATCCTCTAACTCCCAAGTGGCTTCTTCAATACCACGATGGTTCCAGAGGACTTTCACAAGACTTATATCTTTCTTCTTTAACTTTTTAATTCGTTTATCAAGGATTGACACTGGTCCCTCCTCATAGGATATGTCATCATTCAATTCTACCTCCATAGGTTGTAGAACTGACTCGGTGTCTGGGTGACATTTCTTCAACATAGAAACGTGAAACACAGGATGTAACATCTGTAATTCTGGGGGAAGCTCTAGTTTATATGCTACCTTTCCAATCCGTTCAAAGATTGGATAAGGCCCCATATATCTAGGAGCTAACTTCCCCTTCCTTCCAAAACGAAGGACCCCTTTCCAAGGTGAGACCTTAAGATACACTCTGTCTCCAACCTGGAACTCTAAGGGTCTACGACGTTTGTCGGCATAAGATTTCTGCCTATCCTGAGCAGTCTTAATCTTATGTTGTATAACTTTAATCTTTTCTGTGGTTTGCTGCACCAGGTCAGGACCTAACAACTGGTGCTCACCAGTCTCAAACCAACACAAGGGTGATCTACAACGTCTACCATATAAGGTTTCATAAGGTGCCATATCAATACTATGCCGGTAGCTATTGTTATAGGCAAACTCTATCAGGCTTAGGTGTAGATCCCAACTTCCGGTGAACTGGAGAACACATGCTCGCAACAGGTCTTCTAAGGTTTGTATGGTCCTTTCCGACTGTCCATCAGTCTATGGATGAAAGGCCGTACTAAACCTCAGCTTAGTGCCTAAGGCTCTGTGCAACTGTTCCCAAAAACGACTGGTAAACTGAGGACCTCTGTCAGAAACTATTGTGACAGGAACTCCGTGCAAACGCACTATCTCTTGAACATACAACTCTGATAACTTTTCAGCAGAATAGGTTGTTTTGACAGGTAAGAAATGTGCTGTCTTAGTCAACCTATCAACAATTACCCAAATGGAATCATGTCCTTTGCTTGTCCTGGGTAGGCCAACAACAAAGTCCATGGTCACATGGTCCCACTTCCACTGTGATATGGGTAAAGGTTGCATTGTCCCTGCAGGCTTCTGGTGTTCAGCTTTAACTTGCTGACACACAGGACACCTCAGAACAAACTCTGCAACGTCCTTCTTCATCCCAGGCCACCAATACAGATCCTTCAAATTCTGATACATCTTGGTGCTCCCTAGATGCATAGCATACATGGAAGAATGGGCTTCTTCCAGGACTAACTTCCTTAAGTTGTCCACATCCGGTACTATCATTCTTCCATTATAACAAGCTACTTGATCTTTTGAGTCATGAAACCCATCTTGCTTCTCATTCCCATACTCAGATCTTATATGTTGAACTGCAGCATCACCTAGCTGTGCTTCTTTAATTTTCTCTCTTAGGGTAGGTTTAATATGCATCTCAGCTAACAAACCGGCTAGCAATGACACCTTCAACTGTACATTGTCTTGCCTTAAAGAGATAAGCATATCTCTTCTAGAGCATACTAAAGAGTTTAGTTGTGCTCTATTCATGGTTGATGTTGCTGATTTCCTACTCAAGGCATCTGCAACAACATTGGCCTTACCTGGATGGTAATCAATTGTACAGTCGTAGTCCTTGATTAACTCCATCCAGCGACGTTGCCTCATGTTGAGCTCATGCTGAGAGAAGATATACTTAAGGTTTTTGTGGTCTGTGAAAATCTGGAATGTCTCTCCGTAGAGATAATGTCTCTAGATCTTCAAAGCATGAACCACAGCAGCTAACTCCAGATCGTGTGTTGGATAATTCTCCTCGTGTTTCTTAAGCTGTCGGGAAGCAAAAGAAATCACTTGTTTATCCTGCATCAACACACATCCTAGTACATTCTTGGAAGCATCACAGAAAACTACATATCCTTTTCCTTGTTCGGGTAGCACTAGCACAGGTGCACTTGTCAACCTCTCCTTCAACAACTGGAAAGATTGTTGACACTTATCACTCCAAGAAAAAGGAACATCTTTCCGGGTTAACTTGGTCAAAGGTAAAGCTATAGAACTAAAGTTCTTTATGAACCTTCGATAATAGCCAGCTAACCCCAAGAAACTTCGAATCTCCGTCGGTGTCTTCGGTTGTTCCCATTGTAGAACAGATTCTACCTTTGCAGGGTCAACACGAATTCCCGAGGCGGATATTACATGTCCAAGAAAAGATACCTCCGGCAGCCAGAACTCACACTTGCTAAACTTAGCATACAACTTATGTTCTCTTAGCAAGGTCAAAGCTTGGCGAAGATGCTGCTCATGCTGCTGAGCATCTTTACTATAAATCAGTATGTCATCTATGAAGACGACAACACACTGATCAAGGAAAGGTCGAAAAACTCTATTCATGAGTTCCATAAATGCAGCTGGTGCATTGGTTAGTCCGAACGACATAACCGTGAACTCATAGTGACCATATCTTGTCCTAAAGGCAGACTTGGATATGTCACTATCCTTAATACGGAGTTGGTGATATCCAGACCTCAAGTCTATCTTTGAAAAGACTGTTGCACCACGCAACTGGTCAAAGAGATCATCAATCCTTGGCAGAGGATACTTATTCTTTATTGTCACTTTATTGAGTTGTCTGTAGTCGATGCATAACCGCATTGACCCATCTTTCTTTTTAACAAACAAGACCGGAGCACCCCAAGGTGAAGTACTCGGTCGGATAAAACCTCTCTCAAGTAGCTCTTGAAGCTGTTTCTTGAGTTCTGCCATCTCGGCAGGCGCCATCCTATACGGAGTTTGAGCTATGGGTTTCGTATCTGGGATCAGATTAATTTCAAAATCAATCTCCCGAGGTGGTGGTATACCAGGAAGTTCTTCAGGAAACACATCCTCGAATTCCCTGACTATGGGAACTTCAGCAGGATTGGAACTTTCCTTGGTAACATCTACCACATGGGCTAAGAATGCATAACATCCTTGCCTCAACAACTTATCAGCAACCATAGCTGATACAAGGCAGGTAGGCAGAATCTTTCTTTCACCTTGAAAGATCCATGTGCTGCTTTCATCAGCAAACACAGCCAACTTGGACTCACAATCCAAGACAACTCTATACCTTTCTAAGGTATCCATCCCGAGGATTATATCAAATCCCTGCATATCAAGTGGTATAAGATCCACTTGAATGCGATGGTCAGAAAAGAAAAGGATGCAGGGAGAACATACCTCCTGCAAAATGGCAGACCCACTCAACGGAGTCTCTAACAACAAACTATCTGCTCTATGACTAACAGTCACATTACAGTTATGAATCACTTCACGAGTGATGAAAGAGTGTGTAGCACCCGGATCAATCAGAACAGATACATCACAGGATATAGACATATCAGAATATAAAAGTTTCATCTGACCTGCCACTACCCGTGGATTGACCACTGCCTCAGGTGGGTTCATAGCATAGAACCTCACAGTCTCCTGGTGTTGAGGTGGTGCTGATGATCCAGCTTGAGACGCTTGTCCACGTCCTCGAGCTGCTCCTTGATGTTGTCTATTCTGAGATCCCTGTTGATTCTGTCTCAGGGGTTGTTGTGTCACACCGACAGGCCTAGAACGGCAATCCTTCATCAAGTGTCCCACCTTACCACAATTGTAGCAACTCTTCTCCTGTTGCTGTGGTCTGGGTGGTCCAGTAACTGACACTGATGCAGAACTGTGCATCCCTTGAAGTGGTTGACTCCGTCCTCTGCCTCTGCTTGGTGTCCATTGAATTTGAAAACTTGATCTGGGTGGTGGAGGGTTAGGTGCAGAGAATCTAGGTTTCTTGGAATCCCTAGATGAAGAACCCTGGAACTGTGGATATCTTTTATGGGTTTATCTTTTCTCAACCACAGATCTCTCTATCCTTCGGACTGACTCAACGAAGGTAGAGAATCTCTCTCTGTTTTCTAAGGCAGACACAGGGGTTGACATATTAGAATTCAAACCCTTCTCGAATCTTCTGATTCTTTCCTCATCCGTAGCAGCCATGTGCGGACAGAACCGCAATAACTCCATAAACTTAGCTTCATACTCACTAATGTTCATCATACCCTGCCTTAGTTTCTCAAACTGAGAGATCTTCTCATCTAGGAAGGTCTTTGGAAAATATCTATTGATAAATTCCCGACGAAACTCTTCCCATGAGAACTCTACTCCAGGTCTCTTTTGCTCTTCCATGTTCCACCAGTGACCAGCACTGCCTTTGAGAAGATAAACAACATGTCTAACCTTCTCAGCTTCCGAAATCATAGGAATCCTGAAAGCCTTCTCCAACTCTGTCAACCATAAGTCAGCATCTGCAGGGTTGGCAGTTCCGAAGTACTCGGTAGCTCCGATACGACGAAGTCGTTCGAATGTCTTACTGATACCTTGTGCTTTAGGCTGGATAGGTGCCCTAGGTGTAGGAATGGGCATCCTATCGGTTATATGTGTCATGGCAGTCATGAACTACCCGAACATCGTCTGTACAGCTGGATCACTCATGTCAGCTGGGTCGAACTGGGGTGGCCCTCTTGGCGACTCAGGTGCAGGTTGTTCTATTCTCAGAACTCTTGCACCGCCTCGAGGTGCACTAGCACTACTTTCTGCCACGTGCTCATCGTGATGTTCTGACATTCTTATGTATCTTCTTCTCCTGAGGAGCAGAAGATTCTATTAGATAAGGAAGGAGTACTAAAGGTAGACTCGACATCCTAAGTCCTATGCCTCTGTAGACTCAACTGAACCTGGAGCTCTGATACCACTAATTGTGGGGTCTGATCTCCAAACCATGACATAAACACGATTAAAACTTAGCGGAAGCGAATCGGTAATCAGCGGAAGACAAAAATCACGGGAAATTAAAACTTTTCGAGACAAGAGCTTGGATCCATAAAAGCTTCTTTCATAAAGAGAGGTAACTGTTTACATCTTAGGATAATTACTTCTTGAGTAATTATATACATCAAGATACAAAATCTCAAGATCACATAACACAAGACTCCAAGACCTGAGAGTACAGAGGACACATAGGACTAACTCTAACTACACCACATGGCAGGACAAATCTCCACCTGAGATTACTGATGCCCCTGGTGCTGCTGCTGAGACTGGTCACCTGTAGGCTGGTTCCTTCGTCTCCGACGTCCACCTAAAAAGTTGAAGCCTACGGGGTGAGACAATTATACATAATTGTCCCAGCGAGAGTTATAACTCTTCGCCAGAAGCTTTATTATAACATCAAAGATTATTTTAAACAGTAAAGCCTTCAAAGCATTCTATAACAGTTGCAGGTATAACAAGATCTCTACAATTTAGGAGATATGGAGAATATCAGCATTATTGCAATGTAACATCAATCAACTAACTTGGAGTCATCTCTAACAAGTTATACTACATGGCTGATTATGTTTTACAAACAACATTATGCCCTGTGGAGATGAGGCTTACCACTCATACTCCAACTGATTGCTGAGAAGCCGCATCAGTATCATACATAGGTCATTAAGAGAGCCGGATTCTCATGACCTTCACCTTCCTCAGTAAGTAAGAGGATCACTTGTAGGACATCTCGTGTCTCTACTACTATAGCTCACCAGGGTAAACTGGTCCTTCGCTATTCTAGAGTCACAGTGGCGTTCTGTACTCTCTTCGTCATCAGGAGGTTTCATATTTACCTACCACTGATACAGATATCTGTGCTTTCTTCGTCATCAGGAGGTTTCATGTTTACCTATCACTGATACCGTATGGAACTATAGTGAAGGATGGATGGATTCCACATCTACATCACTTTCCTACACTAGGATGTAAGGTTCTACACATCCATGTACCCCACATACTCAAAAGTATGTGCTCCAGGAATTCCCTGAGGAAAACCTGTTTCACCATCATTTAATTTCTGACAATGATGGATCTATGATCAGGGCTCTACATTATACTTGATTAGTTAGGTACATTCAGTATTCTTTAACAGCATACATTGTTCTTCAAACAATAACAGTAGCATAGCAGCTATAAAATAAGAATACTAAATGTAACAGGCCTAACTCATATCAATCATCATTTCTCATTATCCTCATCACAAGTCATCTCTAAGGCATGACTTTGATGGTATTCATGGCTCTCACAGCCCATTATCAGCATAAGACGCCACTGGCAAGGCATCAGATTACTTTACTTATTCATAAGGCTAACAGCATGCCTTTAATGAATATAACATCAACATCCATACCTGGATATGATTACCTTCATATCAGAACCTGCATGGTTAATACATCTAATAAAGGTAATGCAACAATAAGGAATGTACTTCCCACTCTTGTCATAAGAGTTAAATCTTTAATTTAAATCAAATAGAGTTTATTGCTCAAAAGCATGCCATTACCCTTGAATTAGGGTTTACTATTCACATTACATGTCATCACCCTTGAATTAGGGTTTATTATTCTCATTACATGTCATCACCCTTGAATTAGGGTTTACTATTCTCATTACATGTCATCACCCTTGAATTAGGGTTTACTATTCACATCAAGGTGAAATAAACTCATAACATCATCATGTATGAGTAACATCTTCATTGATACTCTTGGATTAGTTAAAGGTTCATCATTTATCATAATTAGGGTTTCTATGATCTCACACAGGTGGATCATACCCTAATTGTGCTCATTTCTGTGTATTGGAGATACTTTACTCGAGTTTCCACTTAAAAAGGGTACTTTCTCTTTCTAGAAGTACTTTCTCTCTCTAGAAGTACTTTCTCTCTCATCATAATGTTAGGTGATGTCAACATCACCCTAAAACAGGTTAGATTGAGTCATCATAGGCTAACATAGCCAAAAGCATCACCATTATGTGATTAGAGTTACTTTCTCTCTCTAGGGTACTTTCTCTCTCTAGAGTACTCTCTCTTTCATCATACTAATGGTTGATGGTAACATTAGATTATATCAAGTTGGATAGAGTCATTATGACTAAAAACTTTATTCTCATGTAATTAGGGTTTGAATTGAGCAAGGTATAACTCAATTGACCCTTCAGGGGTATTTTGGTAATTCACCCCATTGATCATCATCATGGTCAAAAACCTTAGTCAAATAACCTCTTACTATCCTAGATTATCATTAGGGTTTGATTTGGGCAGCATTGAACCATTTACATCATCAAATGATTGAATGAGGTCAACCTTGAATCACATTGATTAATCTCAATCATTAATCATCAATTGGTTGAAATTGGTTGAAAGTGTTGACCGTTTGCCCACTTTGACCCTCCAAGACCGCGAGCCTCTTTCTAACTCCAAGACCGCGAGCCCCCTTAGGCTTCAAGACCGCGAGCCTCTTCAAGGGTTCAAAACCGTGAAGCCTCCCATTGGTTCAAGTTAATGTTGAGACCGCGAAGACCAATTTGAGTTGAGACCGCGAGGGTCATGAAGACCGTTTGCCCTTCTTTGACCTCAGGACCGCGAGGCCCTTCGCGGTCTTGAGACCGCGAGCCTCCTCTCGGTCTTGAGACCATGAGTCCCCTCACGGTCTTGAGACCGCGAGCCCTCTCTCGGTCTTGAGACCGTGAGCCCCCTCACGGTCTTGAGACCGCGAGCCCTCTCTCGGTCTTGAGACCGCGAGGCTCTCATGGTCTCAGCCGCTTGGTCCTTCAACAAGGCTCAAAGATGCAACCGATAATGTCAACCCATATTGAATCCCTCAAATGGTCAAAGCTATGTTGACCACTTATGGATTTAGTCAATTAAGATTATGCTTGATCACTTGGTCATTCATTTGACCCATAATGGTTAAAATCGATTCAATTAGGGTCTATCAATGTTCACCCATCAACACTCAACAGTGTGCATCAACACAAGGTTGAACCCTTCAATTGAGCTCCAATTGGGCCCAAACTTGGCCCAAACGGTCTTGAGGTCATGTGGGTGGACCCCACATGGTATTGAGACCGTTTTCCCAAGATTTCATCAAAGTCTAAGGTGATTTGATAGGGGTTGAACCATGATTGAACCACAAAACAGAATTTTGATTAATATTGATAACTTATTTGAAATTGGGTCCTCAATTGGTCAAATTACTCAACCCTAGACCTTCAAACGGTCTTGGGTGATTGTCCTCTCGGTCTTGAGACCGTTTGGATGAGTTCCAAACGGTCTTGAGACCGTTTGCCCATCCAAATTTTGGATTCTAGTGCAGATTCATCAAGGTCTGACCCATTGAGTTGATGATCATGTCAATATTTAATTGCAATGTAATTTTGATGTAATTTTACCTTCAATTGGTCAACAAATCTTGACCTCAGACCTCCAAACGGTCTTGGTTGATTGCCCTCACGGTCTTGAGACCGTTTGGTGACCCCCAAACGGTCTTGAGACCGTTTAGGTCAATCAACCCTAAAAACCCTAATTAGGTCACCATAATTTCAGTACTGATTTTATCTAGGGTTAGCCCTAGTATTCACCCTTCCACTCTTAGCCCGTTTGGAATTAGACCATAAAACTTGGTGAGTTGTTAATTAACATAATTTTGAACAGTAATCTCATACGGTCAACGCTTAGTCAACGACCTTACACGGTCTTGAGACCGTTTGCCCAAAAAGGCAATTTCAGACCGTTTGAAAATCAGCAATTAATTCATTTAAAGTTGTGACTTAAAAAGGTCATATCTCCCGATTCCTTTGGAGTTAGTCTCCCAAATTTTGAGGGTAATTAGCCTATATAATTAGGAACAGATTTATTATACGGTACACGCTCGGTCAACGGGGCCAAACGGTCTTGAGACCGTTTGCCCTGTCGCGGTCTCGAGACCGTTTGCTCACCTCGCGGTCTTGAGTCCGAGAGAGCAAACTGTTAGGACCGTTTAAGGAAAAGAAAAGCGGTGGGTTTTTCTTGGAAATCACGCCTTCATCTTCTATCTCAAGAACAGTACAGATATCCCACGGGTTTGCTTGCAAAATAGCAGGGAAAAGTAGGGAAACACTAAGAGCTATCATCAAAACGCATATAAAGATGCACATAGTAAAGCATAGGTTTAGAGTTATAAAACCCGCCTAAAGCTTGCTTCTTGAGCTCCAAGCTTTCAAGCTCCAATCTCTAATGGCGTCCTTGAGTTCTTACAGGTTGGCCAAGGTGAAAACTCCAAGGAAGGATGAAAAGAGACGGCTAGAAAGGTAGGGTTTCAAGAGTTAGCCATGAAGATGACCTTGAATTCGAGTTTTAACCATGGAATTAGGCAAGAAGAGGGGTTTAAACCTACCTTGCACCCCTTGGTCGTCCTCCTTAGCTCCTAGGCAGTCCTTGGTCGTCTTTGGTGAAATGAAACAGTAAGGGAACGAAGGGTGAGTTCCCTTGCAACTAAGGGAAGGAGAGCTTATATACATGGGGTAGGATTTTCAACATTAGTTCATAAGTTTCCCTTAATTCCAACTAAGTCCTTCCTTTATTACTTGCTCGTCCCTTCCTCTTTATTCTAAGGACAAACCTTAACTTAAGTTATAGAAAAGAAGGCAAGGAAGAACAATCTAATAATAAAGTTCATACTTAAAGGGATATTGCACATATACCCTGATTATTCAATCACAAGGCATATCTCATAACTTGATAACTCAATTGAGGTGAATTCCTCATCATTTATTCTCTAAATGATGGCAAGAGTCTAAAAAGATACTTTAGATGACATTCTTTACAAACTGCATCCCTTTATTTGGGTAAATTGCATTTTACCCCAAATTAGGGTTTTAAGCACCGGGATTGCTTCCACAGCTGCACCTTGGTGCCTTAGCTTGGGAAATCCCTCAAACTTGGCTAAAAAGATTTCTCATGATGTCTCAACATCAGAGGAACGTCTCATCATGTGCAAATTGCAAGCTAACCCTTTTAACTGGGTAAATTGCACATAGGTCCCTGTATATCAAAACAATGCTACAACTTTAAATAAAAAGGAGCAAATACTGAAATATACGTTTATGAGAAACTTAATTACATGCTCAGAGTTAATCACAAAGATTTAATTACATATTTAGGCAAAACACCTAGGGTTAACTCATAACCCAGGTCAGGGATGTTACATTGTGGAAGAACATCAGAGCTATGGCCGAAGAGGAGGAACCCTAGATTGTCTGGGGTGATTTCAACAACGTCAGGAGGTCACACGAGAAGTATGTTTGCCGTCCAGTACACGACCGGGTAATGGATGCTTTCAACATCACCATGGATGATGCATGCCTGGTCGAACTGAGCATGATCAGAGGTAGAACGTCGTGGTCGAACAAACAGGAGGTGCGTAGGTGCATATCCAGTGTGCTTGACAGAGGTTTTGTAAACTCGGCTTGGTTGAAGGTTTGGCCCCATTCTTTCATCAAGTATGACGATGACCCCCTCAGTGATCACTATTGGATGAAAATGGACCTCGTGAATATGCCAACCATCATCAAACCGTTTAGGTTCTGCAATTGGTGGTGTGACTGGCATGGCTTCGAGAGAGTGTCTAAGGAGGCTTGGGACTTGCAGGTAGAAGGCAATCCTCTGTTCGTGGTCATGAAGAAGACCCAGAATGCAAAGAAGGTGTTGAAACAGTGGTCCAAGGAAGTCATAAACCTGAAGAACATAATTGCTACTATAAAAGGGGAGTTCGAGGAAGCTGTGGTGGAAGCCAGAGATGACCCCGTTAATGAGGGCAAGGCCAAGACTTGGCATCAGACCGAAGTCAAGCTCAGAAGACTCCTCAAGGCTGAGGAAGTGCTATTGTGGCAAATGAGTAGAATTCAGTGGATCAATGATGGAGATCTAAATACTAGACTATATCACTCTGCTGTCCGGAAAAAGGAGATGAAGGAGGCGGTCCATCAACTCATAAATAAGCAAGGAGAAATGGACGAGAACAGGGAAGATTTATCTGACCACATCATCAATTTCTTTCAGCAGCTTTACAATCAGGGAGTGGTCCACGACAATAACGTTGATGGCAACATCTACCCCAGGGAGGTGGCCACAACTGAGATAAATGGTGATCTTTGCAGAGAGGTAATGGAGGAGGAGGTCAGGCTTGCCTTGTTCTCCATCAGTCCTTCCAAGGCGCCAGGGCCCAACGGAATGAACAGAAAGTTCTTCCAAGCTTTGTGGGACCATACCAAAAATGATCTAGTGAAGGCCATGAGGTGGCAGCATCAGGGGGGCAATATGGTCCGAGCCACTAACCATACCTTCATCAAGCTAATCCCTAAGGTGGAGGGGCCGAGGACGATCAACGACTATAGACCCATAGTTTGCTGCTCCACGGTGTACAAGATATGGGCAAAGATTCTTGCCGACAGACTTTAAGAAATGGCTTCCTAAGATTGTATCCGAAGAACAATGTGCATTTATAGAAGGGTGAAAATTGCAGGCTGCTCCTTGCTCACTGCCGAATTACTAATGGGTTTCAACAAAAAGAACTCGAATGCTAAAGCATGTATCAAGATTGACTTAACAAAGGCATACGACCATCTAAGATGGGACACCCTGTGGAGGATCATGATGGCTATGGGGTTTAGTGCCAGATGGATAGAGTTGATCAAGCAATGCACCACTACGACCTCATTCTCAATCCTGCTCAATGGGGGCCCTGTGGGCTTGTTTAGAGCATCAAACGGGTTAAGACAGGGGGACCCCCTCTCACCTCTCCTGTTCACCTTAGTCATGGAAGGGCTCTCCATTATGATCAAGGATGCAGAGGAAAGACATATCATTATACCCTACAAGATCAGGGGAACCAAAGTGAAAACCCACCTCATCTTCGCAGATGATGTGATGTTGTTCTCAACCGGCCATGCGAAGAGACAGAAGGAGTACAAGAAGCTACTTCTAAGGTTCGGCAAATCAACGGGGCTCTATATCAGTGACATCAAGTCACAAATCTTTCTCTCGAAATCTTGTGATCCCAGGATGGGAAGACTGAAGGAAGCCATGGGTATACAAGTAGGCCTTCTGCCTACTAGGTACTTAGGCATGCCCATTGCAGGAAGTAGAGAATACTCAAAGGATTTCCTCATGTGTCTTGAGAGAGTGAGAAACAAGATCGCGGGCTGGTCAGGGATCCGTATGTCGATGGCGAGGCATCTCCTCCTTACCAGATCTGTAATCCAGGCCATGGTGAGATTCTGGTGCGAGATGTGCATCCTCCCCAATCCGACCATCAACAGCATATCCAGAGTGATCACAAGCTTCATATGGGGTGGCAAGGCGAGGGGCATCACTTGGGATACCATGAAAAAATCTGACAAAGAAGGAGGTCTCATTGTTAAGAAGGTCGAAGACTTGGTGTTCCAATGCAGCCAACGAAGACTCCACAAATTCCTCACTGAACAAGAGGGGGTCAGGGTGAGGTGGATGAAGGCAAGATATGGAAGTATACCTACAACCCAGAACCATGCATCTAGGGTTTGGGAAGGCCTAGTCCGGGCGTGGAGACAAACAGGGCACTTATACCATGCAGAGGGAAATGGTTGTTACTCGCTGGTTAACCAACAGAAATCGTGGATTTGCACAGTTTAGGGGGCTCTTGTTCAGTGGTTCAGACTGCTTTGGGGAAAAGGGCACGTCCCCAAATGGAGTGTGGCGTGCTACAAAGCAGCAATGGGGAAACACCTTACAAAGGATAGACTTGTAAAGTGGGGGATACCAGTCAACCCGAAGTGCCAGTACTATGACGAGGAGGAAACATGTGCACACCTATTCTTTGAATGCTCCAAGGCTAAGTACGTGTGGGCGCGGGTGTGGCTGAAAAATGGATGAGGCCATCTTAGAGTAGCTAGCTTTGAAGAGATGATTGAACAAATGATAAACAAAGTAACTAACAGATATGCAGAGATTTTTGTAGGCCTTTGCTGTAAAAACGTTTGCTTTAACATCTGGAAAGCACACAACCATAGTGTCCATGGGCGCGCGCTTACACTAAGGATATTTCCCATTTTGTCAACATAGATTTGGAGATGGCTTCCAAGGCCAAGAGATGCCTATGTAAGGGCATGAGGCCCATAGCTAGGTTATATTGGTGGTTTTTGTAGAGCACACCTCGTATACTCCACACTTTTTGTAAGTTGTACATGATAGCGTAGCTATCTGGTTGCATTTTTTGGCAATATACTTACCAATTTCCAAAAAAAAAATGACAGAAATTGATTGTAATATAAAAGTACGTGTTTAATCTTAGAGAAGAGATATTAGTTGGAAAAAGTTCCTAACTAATAGACCATTAATTATAAAATTCTACAAAAGAAGTCAAGGATCCTTGTGTTAATAACACGTGAGTGGATACTATATGAATCTAGAAGTTCATATTGGTGAACTTATGGATGTTCCAACCATTGATGATATTGTAGAAATATTATATCAACAATGAAACTACTAGTTGGGCAAGGAATGTGAGATAGCATATTATGGCAATTCCATCTCATACAATAAAGAGATGTAAAGACATTCACTATACCGACCATAGCAAAATGTTCCTAACCCACTGGATTAGATCTTATGCAGTAGAAACATGATGGACATGTTAGGATGACTAAGAATAAGATCATGGTGATTGTATATAAGTGCAAGTGGGAATCTATTGGTATGCATGCCTAAAGAGCCAATCATATGATGATTGACAAGAAATATAACATGATGGATTTGATTAATAAAGGCAAGCGTCCAATTTGTTTTGTTTCACTTAGTTATGAGATAATGAGAAACATAATAAATGTATAAAGAATGAAAATACTCAATGACATATGTCTTCAAGTACATGACTTGAAAAATGAGATCATACAGATGATAAGAGTTTGTACATTCTAATAACGTCCTTGGTCAGATGTCACTGTGGAAGGTAGATAGACATCAACACAAAAGACTAGAGTGTGTGTTGGTTGATGACAAAATCTCATCAGTCATGCTATGTGATATCAAACCAAGCACATAGATACTTTTTGGGGAATAATGTATCAGATAGACCCAACTTGAAAGTGAGACATGGAAAGCATAATAGGTAGTCATAATCATATATTGTAGTGAAAGTGGTGATTGTGGATCTTAGTCCTAAAGTTACTACACTCATGACATGTTCTTCAATATGCTTTGACATCATCCAACGTAACCCTGAATAAGGATAGCCATAATGGTGATGATTGGGTGACTATGACACATGAGGATGACTATGAGTGATGTACATGGTATTTGTCCCTCCTACTAGAGTATGATATCTATACCACTTGATAAGTGAGGATAAGAAAAACATGTGCATGCACATGTTATTAATATATAATATTGAGGTCACATATATCTCAGACAGTCTACTTTAGATCGACGAACATGGATCGAACATTGAGAGGATGGTGATTCCATGCCTTGAGATCATTTCGGATATCATAGATAAAGGAATTAGACAATCACTATAATACATAACACAAATAATAGGTTGAAGTTGTTTTTTAACTTCCCTAATTATTTGGGTAGCAATGATGTGTGAATAGGCACCACTCTTTGCTTGTGATGTTATAAATTAGTTATGGACATTCACTGCCAACATAACATGGAACCTATGGGGTCACACACATAGGAAACAACTAGAAGAGGAGTTTCATCATGAAGGATAATTAATTGATTGCTAAAGAGTTTAGATATTCAATTTAATCAATGAATCAACTGACTAAACCCCCAACCAACCGACACAAGTATTGAACTAACTAGTTGGAGTGTTAGGTTGGTTGATAATTGCACTGGTTGAGTTCTACATGAAATAGGGTGTGAACTGATCAGTTGGAGGTTGTGAGATGACCTGCTTGTAGGAACGAGATGCCCGGTTCGTGGAGAAATTCGATTGCATCAAGGATTAGTCCAAACATCATGTTGTGTATTAATTGGATTATAAATTATTAATAGAATTGGGAATCAAAAACATGACAAAATGACTGGTTCACTAGGTTGAACCGATTGGCTAACATGACAACAATCGGTTCACAGGTGAACCGACCTATGAAATGACCATTTCTCATGTAGTAGGTAGTGAAAATTCATGAAGTTCCGGTCCCTTCTACTCCTACACAGACTAGGAACCCTGACCCTGACCCTCATATAAATAGAGGGGTACTGGGGGATTTGTAGAGATACAACTCAATTGCCTCTAACAATTGTTGTCCTCTCTGATTGTTGTAACCAATATAGAACCCAAGCAAGTCATGCCAACTAAAGGGAGGGATAGCAAGGGAGAAAAATGGTGGGAGTGTGACTTGACGACAAGTCACTGACAAGAGGGACAACTCCCTCCTATGTGCTCTTATAGAACAACATGAGTTCTATGAGGTCCATGTGGACTTCTATAGAGGCAAGGAGGCTATTGTCTACTGCTAAGAGGACCTCGTTAGCCTGCCATCCCTAGTGCAAACAAGGAACTGTTGCAGATGCCATATGAGTGCAACAAGGAGAGTTATACAACTGCAATAAGGAATAGTTGCTGGACTTGCTCCAGCACTACGTATGAACTCATTAAACTATTCTTCCCATTACATAGTTGTTGATGTTATCTTGCTTTTATGGGGAATATGGATAGAATTTTTTTATTTTCGCTACCTACTCCATGCCCATATTTCCCTACACTAAGATCATTTCTCCCCCTTCATCATACCAAAAGGGGAGGGGGCAGAAGAGCTAAAAGCAAGTCTTATCCAAGGCACAAACTCCACGTATAACCCCATATGAAAGAACCACACAGAACTCAAAGAGAGAACACAATATACTAGATTCATAATAAAAATATGGAATCACACATCAATAACTCATGATGTATGGCAAAGCAAAGAGTTAAGGTATAGATGATAAGATTACAAAAAAAGTAAGTCCACTCAAGATGAAAACTACCAAAGGATGAAGAAAATGATGAGATATAAAAAAAGTAGTGCTCAAATATAGTACCCAATATTGAATACATAAAAGCCTACAAAAAGACATATATATGAGAACTCTTTATACTAGGACCTAAAGGTCAAGCTCGTTGATGTCCAACACCTCATCACCATCAGGCTAGTAATCTTCATCACTGACTATCTAATAAGGTGCAACAGTGGTAGGAGTTGTTTCCTCATCACTATCACAATCACCATCAAAGCCATCGTCCTCATCACCATCACCCTCGTCTTCATCACACTCATTATCGTCATCCTCTTGAGTCATATATGTATCCTACTCTATAAAAAAAGAGTAATGACTAAGCCACCCGTGGTTTTGCTATTCCCAGGTAATGCCACACTCACATAGTGCCTTAGGTTGCTCACAATTGGGTATAGAACCCCATTGAATTCAGCAAGAATCGTAGTAGTAGGACCAATAGGAAGAGAAAGTGACTGAGAGTCATCAAGATGAGGTAGATAGGGGCAGGGTAAGCACCATAGGTAGGATGTGCAGCGGAAGCAGCAGATTAGTAGGCTGAGTAAAACTGATCAGATGCATAGGAGGTATAGTCAGTGGCTGGGAACTTCCAGTAAGAGGGATAAGGGTGTGAACATAACAAGTTCATGTTGGACATGATTTGAACAAGGTCCCAATGTAGGTGCTCTTGAACCTGCATCTGATAGGTATTCTGGTGCATCATGTAACCCAGTTCATTAGACACAAAAAAACATTCACGGGAATGTCTAGGAGGAGGTGGAGCCTAGGTAGAGGATAAAGAATTGGGGGTAGAGGTGACAGTGGGGTTAAAGGACTTCTTAATAGTGGAGTCCCTGATGTAAACTCCTTTTCTACTGGGTTTTTTAGTCAAAATCCTTGAAAAGGGATTTTTTAGTAAGAAACTCAAAGAGACCACATATCAAGTTAGGGTAGGGTGGGGGGAGTCCTTGGTGTTCTTCTCTATGTCAAAATAGGTCATGTGATGTAGAATATATTTGGCCCATTTGATTTTGACATTTTTAAGAAGATAATACATACACACAACAGAATTTATGCAATATCCGTTTGGTTTCACTTTGGATGGATATTGCAATTAACTATGAGTGCTATAAGATGTGTCTCAATGTCTAGAGAAGAAGATGGTAGGCTATACTTCTTCCTACAGTGAATCTCAGGTTTCTTCAGAGTTTTATGGATGCTAGGAAGGGTTAGCTCAGGGTTAAAACTCTTGAAGAACATCTCAAGATCAAGTAGGTCAAGATAGGAGTTATAGGAAGCAGTCCAATCTTGCGAGGAGGAGGATCTAGAGAAGTGCTTATTTAAGAAGTACTCATTGATTTGAAAGCTAATCCCCAAAATCATGAGGTAGATGACAACTTTGTTGTTGGGGGGGAACTAGAGTTGTGTAGTTCCATGTAAGATTGACATACAATTCATGGCAACTTTCATGCTGGATTGAAATTTTAAGATGCATGACCTCTCTACACAAATTGCAGCAGGTTATTGGGTTGTGAAAACCTTCTTAACCTCCTTTTAAGCTCATATCTTATCTCTAACAAGGTCCTAAAAGAGTATGTATTTCTAGGTAATAACTCTTTGTATCGAATAACAACTTGAGAGTTGATGAAAGTGGTTCCATCAAACACAATGAGCCTTGAAGAGGTGGAAGAAGAAGGCACACCAGATGTACTCGTTCTCTTCTTGCAGGTTGATTCCATGAAGAAATAAATGGAGATGGATGACGCCAAAGGATAAGGAAACCACCAGCTACATGCCTTCCAACACACAAGGTTAAGGTTAGGGATGGTTAGGGTAGGTAAAAGGGAAATGGATAGGGCTAGGAGATGGTTGGGAGAGGTATAGGGTTTAAGGATGAGCACAAAGAAGGGTTGGTTTGTTAATTTTTCTCTACTTAAGAGGGAGAAAATTGGCTGGAAGTCCATATATATTTCTACAAACAATGTTTTTGGTTGAGTTTATAATTTGGGAAACTCTAACGACACTATTGTGTGTGCAATCCTTAGTCACCTTGTGGGTTGAGTTTCCCCAGAGCAAAGTTGGCTGACAGAAGAGCCTATCAACAAGATGTGAAATTTAATTCTAGGCATCTATACCACTATATAAATGCATTTCTCTAGCCTATCATGTATTATGAACATATAAAGTCACTTTTGACTTATCATTGGCTATTATTTTGTGATAAAACAAGCATTTGTGATTTTAAATTGAAAACACCAAAATTAAAGCAATGAAACTTGACATTTGTAGCACAAACAAGTATAAGATGAACATTTTATGAGAAACAACATATAGATAAGTGAACATCTTAGGTAGAAGGCGTACCATTATCATTAAGAGAAGTTTTAAGCAATTTTGATCAAATAAATGTAAATTTCTCTCTATCTAGAGGTGTTAGAGGTTTAGTGAAAATGTGCGCAAGTTGATTTTTTGTGTCCACATTTGTGATATGGATATCTTTCTTAGCAATATGGTCATGAAGGAAATGATGGTGGACCTCTATATTTTTAACTCTACTATGCAATATAGGATTGTGAGATAAATTTATTGCACTAGTATTATCATAGTAGATAGGAGAAGCATCCTAATGAACATTAAAGTCTTGGAGAATTTGCTTCATCCATAATACTTGGGAACCATAACTACCAACTAAAAAATACTTAGCCTCATTAGTTGAAAGATCCATTGTTCTTTGTTTCTTAGAGAACTAAGAAACTAAGCATGGTCCTTAGGAGGAAGCAAGTACCACTTGTACACTTTCAATCAATTAAGCACCCGACATAATCTGCATCGCTATAAGTTGTGAGAGTAAACTCCCTTGACTTGGATACCATAATACAAAACTTTAGCTTTTATTTAAGTACCTTATAATCCTCTTAATAGCTGTGAAATGTGATTTTCTAGGGATTGATTGAAATTTAGCACACAAGCTAATAATAAACACGATATTCGGTCTAGAGGCAGTTAAGTATAATATGCTACCAATCATACCTCTATAGATATTCTCATCTAACTTTTCACCTTCTTCATCTCTAACAAGTTTGGCGGTGTTGAACATGGGAGTATTTATTGTCTTAGTGTTCTCCTCCCAAAGCACTTCAACAGTTCACATGTGTACTTGCCTTGGTTGATGAAGTTTCCATCTTTGGATTGCCTTATTTGAATGCCAAGGAAGAATGTAAGCTCTCACATCAAGTTCATTTTAAATTCACTATGCTTAAGATAACTAAACTCCTTGCAAAGATCAAGATCTGTCGTGCTAAAAATGATATCATCAACATACATTCCAATAATCAAGAAATTGTTAGAAGTGTGTTCGAGAAAGAGTGTAGAATCAACTTTGCCCATGAAATAGCTATTATATAACAAAAAGTTTTTCAATTTCTCACACCAAGATCTAGGGGCTTGTTTGAGATCATAAATGGATATTTGCAGTAAATAAACATGGTTAGTAAGCTTATCATGTTCAAAGCCGGAAGGTTGAGACACATAGACTTCCTCTTCTATTCTACCATTCAAAAACACACTTTTAACATTCATTTGATAAAGCAACAAATTTTATGACTAGAAAAGGTAAGTAGCATTCTAATAGATTCAAGTCTTGAGACAAGTGCATTAGTTTTGTAAAAGGTAATACCTCTTGTTGATTATAACCTTGAGCTACTAACCTTACTTTGTTTCTTACCACTTTGTTGTTTTCATCTAGCTTGTCGTTGTAGGCCCATTTTGTGCCAATGATCTTTCTATCACTTAGTCTTGGCACTAGTAACCAAACTTTGTTCTTGTCAAACTATTCTAGTTCCTCTTGCATTTCTAGGATCCATTTGTCATCTTTTAGATATTCTTCGACATTTTTTGGCTCACATTGTGAGATGAAGGCATTGTTGGCTTGTTATCCATTGAAGGCAAACTGCATCTTCACCCTTTCAAAAGGGTTTCCTATGATGAGATCTTTAGTATGATCTTTAGAAAATTGGGGAGTAGGATCCTACTTTTCATATTCCTTTGATTCTTCATGTACAACCACCTCTTTTCCTTTATCATTGATGTTGAGTTCTTTCAATCTAGGAATCACCTCATCTACAACTCATAATTCACAATATTCTAAGAAATAGAGGGGTTAGTCCCAATAAACTTTCCATTGATAGATTCTTATACTTTAGCTAGTTCAAGTTAAAAAACACTAAAATATCTACTCATAGTGCTATGGACAAGAAAGAAATCCTTATAAGATTTAGCATCAAACTTATCGAGATAACCTTTGGTGTTCAAGACAAAACAAGGACAATCAAATGTATTAAAGTAGATGATTCAAGGATTTCTACCATGAAATAACTCATAAGAGATTTTCTTAAGCAAAGGATGAGTGAAAATGCACTTTTCTACAAAACACGAGGTACTAATGGCAGCCCAAAACTTTTTGGGAGTATCATACTTTAAAAACATTGTTCTAGACATTTCTAGTAGAGATCTATTATTCCTCTCAACTATGCATTTTTGTTGAGGTGTATGGGTGGAGGAAATGTTGTGTGTGCATCTAGATTCTTCACAAAAGCTTTCAAATCAATCATGTTCAAGCTCTCCCCCAATGTCACTATGGATAGACACATACCAACAAGATGCTTCATTTTTCAATTCATTAGGCCAAAATGACACCAAGTGTGTCACTTTTTGAAACTAAAATGAAAGTCCATGGGAAACATGTGAAATCATCAACAATCACAAGACAATACTTAATACCATGAAGCAATTGAGTTCTCATCAGACCAAATTGAACAATGTGAAGAAGCTCAAGAACCCTCTTGGTGCTAAGGGATCCTTTGGATTTGAAGTAGGTTTTGGTGTGATTTCCTTGTACAAGGTTGGCATTCCTCATCCTTCTCAAAGTACAATTGAGGAAGTCCTTTGATCAAGTCCTTTTTGCTCAACTTATTGAATTAATGCATATTTAAAAGCCTACGGTGCTAGAAAGATACATCATTCTTATCAACAACAAGGAATATATCAAGAATAGGCTTAGGAGAATCAAGAACAATAATATAAATTTCCACTTCTGGTTCCCTTATATATGACATTATAGAGGAGGGAATCTAGAAGCAGGCATTCATGTGAAGTAAATAGCACAAGTTATCCATTATCACAAAATTAGCTAACACTAATTAAATTATGTTGTAGGACATCTACAATAAGAACATTCTTTATGCATAGTGAATCACCTACATCATCGTCACCTATTACTTGACCATTCTTGTTATCCCCAAATGTCACCAAACCTCCTTTCTTTTTAGTAAGAGTGTTGAAGCAGTCTCTATCACTGGTCATGTGCTATGAGAGTCCATCATCAACAATCCATTTTCCTTTTTTCTACATAGAAAGGAGACGTTTGTGCCCAATTCAAACTTTGGGATCCAGAGTTATCTTGGGACCCATTTCATGTATGGGTTGGTCCCCTTCTTTTGGTAGGAACAATAAGTAGAATAATAAGTATCACACATACAATGAGCACTAAGCATAGATGTCTTAGAGCCAAAACTCTCTCCATGAAATATTGGAGGCCCCTCACCCTTTTTCTTGTATTTTACCTTGTTCTTAGGAATTCCCTCATATCCCAAACAACGAACACCTACTTGTTTGGTAGAGTGCTCTAGGATAGCATTTAAGGACCTTTTCCCTTTTAGAAAATTTTGCAAAAGTATCTCTGAGTCTATGCTTATCACCACTAAGAGTAATTAGCATAGAAGAAAGAACAACAAGATCATCTTGAGCATGTAGATGATCGTACTGCAAACAATGGGTCAAGTAAGAATCTCTTTCAAGAGTTATATTAGCTACTTCATTTATAGGAAAGATAGGTCTAGATTCAAGATCATTTATCTTACCATGAAATCTAGCATTTTCAGTTGTAAGCATAGTTTCTATTTTCATCCTTAATACCATCACATAGATGTCCAAGATCATTAAACTTGGAAACAAGCTTATCATTTTTAGTTCTGATCAAAACAAGTTCATTAAGGAAAGTTCGGTTTTTATCTTTGAGACTATGGATGTCTTTAGGATAAATACAATTCTCTACCTCAATACCATTTTATTTCAATTCAAGTTCCAGAAATTGTTCCTGCAAGGAATCTATGCTATCAAGATTAACTTTTTTCATTTTTTTAAGAAATTAAATTTTAGCCGATTGATCATCAATGATTTTCCTTAACCTCTTCTTCTTAGATTTACTTTTATACTAAGAATAACGTGAAACATTAATCATATCAATAAGAGCATCTTTGGAAATTTCATACAAGCTTACCTTGCTTACCTCATTTACATCACATACATATTCACTAGTTGAGGCCATGATAGAAACATGCCACTCTCCTTCATTAGAGCTTGAATCACTTAAGGAAGACTCCTCCTAAGTGGCATGGGCAACATACTTTCCTCTTCATTCGTTCTTCTCCCTCTTCTTGAACTTTCTCTCCTTGTTGTAGTCCTCCTTCGTTTTAGAGTTGCTCTTATGGCGTGACTTCCTTTCCTTGGGACAATCATTCTTGTAATGTACCTTTTGACCACACTCATATCATCTTAAAGTGGAGGAGGAGGGCTTTCCCTTGAAGTGTTTCCCCTCGAAGTAGTTGGATTGAATATCACTAGGGGCTTCAACTTCACTAGAGGTAGGAGTAGGCCGAAAAGCAAGTTGTTCTTGAAGAACAATTTCCTCCACTTGAGTATTGAACGTTGCATCCTTTATCTTCTTGGATTCCTTTTCTTTGAGCCTATCTTATTTTTCTTACTTGTCAAGCCTCACATGAAAGGCTTGGAGATTCCCGATGAGCTCTTTGGTAGCAATATCACCAAGACTTCTAGTTACTTCAATGGAGGAAACCTTGGATTGCCACCTCTTGGGATCTAAGAATCTTGGAGTTGACCTTCCCTTGGACCATGGGTTGTCCAAAAGATGCGATCCCATTCATAATGGGGTTGAGCCTAGCATAAATTTCAGTGATTCTCTCTTTCCTCCCCATCTTGAAATTCTTAGGCAAGCCATTGGACATGTATACCTTTGACCCCTTGACTTTCTTGGTGACTTCATAGGCGAAACCAAGCTTATTCCATATCTTATGAGTTGTATCCCAAGAGGATATCCAGTTGAATTTAGTAGGAGTGAGAGTTGAGTAGATGATTCTTGGTGCCTTCATAGGTGACACACAGCTTGTTATATATCTCATTGAGTTGTATCCCAAGTGGAGATCCAGTTGAATTCGATAGGAGTGAGGTCTGAGTAGATGATGCTTAATGCCTTGACGTTGCGCTGAGCCTTCTTGGTAGCATCTTCATTCCAACTAGCCTATCTCCCTCTGGTTTAATGTATGGAGAAGAAACCACCCCCCTCATGTCATATCTCATCCTTTGATGGTAGAATTGCATCCTCTTCAAATAGTGGAATTTTATGCCATCTAATATGGGTGGACATATGGAGAATCATCCTTCTATGTTAAGGGAATCCAACAAATTTTCACCCATCTTATCATCTTGTAGGAGATCTTTCTTGGAGAAGACCCACTCTGATACCACTTGTTCGATCAATGGGCGCTAGATGGGAGCTTGAATAGAGATAAAATACTTAAACCAAATTCATTAGACCTTCAAATGAAATCACAAGATAAGGTTACAATTATGGAATTAGAGTGCAACTAAGCATACATAGCAAGGATGAGACAAATTGAACAAGAACTAGAACACAAGCTATGTACATAGCAAGGATGAGACAAATTGAACAAGAACTAGAACACAAGCTATGTATAGTGGTTCCAAAATCCAAGCTAGGAGACGTACATCCACTACCTAGAGGCGTTAACCTAGAATTTTCAACCATTACACACTTCTTATTCCATTATAAGATATGTAATATGACCTTCCTTTTCCAAGGAAAGAATACCTCCCTTCCTTTTAAGGATCAAATGAGACAATAATCTTACAAAGACTTACCTATCCTAGAGTAAGAGTTTTCCATCTCCAAAAGGGATTACCCACTTTTGCAACGAGCTAGCAGCCTTCTCCAAGGATCTACTCTTGCAGCAAGTCTTCTACCTTGAAGGAAACACCCACTCTTCTCATGAATGTTGAGGCTTTGACTTCACCTTCACCAAGGAGAAGCTTTCACCATCTTTGTCTGAAAGAAAGGGATTGGGAAAATGAAGTTGAGAGCTTCACAATGAGTACAATGAAGTAACTCTCTCACAAATAACCTATCTCACTCAGAGATGTTGGTCTATAGTAAGAAAGAGAGTGAACGGGGCTCTTAGTAGACAAAACCTTTAAACTATAGTTGGAATCATAAGAAGTAAACTTGGAATAAAGTCCAAGGGCCCATATTAATAGTTGGGGGTGTCTACTAGCCAGTAGATGTACTTACAAATGAATTCCAACCATTTGGGGAGTTGCAATAGATATTTTTTCGGCTTTTACAGCTCTCCTTTAGCTACAAACACTATTTCTACACATTCCATATAATGTTGTCGGTCAAGTTTCAATAAAGATAACTCGATCGATAGAACTATGCGACAAAGAAATTTTGAATTTTCGGCCAATTTTTCAAGCATGAAACTCAATCGATGGTTCAAAATTGATTTGCATTTGCAAGGTGTTAGTCAAGTTTGACCTAGGAAACTCGACCAATCCTGACAATTTCTAAGGCCCATCCTAGGCATCAGTCGAGTTTCATGTGAGTGAAATCTGACCGACAAAACTATTTGTGTTTAATTTTGTAAATTGCTATAAAAGTGCTTAATATTCATTTTATGTGCATTGTATACTTTTCTCATCTTTGTTACAAGTCATAGCATCAATACAAATGATTTATGAAATAGACCTAAGTGATTTAGGGTGTTTTCCACGATTGCGAATTTGCATTGATTTTGGCTAGTATTTAGTTAAGCTAGGGCTTGATTGAATTCATCCTTTTCATACCTAAAATAAATCTTAAATAGACATATTAAATACATGAAAATGGAATGGTTAAGTCATATTCAAATTATGGACAATTTATAATTGCTACGTTAGCAGATGAATTCTAGTGATTGTAGCCTGATTTCTCTCAATTGCATCAACATAAGCATACTTGAAATTGATAGTTACTAAGATAGAGAACTAGCTCCACCATTTTTTCTTTCTAATAAAAGTGTTTTGTTCTAATAAGAAGGATCTCCAACATTAACATCCTTACTCTAAACATCATTCACTCCCTCTGCATCACAATTGGTGAAATAAGTCTAATGGTGGTGAGAAATTGATCTACCCAAAGCCTATGACTTCATGAAATGGAGTCTCATCGAGGATACACCACACATAGATGAGATTCAATACAACCTAAGAAGATTATCTTGTAGATCATGAGTTCAAGATGAATTTTAATTCTCTTGAATGGAGAAATTTTGAGCACCTTCAAGTCTTCCATGAGTATTTTTGAATGAGACCTTTCTGTCATGGAATTTGTTTATCCTCTGTATTGTTGGGTTGCACCAAATGATTATAGTCAAGGTAGACACTTGCAAAGGGAAGAAAATCATGGCAAGTCACACATATTCTTCTCTAGAGATACCAAAGACCATATGAAAAAGGAAATTAGTAGGAAATTTAGTATCCCATAATATAGGTATAGTATTTATTAGACTAACAGAACATTGTCCTTTGTAGGAAAAAGCATCAACCTAATTTATTTACATCATAAAAAGGTACATAACAACATATATATTTCACATGATCGATGTACCAGACACATCATCTGAAATGGGTCACATCCATGAGAGATAAAATACAAGTTCCATGGAGGAATGTAGTGGAAGCCAATAGAGAGGGAGGTCTAAGAGTTAGAGTAATGAAACAATTGAACGATGATCTCCTAATGAAAAATACATGAAGTTTCTACACTAATAGGTTGGTTTGATGCATAAAGATGATGAATAATCATTACTAACATAGAGTCACACATTCTAAGAAGCCAACCCAATGCTCAATGATACTAATAGTCATTCTCAATAAAAGAAATATCTCAAGTAACATTAAATAAGGGTTCTAACTAATGAATAGACTTTGAATGTTCAGACTAAAAATGGATTTCTTGTGAACTATAAGGGATAATAATTGCATCCATAACATGGCTACTGACCAATCGTCCCTTAATCTCACTAGTATGGTAAATGATCAAAACGCATTAGATTGGAATTTGTTTAAAATTGGTTTCATCAATGACTATGGACCAAACTAGAACAACTAGATTACCAATTAAGAACATGGAATTTGAATGCTAGTGGTCCATCTATAAATATGGGAATCTCAATGTTAAAACATCATATTAAATGATTTACTAACATATATTTGAAAAATTCAAGGACAATTCATGATTATTTGGAACTTAGATAATCCTTAAAGACACAAGTCATTCATGGGTAAAATGAAGCTTATTACCTTTAAACCAATATAGAGAATGGTTGTCGACACATTATCTAATCCATTGATCAACTAGGATGTAACCTTGGTGAGGAAAATCTTCTTCTCAGTTTTAGAGATTGTAAAATATTCAACATATATTGCTCAAGACAATATTGGGGTTAAGGAGTGATAATTCTTCACATGTAATATACAAATATGGATCCAGATTAAATGTATCACCCAAAACATACAAGTCAGGTGGACTAATAAAGTTCATTATGTCTTGTTGGGCCATATATATGTTCTAAAATGATGGAATATGTTATGGTCACATATAACCTACCCCTCATCATGTTAATATGATCACAAGGATAAGAGAATATATCTCAAAGAGATTTTCTCATAAATGTGGTAGTGTCAATGCATTTATTTAACAACTTGTCTGAACAATACAAAGTGGAAGAAACCTTCTACTAACTAGTATAAACTAACTGTGATTACTAAAAATTCAAATAACACCAAAGCAGAAGTGGGGATGATCATTAGCAACCACAATTGAACCTTAATGAACTAGAGAGTTACATAGATATACTCAAATGGCATGTTGGAAGTTGAGCTCAAAGGAGTTTTAAAAGTAATTAGATGGGATTCCAAAAATCATAGAAATAATATGATAATTAAGTAGACTCTATTTTAGAGATGTTGATATTGGTATCTATGCCCACAGAGCCAATCATGTGATTATTAAAATGGCATAAAATGTAAATGATTTGATTATTAATAAAATGCTAGCTTAGAATTTATTATATTTTGATCAATTATGAGATAATGATGGAACACTATAAATATCTGGAGAATAATATTACTCAATTATGTACGTCTAAAAGTATTATACTTGTCAAAACGAGATCATATAGATATGAAGAGTACATATACATATTCTCACTATGTTCTTGATCGGTTGTTATTGTGGAAGGTTGATAGACAATAATAACACATAAGATCAGAGTGTGGGTTGGTTGATGACGCAATCTTGTGAGTCATGATATGGCTATATCAAACCAAAAACACAGATACATGTTATGGAGCAGTGTATCGGAAAGATCCACCTTGATACTAACACATGGAAGCCATCATCATGGAAGTCATAGTTAGCTATCACGGTAATATTGTTGGTTGAGGTTCTTAGACCTGATGTAGGGCCCCTAAACTTGCTTAACGAGTTGAATAAGCTTAATTATCATAATTTAATTCTTATAAACCTAATAACCTTTTGATATTCTTTGAAATCATAAGACAAGCTTAAGTTTCAAATTTGGTCCAATTTGGACATTGTTTGAGCACATTAGCAATTTTATGTACATTTTGGGCTTTTCTATAATTTACACAATTTTATGCACATTTTGGGTTTTTCGTTGGATATTCTCTCATCATTATTGAGCTTTTTGATCCATGGGGAGCCTATTTAAACATTTTTTTGAAGGTGTTTTCCTCAAGGGTATTTTAGGGTTTACCCCTTCATAGATGAGCTACCTTTTGTAACATCCCTGACCTGGGTTATGAACTAACCCTAGATGTTTTGATTAATTACATAATTAGATGCTTGTGGTTACCTCCTGGTATGTAATTAAAGCTCCTGAGAAACATATATTGCTATTTCTGTCCTTTTTAAAAACAATGTTGTAGTATTGTTTTGTAATACAAGGACCTATGTGCAAATTACCCAATTAGAGGGGTTAACTTGAAAATTGCACATGTTAAGATGTTCCAATGATGATGAGACATCATATGAATGAATATGATGAAGTATGATGGATTCCCCAAGCTTGGGCATTAAGATGCAGCTTGTGGAGCAATCCTTGTGCTTAAAACCCTAATTTTGGTGTAAAGGGCAATTTACCCAAAATGTGGGGTGCAACTTGTAAAATACACTTTATAGAGTATCTTATATGACTCTTGACATCATTTAGAGTGAAAATTATGAAAAGGGCACTTCAATTGGAAAATCAAACAAGAATGATAATCTTTGTAATTAAAACACCAAGTTGTAAGTAAAGAAACTCTTTTATATGTGCACCTTAGTCATAAGTTGACCTTCCTTGCCTTTAGCCCTTGGTTTTAGAAGTAGTTTTGCTTAAGAATAAGGAGAAGGGACGTGCCTAAAGGGAAGAGGGACCTAGATGTGAAAACAAGGAACTAGATGTCCTTATGTGAAAACTTACCCAAACTATATAGGTTCTTTTCCCTTGCAACCAAAGGAACCGTTTCCTTACTTCCTCACTTATCCCACTTGCTAAACTGACTGAAGGCAGAACTCTAGAGCAAGGAAGGACGGCAAACCTGTTCTAGGTAAGAATTGACCATCTTCTTGCTCGAATTTGTGGAGGAAATCATGAAGCAAGGTTGGTTTGTTAGTATTCCTTACTTGGTTCTTCTTTCTAGCCGATCTTTTCCAACCAATTCTTGCATAAATGACCTTGGCCAACCTGTGAAGCTCAATACGCCATTAAAGGCTTGAAAGCTTGGAAGCTTGGAGCTCTAGGACTAACCTTAAGCTGGGTTTTATAATTCTAAACCCTTTTCTTTGTTATGCATATCTTTGTTCTTGCAAATAGTAGCTAGTCCTTCTTCTTCCCCATATTTCCTTGAAATCTTGCAAGCAATCCGTGAAGAACAGACCTTGGTTTCAAGGTAGATGATGATGGGCATGAATACCTAGGCTACTTTATCAAACGGTCCTTCACCCATGGTCCAAACGGTTTCAAAACCGTTTGATCTCATGCGGTTTGCAAAATCGTTTAGACTCAAACAATTTCAAAACCATTTGAGGGGTTTGACCTAGGGTTGACCATTTGAGGGTATGTTGGACACATCATGAATTAACCACCTACAAAGAATCACCATCTAATTGCAAGTAAATCTCAAGTTGAAGGCACTTTAATCACCTAAACCCTAATCGGGTTCAATTGATGTTTTCATGGACCAATCTTGTTGAAGTTTGGGTTGAGTGGCCCAAACGATTTCAAAACCATTTGGGGTTCACCCAAATGGTCTCAAGACCGTTTGGTGATCACCCAAGACCGTTTGTAGGTCTAGGGTTAAGGTAATTTGATCAATTGAGGGTCTAATCACAATAGGTTGTTGAATTGATTGAAAGTGTTGATTTTAGACTTAATTAGGGTTCAACCCTTAACAAATGGACTTAGATTTTGGCGTGACTTTGGGAAAACGGTCTCAAGACCATTTGGGCTCAAACAGTTTCAAAACCATTTGAAGGTCATGCGGTTTTGCTCATGCGGTTTGAACCCATGCAGTTTGGTCATGCGGTTTGATCAAACAGTTTCAAAGTCAACCATGTCCAAACGGTAAACGTGATCAAACAGTTTCAAGACCGTTTAAGGTCAAATGGTCTTGTGTGTCATGCAGTCTTGAAGGTCAAAGATATCAAATGGTCAACTCCTCCATGTGGTTTCAAAACCATTTGGAGGATGAAGTGTGAAACCATTTGGGGACTTTTAGGGTTATGATTGCCTAACACCTTGAAGGCTTAGATGGTTCAATGGTTGTCTAATCTAAACCCTAATGATACCTAAAGATAATAAGGGGTTAAGTAATTAGTAGATTGACCCATATTATGCTTAATGGTGAACAATGCCAATGTGTCCTTCAAGGGTTCAAGCAGACACCATCCCCTTGATCAAGCAAACTCTAATGACATGATAGTGGTGACTTAACTTATGTTAATCAATGATGACTTGACCTAACCTAATCTAGAGTGAAGTAATCATCATCTATTAGTGAGAGGAGAGAGAAGACTCCTAATGTGAATGAAAGTCAAGTAAAATACCTTCAATATGCATGAATGCATATAATTAGGGTATGATCCACCGAAGTGAGATCATGGAAACCCTAATTATAGTAATTGGTGAATCTTAATCTAATTTGAGGGCATCAATAAATGATAATTTTATACATAGTGACGCTATGAGCTCAATTCACTATAAAATGAATAGTAAACCCTAATTCTAGGGTAATATCATGTAATGGAAATAGTAAACCCTAATTTAGGGTAATGTCATGAAAGTAATAATTCTAGGTTATACCTTTAAGTATGAAACCCTATGAATGAATTATAAAGTGAAGAACCTTTATGTCTTGTAAGCTAAAGAAGTTTGATAACCCTGTTTGAGGTGAGTAAACCCTAACCCTAGAAATCAATCGGGGTATGTTGATAACAACACGACCGTGCTAAGGAGCACGACCATGGTAGCTTTCCCTTGCACGACCGTGCAAGGAAGCACGGCCGTGGTGTTTTATAAAGAGATTGAAAAGTTTTGGTATTATGCTAATACTGTTATATATGCATGTCCTCAATTATATTAATCATAAACCTAATCTAGGGGAGATGTGATATGAATGAGAAACCCTTAATTGGAAATGATGACATGGGAAACCCTATTAGGATGAATAGTAAGCTTAGTTTATGGCTTATCAATTATGAAACCCTGTAGATGGTCTACTAGATAATACGTTAAAGTGAGGTGTAGCTAAATCAATCATACAAAATGAATATGTCATAAGCATCTAGAATAGGGTTAGTGAACCATGTGAATGATAAATGTGGTAATCTCAATAAATAAGGATATAAGACGTAAGATGATGCTTAGATCCAAATGTCTCTATGAAATGAGCAAATGCCTTTACACCTTATAAGAAAGATGGGCATGAAATCCTTAGGAGAGATGTATACCAAAGCATATATAGATAACACCCTGAATATGGGGATACCTAGAATAGTTAACAATGGTTTATCCTACATCAACAATGTTTAAACCATTATATTTAATCAAGAGACACAAAGAGTATATGATAGGTATTTATCTATGATAGAGACACAATGAACTCATGTACTCAATAAGTGTAGATTATTACATCTTGGGAAGGGAGGAAGCCAAATCAATAAGTATGATGTAATCATAACATGATATGAAGGAGAAATGGGCTGATACTTAGAATTGATGATCAATAATGATATTCAATGAGTATTGTAATCAAAAGTAAACATTCATCATGTTTTTGTGTGCTCCCAAGAGTGGCAAAGTTGTATGCTAGGGTTGGACTAATAACATGAACAGGAAACACTAACTATTGAAGGGTGGGGTACGTTAACCCTAATCCTGGGTTAAGCTTTCAAGCATGAAACCCTGTGAACAAATTACAATATAAGGAATTCTTATCCCTTATAAGGAAAAGGGATTTAATAACCTTAATTGAGTGGGATAAACCCTAACTCCAGATTATGCTTTTAAGCATGATTCTTCATGATTGAAGTATGAGATGAGGAATCATTATTCCCTATTATAATAAAAAGGGATTGAATAACCCTAGTTGATTTAAATAATGGGAACCAAGCTTTAGTGAAGACATGTAGGTAAAACTTTGAATTGAAAGGTTATTCCTTCTTATAAATTACTGATTCGGAGATGAATTTTTTATTATTATCAATTGAGTTGATCATGCAGGTTCTTATAAAGAAATGATCATAGCCAGGTAAGGGTTATGATATCATATTCATTGAAAGAATACTCTAGGCTTTATGAATAGTGATATATGCCAAGTTGCCTAAGTTTAAAGTGGCAACATATGAGATTAATGGGATGTAAGAGCCATGAACAACATCAAGGTCATGCTAATTAGATGACTTATGATGGTTTAAGGGTTTGAACACCCCTATTCTCAAATCATAGTAATGAGATGGATAAGTATTGATATACATATGATAACTGATGTGAGTTAAACTTGATACATTTAGTATTCTTTCTTTATAGCTGTTGTTTTGATGGTTTATGTTTGAAAACATGCATGATGCTAAAAGAATACTGAAATGTACTTAAGTAATCAACTATAATGATATCATGTAGGGCCCTGACCATAGATCCATCATTGTCAGAGACCAAATGATGGTGAAACAGGTTTTCCCAAGGGAACTCCTGGATCATATACTTTTGAGTATATGGGGGAATATGGACGCAAATATCCTTACGTCCTAATGTAGGAATTGATGTAGGATGTACCATTACCCTATCAATCTTTCATTATATGTTATACCGGGATGATGTATCACCAATCTCCCGAGGAAATTACCAATACCCCATCAATGAGAGATTAACAAGAGATCTTTTGATGACGAAGAGAGTACAGAACGCCACTGTAACTCTATAGCGAAGTTTCCAGAATACCCTGGATAGCTACTACAGAAGAGACACAAGATTTCCTACAAGTAAATCCTCTTACTGACTAAGGAAGATGAGGTCATAAGAATCCGGCTCTTTTGATGACCTATGTATGGTACCGACGCGATTTTGTAATGGTCGGTTGGAGTATGAGCGGTATACCTCACCTCCGCAGGGCATAATAATGTTTGAAAAATATAATCAGCCATGTAGCATAATTGCTTAGACTGAATTACGAGAAACAATGATTGATATTACATTGTTTATATATGTTCTTCATATTCTTTAATGAGATATGTTGTTATATCCAATTAGGTTATAATTGATATGTTGTCTTACTTGATATTAAACCTGCTGTTAAATGTTAATAATTATAATGCTTACTGTTACTCCTTATTGTAACAACAAAGTTTCTGGCGGAGAGTTATAACTCTCGCTGGGACAATTATTCAATTGTCTCACCCCCGTGGGATTCTACTTTTTAGGTAGACGTCGAGGTCGAAGGAACCAATCTAAGAATGAGCAACAACAATAGCAACAACATCAGGGGCAGAAGTGAATCTCTGGTGGAGATACTAACTGTCTAGTCTTGTATATAGAATGTCTTATGTCGTCTTTATACTCTCAGGTCCTAGGAGTCAGTAGGTATGAGGTTTTTGGCTTTAAGCCTTGAGATTTTGTTGTATCTTGCCTTGTACAGTTAACAGGGTAATGGATGTATGTATTCACTCGAGAGGTGATTCCACAGAGATGTAATGTTAAAACATGATGTAAACTGTTTATCGTGTTTCTTATAAATAAGTTTTATAGTTTAAAGATCTTTTCTTAAAAATTTTGAATTTTTAGTGATTTTTTGTATTCCGCTGCTAATCAAATGCTTCCGCCGAGTTTATTTCGTGATTTCCAGTTCGGAGCCCACAATTAAGTTGTATTAGAGCTCTAGGTTCGCTGAGTCTACAGAGACATAGGACTTAGGTAGTAGAGTTTGTTCTATGTGTCATCCAGTGTATCTGATGGTATCTTCTGCTCACATTGGAGGAGAAGAACTTGAAGATGACTGTATCGGATGAGGAGTTTGCTGTAGAGAGCGACAATGCCACACCAAAAAGAGGTGCAGAGTAGCAAACAAGAGAGGGACAATTACCTGAGGTCCCCCTAGCCAATCCAACCATGATAAGGAATCCTTCCTTAGGAATCATTGTTGGGGAATTTAGGGCAACCATGATGTATCTAGTGGATCAAGCACTAGCAATGCAACCCAGATTACCAGCTCCTAATGACGATTTTTTGGATATCCATAGAATATGTAGCCCACAACAGCAGGTTGAAGCAATGGTAAAGGATGAAGCTTTAAACTTAGAGCAAGTCAGTGCTCAACCCCAGTCTGATGAATCAATGAACAGTAATATAGGGGTTAGAATACAACCAGAAACCAGGACCTTCTATAGGTGTAGGAAGCCTGGACATATCAGTCGTAATTGTCCAGAAAAGAAATATAAGGGAAGACTTGAGAAAAGGCCTATCCAAACCCAGGAGCAGAGACCTGGTAGTACCAAAAGGAAGAAGTTTCTTGTGTCACCAACACAACCAGGACCTAGTACACCAAGGCAATGGTTATCCAGAAAGGGTAAGGAACCCTTTAGACCACACCGGGAACCCACAACTTGCTATCAATGTGGGCAGGTAGGGCATCTGGTAAGAGATTGCCCAGCCAGAAATGTTATGGCAAATCAACCAATGAGGCAGAATCAGCTTGAGATAATGAATAATCTTCGAGTCATGACAGGTTAGACAAGATAAATGGTATTCCTTATGTGTCTTCTTATGATCTTTTGGATAAAAATTAAAAAAATAATTGATTGAACCCTTCTTGATTAGTCCTATAAAGACTTATAATGTTGTATAAAATAGATGTTTCATGTTACATGCTTACCTACATAAGAACATGAGGTGTTAAAGAATTAGTCTGGATAGAAAATTCAACAAGATTAATGCTTATACTTGTGATGATAAAAAAAGAGAAGGAATATGGTAGTATATAAGTGCATATTACCTTATCTCAGTATTTATATACCCTGGCTAGGTATACAAATGCTGATGATAAAGTAAATATGGAAACTCTTAGATTGTTATCTTATTGATTGCTCTGATCAAGCAGTCATTCTAAAACAACCTAATGAGTATCATGAAATATGAAATGTGAGAATAAAGAAGGTCAACCCTGACCAGTAAGGTTGTAAGGATAATAATAAAGATATTTGTGTGATGGATATTTATAAAGATATCAGTTTAACCTAGACTTTGGTTCTAAGGTAAGAAAATAAGTAATAAATAATATCCCAAGATGATAGGAAGAAAGGGATGTAATGTGTTAATAACACATATGATAGGTACCAAAATAAGAATACAACAATATATCAAATGATCATATTAGTTACCTAAATTGATCTTCTTGGAAAAAGAATCTAGGTTTGAAATTGACTTCCTTTTAGGGTTTGAAAAGCTTCCTTCTAGTGATATTGACCTAAAAGAGTAAGAATCCCCTTCTTTCCTCCATTTATTCCTTTGTTATCCTTACTCCTACATTTCTCTAGGTTAGAACCTTGTTGTTCTATGGTAGAAATTGCTCTAAAGCTCTAAAACCCTACCTTTCTTGCTCCTTATGCTTAGGGATTGCTCATTTGATGAAGAAAGGTGCTAGATGGATGAGTTCACAGCTTATGCTTGGATTTCCTACCCTACATGCTCATGTTTTCTTCTATTTGGGAGTTTATGTTCTAATTAGATGCAAGTTTTATAACTTGCACCACGTTTATTGCTTACCATAAGCTTGCTAGCTCATGTTCTTGCTTTTAGATGATGATCCATGCACTAAAAAGTTATGCTTGACTTGGATTTTGATATTTATAATGTTCCTTGTTCTGATTTTAGTTCTAGATGAACCTGTGATCATGTTTACGTTATTCCTAAGGTATAATATGACTTGGATCAGGTTGGTTTGACAACCTATGGTGCTAAGCACCTATCAACCAATGGTCAATTTTAGAGTTTTAAGCTGATTTCTTCTATAAACACATGACTCGATGGCAGTACCATTGGAACAACCGATGGTGTTGTCTTCATGACAACTAATGTTGGTGACCAAGGTTTTCAGCTTACATTCACCCCTTAGGTCAGGTGTTGGACAAATTAGAAGCCTAATGATTAACAACTAAGTACACTAATGATGTTGTTAATCAATGGTGATGTTAGTTTGATATTTGATGTTGATTAATGAATATGGTGTTGATCTAATAAACTATGGTGACTTAATGGTTTCTAATGATGGTGGATTAGGTATCCACAACCTATAGTGAGTTAATCATGTAGTTGTAGCATCAATTAAGCCTTAGAACAGTGGTTTCCTGGGTCACTTGATTCAATGATCGGACCTATATTGTAATTGATGGTTTTAACATATGAACTTGACCCAATGGTCAAGATCTAATGATTATTCATCTAATAAAGTGGAATGATGGATAATGTAATATGTTGGTCCTAATAATATGATTTAGATGGTTTCCTTTATATGATCAACTTAACGACCTTACTTGTTGACAATGGATGGCTTGTTTTAAATGAACAGTCGATTGTGGGTTTTACCCTACTCTCAATGGAAATTTTTGTGTTGTTAATCAAGGGATGTTTAGGGTTATATGGTGAATCTTTCTAGGGAAAAAATCAAGGACTACATAGGTGGTTATCCAAGGTGTTCACTAATGTAAACAACCAATGGTCTTACCTTTTAAACATCCAATGATTCTGGGTGACATTGTGGTATGGTGATATGGGTTGAATGACGATGGAACAAATGGAGGGTTACCCTTAATAAGGTAGTTGTACCTATTCACTCATATGAATAGAAGGGATGTTAACCATATTGCGTGGATATGAGATATAGCTTGTTATACCTAGCTTTAATATAACCAAATGATGGTAATTGGGTTTGAATAGTCCTTGAATGAGTAATACAATCATGGAGTACTTTATTACTATTGTTGAAACCCTAGTATGCTATAACCTGATGGTTACACCTTGATCTATGTGTGGGTTCATACTTGAGAATAGTATAGAATGTGATGGTGATGCTTCACCTTATGCATCCATGATCTAATGGGGATGCCATGAGTTAGGGTTTGGGTATGAGTGATTATTAGTAACATTTATATAATTTATCTTGTTGAACCTAACTCTAATGCAAAAAGATAAAGATGGGTATTCATGTTTAACCTTCTTATATGATGGAATTATGGTGAAATAACGTCCTTAATATGATCATAACCTTAATGTGTTAATTGGTGGTTAACATAACCACATGGTTGATACTTTATTATGCTAAACATGTGCATTATGAATATGATGAGGGTTAATCATATCTAGATTCCTTACATGTTGATGTAATAAAGGAATGTTCTTAATGTTAATATAACCCTGCTAAGATTGTTTATGAATATCTCCTAGCTCATTAATGCAATATTGTGTTGATCTAGTGTATTATGTGTAAGTGATGTTGTTGAGCCTTGTTATGCGGCATGCCAAGATAATGATGATCTTTCAGGGAATAGTATGATGGTATTAATGGCCTTTGGGCATGGTTGAGACCTGAATGAGGTGTAATCCTCTTATGTTGATAAGGGTTGATACCCTATGATATTGTGAAAAGGATTTATATCATGTGATAATATGATCGTCTTAATGACCTTTGGGCATGGTTGAGCCCTAAATGAGGTGTAATACTCTTGTGTTGATAAGGGTTGATAGCTTATGATATTGTGAAAAGGATTTATATCTTGTGATAGTATGATGGTCTTAATGACCTTTGGGCATGGTTGAGCCCTTAATGAGGTGTAATCCTCTTGTGTTGATAAGGGTTCATACCCTGTGATATTGTGAAAAGTATTTATAACTTGTGATAGTATGATTCTAGTGTGGTCTCATGAATGGCAAGTAAATAGTACCATGTGATGATGAGATTAGAAATTATGTTCCATGCATTTTATATCTTTTAAAAGTTGTGATATTTATATGGTTTCTAGAAGTGAATTAGGGTTTGTATGTCCACTTGTTTGATGTAGCCTTAATTCACCAAATTGACATAAATAATCAAGTGCAACTCTAATAATGTAGTGCCCTATGTTGTAGAGCCATCTTCAGTGTCAGATCTTGCTGGATGGTGAAACAAGTATTCCTATGGGAAACACAGAACGCATACTATTGAGTATGTGGGGGTGGCAAGTTGAGGATATATCATTGTCATCCACAATGCAGGTTGTGGAGGATGGCTATAGTCATGCCTCATACATCTGATGTGATTGAGGACAGCTGCGGTTATACCTTGGATTAGAGGGTTTTGTATACCCTGGTTTCTAGTGTTGTGACCTGTACCAAGGGCAGACTAGTGGTTAGCAGCTTGACTATATGTCATTGTGGTGGTAGCTTAGACTGATATGTCACTTCCTTTTTACTCAAACTGACTGAGGGGAAGAGATCTTAGTATATCGACACTCCTAGATCTTGTACGGAACCGAATAGCCCTTCAAAGGGGTCAGTTGGACTTTGGATGGTATGATTCAAATTCCCCAAGGCATAATAAATGATGTAAGACAATTGTGTAGCATATCCGTTTAGGGTTATAAACAATGCTTCATATTGGATGATAACCCTTATTTGCTTTCTTTTCACCAGAGATCATGTATAGTACAATAAGAGATAATAGATATGTTGATGAATTTTCTAACATAACAACGCAGTTCCGGCTTCTTTCTAGATTAGACACTCTGCCTTCTCTCTAGGTTTAGGCAATTCATGGCGGGTGGGGGTTCTCTGCCCCCTCCGGCTTCTACCTCCGCTGGGGTGGGTTCTGGGGGTCCTGTCGTGGGCGGCTAGTTTAGCCCCTCTGCCGACGTCACTATGGCAGGAGAATGGGTGAGAGTGGTGGTCGGACCACCTCCCTCACTTAGAGGCGCTGACGCGAACAATCCCAAAGCCCCCTTTCGTCGAGAGGGCGATCCCAGACTTTGGACGAAGATGACAGAGCCCATCCTTGAGGAGATGAATGAATACCACCGCAACTCTGTGATCATTCAGATTCTGGGTAAGAAATGCCACCCCGCGCAGCTCAGAGGGTGGATGTTGAGGTTCTGGCGGCCGCGTGGAGCTCTGGAGCTTTACACTCTGGATGGTGGCCTGTATCTGGTGCGCTTCTCCAATCCTATTGATCTCAAGAAGGCTACCGATGGTGGTCCTTGGTTTTTCGATAATCAACTTGTGCTGGTGAGGAAATGGACCAGGGAGGCAGATACGCGGAGGGCGGCTTTCACCACAGCACCCGTTTGGGTCTCCCTTCCTGATGTGGGTCGTCACTGGACTCCCCAGGCCATTGCGGTCATAGCTCACGCTATAGGGGTGCCCAGAGTGATGGATAGAAGATCTGATGGTACCACTATGGGTTGCATGAGGTTCTGCGTCAATATTTCTGCTGAGACGAAACCTCCCACAGAGGTCTTGGTGGAGCTTCCTAACGACGAGGAATGGGAAGTTAAAATCAAATACGAAGCGCTCCCTGATCGTTGCAATGTCTGTAGGGTGTTTGGGCATGACTTTGGTCAGTGCCCAGGCTCCAGGTCCGCCTGCTCTGATACACCGCCGATCGTTCCTGAACCTGCTAGGGGAGGGCAACGGAAGATGGGGAAATCAAAGCCGGCGAAAGATACAAACAGAGGAAAAGAGAAGGAAGCTATAGTGTATGTCTCTGGTCCTGTCGGGGATGATGCTGGCTCTTCGGAAGTCCTGGCGATCGAGTCTCCAGTGAGCAAAGAGAAGGAAGTCCCTATTGGCGTAGACGAGGTGCTTGATACTATGGACGTGATACGTCAGGGTGTTGAGGTCAGTCCTGCCGATATTGCCGTGGGCGATAGCTCTACTAAGGGAGGGGCTTGCAAGGCGGATTTCTATGGGAGAAGGACCAAATCCTTATTTCCAGAGACTTGGCACACTATGGACAACCTGGACAAAGTTGAAAGGGGCAGGATCGTGATCGGGTGGAATCCTATGGTGTGGAGGATCGAGCCTATCCAGATCTCTAACCAGACGGTGACGATTAGCTGCTTCAACGCTGGTGGCTTCTCTTGCATCATCACCAGGGTTTATGGTGAAAATCTGGAATGCAATCGCAGGTCCCTCTGGGACGATATCAAAGGGGTGACTCAGTCCCAAATCCCCTGGCTTGTGCTAGGGGATTTCAACAACGTTCGTAGAGCTAGAGAGAAGAGAGGTAGGCTGCCGGTGCCGGAGAGGATCATGGCTGCCTTCAACGACACCACGGACGTCACTCAACTTCTTGAGTTGCCCTACATCGGCGGCTTCACGTCTTGGTCCAACAAGCAGCAGTTGGGCAGGAGAATAGCGAGTCACCTTGACAGAGGGCTTGTGAATGAGCAGTGGCTCAACATCTTCCTGCACACAACCATTCGGCTGGGCTCCCATCCTTTCAGCGATCATGCTTGGATGAAGTTGGACCTGACGTCCTCCCCTTAGGGAGTGAAGCCGTTCAGGTTTCTCAACCTGTGGTGTGAGTGGTCGGGTTTCAATGAAATTGTGGAGCATAGATAGCAGACTGAGGTGGACGACAACCCCCTTTTTGTGGCCCGTATGAAGCTGCAGGCAACAAAGAAGGAGTTGAAGAAGTGGGCGGAAGAGAAAGTAAACCTCCCTAACCTTACCAGGGAGGCTCTTGAGATCTACAACAATGCGGCCTTGGAGGTCAGACTGAAACCGATAGATAATCTTTCCATTGCGGAGGAAGGTAGCGCTGAAGAGCAACTTAGGCTGCTAGAAAAAGCACTGGAGAGTTTCTACTCGAAGAGAAGTCGCCTGAAATGGATATCTGATGGTGATCGCAATTCAAGACTATATCACAGTGCAATCAAAAAGAAGGAGATGCTCGAGACAATACATGAACTCATTACTGAAGATGGAGACACTGTTGGTGGGCAGGTGGATATTGGTAGGGAGGCTGTGGCGTTCTTCAACAACCTCTACAATCAACAAAACACTTGCCCCAACCTTAATGTTGTGCATCTACCGGAAAAGAGAGTCAATGACGCCATGAATGCTGAGCTTTGTAAAGATGCTACAGATGAGGAGACCAAAGAGGCTGTGTTTTCTATACACTACTCTAAGGCTCCTGGACCTGATGGCTTTAATAGCCTATTTTTCCAAAAGATGTGGTATCTAATTGGAGACGACATTTGCAAGGCCATCAACTGGTTGCTGGGTGGAGGGTGTATGGTCAGAGTTGTGAATCATGCCTTCATAAAGCTAATTCCCAAATCTAAATTCGCCAACTCCATCTCTGACTATAGGCTGATAGACTGCTGTTTAGTCCTATACAAAATCTTTTCCAAGCTTCTCGCAGGTAGACTGAAGGTTGTCCTTCCCATTATCATCTCTAAGGAGCAAAATGCCTTTATCAAAGGCAGGAATATAGTCGATTGTGCGTTTCTTTCTACTGAATTTCTTGCGGACTTCAAAGAGCAAAGTTCTACTTCTAAGGCATGTGTCATGATTGACATCACCAATGCATTCGATTCAGTCAATTGGAGATCTCTCTGGGGTATTATGGAGGCGTTAGGGTTCTCCATCAAGTGGATTGGTTGGTTGAGAGAGTGCATTGAAACCACATCCTTCTCTGTTTTAGTGAATGGCTCCCCTACAGGGCTATTCTGTGCCTCTAACGGCTTGAGACAGGGTGACCCCTTGTCACCTCTCCTCTTCACCATCATGATGGAGGGACTCTCTAATGCTATCAAGACTGATGAGCAACAGGGTAAAATCAAAAGCTTCAAAGTCAAGGGTTGTAAAGCTTTCACACATATTATTTTTGCCAATGATGTGTTATTGTTCTCTGTGGGTCATGCCAATAGATTGAAAGAGTATAAGAAAGTTGTGACTTCCTTTGGTCGCACTACCGGTCTTTACATCAACACTATCAAATCTCAGATTTTCAATTCCAAATCTTGTGACTCCCGCAAGGGTAGACTGAAAATTGCTATGGGAGTGAGAAGAGGCAGATTGCCCACTAGATACTTGGGCATCCCCATTGCGGGGGGCAGAGGCACTGTGAATGATTTCAGCATGTTGATCGACAAAGTGAAAGATAAGCTGAACAAATGGTCGAGCATTAATATCTCTATGGCCGGTCACTTGGTGCTCATCAGAACAATCCTCCAGAGTATGCTTAGATACTGGTGTGATCTGTGTGACATACCTTGTGCTAGCCTGAACAAGATCAGATCCATGTCTGCCGCTTTCCTTTGGGGTGGGCGTGGTCATGGGGTGGGCTGGGATTATATCACTAAACCGTATAAGAAAGGTGGTTTGCAAATCACTGATGGCAGCATCATTCTTGAGAAAAGCACTATTAAGAGAATTGAGAAATTCTGTAACATGCTGGCAACGTCTGGACTCACTGGATAATGAAGAGGTACGGGCCCATAATCTCGTTGGACATGTGCTCAACCCCGACCAGGATCTGGAGAAGCATGTGCAAAGTCTTTGAAAACAACTATGGTACCCCTCCTGTTGATACTATAGGTCATGCTAGCTCCTTGATGTCATTACCCAGCATCAACACCAGGGTTGTTCCCGATGTGCCTTGGTTCCATATAGTGTGGGGGAAATTTCATTATCCCAAGTGGAGCATGCTTTTGTACAGAGCCCTTCTCAACAAGCTGCCTATAATGGTTTGTTTGAGTGGGTGGGGCATCCCTGTGAACTTGACGTGCTCGCTGTTCCTGGCTGGTACAGAAACAGCCGATCACCTTTTCTTTGAGTGCAGCTACTCCAAGACTATATGGCGCATCGCTTGTCTTCGCAACAAATGGGGCCTGCAGGTCCCTGATAACCTTACTGACGCCATCAGCTAGTTCACCAGCATGTGTGACAAGAGGAACGATGAGGCCAGTGCCTGTGGACTAGTCCTCGCCTACGTGTGCTTCCATCTGTGGAGTGAACGAAATAGAAGAGGCCACAATAGTGGCGGGATCAATGAAAACAACATGTTAAAGAAGATTAGTTCTGATTTATGTTGGGTGTTTGCCTCCAAACCCGAGCTGGCCGCTAAAATTAACACTGATACCAAACTGTATTGGGATTGGGGTTTTTGTAGATAACCCCTTTTTTATTTTCGGCCTCTGTTGTTTGTATATGTTGGCCTAAGGGCCTTGTACTTATATAGATTGCTATACCGCTTTTGGCAATACTACTTACCTATTTCCAAAAAATATATATATATGTTGATGTTGTAGTTATGCTCATGTTGTAAACATGCTTATGTTGTCAAATACACTGAAACTGATGGTTAAGATGATGTTACTAGCTATGTTTAATATTGTTAGCCATGCATATGTAATTATAAATGCTTAAACTGCTAATCATGCCTATGCAATTTATTCTGCTATGATGTTAGTTCTACTTATGATATAGATCTATTCACTTTATTTGAGATGCCAATATTAATAGCCATGTTATGTTACTAGACATATTCATGATGTCATGGATGCTTATGCTACTAAATTGCTTGTACGGTTAGAAAGGAATATGATGATAGTTAGATTAATGATAATGATTGTTATTAGATGCAATTTAATGATATTTGAGTAGATATCTATCTAGATAAATGGATTTATTTGTTATCTATATATGCATTGATGATCATACTTATTGCTAAGATGATTTGCTTAATCTATTTAGTATACTTGAACTGTTCAATCTATTCAATTGATTATTAAATACTCCAACTGCTTAGTTTCTACTATTCAAAATGTTGTACTCAATAAGCATTGTTGGACGTTATATCTATTGCTGGGACATGGGTCTCACCCTTGTGGTTCGCCGCATCTTTTTAGGTAATCAATAGTGACGACAACAAAATCGTGGAAGTAAAGAGGAGCTACAGTAATGAATCTCTAAGAAAGTTGATTAGATGTCTAGTGTGTCCTAGTGTCGTCCTTGTACTCTCAGGTCTGGGCAGGAAAAGTTTGTATATGGTGTTTCAAAGAAATTAGAATTTTGTTAGCATGTTAATGCTTGTTTGTGTGGCATATACAAATATTGTTCTGTTCGTATGTATGCCCTGAGAGCCAATCATGGGATGATTGGTGGGATACACTAAGATTGATTTGATAAACATCAAAGGCAAGCTTCAAATTCTTTCTGGTTCAGTCATATGAGATAGTGATAGAACAGATTGAATGTCTAGAGAATGACAATACTCTATGACGTATGCCTTCAGGTTAAGGACCTGAACGATGAGATCATACAGATGCTAAGAGTTTGTACATTCTTGTTATGTCCCTAGTCGGATGTCATTGTGGAAGGTAGATAGACAGCAATGACACACAAGACTAGATTGTGGTGTTGGTTGATGACAAAATCTCATTAGTCATGATATAGAGATATCAAACCAAACACATAGGTACTTGTTAGAGAACAAGTGTACCAGACAGACCCACTGTGAGTTTGACACATGGAACCATGAGATGGTAGTCACAGTCAGTACTCACAGTGATGGTGGTGAGTGTGATTCTTTGACCTGAAATCACTACACTCAACACATGTCGTTGGGCACACTTTGACATCATCAAACATAGTCCTGAAACATGGGTTGTTATAAAGTTGATGATTGGGTGGCTTTGACATATGGGGCTTTTGAGGGGTGAGTGATAGATATGGGATTTGTCCCTTCTGAGGGAGTTTGATATCCATGGCCACTTGATGAGTAGGATTGAGATAGGCATGTGCACGCATGTGTGAATTAGTATGTGATATTGATGTCATACATATCTCATTCAATCTGCTCTGAGGATCAAGAAATTGAATGAACATTGACAGGATGACTGTTCCATGCCTCGAGTTCATTCGGGATATCAGTGACAAAGGAGTTATACATTCACTGTAACACCATTCACAAATTGTAGGATTGCAAGTTGTTCTCCAACTTTCTACTTTCACTTGGGTAGCACTGATGTGTGACTAGGCACCGCTCTTTTCTTGTGAAGTCATAAGTGTTATGGACTTTCACTGCCAACGTGAAATGGACCTGCAGGGTCACACACATAGGATTTAACCTAGAAGAGGAGTTTTGTCCACAAACAATGTTTAGATTGATTACTAAAGGAGTTTAGTAGTTCAATTAAACACTCAATCAATTGATAGCTCAATATCATATTGTTCAAGGTGTTGGACACTTTGATTGGAGCATCGAATTGATTGAAATCGCAATTGACTGATTCTGCACAACCTGCACTCCCAACCGATCGGTTCGTGTGATGAACCGGTCGGCTGAGGTTGCTGAACCGGTCGGCTCAAGTGTTGAACCGATCAGCTCAAGTCCAAGGTGAACCGATTGCTTCAAGTGTTGAAACGGTTGATTCAACTGGTGCAATCGAGCAACTTGGGAAAGTGGGATTTGTGAGAATTTTCCTTTCGTTTCAATTGCCCAATTTGATTGGGAAATAGGATTGGTATTCGATACCAATTAGAAACAAAAGAAGGAAAGTCAATCGGGAACCGACCAGGACAACCAACCGACCGATTCACTTGTGAACCGACCGGTTGAGGTGTCCCAACTGATCGGTTCACTTGTGAACCGATCGGTTCAGGTTGCGAGTTGGTTGCTTTTGTGGAAAATCTCGAACCCTTCTACTCCTGCTTTAAGTCCCGCATTTCCCGGGATGGAGAACGCTGTCCCATGACCCTCCTATATATAGGGGTATTGGGGGCTTCTCAAAGTACAACTCAGTGCAATCATTTGCTCTGCAAAGTTGTCGTTCTCTAGTTTTGGTAACCGAGAGATCCCGAGCAAGTGCTACCCGTAAAGGGAGGTGCAGCAAGGGAAAGACAACTGCAGTTGCAACTGGAGGCAGGAGAGCGTGTTGGCGACTAGTACGTCAACAGGAGGGTGCGACTCCTTCCACTTCCTTGTGGGACAAGGAGTGTGGAGTTCCAGGTGGTCCGTGTGGACTACTTCAGAGGCGGGAGGTTACTGCCTCTCAGGAGGACAATTGTCATCCGACAGTCCGGTGAGATCAGGAGTCATCAGTCCCGGTGCGACCAGGCACTACACAGACACCGTCGAAGATCAGATTTGAAGACTGCGCAAGGCACGAGGTATTGTCGCCTAGCAAGCCTCGGGACAAGGTATGATTCCACAAACCATCCTTTCCTATTATATAGACGTTGACGCGTTTCCTTGTTCCGGGTTTGGGGGAGAGAAATTTTTTTTGTTTCTGCTACCTTCTCTGCCTCCTCTAAAACCCAACAGTGGTATCAGAGCCAGGTCAACTGCTCTATATTTTAGGAATATCTATATGATAGATTTTTGGTTTGTCACCTTAATTTATTGCATACGATGCGAATAAAATTGGCTTTATGCATGTCCAATCCTAAATCCACAAATCCCAATTACATATATGATATGTATTATTAATGCACTCGATACGCATCGCCCTTAAATGAGTTTTTGTGGTGGATGTGTAGCATGATTATGGCCTATAAACCCCTATATTTGTGTGTGGTTGTTTGTGGTTGCTTGCATCTCGGTCTGCGCACTGATCTTCCCTTTCTCCTATTCCTGATGTAACTCGAAATAATTCGATATTCTTTCCTACCTTTGCTCCCCCTGAATGTAACTCGGGGTTTCCCTTTTAAGCAATGTAAAATTAGGATAGATTTTATTTTCTATTATGTCGAAGACCGGCGGACATCTGACGACAGCTGAGACGATCGGTTCAAGGCGTGAACTGATCGGTTGACGTTCCAGATGATCGGTTCAAGGAGTGAACTGATCAGTTGATGACCGGTTCGAGGAGCGAGACGAGTGGGTGGCGGCCATGACGAGATGCACGATGACCAGGCAAACTGATCGGTTGGAGGAGCCAACCGATCGGCTGGTGGCACCTAGACGACCGGGCCGGACCGAGCAAGTTGTTCATGTGATGAATTGATCTACTCCAAAGGCAAAGCACATAGTTCATCTTGTACAGGTTGCATGTGATGTAGACCTAGATGACCGTGATTCCTCTTGGCACAAGGAATCACATTAGGATGGCCATAATCATCGCTTTTATCGCTTTGCATGTTTTCTGTGGGATATAGCATGTATATGATACGTACTATGTATTGTGGTGATTGGATATGTATATGTATATAAAAACCAAATCCCTCATTAAATATTAAGTTTTAGATACCTTCCAAATGCGACACACGTGAAAAACTTGATTGACCAAGTGTGGGCACGCCCAAGCGTGGTGCGCCATCTATCTCGTGGAAGCGTGAAGGATGAATGTGTGGGTCTGCCCAAGAAGGGTGCATATTCATCGTGTTTTCTTTGGGTCGGACTTAACAAGATGACCTAGATAGGATCTAGCACCTTGAAGCATGGAGATTATCATTGCAAGGAGTTGCATATGACATCTTATCAAGAGTTGCATATGATGTAATTGGCAAGAGTTGCCTACCTGAGAGGTCTATGTTGTGGGTGACAGCCCTAGCTAGTCCATGGCTTAGAGGATTTCAAGATCGTGCCCACTAGAAGGTTGTACGCTGCAATCTTCTGAATTGATGGTGAGGGCTATCAATTTGAACTAAAATAGTGGGAGCGATAATCAATTACAGGACTAAGTTTATCGTCAACTTTTCAAAACAATCAAATAAGTCAAAAATGAGTTTTTGGACTAAAATTGCATATTTTCTTTTTGTAGTACAAATGGAAACCAACAATAATAACTTTTCTTAGCGATCGGTCCTTGACAAGGACAAGCTAAATGGGACAAACTTCCATGACTGGTATCGGACATTGAGAATTGTTCTCACTCAAGAGTGTAAGCTCTATGTCATGGATACTCCAATTCTAGAGGAACCCGCTCCTTATGCACCAAGGACAGAAAGGGATGCTTATAAGAAGCATTCTGATGATGCCATTGATGCAAAGTGCTTGATGTTATGTTCAATGAACCATGAGTTGCAGAGACAACATGAGAACATGGGTGTCATTGAGATGATTTAGCATCTCAGGAACATGTATGAAGATCAGGCACGGCAAGACAGATACAATGTTTCTAGGGCGTTGTTCAAGTGTGTCATGACAGAAGGAGATCCAGTTGGTCCTCACACACTCAAGATGATTGGGTATGTGGAGAACCTGCAGAGATTGGGATTTCCATTGAGCCAAGAGTTGGCTACTGACGTGATACTGCAATCGTTGCCAGAATCCTACAGTCAGTTTGTGATGAACTACAACATGAACAACTTTGATAGGCCACTGTCAGAGTTGTTGGGCATGTTGAGGACAGCTGAGATACAGATGAAGAAAGACAAGCCTAAGGTTGTGATGGTGATCATGAGCAAGAAAGGCAAGTCCAAGCGCAAGGGCAAGGGCAAAGCTAAGAAAGGTTCTGATGCTAGCCAGGAGTCCAAGCCGTCTTCAGCTCTCAAGGCCAAGGGAGGCGTGACCAAGAAAGGAAATTGCCACCATTGTCAAAAACCAGGACATTGGAAAAGGAATTGTCCTCTCTATCTGGAAGAACAAAAGAAGAAGGAGACAACTGAAGTCTCCACTTGAAGGTGTCATGAAAGTAAACTTGTAACACTTTTCGAGGTATATGATACCAAGATATAAAGTGTAAAGCACTCATAATTGGGGCAAGTGTTGACGCTATAGATAGGAGTACTTTAGTTTATTTTCAGCCTACAAGGCATGTAATACAGTTATGAATTGCTATTTCATATTTTCCAATAGATAGAAACACTTTATTTTTGTATATTGTATGACAATGACGGAAATTAATAAAGAGATGTTTCAATTTATAAAGATATGATCTTTGTGGTAATGCCTTGTTTATCTTGTGGTATTTGATATGCATAAGATAAAATGATACCTAAAAGTTATAGATAACTCAAACAATCAAATTAGCATCAATCATGAGAAATTCATTTCTAGTTTCCATATGATGGATAAATATAGACTCTTTTGGTTAGAGAACCAGTAAGAGACATGAATATCTTGGACATGATTAATCAATCTTCACTAATGGTAGTGGGAGAATGATTATCCTATTAGGTATGATACATGTGATGTATTTACATACCTATTGGAACAAATTCTAATACTTCAAATGGTGTTTAGAGAAATATCAATATGAATATCTTGAAGTGTTCAAGATTATCATAGATGAAGTAGAAATTTGGTAAAGTGTTAATTCTTGATAAGATCAATGAATGAAATACTTGGACCAAATGTTTGAGATCCTTATGAGTTATTATGATAGTGTATCATAGTGAACTCATGATTAAGGCATGGTGATCTCTAAATCAAGAAGGAATCATACTCTAAAGAGTTAGAGAATGATTATCGAATAATTGAATTCTTCTTAATAAAAGAATACCCCACACTAATAAAGGACATTAGGAATCATAAGGAGTTGTGATTTCTTATATCCTTAACAGATACACCTCAAATATGTATGAGATGAGTTGGTCATGTGATGAGTCAACTATCTAGATGAATATGAGGAACCAAATTTTGAGTTATGGTTTATGACCATTACATCCTAAATGACATCCATGTAAACCATAAGGTATGACCTTGATGGTAGCACTGATTGGATGAAATTCATAAGTGCAAATGAGTCCTAAGTGTTAAGACACATGGATAACATTTTGAGAAGGATGATGCTTGTTGATTGCAACTTAATGACTAAGGCATTTGGCATATGGATACTAAAACTGCATTCCTATGAGGAATAAAACAAGGATGTGTACATGACACAACATATAAGGTTTATGAATCCACTAATGCAAATTAAGTCTATAAGTTATAATGGACTAATCAATGTGATTGATTGAGTGCAAGCAACTCAGAATTGGATCTTTACTTTGATGATTTAGTCAAAAGGTTTGACTAATATGTTAAAGATAAAGAAGGGATCTATGATTTAGTGGGAGCGTGTTCACATTCCACATATTGATGTGAAATGGAAATGTTCTAGAATGGAAATCCAAAAGTGGAAATTATCTTTAAGGAAGATCGAGATGTTTCCTATGTGATAGGAATAGAGATCTATAGAGATAGTTCTCGAAAAAATCTTGACCTGAAAAGAGAAAGCGTACATTGGCAATCTATACTGAAGGGTTCAGTGTGCACAGATTCAGTGGGAGAAAACTTGTCCATGTCACATGGAGTTAGTATCCCAAGGCCAAGTGTCCAATTCTTATGAAGAATGGGAACACTAAGAATATATATGGATCTATCATGTATGCAATCATCCCATTATCTTGCATGTATTGACATGGCAAGAACAAAATACATTCATCATGTTGTATGTATGACATGACAATATGATGTGCTCATCCTGATAACTCGTATGTGAGAAATGACGAGTGGATGTCTGTCTGATTCCAGTAAGGGTTACTGGAGTACCATGAGAACCTGATAAGTACCTATGAAGCACTAGTTTTGTGGTGATAAGGAAGAGTTCGATGTAAAGAGTTACATTGATGCGAACTTCCGAAAGGACAGAAAATTAATCACAAAATATATATAGGATATATAAAAGTGAAAGTTTGTTGATAATTGGAAATGTTCCAATAAAACCATTTAAAAGGAAACGCTGAGTATCTATGTGCTAGAGAATAGTAGTGGATACTATACGGATCTGGAAGTTCATGAGATGAACTTATAGATATTCTACTCATTGATGACAAGTCTGGAATCCTTGATCATGCAATGTGGCTAAAGGTTAGAAAATGGAATGCTAGATCGCATATTACGGCAACTCCATCTCATACGTGTGACGTACAGCGAAGAGATGCGAGACATGCAATTTATACTGACTTTGGCAAGGTGTTGCCATTACTCACTATGTTGGCACTAGAGCACAGTAACATGTGGGACATGTTTGAAGATCACTATGGATATGATTCAAGATGATTAGCTCGCAGTGCAAGTGGGAGTCTGTTGGTATGTATGCCCTAAGAGCCAATCATGGGATGATTGGTGGGATACACTAAGATTGATTTGATAAACATTAAAGGCAAGCTTCCAATTCTTTCTGGTTCAGTCATATGAGACAGTGATAGAACATATTGAATGTCTAGAGAATGACAATACTCTATGACGTATGCCTTCAGGTTAAGAACCTGAATGATGAGATCATACGGATGCTAAGAGTTTGTACATTCTTGTTATGTCCCTAGTCGGATGTCATTGTGGAAGGTAGATAGACAACAATGACACACAAGACTAGATTGTGGTGTTGGTTGATGACAGAATCTCATTAGTCATGATATAGAGATATCAAACCAAACACATAGGTACTTGTTAGAGAACAAGTGTATCAGACAGACCCATTGTGAGTTTGACACATGGAACCATGAGATGGTAGTCACAGTCAGTACTCACAGTGATGGTGGTGAGTGTGATTCTTTGACCTGAAATCACTACACTCAACACATGTCGTTGGGCACACTTTGACATCATCAAACACAGTCCTGAAACATGGGTTGTTATAAAGGTGATGATTGGGTGGCTTTGACACATGGGGCTTTTGAGGGGTGAGTGATAGATATGGTATTTGTCCCTCCTGAGGGAGTTTGATATCCAAGGCCACTTGATGAGTAGGATTGAGATAGGCATGCGCACGCATGTGTGAATCAATATGTGATATTGATGTCATACATATCTCGTTCAATCTGCTCTGAGATCAAGAAAGTGAATGAACATTAACAGGATGACTGTTCCATGCCTCGAGTTCATTCAGGATATCAGTGACAAAGGAATTATACATTCACTGTAACACCATTCACGGATTGTAGGATTGAAAGTTGTTCTCCAACTTTCTACTTTCACTTGGGTAGCACTTATGTGTGACTAGGCACCTCTCTTTGCTTGTGAAGTCATAAGTGTTATGTACTTTCACTGCCAATGTGAAATGGACCTGTAGGGTCACACACATAGGATTTAACCTGGAAGAGGAGTTTTGTCCACAAGCAATGTTTGGATTGATTACTAAAGGAGTTTAGTAGTTCAATTAAACACTCAATCAATTGATAGCTCAATATCATATTGTTCAAGGTGTTGGAAACTTTGATTGTAGCATCGAATTGATTGAAATTGCAATTGACTGATTATGCACAACCTGCACTCCCAACCGATCGGTTCATGTGATGAACCGGTCGGCTGAGGTTGTTGAACCGGTCGGCTCAAGTGTTGAACCGATCGGCTCAAGTCCAGGGTGAACAGATTGCTTCAAGTGTTGAAATGATTGATTCAACTGGTACAATCGAGCAACTTGGGAAAGTAGGATTGGTGAGAATTTTCCTTTCGTTTCAATTGCCCAATTTGATTGGGAAATAGGATTGGTATTCGATACCGATTAGAAACAAAAGAAGGAAAGTCAATCGGGAACTGACCAAGACCACCAACCGATCGATTCACTTGTGAACCGACCAGTTGAGGTGTCCCAACCGACCGGTTCACTTGTGAACCGATCGGTTCAGGTCCCCAACCGACCGGTTCACTTGTGAACTGATCGGTTCAGGTTGCGAGTTGGTTGCTTTTGTGGAAAATCTCGAACCCTTCTACTCCTACTTTTAGTCCCGCATTGCCCGGGATGGAGAACCATGTCCCATGACCCTCCTATATATATAGGGGTATTGGGGGCTTCTCAAAGTACAACTCAGTGCAATCAGTTGCTCTACAAAGTTTTTGTTCTCTAGTTTTGGTAACCGAGAGGGCCCGAGCAAGTGCTACCCGTAAAGGGAGGCGCAGCAAGGGAAAGACAATTGCAGTTGCAACTGGAGGCAGGAGAGCATGTTGGTGACTAGTATGTCAATAGGAGGGTGTGACTCCTTCCACTTCCTTATGGGACAAGGAGTGTGGAGTTCCAGGTGGTCCGTGTGGACTACTTCAGAGGTGGGAGGTTACTATCACTCAGGAGGACAATTGTCATCCGACAGTCCGGTGAGATCAGGAGTCGTCAGTCCCGGTGCGACCAGGAGCTGCACACACACCGTCGAAGATCGGATTTGAAGACTGTGCAAGGCATGAGGTATTGTCGCCGAGCAAGCCTCGGGACAAGGTATGATTCCACAAACCATCCTTTCCTATTATATAGACGCTGACGCGTTTCCTTATTCCGGGTTTGGGGGAGATACATTTTTTTTGTTTCTGCTTCCTTCTCTGCCTCCTCTAAAACCCAACATGTTCTCCTATGTATATATTTATATTTTTTTTTTTTTTTGGAAAATTGGGTAAGTATATTCCAAAAACCCCATAAAAGGGGACCAAGTTACAAGCCACACCCATACATGTGACTACACACATCTAGGAATTGGTTACAGCAGATCCCAATTCCTAGCTGTAGTAGGAGGAAAATCAAGATAAGATTTAAAAGTAAAGTACATTCTCTTGATCTCAAGTGCAAGACGGTTGAAGATGGCGAGAAAGTCAGAAGCACCACCGGTATGTAGCTTTTTATTACGCTCCTCCCAAATGAAGTGAACAACATCAGTGATGGCCCAAAGTTCAATGATTCTGGATTGCTTTGACCTTTTACCAAGATCCATGAGGCATTCATATAGAGAATATGAGGCTCTGATGTTGAGCTTAAATTGAGCCCATTCCCAAATATATTTCCAGTATTTGTAGCCCCCAAAAAGATGAGTAATGGAGTCATTGTGTTGGCCACAAAGTAAGGATGCAGGAACAGGAGCCCCTGACCACGAACTAATCTTTTCCATAGTAGGTAGTACATTTGTGAGTGCTCTAAAGGTAGTAAGACTCCATCTAGGTTAGTGCTTGGAGAGCCAAAGATTTCCATAAGCCTTATCAGATGGATGCTTTTGTCTTGCGTTCTCCCAAATATCCTTGCCTTCCCAAGATGAGAAGGAAGGCCATAGAGCTACCATACGTCTGTGACAAGTAGAGCCATTCCTGGAAGCAATAGACAAGGTATCACCATACCTACAAGAAAGCCATGAGCTCCATATACATTGAGCTTGAGTGAACTTCTAGATGCGACGTAACGAATGGTAATCCACAAGTTCATCAAGTCTCTTAAGCCCCAAGCCACCTTCGCTAAGCGGGTAAGCTAAACGTGACCAACTAGAGGGGTGCACCGAGCTACCCCAAAGGAAGTCAGAAAGTAACAGCTCCATTCTTCATAAGACAACAGGAGGGATGTCACCCATACACATCCAATAGCTGATCAGACCCATGGCATAGTGCTTAACAAGCACAAGATGACCAGCCATAGATATTTTAGAACCAGGTCATCTCTGTATCATATCTCTAAGCTTATCTAAGCATTCATGGAAATGATGCCTCTTGAGGTTTCCTCCAGCCATAGGAAAACCAAGATACTTTATGGGCCACATACCGTGTGGAATACCCAAGAAACTAATCAAGGCGTCCTTGTTGCGGCAAGAAGAGGATAATAATATATATGTTTTATTCGGATTACATTTCATGCCAGAAATAGAACCAAAGTCAAAAAAAAATTGTTTGAGTTTGACAAGGCTGCATAGACATCCCTCGGAAAAGATAAGTACATCATCCGCAAACAGAAGATGGCTAAGAGCTTTAGTCCCATTGATGGAATAGCTCCTGATGAGTCTATTATCATACGCCTCCTCAGACATCTGCTGAGACTTTCCATAGCAATAGCGAAAAATAGAGGGGATAAGGGATCACCTTGCCTAAGATAGTTGGAGCTTTTGAAGAAGCCAACCGAAGAACCATTTAGCAAGAGAGAAAAGGATGGAGTTTCCACACATTGATTAAGAATGGAGATAAACTTTTCATTGAACCCGAGGCCATAGAGACAATCCCAAATGTAAGACCAACGAACAGAATCGAAAGCCTTAGTAATATCCAACTTGGTGCAAGTAGTGGGAGGACTGGATTTCCGATTGAATCTAAGAATGAATTCAGCCGCAAGAAGGGAGCAATCCTTAATACTCCTACCTTTGACAAAAGCACCTTGGTAGGGAGAGATAATATTTGGCAGAAGAGAAGCTAGTCTACTTGATATGACTTTAGCGATAATTTTATAGAGCATCAAGCAGCAGGAGATAGGCCTGAAGTCAGCAGGGGATGAAACAATGTCCTTCTTGGGAATAAGAGCAAGAAAAACATGGTTTACTTTCCTAACCATGTTTCCCCCTTCAAAAATCCATTGGACAGCCTTAAGGAGATCATCACAAATGATGTTCAAATTACCCCTATAGAAATAACCATTGAAGCCATCTGGGCCCGGGATTTTGTGAGGTCCTATGCTCCACACAACATCACGAACCTCACTCAAACTTGGAGTAGAGAAAAGCATGTCATTGTTAATACCAGAAACAAGAGGTGCCCAATCTGGAATACAAGAGACTGAAGCATCCCAAGGTTGATTATATAGTTGTTCAAAATATTGGACAATGTCGTCAGCAATAGCATCTTTATCCTGCAAAAGATTACCATGTGAGTCAAAAAGTTCAGTTATAGAGTTGATAGCATCCCGTCTCTTGACCATGGTATGGTAGACAGTAGTGTTTCTATCACCATTGGAGAGCCACTCCATTCTACTACGCTGCCAGAAATAAACCTATTCTGCCTTAAGAAGCAAGTCTGACCGGCCTAAATCACGCGTCTAAAAGTGGAGGCGGATTTGAAGTAGTCGGACTTTTACATTTATAACCCAAAACCTTCTAGGCCCCCACAACTTTTCTTATGGGGTCGAAGTAGATATACGGGGTCGAACACAAGGACAAGGGTGGTAGTGTTGAGAATGATGAATTGACCCGCTACACTCTGGCAGGGATACAGAGAGAGTAAAATTCCCCAAAGGGAAACATCAAGGTAAGACTGATAAAACAAAGAAAACTATCTCCAACTGGAGCTACGAGAAAGATTAAGGTTTTAGTCATTTAGCAGTTTTTAAGGGTTTTCATGCAAGAGAAACATAGAGGTAATACTAAAGCTAAAGCAAGGTGCGAAGGAGAAAACTTCGGTAAAACAAGTGGTAGCCGGAACATCCTGTACCCCTCCTCTCAGAGCGGGTACCTCTAACCAAACATCAACACCCCTCTCGAGGTTGCTGGACTTAAGTTAGAGTGGAAAGGTTACTAAAGCAACTCAGATTCTGAGCACTCTCGTACTCCAAAATCAGACCAAACACTAGAGCTACAACACCTCTCTCGAAGTTGTTGCAACGGGAAAACACAATTCGGTAGCTAATCGAAACATGATCCAAACATACAAGTTAGAGTTCAGATGTTAAACATAGCAATCATCCAACAAATGCACCAAACATAAAGCAACAGGTAATTAAGCTCTTCTATTTCCATACACAAATAAAGGTCTTGATTACATTGCATATGTAAAGAAGTAAATGACTGAAATAAAGATAGATGTCGCCTTCTTGATATAGAAGGACGACAGACTACAACAGACCCTCCAGCCCGATACCGGGCAGGAGCCTAGCCCGATAAAAATGTGTCGGGCAGCACACCCTCTTAGGCGACACACCGTGACGGGCGGGTTGTATCGTGCGAGGACCCTTTCCTGATACGCTCATGCCGGGAGGCACCCCCTCGGGCAACACGTCGTGACGGGTGATGCGTATCGGGGTACGGTATCGTGCTGGGTTAGGGCGACGCATCTAGTGTCTGTCACTTATGTCATTTATCCTCGTTGGCCGATATCGGCCTGCAGTGGTGCTCGGGACGATCCTAAGTGAACCATTGCCTCCCTCTCGGGATGGGGAAGAGCTCACCTAGAATTTCCCGACACGATCACTGAGGCACGATACACTCGCTCTTTGTAGCTTCCTCTGAAGACTTGCGCAGGGTTCCAACCTGTCTTTTCGGCTTCCTGTAGCTGCTATTTATAGGCAGTGGTTGGGGGAAGTTATGGTGCTCAGGGCGCCCCGTGTTCTCCTTATTATCATAGAGTCGGTGGACGGCTGATATCAGTATCGCCTGACATAAGGATGTCGGTTGTCAGTCATGTGACGAGCGGCGCCTGTCGGTGGGTGGCATGTATCGTGCAACAAGCTTTAGTTGTCGTGGCGAGCTCGGCTCCCTGTTGGGTAAAAGACGTATCGCCTGCTAGTTTCTTCTTGCGCGACACCTTCATATAGCGTGTCGGTATGTTGCGCTACTCTATCGGGCAGTGAGTGTACCGGCCATCTGAAAAGCCGATGCAGGTGGAACTAGTTTGTGGGCCGGGACGGCCTTATTGATGATAAATGTATCAAAAATGGAGGAAAACTCTACAAAAGATGGAAATATTGAATTAAGAGCATTCTTTGGCCAATTATTGCGAAAGTACTTATAAAAGAGAGGAAAATAGTTAAAAAGGGCAGTTTTGATAACAAAATAAGGGTAAAAAACATCATAAAAATTGGTGTTATCAAAGTCCAATCTTTTAAGGGTTTGTTTTTCAGCATGAATGAGGTCTAGATCTAGAGGACATCTATGGATCATAGCTTAAATGTCATCGAGCTCCATTCTTTCTCTAGCAATCAGGTTCTTGAGGTTGACATACTGTTTGGACCAAGTCTTCAACTTCTCTTTGACATTCTTGAGTTTGTGACAGAATTGGAAGAGAGGATTATCATGGATTTTAGTCTTCCAAGCCTCTTTAATAATGTCCTGACAACCTTCCCAATCCATCCAGAAATTGAGAAAATGGAAAGGCTTCTTATTGAAAGAGATAGGCTTCATATTGATGTTTAGAGCATAGTGATCTGAATAATTACATATGATGAACTTTGTTTTGGAACCAAGAAATTTAGTTATCCAAGCATCATTAACAAAGGCTCTATCAAGTTTGCACACCACCCTTTTAGCAACACCTTGCTTATTATGCCATGTATAAACCTCCTTACCAATGATAGGTAATTCGGTTAGACCAACATTATCAAGAGCAGCATTAAAAGAACTAAGGATAATAGAGGGTACCTCACACCCCCAGCCTTCTCCTCTTGCTTCCTGATATTATTGAAGTCACCAGTGATAAGCCAAGCTTCATCTATTCTAGTAGCAATCCTCTCCAAGGTACGCCACAGAAACGAATGCTCAGACACAAAGTTCCTAGCATAGATAGCAGTAGTGTAGATGATGAGACCACCTTTATTAATGCATTTCAAAGTGACCTGTTGATCATCCATCTCAACCACATATATATGACCATTATTATCATGCAGATGATTAGAAACCCATAACCAGCCTTTAGGGAACATACGATCAGATGTATGTATCATGTGAGACTTGATTTTAGATTCAACAAGAATGGACATTGTCACTTTATTATCAAGGATGGTTCTCCTCACTTCTTTCTTTTTATGTGGCTTCCCTGATCCACGAACATTAGTCATGAGAAAGGTCATTAATGACCTCTGGAAGCCGAGCGGGTCTTACGAGACCCATCACCTTTGGACACCCTTGAAGCCTTGGATGATGAAGAAGAGGAAGAACCAGTGGATCGTCTGATTATAGAATCATCGGTCTCCCCTGGACGAGCAATGCAAGCATCCACCATTGGATTTGTAGCACCCGGACCTCCATTGGCTGTAGCACCAGCATCCTCATTCACATCAGCTCCACGACGCTGCGTCGCCCCACCAGCAACACTAGCAGCAACACCCTCATTCACATCTGCACCACGACACTGTGTCGCCCCACCAGCAGCCCTAGCAGCAACTGGAGACACAATAGTCGGAGTTATAGTGCCTGCAACACTACTGCCGCCCAATCCTCCAGTGACTGCAACAATGTCATCCTCACTCACAACAGCTCCACGACGCTACGCCGCCCCACCAACAACACTAGCAGCAACACTAGAAGCAACAACCTCATTCAAATCTGTACCACGACGTTGCGTCGCCCCACCAGCAGCCCTAGCAGCAACCGGAGACGCTGCCACAGTAGCCTGTGCGCCCGATTCAAGCCCAGCAGCACCCAAGACCCCCGTGTTGTTGCTAACACTGTCAGCATGCCCGCCATCAGCCCTTGGTTTGGTGCCAACAACACCCGAGGAAGAGGCGCCACCATCTTGTCCACTGCTTGAACTAACAACCACGACCTGATCAGCCCCTTGTTCATCCTCTGTTGCACTAGCAACAGTCGTTGCCTTCCCTTTCTTACCAACTACCTTCTAGATTTGCGTTGTTGGAGCAGGTTCTACCATCTCAATAGCCAGTTTGATAGGGCAATCTGACCCATCATGGACAAATACCCTGCACTCGATGCACCTCTTCGGGACATGTTCATATTGATTCTTCACCGGCATAGGGTCACTCCGAGGCATGTTGACCCACACCTCCAGCGGAGGTTCTTCATCGGCGTCAATTTCCACCAACGCACGTGCCTCTCCCAGCGACTCATTCCCTAAGGACTTGTAGTCGATCCTAAGTAGTTTCCCTGCTCTGCTTGCGACGATCCTAATAGCCCTAGGGGACCAGTTGCGCTCCATGCTTGGTATGTTGATCCAGACCTGTATGGTGCTAAAGAAGTCCTTCTGCAAGTCATCACCCGTCTTGTAGTCCTTGACAACCACCAATCGGCTATCAAACCATCGAGGTCCACCATTGATAATTCTCATCTTGTCCTCGGCCGAATTGAAGCGAAGAAGAAAGAACTTGTTCGATTTGGAGAATAGGTCGAATCCTCCCTTAGGCTTCCAAACCCTACGGATTCGAGAAAGAAGATGATGGTAATATGGCCTCTTGCCCATCACATATAGGATCGTTGTATGTTCCCAGCACTTCTCCATGGCTTCGTAAGTTGGCTCATCTATTGTTACGAAATGCTTGTCATCGATCCTCTCAGGCAGGTTGAACACATGCTTCTCGCTGTCTAGTGTGTCACCGACCAGAACCTGATTCCAGGCCCGTATGAGGGTGGGGCGCTCTGGCGCAGCAGGTGCCTCAACTCCACGAGGCATCCCCATAGCCATGGCGTCGAAGAGGGAGGAGGGAGAACCCCCTTCAAGGGAGAGGGAGGGGCTTACCTCTGAGATGCCCGTTTGTTCGTCACTGAGGCGCTGCCAGACCTAGGGCAACACGCGTCCACTATTCGATTTTTAATTATTAATATATGTTGTGGCTAAGAAGATAGAACAATTTGTATCAAATTCTTGGCATAGTATAGGTACAAGAAATATGTTGCGCTCTTATGCAAACATTTTTGAGTGGGTGTTGATGTTGAAATTGGTTTTAAGTTACCCATATTTTTAGGTATGTGATTAATTAGTGATTGATTGGTTTTATGTTTTGAGTAATCTTATTTACTGTAACTGGTTCTCACACCTGAAATCACTAAACTCATCACATGTGTTTGGGTACACTTTAACATCATCAAATGCAATCCTAAAACATGGGTTGGTATAACGGAGATGATTGGGTGACTTTGACACATGGGAACTGACTGTGGGTTCTAGAGATGGGATCTTTCCCTCCGATAGGAGTATGATATCCAAATTCATATTGATTAGTGAGACTAAGAAAAGTATGGACATATTCATATGAGTCAATATCTGATATTGAGCTTACATATATCTCGTGCAGTTCGCTCTGGTTCAAGGAACAAGATTGAATAATAATGAGGATGACTACTCCATGCTTATAGAATTTGGATATCACTGATAAAGGAACTATACAAACACTATAACAACATACATAGATTGTAGGTTGAAGTTTCTCCCCAACTTTCCATTCACTTGGGTAGCAATGATGTGTGACTAGGCACCACTCTTTGCTTGTGATGCCATAAGTTGTTATGGACATTTACTGCCAACGTGATATGGGACCTATAGGGTCACACACATATGAACTCATCTAGAAGAGGAGTTTGATCTTGAATGATGATTGAATTGATTACTAAAGTTTTTAGGTATTTCAATTCATGCAACAGACAAACTGACTAGACTGCCAAAAGATCAGTTAAAGTGCTGAGACTATTGTTTGGAGTGCCAGGCTGATTGTATTGTATATTGGTTAGCATTCTGCCTGACTGGCTTGCGAGACGCGCATCTCACTTGTGAAAAACAGCCGACTGGCTTGGTGCTAGAGACCCATCTCAGTTTCACCAAACAGACGCCTCAGGGGTGCAATTTGATTGCATCTAGGATTGGTGTTGATGTCAATTTAGGTACTAATTGGAATTGAATTGCCAACATATGTGCAAAACTAGAAACTGCAAAATGAACATCTAATGTGCGAGACGACCATCTTGTTGGGTGAAATGACCATCTCACGTGCAAGACTACCATCTCTCTTGGCGATACAATCATTTCAGTGCATGTAGTTTGTGAAACTTCTGAAATTGTGATGAAGTGGAATTTTGGAATCCTTAAATGTCCAATGACATGAGTGAAGTCATTCATGATGGAGTAATTTTGAGAGTTTTACCAAGGTTGGAAGTCAAATGATATTGATATCATGAGATGATTCCCTATGTTCATGCCTTTTTGAGGTATTTTATTCAGTAATCAAACAATAGAATTTTGACACCAAATTCGTGTACAAAGTAGATTGAGTTGTGAGGAAGCTATGGTTAAAATTTGGTGGCAGTTGGAGTGTCCTAGAGGGAGTTATTAAGGTTTAATTTGAAGCAATAATGTGCTTTATCATTGGTTGATAGACCAAAGTTGAGTATACACGTTGGTGTCACATGCCAGTTTGCTGGAGCCAGCTGCGTGGCCCTTTTCTGGCCCTGGATCTCTGATCCAGTGGTCACAGGTGATCTTGAGCTTGAGCCACGGATAGGCTTAAGTGAAGGGTGGAATCAGGCTGTTGGATTAGAAATCAAGGGTCCTTGTGTTGTCCCCTACCTTGCGGTTAGAGCAAGGTAGTGGGGCAGAAGACCCCACGATCGTCTCGGCCACCACTCACCCAGGACGTGGGATGAGGGAAGCTGGCCTTCAAACAGTTGTCCTACCCACATCATGAGCTATACTATGAGTCGCTACTCACATCGTGGTAGCGTAGAACGAGCCAGAACCAACTCTCTGACACTTGCCCCTCTCCATGGCCGTTCGTAGATGGTGGTTGGAGATGGAACTCGAAGGTAAGAAAGGTAATAGATAATTTTGAGGAACTGGAAAGCAGTCCCGGAGTCGATAGGATCCAACACAGGTTCTTCCATGCCGTCCTGTGGTGAGAACACCGGTCGTCAGACCTGAGTTTGCTGGAGATGGAGACAGAGCTCGGAGACATGTTGAGACACCTTCTCACTGAGAATGAAGTTAGTGGAGCTATTCTTTGATGAGTTCTGTAGCTTTTGGAAGCCTTTGGTGTGTGGTCCATAAGCGGGGGGCGTTACCCCTTTTCCTCCGACGGAGCAGCACCGTGCGGCGGCCTTTGTGGGCACAACAAGGGGGAGCGACGACTGCCCATCCAAAGTGGTGGGAGGTAGAGGGGAACATGATTAATCCTTTTGTAGTCCTATCAATCCAAAAGGAAGAGCATAGCGGCGCCTTTTGCTCGCCGGATCTAGCCCAACCCATGCAGCGACGCCCTAGTGGAGAAGGAACTCCACAACCGACGATGAGGAGTAGAGTAGCCGCAGAGGTCTCTACATGGTGGACGAAGTGAACGGCAGCCTAGTGGACTAGCGGGGAGCACCATCGGACCATTAGTTGCTCGCCGGAGCCAAGCCAGGCGACGGCGCCCACGCAAAGCAGGGGAGACGTTTTTTTTTGGCAGATCGAGATCGCAAGGCGATGAGGGCAGAGCTGATCGGGCTAGCAGATTTGTTGATCCATGGATCCCACACAAGATCTGACTCGGGCAGACCCAGGGAAAGAAAGAGTTGTGCAACCCAAAGTGACACGTGGTCGACTCTCATTGGCCTCATAAGGTAAATCTTTAATGTATACCAAGTACTTCAATAATTCATAGAAAATAGCTCGATCATCAAAAAAATATAAATAATAAACCAAAATGTTCAGAAAAATGATTAGACGAAGATGGGACTATAATATCAATATTTTGAAACTAAAATCTTAGCGATATCATGTAAGATGTGTAATGCTTGTTTAATGGATTATAAATACCAAACGATGACCTAAAATTGTGAGAAAATGTCAGTAAATCCATAATCATGTTTATAATGCATATGATGTCAGATATGGTCATGTTAATGCATGAAATAATGTAATTTTCTACATATGGCTAATTAGGGCTACTAACCCTATATAAAATGTATTAAATACATACATGCTCAATAATTGATGAAATTTACAGAGTAAGCATATCAGTATCTGGAAGCTAATGTGGAACTTTGATACATGAAATCCATGTTATATGAAATTGACCCTTAATACATGGTTTGAAACCCTAATTTAGGTTAATGCATGTAACCTAGGGTTAATAGGTTCACATAATGATGGAAATATGATTATCAGTTAATGAGTAAATAATCTTGAATATGACATCAGTAAGATAATTATGAGATAGGAATATAAATAATGATGCACATATCATGATGAGATAAGCAAACCCTAAAATGGACATAACTAGGGTTATGACGATGAGAACTTGATGATAGTATATGATCTTGTCTTAATCAGGGTTTGACCTAGGATACATTGTTGACATGAGGAATATGTGATGATTAGGTTTCTCTTGATCAAGGTACGCTATTACCTCTTACTTGGCTTATTATACAATATGCTTGTGTTATATGTGTAGTAGAATACTTGGCATATGGTATTGGATGAAGTGATTGTTCTTGTATGATATCTTTCTTGATTTTCTATACTTATGGCTATGAACACTTGAAACATAATATATTTGTTCCATTATATGAAAGCACTATATCTCTTTGGTAAGCATAGCGCTAGTGAGTGATCTATCTCTTTGGTAAGAAGATCACATGAACAATGATCTATCTCTTTGGTAAGTAGATCATAAGTCCTGAATGCATCTATCCCATTGGTAGGAAGATGCACAAGCATATAATGGAAAATGAGCTTAAAACATGTGTTCTCTTTTGTTAATATACATCTTTGTGCAAGTATATGCTTTTCTTATATTTCTTTATATTGCTAAGTATTAGTTTTATCTTATTGCCAAGATATGATGAGAGGTATATAAAAGACACGTAGGCGTACTCAGTACAATATTCTTGAATATTGTGCTGACGTGTACCACATGTAATCTTTTGTTTAGGTTGTGGTTATGCTCTTGAAGTTCCAAGATAGTTGAGAGTTGTGTGGCGAGCTGATGTACAGGTGGACCTGTTGTCTTAAGATCCTCTTGTTTAGTAGTAGTACATGTATATGTAGAAGTTTACCTTTCAATATGTAATATCAAATGTTGTAACAATTCATGTTATAATTATATGTTGAATGGTGAACATATGTTGTATGGTTTTTTTATTATTTATAGTTCATGTTCATGTACTACTGATTGTTTCCTTCTGACTCCCTTGATTTTCTTCTTCTTAGCCTAGTGTGTGGTGTTTAAATTGGGATTCTCACTGAGGTGAGGGTTTCAATTTGGACGTCACACATCAGATTAAGTTTTAGAAAATTTGGGGATGTCACAAGTGGTATCAGAGAATGAACAATAGCAAAGCCTGACATTTGCTCATTATGCAACTCAAAACTAAAGAACCTTGAACGTAATAATCTTTTAGGGATAAATTAGTCGTCTATTAGAGACTAGATCTGACCTAGCCTCTAGGTTAGCACCTAGATGTCCGAGAACTAGTTCTAGACTAGTGCTTGTTGAGTAGCAAGTCCTTAGATGTCGTTCTTTCCTTGTAGTGTAGCGGTATGGGATGTTGCGCTATTTGGAAATGACGTACATCAAGGGAAGAGAAACCCTAGACATATTGTGCACGTTGTCTAGAGTAGCTACACTAGTCTACCCCTTGTTCTCACCCTTTTCACTAGTTTTCATGACACTGTACTCTCTACTATGTGTGGGGCACTCGTTTTGAGGATTTGGTTTTTGATTCCAAATGGATCGAACCTCGATAGTTTTCTCTGACGCTTGTTTTATCGGAGAAGAACTATATAATATTTTATTATGTATATGCGTTACAAAAATGTGTCCCCACACATGTATGAGTAGGAGGTGATCATGCAACCTAAGTGAAAGTGAATGACATCAGTCTAGAAGAGAGTAGTTCTAGATTAGATGTCTAGAGCCTTTTTGATATATATGATAGATGGAATAGATGATATAAGTTTTGATGATATGATGTAAGTCTTACATAGATGATATAAGACAGTTTATGATGATATATGTTGTCTTTGAGGACTTAAGTTCAATTTTGAGGATTTGGGATAAGTTTTGATGATGCAAGTAACTATGCTTTTATGAGATAATATAAGATAAGTTAAGACTAGATGTGAGTCTGCATGAGCCTCAAGCTCTTTTACAAAGGAGGACCTCTAGTATTGGGACCAGTTTCGGGGTTAACTCCAGAGAGAATGGGACCCATTGGGAGAAGGTTAGCGAACCTAAACTCTAGGATATGAGAATGATGAGAAATATATGATATGATATGTCCTAAACTAGACTACTCTTGAGTGATTGAGTTGAGTCACTCTATGCATGATTCATATAGTTTGTTGAACCCTAGATGTATTTGGGAGTGCCAAACCCTAGAGTCAGAGAGAGGTTGGTTATGTATGCATATGTGAATAAGGAAATATGGGTGCCTACCATCTGGGTAAGGGAGAGAGAGTCCCAAGACCCTAGAGGAGGTAGCTATGTTAGTTTCTCTGAAGCCTCATGCTCGGGTTGGTGGTTTCCCACATAAGAATCTAGTGGTGTATATATGAGAGTTTTGGGTAAAGATGTTTCATGGGTAGAGATCTATGATAGTATGCCATAGCATGTTTTGGTTTGTGCTTATGTGGAGAGAGCTTGTAAAGCTAATACTAGTGCCAATGAGGTAATCTGAGAACCCTAAGCTAAGAGAGAAAAGATAAAGTATATCCATATAAGATACTCATAGAGTTGAGTTAGCTCAGAGAGGATGAGCATGGCTTTACCCCCATGTTATGGGTCAAGGAGAACCTCACTTGGACTGGATAAAGTTTTGATATATGTTTAACATGTCACTCACATAAGTTTGTTTGGCACAACCACGGTATAACAAAGATAAAAACGTAATATGATCTTGAGACATGATGTATAGGCATGATATGATGGAAACCTAGAGATGGTTTAATAGATATCAATGCATAAATAGTTAACCATAATTATGAATAACGATGATAATATGATATTGTTGGTTAATCTATTGATGAAATCACTCGTGAATGATGCAATTTATTATGAACAATGAAATAAGATCATATGAATGAAATATGTTACATGAGGTGTTAATCTTAGTGCTTAATTAAGATGAAAAATATAATTTGATAGTTAGCACAACATAATATTTATGACACCTTGATATGATTTAGATGGATAAATTGGGTTAATTATAGTTAACTCACTCCTAAAAGGCATATGTTAGTGTTGAACTTGTTCTAACAATTTGCTCAATAAGATGTTGATGAAACCTTGACATATGGGATAACTTCAGTTATCTCTTTGAGAACATGGTAATATGATATGGGAACCCTAATTCATGGGCAAAAATAAATATGCAATCCTAACATATGAGATACGTCATGATGTAACCTAAGCTCCTAAACCATGTTATGTGATGAGTGGTCCACCCTGGTATCACCTTAGATGTTTGAAAAACATCCTAGTAGCTTAGATATAGTTTTGGAGCTTTTGATTATGTTGTACATAGAATGGTGCCTACATATGGATGAAGACATTTAGGTTTTCCCTGGAAGTATGAGTATGGTTTACTTTCGAGGATGAAAGTTCTTTTAAGATGTATATGATGTGACAAAGTGGTTTTTATGGCTTAATTTCAAGGACAAAATTTCTTTTAAGGTGTGTAGGATGTGATGGAGTGGACTTTTGGAATCCTTAAATGTCTAATGACATAAGTGAAGTCATTCATGGTTGAGTAATTTTGAGAGTTTTACCAAGGTTGGAAGTCAAATGATATTGATATCATGAGATGATTCCCTATGTTCATGCCTTTTTGAGGTATTTTATTCAGTAATCAAACAATAGAATTTTGACACCAAATTTGTGTACAAAGTAGATTGAGTTGTGAGGAAGATATGGTTAAAATTTGGTGGCAGTTGGAGTGTCCTAGAGGGAGTTATTAAGGTTTAATTTTGGGCAATAATGTGCTTTATCATTGGTTGATAGACCAAAGTTGAGTATACACGTTGGTGTCACACGCCAATTTGCTGGAGCCAGCTGCGTGGCCCTTTTCTGGCCGTGGATCTCTGATCCCGTGGTCGCAGGTGATCTTGAGCTTCAGTCACAGATAGGCTCGAGTGAAGGGTGGAATCAGGCCATTGGATTAGAAATCAAGGGTCCTTGTGTAGTCCCCTACCTTGCGGTTAGAGCAAGGTAGTGGGGCAGAAGACTCCACGATCGTCTCGATCACCACTCACCCAGGTCATGGGATGAGGGAAGCTGGCCTTCAAACAATTGTCCTTCCCACATCATGAACTATACTATGAGCCGCTACTCACATCGTGGTAGCATAGAATGGGCCAGAACCAACTCTTTGACACTTGCCCCTCTCCATAGCCGTTCGTAGATGGTGGCTGGAGATGGAACTCGGAGGTAAGAAAGGTAATAGACAATTTTGAGGAACTGGAAAGCTGTCCCGGAGTCGTTAGGATCCAACACAGGTTCTTCCATGCCATCCTGTGGTGAGAACACTGGTCGTCAGACCTGAGTTAGCTGGAGATGGAGACAGAGCTCGGAGACATGTTGAGACACCTTCTCACTGAGAATGAAGTTAGTGGAGCTATTCTTTGATGCGTTTCGTAGCTTTTGGAAGCCTTTGGTGTGTGGTCCATAAGCGAGGGGTGTTACCCCTTTTCCTCCAACAGAGCAGCACCGTACGGCGGCCTTTGTGGGCACAACAAGGGGGAGTGACGAATGCCCATCCAAAGTGGTGGGAGGTAGAGGGGAACATGATTAATCCTTTTGTAGTCCTATCAATCCACAAGGAAGAGCATAGCGGTGCCTTTTGCTCGCGGGATCTAGCCCAACCCAGGCGGCGATGCCCTAGTGGAGAAGGAACTCCACAACCGACGATGAGGAGCAGAGTATCCGCGGAGGTCTCTACATGGTGGACGAAGTGAATGGTGGCTTGGTGGACTAGCGGGGAGCACCATCGGACCATTAGTTGCTCGCTGGAGCTAAGCCAGGAAACGGCGCCCACACAAAGCAGGGGAGATGTTTTTTTTGGGAAATCGAGATCGCGAGGCGATGAGGGCAGAGTTGATCGGGCTAGCGAATCTATTGATCTATGGATCTGACACAAGATCTGACTCGGGCAGATCCAGGGAAAGAAAGAGTTGTGCAACCCAAAGTGACACGTGGTCGACTCTCATTGGCCGCATAAGGTAAATCTTTAATGTATACCAAGTACTTCAATAATTCATAGAAAATAGCTCAATGATCCAAAAAATATAAATAATATACCAAAATGTTTAGAAAAATGATTAGAACAAGATGGAACTATAATATCAGTATTTTGAAACTAAAATCTTAGCGATATCATGTAAGATGTGTAATGCTTGTTTAATGGATAATAAATACCAAACAATGACCTAAAATTGTGAGAAAATGTCAGTAAATCCATAATCATGTTTATAATGCATATGATGTGAGATATGGTCATGTTAATGCATGAAATCATGTAATTTGCTACATATGGCTAATTAGGGCTACTAACCCTAAATAAAATGTATTAAATACATACATGCTCAATAATTGATGAAATTTACAAAGTAAGCATATCAGTATCTGGAAGCTAATGTGGAACTTTGATACATGAAATCCATGTTATATGAAATTGACCCTTAATACATGGTTTGAAACCCTGATTTAGGTTAATGCATGTAACCTAGGGTTAATATGTTCACATAATGATGGAAAATATGATTATTAGTTAATGAGTAAATAATCTGGAATATGACATCAGTAATATAATTATGAGATAGGAATACAAATAATGATGCACATATCATGATGAGATAAGCAAACCCTAAAATGGACATAACTAGGGTTATGACGATGAGAACCTGATGATAGTATATGATCTTGTTTTAATTAGGGTATGACCTGGGATACATTGTTGACATGAGGAATATGTGATGATTAGGTTTCTCTTGATCAAGGTACGCTATTACCTCTTACTTGGCTTATTATACAATATGTTTGTGTTATATGTGTAGTAGAATACTTGGCATATGGTATTGGATGAAGTGATTGTTCTTGTATGATATCTTGCTTGATTTTCTATACTTATGGCTATGAACACTTGAAACATAATATATTTGTTCCATTATATGAAAGCACTATATCTCTTTGGTAAGCATAGTGCTAGTGAGTGATCTATCTCTTTGGTAAGCAGATCACATGTACAATGATCTATCTCTTTGGTAAGCAGATCATAAGGCCTAAATGCATCTATCCCATTGGTAGGCATATGCACGAGCATATAATGGAAAATGATCTTAAAACATGTGTTCTCTTTTGTTAATATACATCTTTGTTCAAGTATATGCTTTTCTTATATTTCTTTATACTGCCAAGTATTAGTTTTATCTGATTGATAAAATATGAGGAGAGGTATATAAAAGACACGTAGGTGTACTCAGTACAATATTCTTGAATATTGTGCTGACATGTACCACATGTAATCTTTTTTTTAGGTTCTCGTTATGCTCTTGAAGTTCCAGGATAGTTGAGAGTTGTGTGGCGAGATGATGTACAGGTGGACCTGATGTCTTAAGATCATGTTGTTTAGTAGTAGTACATGTATATGTAGAAGTTTACCTTTCAATATGTAATATCAAATGTTGTAACAATTCATGTTGTAATTATATGTTGAATGGTGAACATATGTTGTATGGTTTGTTTATTGTTCATGTTCATGTACTACTGATTGTTTCCTTCTGGCTCCCTTGATTTTCTTCTTCTTAGCCTAGTGTGTGGTGTTTAAATTGGGATTCTCGCTGAGGTGAGGGTTTCAATTTGAACGTCAAACATCAGATTAAGTTTTAGAAAATCCGGGGACGTCATAGAAATTGTTGCAAAAATTCTAGATCTTCTGGTCCTTTCCACTCCCACTTTTGTCCTGCATTGGCTGGGGATTGGGAACCCTAACCATAACCCATCCTATATATAGAGGGGTACTGGGGGATTTTCAGAAAAAACTTCTACACATACAATTGAGGATAGTTTCTCTGGCAATTGTTGTCCTCTCTGGTTGTGGTAACTATGAGAACCTAGGAAAGGCCTACTTGACTAGGGAGGAATAGACAAGGGAGAGAAACAACTGAGGATCCTTGTTGTGGGGAGCATGTTGGTGGATAGTGCATCAACTGGAGGGACAACTCCTTCCTATCCATTCTTTTAGGATGATAGGAGTTATAGTTGGTCCGTGTGGACTACTCTAGAGGTAGGAATCCTTTGGCTACTTCTAGGAGGGCAATGTCAACTCGCATTCCATGGGGAGATCTGAGGAGCCATTGGAGTAGGTGTCTGAGTCTGTTGTCATGGAGGAGCAATCAGATGAGTCTAAGTGTATCTCAGAGCTTCACAAACACTGTCTAAGACTAGTGTGCATCTACATCGACGAGGATTGTCACTGGTCTTGGTCCAGGACCAAGTATATCTTCATCAAGCCATCATTCTCATTACATAGTTATTGACGTGATACACTGGTTAATGGAAAATATGTCAATATTTTTTTGTTTCCGCTACCTATCTGATGTTGTATTTCCCTACGGTTGTACGAGAGACTTGTCAATTAATTATATTATGGGATAATTGATATGATCGGAATTTGATTTAATCAGTTTATGTATTGCATGCGATGTGAAAATTTAAACTGGTTGATGTGCATGTCTGTCTAAATCACCACATAAGAACCCAAACAAAGATAAACACACACACACACACACACATATATATATATATATATATATATATATATATATGTATATATATATATATATGAAATTATGAGAGAAAGATTTCTCCCCCCTCTCTCATAACATGTGGTGGAGGCCAAACACCCAGGAGGGTGATAAATCAAGAGATTCTTCTCTGTGTGGTTTTGAACCTGAGTCCCTTCATTGGCGACCAACAGAATTTGCCAACCGGGCTATTCCCTTACCGGCATATATATATATATATATATATATATATATATATATATATATATATATATATATATATATATATATATATATATATATATATATATATATATATATATATATATATATATATATATATATATATATATATATATATTTATATATATATATTTATATATATGTATGTATATGTATATGTATGTATATATATGTGTATTTATATATATGTGTGTTTATATATATATATAAATAAATATATATATGCAATTTACACGTGTTACCATAAATTCGGTTTTGATGGTGGATGTGAAGCATGGCTATGGCCAAAACCCCAAATCGGTGTGTGCATGGTTGTGGTTATTTTTTTTGTTAATTAGTCTCCATACCGAGCCTCTCTCTCCTTTCCAAATGTAAATTAATGCTCTTCTTCCTATATCCCCTCGAATGTAACTCAAGATTTTCCCCATATACAGTGTAATAAGAAATAGGATAGTTATAATTTATGTTTTGATGTGAGATAACAATCTACACAAAGATGAGACGACTGGATCATGAGATGAACCGATCAACTGGAGGACTGAGGAGGCCAGACGACAGGAGAATGAATCGATCGACTGGGGGTCCAACCGATCAACTAGAGGTGTCCAGAAACTGCTCTGACCAAAGAACCAGACAATTGCTTCAGAAGAGCCCAACCAAGCAACCAGGAGGTGAGACGACTGGTCCAAGAGTTGAATCGATTGACCCAAATTAGTTTGAGCATATATCTTAGCCAACAACATGTTGGATATGATGTGAACCATAGGAGGTAGTAGTTCCTTGTGTCTCCAAGGATTTACATTACTATGGCCATAACCATCACTTGTGTGTTTTATTTATTACATGTTCTTGCTTGTGGTTCTAGTATATATATGTATATATATACATATATATAAATATATATATATATATATATATATATATATGTATATATATGTGTATATATATATGCAATTTACATGTGTCACCATAAATTCGGTTTTGATGGTGGATGTGAAGCAAGGCTATGGCCAAAACCCCAAATCTGCATGTGCATGGTTGTGGTTATCTATTTTTGTTGTTAATTGGTCTCCGTACTGAGTCTCTCTCTTCAAATATAAATTAATGCTCTTCTTCCTATATCCCCTCGAATGTAACTTGAGAGTTTCCTCATATACAACATAATAAGAAATAGGATAGTTTTAATTTATGTTTTGATGTGAGATAACAATCTGCACAAAGATGAGATGATTGGCTCATGAGATGACCCGATTAACTGGAGGACCAACCGATCGACTAGAGGTGTCCAGACACTGCTTAGACCAAAGAACTAGATGACCTCTTCATAAGAGCCCAACCAAGTGACCAGGAGGTGAGACGACCGGTCCATGAGTTGAATCGATTGACCCAAATTGGATCGAGCATAGATCTTCACAAGCAATAGGTTGGATAGGATGTGTACCATAGGTGGTAGTAGTTCCTTGTGGCTCCAAAGATTTACATTAGTATGGACATAACCATCACTTGTGTGTTTTATTTATTGCATGTTCTCGTTTGTGGTTCTAGCATGTAGATACGTACTATATAGGTGGTGATTGAATAAAGTATATGTATTAATATAGATATACACAAACTCCCTCAATTAAAATATCAAGTCTTAGATGCTTTCCAAAAATGACACACATGAAAAGATTGATCGACCAAGAATAGGTGATGCCAAAGCATGGGACACCATCTATCTTGTGGAAGTGTGATGGTAATGATGTAGGTGCCACCAAAGCGGGGTGAATTGTTATTGTGTTGGTTTTTTGGTCAAGCTTAACTGGTTATTCTAAGAGTGTTGAAGCCCAGAAGCATGCAGATGATCATGGCAAGGAGTTGCACATATCATCTATCCAATAGTTACAGATGATGCAATTGGCATGATGGCCTTCCTAAATAGTCAGATTGCCGGAGATCAGCCAAAGCTGACTCATGATATGATAAAATATGGATCTTGGCCCACTACAATATTGTACGCTGTAGTATTCTGAATTGATATGTGTGGGTTATCAATTTGAATACAATATTGGGATCGATAATAAATAAATACCTAATTAATATCACCAAATATCAAATCAAACCAAATAAAAAATGTTTGGAAAAGTTGAAATATTTCTTTGTAGAATCAAATTTCAAACACAAACATGTTCAAATTGTGATTAGTACTCAAGAAGGACAAAATTGGATAAAGTTCCACAATTGGTAAAGGATTTTGAGAAATGTACTCATTAATGAGAAAAAGCTCTATGTCCTTAATAGACCAATGCTATAGGAACCCACTCCAAATGCATCTAAGGCTAAATGGATGCTTATTGGAAGCATGTCAATGATTCCATGAACATTTACATACCTAATGCTATGTTGTATGAAGTTATGAACTATGAGTTGCATGAACAACATGACATTATGGACATTCTTGAGATGGTAACACATCTTAAGAAAAGTGCTAATTGAGTGCAAACTAACAAAGGGAAGTCTAGTCGAAATCCATGTTCTCAATATGATTGGACATGTGGAATGACTGCGATTTCTCTTAGGTCAAGTGTTGACCATGAAAATGATTATGCAAACATTTCATGAATCATATAGTCAGTTTATCAAATGCATAGCATAGTAAGGAAGAAGAAGGACATATATGTGATGATGTTCAATGAAAGTGAGTCCTACGGAAAAGACAAAGCTAAGAAGTATTCTGAGGCTGAACTTAAGTCCAAGTCTTCTACACTCAAATTATGGAGAAGTGTAAGTGTAAAAGGAATATGTCCTTTTCACTTAAAGGATAAAGAAAAGAATTTGCTTCCATTGTCACCTATCTAGACATTGGAAAGGAATTATCCTCTTCATAGAGGATATCAAGAAGAAGATAGAGATAGATATCTCCACTTTAGGACATGAGAAGAAGTAAGCTATGTTGGATCTAGGGCTCTAGAGGGGCATGAATAGCGCTTATAAATTCTTACAAGAAAATTTATATGTTCAAATTATATCAATTGAAACCAAAAGCTTAAGATCAATTTAAAGTCCTCTCTAAGAAATAAAAGCGAGGATGGGAGAAATTGAAACGTGCACTTGGACAAGGTGGTTAGAGTGGTTCCAATCTCCAAACTAGGATATAGTCAATCTACTACCTAGAGAGGTCATCATCTAGGACTTTGCAATCCATGTATACTTATATTACATCATAAGAGATACAAGGAGACCACCATACATCCAAGGACTTGCCTACTCAAGACAAGAGTCTTTCACCTACACAAGGACTTACCCACTTGATCAAAATGTCTTGCACCTTCAAAAGGATTTACCCACACTTGCATCAAGTCTTTGGCCTTGAAGAAATTACGCACTCTCCACGAATCTTCACCTTGCCCTTATCCTTCACCCAGAGAAGATCTTCACCTCTTCTTCAACCTTGAAGAAGACCAACAACTTCACCTTCACTCAGAGTAGCTTGCTTCAACCTTTGATCTTTGAGAAAGGGGATTGGGAAGATGGAAAGAATGAGAGCTTCATAAGAACATGGAGGTAGCTCTCTTACAACATGTCTAACTCACTCATAATACAAAATTCTTTATAAATGAGAGAGAGAAAGGATATCAAAGGGTTGCAACATACTCAACTATATCAAGGACTTAGGATAGCATGAATGAGAAAAATTGAACTCTAAGTGATCCTATTTATAGCTGGGGGTGTTCCTTTAAGTGTGGGATAATTAAGAATGAAAATATCCATTTTACAACTCGTAATAGATCAATTTTCATTTATAAAAACTTGTAAGGGATCTATTTTTGTTTACAACAACTCTCCAATGGTTATAAACACTTTTTCTACATTTTCCGTATATTACATTTGGTCGAGTTTCAATGAAGGCAACTCGACCAATCCACTAACTGAAATAGACAATTTTGAAACTATTTGTCAAGTTTGTTCTGGGAAACTCGACTGATGAGTCAAAATTAGTTTTTCTTAGTTGAACGATCGATCAAGTTTTGGGAGTGTACTACTCAACCGATTGATCATTTCAGAAAATCCATCACTGGATCTGTCGAGTTTTCAACTCAACTGAAAATGTGCCTGTGACAAATTTTCCAAAATGATTTTTGAGTGGCCAAACATTGGAATTAAGTGTCGTGATTTTTTCTCATCTTAGTTACAAGTCATATCATCAATACAAGTGATTACAAAATTAAACTAAGGTGATTTGGAGTGATTTCCCAAATTGCACACTTGCTTTTGACTTGAACTTGGACAATATAGGGCTTGTGTAATTTGATCCTTTTCATGTACTTAAAGCCTAAAATCAATCTTGAAAAAACATATTAGATACATAGGAATGGAATTGTTAAGTCATTATCAAAATATGGACATTGTATAACTCTCAAGTCGACATTCTTCCCCTTTTTGACAATGAGAGGCCATTCCTAAACATATTGAAAAGCATATGAAAAGTTATACCTTATCTCACTAGTACATATCTGGACTTTAGTGTCGATTTTTAAGCGAAACCTATCTGGGCACCGCTAAAAGCCCAACTGTTATGTGTCAGTTCTCAAACCGACGCCACAACCCTTCGCGTGCCACTGAAAACGCGCCAGCAGGAGGTATAGGCGTCGGTATTAGCTTTGAAACCAACGCCATATACCTTCGCGCCACAGAAAGGGCGCCATCTGGGGAACTAACGGCGTCGATTTATTAGTGATAACTGATGCCATATCACCCACTGCCACGGCCGTGCTAGCCAGCACGACCGTGGTGTCTGGCCCACTGCCATGACTGTGTTGGCCAGCACGGTCGTGGTGTCTAGCCCGCTGCCACGACCGTGCTGGCCAACACGGCCGTGGTGTCTGGCCTCATTAGGGAAATTGACGTTGGTTACTAGTAGGGCAACTGACATTGTAACCATTTGTCGTCGGTTTTATATAAATAACTGACAACTATTGTATGTTTTTTTTCTGTCAGTCTGTAGACCTGTTGTGGCTAGTCGCAGATCGAGAAACCTGCAGTTCAGTTATGAACTACAGGTTTTATGACATCCATTGATATCAGCCAACAATAGGCCACAAACCTACAAAATTAACAACATAAATGTTCACACATTTAGCTACCTGTAGTTCCATTCGATTTTCACACATGTAGAAACATTCATGTAGCAATCTGTATTTCCATTCATTTTCACATTCACACATGTAGAAACATTCATATAGCAACCAACAGTTTCATTCATTTTCACTCAGACAAGTGTAGAAACATTCACACATATTATAATTCAGAAATTCATTTACAAAATATCATTCTTTAGTCATTATTCTCTATCAACATCCCAATTATATGTTAAAACCCCCACTACTTGTATGGATGTTGCCCATTCTTCTCTTACATCATTTAATTCTTTCATCGTATAGGGAGCATGTACATCTGGTAAGGCCTTTCATGTAGTGTGGTCGGTTTTAAACACATGCAAAGAGAATGATGTATATATAATTAATAATATATAAATAAGAGTGATATATTTCATATTATCTAATGATACTATATATAATACCTTAGGAATGGTATCGATGTCCACTGCAGCATATTTGATAATCATGTGCATAAATTGCATCACATAGTATGTACATGCCCATCTGTTGTCTTGTGTAGCACACTATAAATTGATACAAAATATTATAAAATACAACTAATTAAGCATTATTCACATAAATAATATATACATTACAGTCGGGAACTTACTTCCACATTTTTCCAAATTATTTGTTGGTTCTTTTTCCTGGGGACCTTTCCTCCAGCCTTTTTGAACTCATCTAAACCCCTACATATTAATGTAACATAGTACAATGCATAATTAAATAGTAATGTAATAACATATGTTAACGAATATGAAAATGAAATATTTCTCACTGGAATAATGTCATTTTCATTTTGTGTCCATATTTTAAATTCAATTTAGTCCCCTTAGGATCTAGATAATAGACAGTGAACGTCTCGGGGACAATAACTAGTAACTCCCAATGCATACCACTAGAGGAAAAAAGTTAAAAATTAATAACTCAAAATTCACAATAAAAATGTAATTTTCTTACTTTCAAATTATAAGCAAAGTAAACTTACTCCACATTGAATGGAGCTATTATCACCGTATTCCTATTTTGAAAAAAATTTGCAAAAGCATCACAGCAATATTTTTGAACTAACGAAGGGTCTTTAGCTACTAGACTAATCAAAGATGGAATCAAAAATCCTATATGTTCGAATGAAAAATCTGCACATATCTTGTCTAACTAGCTGCAAAACATGTATTACGTATGCATTAATAAATAAGAAACCAGATCACTAGATCCTACACAAGGTATATGGATGCATAAAGAAGATCTCACCTTATCCATAGCTCTATCACAGATGTATTCAGCCAATCATATCGAAATAACTCCAAAATATCTTATATAAATAGGTTGCTTTCGTATGATTGACCTGCAACATCCACATCTATAGAAACATTTATAGGACAATTTATATCATGTTTGCCTAACCATATTTCCATACCCCTACAATCAGGACCTAACAGGACAGGTAGGTCCTATAGAACCCAACTTGGTAATGTAGGAGGTGGAGGTGGAGGCCTAGATGCTGTGGGTGTCTTCTTTTTAACCTGTATATATATATAATTTTAGATCAACTGACATCATATACACACACTAACAATTTAATGTAATGTAAATTTACCATACAATTTCAGTATAGAGGACATCCGCTTTTGGCCACAATATCACTCCGCCTTCTGCTTCACCAAGCATTTCACAATCTGGGTGGGCATATGGCAATGGAAGATCCATCCAGTTGGGGAATATATGTAGTGGGCTCACACAAACCCAACCAGCTGGTAATGGAGACCCATGAAACATTTCCCCTGGTAGGGATGGGTAAGTCGGCGCCTCTCCAATGACAAATTCTTTACTTTTTAGACGACATGGCTTCAACCCCTACAAATTTTTATGTAAAGAATGTTATATATATATACATATCATCTTGAAAACATATCATCTTGAAAAGACTAGTTATTATGTCATAAAAATACTTACATTGGTTGTGCTAGGTGGTGGGTCTACAGGATTACTCCCAACCTCTGTAGTAGGAGTAGAGCGGGACACCATAGGTACTATCTGCTGAGTGGAAGTCTAAGATGCATGCCACTTGCTCAGTGCTTCTTCGAGTTTCCTATCAACTAGCTTATATACCTATACATGGATAAAAGAAATGTTATCTTATGATTATTGAAATCTCTTTTATAGTAACATTATAAAGAAAGAATAGGTTACCTCTTCTTGTAAAAGTCCCGCTTTTGGGACATGTTTGTGCTGGGATGGCCCAAAAAATGCTTTGATGCCCACACCAGCGCCTGCAACCCTAACACGTCCAGGATGCTCTAGGTTACCCAGAGCAACTGTCAATTCATCCCTTGTGCCCTCATGGATGAACTTTCCTTGTTTCCTCAGCTCGTGTAGCTCCCGCTAATCGCCAAAACAAAAATTTGTAATTAAGTAAACACCACAAATAATCAATATTTGAACGATTGTCGTAAGAGTTGTATTTTACCATTTTTGTAGTCGCCTCAGTAGTTGCGGGCTTCCTTATTTCTCCCTTCTTATTTTTCCTCCCAGCTATCCAAACATCATGGTGAGGTAGAGGTGTGCTACCTATAATAGAGGACTCTTGAGTAGTAGCAGACTGAGCAGTAGCCTCAGACTGTAGTCTTTGGTGAATGCCTGCATACCCCTTTGGACCCATTGTGTGGTCATGCACATTCAGTGCATGCCTTGCTTTTTACGCCTCACTGAGGGCCTAGTTAGTATGCACAGTAATGATTTGGTTAGTAACACTAAATGTAAATCTTGAATAGGTGAATACAACATATATTAATTAAATTGGGGGTGACGCCTAATACCTTGAATTCATCAGTTTGTCTTGAAGCAACAAATGCGTCCCATTCTTCTTGGTCCAGGAAGTTCCACTGTTATGTGGCTGTCTTCTTCCTCTTGTCACCTTCTTTTATGTATTCTCGGGTGAGATTTGTCCTATAGTTTCTTAGGACTCTCCCACAATGTTGCATCACACATTTACGATGCAACTTTTCATCCAATTCAAAAATACTCTGCAAAATAGAATTGCTATTAACTAGTATCCAAAAAATTAGTACTCTAACAAATAGAATTGCAAATTAATAATGACTCACACATAAATCCTTCCCTATTACATCTTTCTTCCCCTTAGGAACTTTATGCCAAGGATCTATCTTACAACCGCAATGGCTATGAGTAACATACCCAAGATATGAAACAACCAAATTGTGATTCACTCCAATTGCATTTCCTGCATTAGAAAAATCCACAACAAGTTTGGGTCCATTGCCCCTTTGCGCTATTAAATTCTTCATCATAGTGATGCCCCTTCTCTTGTCAACTTTTTGGTGTTGCTCATCAAGTGCCTCAAGTGCTTCAGAGGGTACATTTTCATCATCAACCTAAAATTTGACAAAATAAACACACTTATAAGATATCACTAGAAATGGACATATAGATATAAATATATGATATATATTTTTAAATCTTACATTGTGAGGTGGAGCATTGATGTCCTCACCCTCATGGTAATCATTAGCACGACCATCAGGAGAATGCTCAACCATCTGAAAGTTCACATTCACATTGTAAAGTTCACATTGTAAAGTAATTCATATTGTAAAGCTCACATTATAAAGTTCACATTCAAATTGTAAAGTAATTCACATTGTAAAATTCACATTGTAAAGTTCACATTCAGAAAAATAAAACATATAAAAAATATAAACATGCCTCTAATATTGCGATTTTTATCAATTAACAATCCTTCATTGTGATCTCCGCGCACATACAAGTCATCATTAGCTTCAATATTTGCTGGTATTGGGAACCCAACTGAGAATGGACTAGAGTCATCATATGTATCATAGTACTCTTCTTCATCTATAGGATCTTCAATGAACTGTCTTTTACCATGATGAGCAACCGCCATTTATCATTTGTAGGATCATCAATATAAAATACTTGTTTCGCCTATGATGCCAATATGAATGGTTCACCCTTCTCGCCAATCTTTTCAGAGTTCCCTAAAGTGAAACCCAATTCATCCACTATAACTTCTTTGGTGTTATCAACCCAATTACATTTGAAGAGCGGAATTCTGAAATCTATGTAGTCAAACTCCCATATGTCTTCAATGACAACGTAATATGACATTTTAGCTTCATGTGGACTCTTATCCTTTGCACTTGCAAAAAACATAGTCGACGCTTGAAGGGTGACCCCACTATTTTAGATGACACTCTTATCATCTTGGCTCTTTGTGTAATATGTGAATCCATTAATGTCATACCCTTCATAAGACATAACATTCAATTTCGGTTTAAAGGCGAGACATTTGATAGTTTCAGTAATATCATATGGTGTTTGAGATAGTTGATGTAAGACTTTATCTTTAAACCACTTAATAAATGTCTTGTTATGCTCTCTAGCAAGCCACGTTGTATTGGCTCGAGGATATTGTCTCTTGATGAAATTGGTATGTTCCTCGATATACACACTCACTTCATCCATGTTGTGTAAAATATACAAGTGAACTTGTTCCAACTGCTCACGGCAGATTACTTTCACCCGTGATCCCAAAATTCCTTTACCAAATTGCTCCTCAATATTCTTGTCATTACCAGGAGTGTCATTACCACTGAGAAAGTCATTGCAAAAATCCATAACCTCTCTCACCACATAACCCTCAATAATACTCCCTTCAGGCCGATAACAGTTTCGAACATCACTTTTAAAAACACAAATGTATTGTTCAAAGGGATACATCCAATGCAAGAAAATTGGTCCCAACATTTTCACTTCCCTACTCAAGTGGACAACAAGATGTACCATAATATCAAAGAACGACGGAGGAAAATACATCTCAAGCTGACATAGGGTAACAACCACTTCTCTTTGCAAATTATCGAGAGTATCAGGGTCAATAACTTTGCTGCACAGACTGTTGAAAAAGAAATAAAGTTTGGTGATTGTAAACCTTACATGCTTCGGCAATATAGATCTAATTGCCATAGGCAATATTTGTTGCATTAGAGTGTGACAATCATGAGATTTAAGACCTATTAACTCCAGATCTTTCATTGATACCAATCTACGGATGTTGGATGAGTAACCCTGTGGCACCTTAACAATTACCAAACATTCACAAAAAGCTTTCTTCTCCTTTCTAGACAATGTGTAACAAGCGAGAGGTTTAGTCTTACCTGGTATATTAAACAAAGTACCAATGACACTATCACTGACATTTTTCTCAACGTGCATGACATCGATACAATGTCTGACTGTCAAAGAACTCCAATAAGGAAGATCCCAAAATATTTTCTTCTTCTTGAATACAGATTTGTCACTTCATGTGTCCATAGTATATTGTGATCTCTGTGGTATCAGGTTTCACCACCACTGCATATGCAAACACGTCCAAACACATAACATCCAGGCAAGCATCTAACTATCCAAATGGAACTGCTGTGAGCCCTCTCGGAGGCATGTTTAGGCCCACGTAAGCATCCCCTTAGGCTTCTGATTTCTCATCACCATCCAGATCATGCACTTACGATTCAGAAGATACAACATCCAACTAAGGTTGTGGTCCTCCCTGAGGGATGTTTAGACCACAGAAGCGTCACCGTGGGCTAGATGTCTCGTCTACTCACGGATCATACACTTATGACCTCTAGGAACCCCATTCTATTTCTAGTCTGGGATCAACCACGCCAATTGACAAGCATGTAGGCGATAAGTCTGCAAGCAAACATCGACGATAAATAAGAAGATACAACATCCATCTAAGGTTGTGGTCCTCCCTGAGGGATGTTTAGACCACAGAAGCGTCACCGTGGGCTGGATGGCCCGTCCCCTCATGGATCATACACTTACGACCTCAAGGAACCTCATTCTATTTCTAGTTTGAGAGTCTACCTCATTATTTGACATTCTACGCTATGAAGAGAAGAACAAGATGGAAGCAAGTAGGTAATCAACTACAAGCATATCAATTAGCAACGGAATGAAAAGTTATTTATATTGTCAGAATTTTAAATAAAAAAAAACATGAATGCATGGGCAGCGGGGCTAGTCCCCGCACCCCAGCAAAAGTGGACTAGTTGCACATGATGCAAGAAATAAGAAGAATAAGAAAGAGAGAGGATTCCGCCATGAGCATGATGTAGAAGTTGGTCGTAGCTCGGTGAAGATGGTGTGGTCTTCTACGTCGTGTCGAAGAAGATCTGGACAAAGAACTATGGATGCCAAGATAGACCGGGCAGTCTTTCTCACTCCTCCTTCCTTCTCTTCTCGGTCTCCTTGATTGCAGTATGGGCCGTAGGTGAAATGACAGTAGTGTGGACAGAACTGGATCGGACCTGTGTACAGGCAGCCTGTCGGCATCCCGGAACCGATGCCCAAAATGAGGACCCTGTTGGTCCTATTTATAGGCTTGGATGGGGTCCTCACATTTTTGGTGTGAGTCTCCCACACGGTTTGGTCTCTTTAAATGTCCATACGGTCTTGGTATACATGCCTTATCAAATGGTCTTGCAAGATCTTTTCCAAATGGTTTAGTGTATGTGTGACTATATGGTCTGCTTTCATTTCTCCAAATGGTTTGGGTGTCCCATGCCTTTGATCAGTCTTGGATTGCCTTTTCCAAACGATCTTGCAAGACATTTTCCAATCGGTCTTGCACTTTAGCAGCTCCATTCGGTCTTGCATGCTTAGTGATCAAATAGTTTTGATAGTAGCATGAAACAGTCTTGGTATATTATGTCCAAACAGTTTTTATAATTCTCTAAACAGTGTGCTATGCATGTGATCACATAGTTTTGATAGTTATTTTTTCCTTCCTTCGTTTTGCATAGACTACATGTACCTTTTCCAATCGGTCTTGCAATTTGGTATTACATGCCTTTTCCATACGATCTCATGCACATAACGTTTCCAATTGGTCTCACAAGCTCATCTCAAACAGTTTCACGTAGTATTATCCAAACGGTTTGACAATGATACATTTTCATACGGTTTGCATGATCGGTTTCGCATGCTTCTTTATCAAACGATCTTATGTACTTGGATTAAACAGTTTTGATGTGCATGCCTTCATTTGTTATTCTACCCTTTTCTCCAAATGGTTTAGAAAGTTTGCTCAAACGGTCTGTAGTGTATCCACTTTATCATTCAGTGTTCACTGCATGCGGTCCTCAAACGGTCTCGCACGCACGTAGCTATCCCAGCCGGTCTCATGCATAGCTTTATCAAATGGTTTTGTAGCTGCGTCAAACGGTCTCGCAGCCCCAGCTCCAAACAATATCACAAACTTGTACTCTCCAACTGGTCTTCAGACCGATACTCACCAAACGGTCTTGAGGTGAGTATGTCCATACGGTCTTGAGACCGTATGGGTGAAACCATATGGGCGAGATCGTATGGTTAAGACTGCATGGGCGAGTGAGGGTAGATCAAGGGAAGATAAAGGTGGGTCCTAGCTGATTTGTTCAACCTCATCAAGACTTGCATAAAATCGATATAAACTCAGTTAGGAACCTTGATAATTGAACCAATTAGAAAATTTTGCACATTTTGATATTTAGTAACTGAAATTGGATGTATTGAATCGAATTTGACCCAATATGCTAATTGAATTCCATGATGAATATGCATTCATCAAAATACCCCGAACTTAAACGTTGCTCATCCTCGAGTAACACAAAATCTGAAACAGACGTCAAATGAATACTTTTTTCTCATGTGATTGCCTCCTCTTCACATCACGATTATTTCCTTTATGCTTAGTATGACTACGCATCTCAACTTCCTGAGATCACAGAACACATCTTACCATATCTTCGTTCCTGAGTTTTATTTCCATCTTCACTTCCTTCTCACTTTTTCAAACAACAAGCATGTCAAAGAGGTTCATAAGAGTCCAGAGATACCCGCAGAACAACAAGTGTGCATTTGATCTGACACTGGTGTATTTCAGGGTGATGGAGGCAGTTATTATGCCATTAGGTAGAAAAGGGAGTGAAGGGAGGTATGGAAGGAAGAAATAAATCTCTCCTCTATTCAACTTGAGATTTTATTATTTTATTTGCAATTTCATTTATTGCATATTTTTTGTGGGAATCTCTCCTCTATTCGACTCGAGATTGCATTTCTTTTTGTTTGCGCTTTGGGATCTTTTCTTGGTGGTACGCCCCTATTTATTTGTGAGGGGTATGGAAGAAGCGGATATAGAGGGAATTGGTGTGCCACCCCGAACTTAGGGTTTGGCACTATTTTGGCTATTTTTTTTCTTTTTGATGGATGCATGGGTATTAAGATGATGGAAGAAGTGTAGAAAAGAGTTCAGATCAGGATGCCTCTTGATTTACCATTTCATGCACTAGGTTGTTCTCTTTATCGTACTCTACTCTAATAATGAATTGATGAGGATCCGGTGGGGATTTAATGTTATTGTTCCACTATTTAGGTAGGAAGCACGATGTGTTTGATCCCTATCAGTTTGACATACACTTGCCCTTTTTGCATAAAGATCATGATGTTAGGATTCATAAGCTTCACAAGATGATTTCAATCAAAAGGCTAGTTTTCAGAAGAAGGTCCTTTTGAGGATCTGCTCCGAATAAGGAGGGTATAATGATTCAAAATGCATAAAGATATAAAAATTGTCAAAACTTCATCCAATAACTGTTCACATTTCTTTTAAAAACTTTAAAATTTGATTTTTTTTTTGAAAATTTTAAAAATTCAGGTCAAAAATGCGACGATGAAATCGTAAGTCTGATTTAGATGGGTGAAGGTGGAAAGTAAGATATGTACCACCCACCCTCCACCCCGAACTTAGAAATTTGCTCGTCTCGAGCAAACTCTAAGTCCGAGATGGAGGGGCAAGTTCATGCCATTTGGACCACTGAATGTGGTTGTGTTTCACTTAGCGTGTTTCCTCTATCTGGAAATCTCAAACATAAAGACCATTCAGAACTCAAAATAGCATCTCGCGATGCAATTTTATTTGGTGTAAAATTATCTAAAAAGTAAAAACAAAATTAAGAAAAAAATCCTAATTTGAAATTAAAACTAAATACAAATTTATTTATCGGGTTGCCTCCCGACAAGCACCTTTATTTTACATCGATGGCTCGACATGATTCCTACAACTTCTACAGTGGGTATGTTGGATTGGCGAGATCTAGCATCATTTCAGAGCCTGTATCAGTAGAGGTGAAATATCTCTTCAATCGTTGACCATTTTCCACAAATTCACCTAACGTTTCACTCCATAAAGAGAAAGCACCATGTGGGTAGATGCTCTTGACAATGTAAGGCCCCGACAAGCGAGAACAGAGTTTTCCTGGGAATAACCTGAATATGGAATTGAATAGAAGAACTTGGTCTCCCACCTGTATGTACTTTCTTTTTAGATGGTTGTCATTCCAAAGTTTTGTATGTTCTTTATAGATTTGTGCATTCTCGTAAGCTATCATCTGGAGTTCTTCCAGCTCCTGGAGTAGTAGAATCCTGGCTTGGCCTGCTTCCTTCATATCAAAATTAAGTTGCTTAATTGCCCACCATGCTTTGTGTTCAAGTTCAATAAGAAGGTGGCAAGCCTTTCCATATATTAATCTGAATGGTGTAGTTTTGAGGGGAGTTTTGAAAGCAGTCTGGTAGGCCCAGAATGCATCATTCAGTTTCACAGACCAATCCTTCTGATTGCGGCCTACAGTCTTTTCCAGTATGGCATTAAGTTGACGGTTAGATACCTCTAGTTGTCCACTTGTTTGTGGGTGGTAGGGTGAGGCTACCTTGTGTGTTACACCATACTTTATTAGTAATGCTTCAAAGCTTCTTTCAAGGAAATGAGACCCTCCGTCAGATATCACAGTTTGTGGTACTCCAAAACGGGGGAAAATAATATCTTTGAATAATTTTATGACGGTTTTGGAAACACTAGTGACTATTGGTATAGCTTCAACCCATTTTGAGACGTAGTCCACCGCCACTAGGATGTATGAAAATCCATGAGAAGATGGGAATGGACCCATGTACTCCACCCCCCAAACATCAAATATCTCTACTTCTTGCCACATGCTCAATGGCATCTCATCTCTTTTTGTTATGTTGCTTGATCTTTGACATTTGTCACATGGTAAGACAAAGTCATGGGAATATTTGGATATGGTTGGCCAAAAGAAACCACATTGCAAAACCTTCAAGGCAGTCTTTTTAGAGGTCATATGTCCTCTAACTGGCCCTGAGTGACATTGCTCAAGGAGAGGTTGAGCTTTTTCCTCAACAATACACCATCTGTATAGACCATCAGCACATAGTTTGAAAAGGCACAACTCATCCCAGTAGTACTGTTTCACATCATGCATAAATTTCTTCAGTGCATTTCTAGTGCATTGAGGATGGATAACATCAACAGCAAGGTAGTTCAGATATTCAGAATACCACGGTGTAACTTCTGAGACCTTCATTAGTTGATCATCTGGAAGGGAATTATTAATACAAATCTTCTCGGTATACAGAGTGTGGATGCGACTGAGGTGATCTGCTACTACATTTTCTGTACCCTTTTTATCTCTTATCTTCAAATCAAATTCTTGCAATAGGAGAATCCATCTAATTAGCCTGGGTTTTGCATCTTTCTTTATCAGAAGGTAATGGATAGCAACATGATCCGTGTAGACAACAACTTTTGAACCAATAAGGTAGGATCTAAATTTGTCAAAGGCATACACAACTGCCAAAAGTTCTTTCTCAATAGTAGCATAATTCCTCTGAGCTTCATCAAGGGTCTTCGATGCATAATACATCACATAATGTTTCTTTTCTATGCATTGGCCCAAGACAGCATAATCACTTGCATCACACATAATTTTAAAGGGGTAGTCCCAATCGGGAGCTCTGATGATGGGTGTAGTAGTAAGGGAATGTTTCAGTTTGTTGAAACTTTTAAGACATTCTTTGTCAAAATTGAATTCATCATCCTTTAGTAACAAATTTGTCTTTGGATTGGTAATCTTTGAGAAGTCCTTTATAAACCATCTATAGAATCCTGCATGACCTAGGAATGCTCGAACTTACTTTACATTGACAGGGATGGAGAACTTGGAAATCACTTTGATTTTTGCCTTATCTACTTCGATCCCTCTATTACTGACCCTATGGCCGAGGACAATGCCTTCCCTTACCATAAAGTGACACTTCTCCCAATATAGCACAAGATGTGCTTCTTCACATCATTTGAGAACAAGGGAGAGGTGTTTTAGACATGAATCAAATGAGTCTCCGTACACATAAAAGTCATCCATAAAAACTTCCATAATTGTTTTAGTGAGACCAGCGAATATGGCAGCCATGCAATGTTGGAAAGTTGCAGGTGCAGTATAGAGGCCAAACGGCATTCTTCTAAATGTGTATGTTCTTAATGGGTAGGTGAAAGTAGTTTTCTCCTGGTCATCTGGGTGTATAGGTATTTGATAGAATCCAGAGTAACCATCAAGATAACAAAAATATTTTTGATGGGCCAGTCGCTCTAGTACTTGATCAAGAAAAGGCATTGGAAAATGATCCTTTCGAGTTGCCTTATTTAACTTTCTATAATCAATACACATCCTCCTACCTGTGACTGTTCAAGTGGGAATGAGTTCATTGTTTTCATTTTGTATCACAGTTGTTCCACCTTTCTTCGGGACTACATGTACTAGGCTCACCCATGGTGAGTCCGGTATCGGGTAGATTATTCCAACGGTGAGCAGTTTAATGACTTCACAATGAACTACTTGCTTCATATTTGGATTCAATTTCCATTGATGTTCAATAGTTGTCTTGTGATCTTCCATCATGGGGATTCTATGCATGTAAAGCCCTTGACTGACCCCAGTGAGGTCACTCATCTTGTAGCCAATGGCTTTCTTTCTTTCCTTTAGTTCTTTCATGAGTTTATCTTCTTGTTCGGTCATTAGATCAGAATTTATAATAACTAGACAAAACTTGAGATCATCTAGAAACATGTACTTCAGTCCCTAGGGAAGGGGCTTCATTTCGGGGCCTCTAGTTTTTCGCATGTTTCTTTAGTAGCTTCCACAACCTTGAGTTCTTCAATCTTGGCTTCTGGATCTTCTTGGGCAGTGTCAAGGTCAAGAACACACTCTTTAACTTGTTCATTGATGGAATTATCAACAAATGGTTTTTTTTAGTCACTTCTAAAGGATTTTCTTGTTCATATTCCTCTTATGTGAGGAGTGACATTTTCTCAATGCAGTCAATCAGATAGACTTCTTCATGCATGCTTGGTCTTCGCATGCTTTCAAAACTTTGAATTCGAGAGTTTCTTTACCAAGTCTGAGCAGTAATGTTCATGCTTCAACACCAATTAGAAATCTTGCAGTGGTGAGGAACAAATGTCCAAAGATGAGAGGATATCTAGGGTCTTCTTTTATGTCCATGATGACGAAGTCACACGAAACATAGGAATCTTTTCCTACCTTGATAGGTACATCCTCAATAATTCCTTACGGGTGTTTTATCGAATTGTCTATGAGTTGTATGGTCATGCCAGTTGGGAGAAGTTCAGCAAACCCTAGCCTTTTGCAAAGGTTGAGTGGCATGATGGAGATGCTAGCACCAAGGTCTGCCAGTCCTTTCTTGCATGAAGAATCATCAATATGGTAGGAAATCCCAAAAGATCTTGGATCTTTCTGCTTCTTTGGCATCTTACTCTGGATAAAATCTGAAGTAGTTTTAGCTAACTTGACTATCTCATATTCTTTAGTTATATATTTCCTGGTGAGGAGAGACTTTAAGTACTTTGTCCATGTTGGTATTTTAGCCAGTACATCCAAAAAGGGTATATCAACATGAAGTTTCTTCATAGCTTCTTTAAACTTATTGAACTGAGTATCAAGCTTAGTCTGCCTTAGACAAGCTGGAAAGGTATACGAGGTTTGTAAATAGGGATATCAGGTTTCGGTATTGCTTCTTCCTCTTCTTCAGCAGCCTTCTCAGAATTTTCTCTGTCTGACTTACCATTAGTTACTGGTTCTTTTGGTTGAGATTCAGGAGTTGTGGAGTCTTGTAAAATCAAGGGTTCATCCTTATCTGTAACAACCATAGGTGGCTTGACATGAGGATTAGAATAGTCTTTTCCTGACCTAGTGGTAACCGCCTTCAGTTGTTCTTGGTGTTTAGGATTGTTTTCCGGTTGGCCAACAAAGGCTGCAGCAGGTGGCTTCATGCTAGCTGCAAGTTGAGCTAGTTGAGACTCAATAGTTTTCTGGTGGGCTTGTTGGATAGCTATCATTATCTATTGTGACTTCAACATCTTCTCAATTGCCGAAAGCTTGTCATCAGGAGAGACGGGGCTGGCTTGTTGCCCTTGTTGTTGTTGGTAGGGGACTTGGTTGAGATTTTGGAACTGAGAATTGTTTTGATAATTTTTGAAGTTCCTATTTTGAAAATTACCCCTAAATTTCCTTGATTCCCAAAATTTTTTTGTTGATTATACTAGAATCATGGTGGGCCCCTTTGTTGATTAGTTGAACCAAGTTATCGTGAGTTTTCCGCTCCTGAAGGGTTTCCATATTGAAACCCAGGATGGTTCCTATTCTGATTCGTATTGTAATATCCTTGACCAGGGATGGTATTGACAACATTGAGGTTTTCAATTTGACTATTATCACCTTGACTACAAATGTTGCTTTGAAAAACGTCATACAGAACATTGCATGCTAAGGTGGAATAATCAGTACCTTTACATTCTTCACAGAACAGTGAGGTAGAGTTGATCTGTTCTTGTTGTTGAGGGGGTGAACATCCTCTTCCAAATGCAGCAAGGGATGATTCAATATGGTCTTTCTTGGCTACTAAGAGCTTGAGGGTTTCAGTGATAGTCTTGTATTCTGGAATAACTTCAGCCATAGCTACCTTCAATACTCCTTTACCTACAAACCTACCCCAATTAGGTTGATTTTCATCTCCACGGGTGACGACTCTCCATGCACTGTCATAACTTTGATGCATGAAATTTCCTCCAGATGAGGAATCTAAAAACCTTTTGATATCATCGTCCACACCCCTATAGAAAATTTTGATGAGTTGATTCTTAGGAATTCCATGGTGTGGGCATTTGCGTAGAAGCTCTTTGTATCTATCCCATGCTTCTGCAAGGGTTTCTTTAGGGACTTGAGTGAAATTTGTTATCCGTCCCCTAATTTCATAGGTGAGAGAGGGAGGGTAGAACTTTTCGTGAAATACATTTTGAAGTTGTTCCCAAGTGGTGATGGGTTCACTTTGTAATGAATTGTACCAGTTTATTTCTCTATCCACAAGTGAATACTTGAAGAGACAAAGACAAATGGCATCGTCGGATACTCCATTGTGCTTTGTCATAACACAAGATCAATAAACCTCAAAAGATGTTCATGACTATCCTCTCCTTGTTTTCAATAGAATGGACTATTTTGAAGCAATGTGATCTAATGTGCCCTAATCTCAAAATTGGCAGCATTAATGGGAGGAGGTTGTACTGGATGATGAACATTCACAACTTTGGGGATTGAGAATTCTCTAAGATCCTTTTGTAGTTCTACTGCTTGCGCCGCTTCTTGCACTGCTTGGATTTCTTCTTGAACCGCAGCTCTAGCTTCTTGCATGAGCCTTTCTCTCTGCGCATTAAGGGCTTGAGCTACCCTTCAGGCTATTTCCTCCTCTTGAGCCATTCTTGCTTGCTTTTCTCTATTTTGACGATGAAAGGTTCTATAAATCTCGGGATCAAAGCTGGCAGTGAGTCTGGGACTGTTCAAACAATGCATGCACTAGTCCTTCTTGAAGTACCTGAAATAAAAAGACTTGAAGTAAGATTGATGGAGTTGAGTGAAATTCAAGTAGATGATTGATGGTTTTAAAAGGGAAAAGTAAAATCCTAGATTAGCCTTTAAAGAATTAGATTTGACTAACTGATTCCATTATCCCCGACAACAGCTCCAGCATTTGACGTGGCAAAAATCGCACCAACAAATTCACTCAGGGTTGAAATCCCCGAGCTTTTACCAAAACCTCATGTAATAATACCACCTGCAAGCGGACGAGTCTTATCACAATATAGTTAAGGATCGAATCCCAAAGGACAATATTTTTAAGAATCTTTGTCAGTCGAATCTAGCTTGAGTAAGACTAATTATTGGAACAATTAATTTGGTTGATGTTAATTAAACTAATTGTTGGGAAGTAAATGAGCAGAATGAAAGTTTGTTTCAGATTAGATGATATGGAATCACTGGGATGGTATCAGGTTTCACCACCACTGCATATGAAAACACGTCCAAACACATAAAATCCAGGCAAGCATCTAACTATCCAAATGGAACTGTTGCGAGCCCTCCCAGAGGGATGTTTAGGCTCGCATAAGCATCCCCTTAGGCATCTGATTTCTCATCGCCATCCAGATCATGCACTTACGGTTCTGAAGATATAACATCCAACTAAGGTTGTGGTCCTCCCTGAGGGATGTTTAGACCACAGAAGCGTCACCGTGGGCTAGATGGGTCGTCTCCTCGCGGATCATACACTTACAACCTCAAGGAACCACATTCTATTTCTAGTCTGGGAGTCAACCGCGCTAATTGACAAGCATGTAGGCGATAAGTCTCCAAGAAAACATCGACTATTAACAAGAAGATACAACATCCAACTAAGGTTGTGGTCCTCCCTGAGGGATGTTTAGACCACAGAAGCCTTATTGTGGGCTGGATGGCTCGTCCCCTCACGGATCATACACTTATGACCTCAAAGAACCCCATTCGATTTCTAGTCTGGGAGTCTACCTCATTAATCAACATTCTACGCTATAAAGAGAAGAACAAGATGGAAGCAAGTAGGTAATCAACTACAAGCATATCAATTAGCAATGAAATGAAAAGTTATATCCATTGTCATGGAATGTTAAATGAAAAAAACATGAATGCATGGGCAGCGGAGCTAGTCCCCACACCCCAGCAAAAGTGGACTACTCACTCATGATGCGAGAAATAAGAAGAATAAGAAAGAGAGAGGATTCCGCCATGAGCATGATGTAGAAGGTGGTCGCAGCTCAGTGAAGATGATGCGGTCTTCTACGTCGTGTCAGAGCAGATCTAGACGAAGAACGAGGGACGCCAAGATAGATCGAGTAGTCTTTCTCACTCCTCCTTCCTTCTCTTCTTGATCTCCTTGATTGCAGTACGGGCGGTAGGTGAAATGACAGCAGTGTGGATGGAACTAGATCAGACCTGTGCATAGGCTGATTGTCGGTGTCCAGAAACCGATGCCCAAAATGAGGACCCTATTGGTCCTATTTATATGCATGGATGGGGTCCTCATGTTTTTGGTGTGAGTCTCCCACATGGTTTGGTTGCTTTAAATGTCCATACGGTCTTGGTATACATGCCTTTATCAAACGGTCTTGCAAGACCTTTTCCAAATGGTTTAGTGTATGTGTGACTATACGGTCTGCTTTCATTTCTCCAAACGGTTTGGGTGTCCCATGCCTTTGATCGGTCTTGGATTGCCTTTTCAAAACGGTCTTGCAAGACCTTTTCCAACTGGTCTTGCACTTTAGCAGCTCCATTCAGTCTTGCATGCTTAGTGATCAAACAGTTTTGATAGTAGCATCAAACGGTCTTGGTATATTATGTCCAAATAGTTTTGATAATTCTCAAAACAGTCTGCTATGCATGTGATCACATGGTTTTGATAGTTATTTCTGCCTTCCTTCAGTCTGCATAGACTACATGTACCTTTTCCAATCAGTCTTGCAATTTGGTATTGCATGCCTTTTCCATATGATCTCATGCACGTAACTTTTCCAATCGGTCTCACAAGCTCATCTCAAATGGTTTCACGTAGTATTATCCAAATGGTTTGACAACACTGCATTTTCATACGGTTTGCATGATCGGTTTCGCATGCTTCTTTATCAAATGATCTTATGTATTTGGATTAAATAGTTTTGACATGCATGCCTTCATTCGGTTTGCTACCCTTTTCTCCAACCGGTTTGGAAATCTTGCTCAAACGGTCTGCAGCGTATCCACTTTATCATTCGGTCTTCACTGCATGAGGTCCTCAAACAGTCTCGCATGCACATAGCTATCCCAACCAGTCTCATGCATAGCTTTATCAAATGGTTTCGCAATTGCATCAAACGGTCTCGTAGCCCTAGCTCCAAACGGTCTCACAGACCGGTACTCTCTAAATGATCTTGCAAACTAGTACTCTCCAAATGGTCTCGAGATGAGTATGTCCATACGGACTTGAGACTGTATGGGTGAAACCATATGGGCGAGACTGTATGGTCAAGACTACATGGGCGAGTGAGGGTAGATCAAGGGCAGATAAAGGTGGGCCCCATCTGATTTGTTCAACCTCATCAAGACCTGCATAAAATCGATATAAACTCAGTTAGGAACCTTGATAATTGAACCAATTAGGAAATTTTGTACATTTTGATATTTAGTAACTGAAAATGGATGTATTGAATCGAATTTGACCTAGTATGGTAATTGAATTCCATGATGAATATGCATTCATCATGGTACTACCGACTAGGTGTCGATACTAGCAACTCCTTTAATTATGAGGCCACCTGTCAAGTTATTGGTACTATTGACATGGTTGTTGATAGTATCGAGTTGCTTCAATAAATCTTGACCAAAACATTGTGATGTTGTTGGTAGTATCGACATGCATGTCAGTACTATCGAGTCTTCTCAATTTCTTTCCCAAACTGAGCATCTGTCGGTACAACCGACTTCCCAAGTCGGTATATAGAGCTGTGTAGATTCTTGAATATTACTTGAAGTTCATAATATCCGAACATAAGCTCTTTAAATAAAATAAGTCCTTTGGAAATATTGAAATTATATTTATTTGATGAAATTAAGTATCACATGCTAATAGAGGTAAATTATGCGTAATTACTATAAAGTTAACAAAAAGTGCACAAAAATCAATAAAAAATAGCATGTGAAAATAAAAAATAATCAGTGCATCAAACTCCCCTAAGCTTAAATGTTGTTCATCCTCAATCAACACACTCCTGGATATGTCTGAGACAAGTCAACAAAAGGACAAAAACTATGAATTTCATTTCTCAACCATCTGCACCTTGTGGTTCCAAACGACCTTCATTGACCACTGAATAATCAAATGGTCTTAAGAGATCCATTTTTTTTGTAAAAGATGCCCACCCTTAGATCAATGAAAACTATCAAGACAGCAGTTAACATCATAATCAATCAGGCATTCACTTGGTGCATTATGTAGAACCCAGTTCTACAATGATCTTTCCTAACTACCAACTACTTGGAAGCAATTCTCCTTATAAGAGTGAATGAAGAGAAAATCATACAAGTGGCATACTGATAAGAGCAATGAATGGAATGAAATAGGTGGTTGTGAAGATTTACAAGTAACACCCAAATTATTTATGAAACAATAAAACATGATGAACCTATATGGTGAAGAGAATGCAAAATGCATGAATCTTAATGCCTACTTTTATTGGTGGAATGATGCATGTATCAAAAGATTTTATCAATTTGACAAATCATGTGTAACATAATGAATCTTAGATGTAATATCCATGTAAACCTTTTCCCAAGTTTCCCTTTCATTTCTGTCCTTTATGTGGTTCATGTTTAAGTAGTGGAATTTATAGTGGTTTAGTGAACATTTATTCACTAATTGTACCAATATAAGGGTTTATGCACAAATACCCTAGTGAAAGATTAATTACCATAATTAAGTGCTATAAAACTTAATAGAACGTTTTGATGTGATTTGAAAACATAAAATGAGCCTAATTTGCAAATTTGGTTCGATTTGGATGTTGTTTGTGCAAGTTGGGCAATGTTAGGTACATTTTGAACTTTTATGCAATTTACCCAATTGGGAGGTTTTCTTTGCCAATTATCACCTTAATTTTAATCCTTAGATATTACCTTACCATTATTAATATTTTGAACCATGGGTCACCTGGTTGCACCTTGGTTTGAAGGTGTTTCTCTCCAAGGGCATTATAGGGATTACCCTCTTTAAAATGAGCTTATCTTTAAAAGCTATCAACCTATGGGGTTATTTATTTGATTCGAGGATGGTGGGGATGGCTAAGAAGCCTACATGGGCTTTTAGGACTGACCTTAGATATACAAGAAGTCTCTATGATATGTCCTCTTGCATGGCCATGAAGCCTTAGCCTAAGGACACATGAAAAGTCCCATAGACACCTCATACTTGCCTCCATCTTTATAAAGCCATGCCTACCCCTTCCCACCTCCCAATCTAAGAAGCAATCCTCTCCTTATCATTACCTCATCTTATAGCATCGTCCCTTCTATTTTTGGCCATGATGTTACTATCCCAAGGTAAAAGAGGGTGCCTACCTTGGTGCCGAAGGCTCCTAGGGTTCCAAATTTCTCTATTTAGGTTTTCTTAAGCTCCTCCTTGGTGATTTTGACCAAAACTCATAAGTATCCTCCTTTCCTTACCTATTTTCATGTTGTTAGTATTCCTCCCACCTTCTTCCTGGTCGGAACCATGACTTTCCATGGTAAAAGTCCACCTAGAACCCTAAAACATCTCATCTCCATGCTCTTTTGCTAGGGTTTGTACCTCAAAAGTGGAGAAGGTGATCTTTGCTCACGAAAGGAGCTTGGCTTGGAGAAACCAGACCTTCTAATCTCACTATCCTTGCTGTTTGGACCTTCTTACCTTCCTATAGGAAAGTTTTGTTAACCCCCTTCTCATATATTTCTTAGTGCATGCTTAAAACTCATGCTTCTATGTTTGAAATTGATGATCTCCATCTCTATTTACCATGTTCTTCTAGGGTTTTGGTTTCTTGCTATTTTACCTTCTCTAGAAGCTCTAGTTTGGTTACCTATCCAACTTCAAACCTGATATTGGGTCAAATGGTGTTTTCTCCGTCTCCCTCTCTCTTCAATTATCTCGATCGGTTTGATGATGTGGCGATTTCCTATTGGTCAGTATTGAAAAATTCATATCTTCTAATCGGCTTCTCCAAATTTGATAATGAAATATGTTTTGGAATTGGAAAATTAATCTCTATCTAATAAAAATATTTTTGAGGTATGATTTCATGGTTTGACGAAGGGTGGTTTTTGTAAAATGAATTTGATGCATAAAATCCATAAAAAATACATCTTAATCATCATAACTCCAAAATTAACATAAAAATATGTTTTCTTCATCAGGAGAACCTAATAAGTTCATTGGTTATAGTTTCAAAATCTAAATCCAAGTTTTGCTAAAAAGGATTTGGAATTAGGGTTTCTATACATTAATGTGCACTATGTACTCTAATACATGTTAATACATTGAAAATAGGAAAAGCAGAACTTGACCTCAATTAAAGTGGTGAAAGTTAGTAATAGATATCAGTAAGAAAGGTATGTACATTACTTACACCCTATGTTGGTATAATTGCAGCCAAATCCTATATTTCCCTAAAGAGGCTTAAATGAACCATAAATCTTCTATTCTTGAATCCTAATGTTGTTCATGCCTCAAATGAGATTATAATTTCTTCTTGTTTGGGTCTTATACCCCACTGCCATGCTTATTGAATATTATGACTACTCTTTCCATGACTAGTTTTCTAGAATGTAGAATTATGTTCTATTTAATTTAAAGTAGCGGTACTTATGTCCAACCACCCACAAAGGGCTTGTATTTAATCGCCCTGGGGAATGTTTTTATTCTCCCCTATATAATTGTGTAGGTGACTGGGAATGTCTTATTCTCCTCTCACCTATAGGTTAGAGGTTCGGTAGGTGCCTCAACCCTACTTAGTTAGGTAGACATAATTATCTTACATGCAAATCCTTTTTAATATAATTGTTAATGGCAAGTTTCTTTTGAACATATCCTCATACTCTTCTTATCTTCATCTTATGATGAACCCTAGCCTATTCTTATTTGCTTTACTTATCTTGTTATCCTAGACTAGTTTTGTGACGCATACCTTGTTTTCTTTCCCCTTTTGTTGGGTGCTTTCCTAACCACCCAGCTGTTGGTGCTGAGCAAGGAGAAGGACAAGTTTGAAGGAAGTCATCTCAGGAGTAGATCTCAAGCTATCTAAAAGGATGTCTAGGTTGCTATAGCTAGATCCTTTTCTCTTGTCTTTTTCTTTTGGGAACAATCATGTATTGAACAATGAAAGCCATGTAGTAGGCTTAGTACTTTTATTTCTGCTGCTACTGACATTTTATAATGTATCTGGTGCATGCTTATTTACTTGGAATATTATACATGCATCCCTAAATATCTTTTATCTTTCTAAAAAGATGGATGTTTTGTACACCTTTAAATTTCAGTAAGGAGGTGATCTTGCCTCTTTATAGTATGGTATCATAGCCATTAGGAAACTATTAGGACATGAAGTTGAAGAAAAGGTGTCTAGAATGAATCATGGTTTTGGGGGTTGGTAATATTGTCCTGCACAATACTAGCTTGGTTTACGAGAACTCCCATGCCCATATGATACTGGCCTCTCCTAAGATGATACAGATTTCCCAAAATAGTATGCTTTTAGGCAATAACATTCTAGATATTCTTTTCTCGTCTATGCTTCTATTCTTTTCTCATCTATGATTCAAATACTCTTGGGAACTTAATATGTTAACCCTACCTTTCAGGTTAGGTAACTTGTTCGATAGCAGCAACAAGGGAAAGGAGTCGAACCCTAATGACTCCAATGTGGGAAACACTCTTGTGACTCCTTCCGGCTATAGTGTGGCCAACCCTACTACTCCGGGCATCCATGCCTTCACACCAGAGTGAGAGTTGGCAATTCTACACCAATTTATCTCCACCATGATGGGGTAGCTCCACACAGTGGCCGCCAACACCAACAAGTCGAGGGAGTTCACCCCCACTAACTTCATAAAGATGTAGCCACCTTACTTCAAGGGTGAAAGTGAACACAACATGGTGGATAAATCTGATGACTAGGTGTTGTATTTGAATCGGACCTTTGAGGGTGTGACATTCCCTCCTCACCAAAAGGCCCGGTTTGTGATGTATGTGCTTGATGGACTGGCACATGTCTAGTGTAATGGTGTTTCCCACACTCGAGACACCTCTACCATGGAGTGGGACCAGTTCGTGAAGCTCTTCAGGGAGAAGTACATCTGTCCTGCCTTCCTGAGGAAAAAGAAAGTTGAGTTCTACAGCCTCAAGTAGGGAGGCATGTGTGTGTCCGACTACATCCAACTATTCCTACTTCTGGAACACTACACCACCAACCTTGGAGCTGAGAAAAGGGAAACATTGTTCTTGGAGGGCCTGAACTACTAGGTGGGTCGAAGTCTTATTCCACATCTTCCACTCACCTTCCAGCAAATGGTGGATAAGGCCCTAGTCATCGAGTCCTACCCAAGATTCCAATCTTATGGACACAATAATGGCTACAACAATAAGAAGAGGAAGAACCCTACCCAGAATGAGAATCGCAAATGTGATCGGTGCAATAGGTGCTCTCACCACCATCCTCCAGGGAGATTTCCTACCAACAATGCACCTATTCGTAGAGACAATCGGCCTCCTCTGAACTGCCACGAGTGTGGCCAAGTTGGGCATATCTGACCACCCTACCCCCATTTCCAGTAGGGACAGAATAATGCCCAGCAGCCACAGTATCTAAGGCAGAATCTGCCTCCGTAGAATAATAATAACAACAACAGCAACAACCAGAACCCAAGGCAACTGTCAGTGTAGAGGAAGAATGGTAGAGTGTTTTCTCTCAATGCTGAGGAAACAGGAGAAGATAATAAATTTATTGAAGGTACCTTGCATCTTAATATTCATTTTATAAAGGCACTGTTTAATTCTGGCTCATCCAATACCTTCATATCTTCTATGTAAGAAATAGAATTTGAATATATGGATCATATATTAGATGTAAAAACCCTAGTGGTAAGATCTACTATTCATATCTCCAAACTCCTACCATGGACCTATGTATATCTGGTATAATGTTTCCCTCATATTTCATCTTGCTCGACATGGCTGCCTTTGATGTCATCCTAGGAATGGATTGGTTGAAGAGGTACAAAGTTGTTTTGTTTTGTGAATAATCAAAGGTTAGTTTGTCACATCCTGTTGAGGGAAGATTTCGTGTCAAGGGTAGGAAATGAGAGGATCGGAAATTTTTTATCTCTGCCATCAAAACTGAAAAGCTAGTCTCACAAGGGTGTAGAGCTTTCTTATCCTCTATAGTCCTTGAGGCTACACCTCCTCTCGACCATATAGATGTGGGGAAGGACTTCCCGAACATCTTTTCTGAGGAATTACCCAATTTCCCACCAACTCAGAAGGTGGAGTTCTCCATCGAGCTTGTACCCAGAATGTTGCCAATATTGAAGCCACCTTACTTCTTGACCCCTGCCGAGCTTGCCAAACTAAAGAAGCATCTAGAAGAGCTTCTCGACATGGGCTTCATGTACCCTGGTATTTCACCTTGGGGAGCCCCTGTCCTATTCATGAAGAAGAAGGATGGATCGATGTGGATGTGTATGGACTACCACATGCTTAACCAAGTAACGGTGAAGAACCGTTATCCTTTTCCTCACCTCAATGATTTGTTCGACCAGCTGAAGTCAGCCATTGTGTTCTCCAAGATGGATCTGCAAAGTGGCTACTATCAGATGCACATGAAGGATGATGATGTCCCAAAGATAGCGTTCAGAACTCTCTATGGGCATTATAAATTCATGGTCATGCCTTTCGTCTTGACAAATGCCCATGTTTCTTTCATGGACTTGATGAACTGAGTATTCTGCCCATACCTTAACAAGTTCATGGTGGTGTTTATCGATGGTGTTTTGGTTTATTTTGAGATGTTAGAACAACATCGCGAGCATCTGTGGATTGTAATCAACACACTGTGAGAAAATGAACTCTATACAAAATTATCAAAGTGTGATTTTTGGATAAAGGAAGTGATGTTTCTGGGTCATGTGTTTTCTATCAGACATATAGGTATTGATCCTGCAAAGGTAGAAGTTGTGACCAAGTGGAAATCTCCAAAGGATCCCTTAGAGATCTGTAGTTTCCTTGGCTTAGCAGGTTACTATCGAAGGTTTATCAAGAGATTCTCTGAGTTGGCCTTGCCTTTAACCAACCTAATGCGAAAGGAGGTCAAGTTCTCTTGGACACCAAAATGTGAGAATAGTTTCCAAAAGTTGAAGGAGTGTTTGACTTCTACTTTCATTCTTGCCTTGCTTGTTGAAGGCATACCCTATGTCATCTACACTGATGTATCTAAACAAGGATTAGGGTGTGTTTTGATGGAAAATGGAAAGGTGATCACCTATGCTTCCCTCCAATTGAAACTGAATGAAGCTAATTGGCCTACACATGATTTAGAGCTTGCTACCACCGTTCATGCTCTGAAAATCTTGCAACACTATCTCTATGGTGTGAAGTTTGAAGTTTTCTCCAAATCTTGAGGTACCTATTTACACAAAAGGATCTGAATCTATGATAGTGAAGGTGGATGGAATATCTCTAAAACTATGACTTCACCATCACCTATCTTCCTGATAAAGTAAACATCATAGCTGATGCTTTAAGTCACAAGAAGGATGCCATTTCTGCTACTCTGAGATGTTCAGTGTGGGAAAATCTCAAATATGTGACTAGTTGGCAACCTCAACCTATCGATTCAGTGGACGAAGACAAGTTGTGTTTCCATATGGCTAGTTTGACTATTACACCAACTTGGATCTCAGAAGTCATTGATGCACAGTTGGAAAGATCCGAGATGGAAGAGATGAAGGCCTTGCCCGAGAAACCACAATCTGACTTCTCTATCAGAGTGGATGGTGTTGTCTACTTTAGACAGAGGTTGTGCATTCCTAACATGGGTGATCTGATATAGAAGGTGATGAGTGAAGCGCATGGGTCCAAGTACACTATTCATCCTGGAACAACAAAAAATGTACAAGGACTTACAACAAAGCATCTGGTGTAAGAACATGAAGAATGATATAGCTCTATTCATCGCGAAGTGCTTGACATGTTAGCAAGTCAAGATCAAATATCAACGACTTGGTGGTCTTTTTCACCCTACTGAAATTCCAGAATGGAAGTGGGAGAAAATTACAATGGACTTTGAACTGGTTTCCCCAAGTCTAAGAAAGGTTATGATGTTGTTTGGGTGGTTATTGATCGGCTTACAAAATTTGCTCATTTCTTGCCTTTCAAAACCAATTATAAAGTTGCAGATATGGCTCAGTTTTATGTTGAGGGGATCGTACGCCTGCATGGAGTACCTGAGGTAATAGTTTCTGATTGGGACCCAAAGTTTACTTCTCATTTATGGGGTCAGATTCTGGAGGAGATGGATACTGACTTGCATTTCAGTACTGCTTACCACCCACAGTCTGATGGTCAATCTGAGAGAATAGTTTAGATTCTAGAGGACTTGCTTCGTACTTGTGTGATGGATTGGGGTGGTGCATGGGATTGGTACATACCATTAGCTGAGTTTGCTTACAACAATAGCTATCAAGCTAGTATTGGTATTCCATCTTTTGAAGCACTCTATGGTAGACCATGTTGTTCACCTTTGCATTGGGATGATGCCAGTGAACGTTCTCTAGTGAAGACCGATGACATGAAAATGATGACAGAAAAGGTATAGTTGATAAAGAAATGCATGAAAGCTACTCAAGACCGACAGAAGATGTATGCTGACAAGAAAAGGTCTAATGCTAACTTCCTAGTGGGTGACTATGCATTTCTGAAGATCAAGCCTATATGTTCTTTGTCTAGATCTTAAGTTAAATGCAAGTTGAGTCCCTGCTATGTTGTACCATTTGAAATATTAGATAAGGTTGGAGATTGTGCATACTGCTTAGCTTTGTGTCCTTCTAATGAAAAGATTCATAATGTGTTCCATGTCTCCGTGCTGAAGAAGTATGTGAAGGACTCTTCTCATGTGCTTACTGTTGAGCCTTTGGAGATACATGAGAATCTAACCTATGAAGAGCTACCTATGAAGATGCTTGACTCCTGAGTAAAGAAGTTGAAGAACAAAGAGATTGAGCTCGTAAAAGTTTTGTGGAAATATCATGGTCTGGAAAAAACCACTTGGGAGTTGAGAGATGAAATGTTACATACTCACCCTTCTCTTTTTGCTTGAGATTTCGAGGATGAAATCCTTTTAAAGGGGTGGAGTGTTGTAACATAATGAATCTTAGATGTAATCTCCATGTAAACCTTTTTCCAAGTTTCCCTTTCATTTTTGTCTTGTATGGGGTTCATGTTTAAGTAGTGTAATGTATAGTGGTCTAGTGAACATTTATTCACTAATAGTACCAATATAAGGGTTTATGCACATATACCTCTGTGAAAGCTTAATTGCCATAATTAAGTGCTCTAAACCTTAATCTAATTTTTTTATGTGATTTGAAAACATAAAATGAGCCTAAGTTTCAAATTTGGTTCGATTTGGATGTTGTTTGTGCAAGTTATGTAATTTTAGGTACATTCTGGACTTTTATGCAATTTACCCAACTGAGAGCTTTTCTTTGCAAATTATCACCTAAATTTTAATCCTTAGATATTCCCTTACCATTATTGATATTTTCAACCATTGGGAACCTGGTTGCACCTTGGTTTGAAGGTGTTTCTCTCTAAGGGCATTATAGGGATTACCCTCTTTAAAAAATGAGCTTATCTTCAAAAGCTATCAACCAAAGGGGTTATTTCTTTGATTGTAGGATGGTGGAGATGGCCTAGAAGCCTCAATGGGATTTTAGGACCAACCTTGGATATACAAGAAGTCTCTATGAGCTGTCCTCTTGCATGGCCATGAAGCCTTAGCCTAAGGACACATGGAAAGTCCCATAGACACCTCATACTTGCCCCCTTCTTTATAAAGCCATGCCTACCCCTTCCCACCTCGCAATCTAAGAAGAAATCCTCTCCTTATCTTTCCCCTAGCTTACAGAATCATCCCTTCTATGTGTGTCCATGATGTTCCCATCCCAAGGTAAAAGAGGGTGCCTACCTTGGTGAAGAAGGCTCCTAGGGTTCCAAATTTCTCTATTTAGGATTTCTTAAGCTCCTCCATGGTTATTTTGACCAAAACTAGTAAGTATCCTCCTTTCCTCCCCTATTTTCATTCTGTTAGTATTCCTCTCACCTTCTTCCAAGTTAGAACCATGACCTTCCATGGTAAAACCCCACCTAGAACCCTAAAACATCTCATCTCCATGCTCTTTTGCTAGGATTTGCACCGCTAAAGTGGAGAAGGTGATCTTTGCTGAAGAAAGGAGCTTGTCTTTGAGCAACCAGACCTTCTAATCTCAGGATCCTTGCTGTTTGGACTTTCTTACCTTCCTAGAGGCAATTTTGCTTAACCCCCTTCTCATATATTGCTTAGTACATGCTTAAAACGCATGCTTCTATGTTAAAAATCGATGATCTCCATCTCTATTTACCATGTTCTACTAGGGTCTTGGTTTCTTGCATTTTTACCTTCTCTAGAAGCTCTAGTTTGGTTACCTATGCAACTTCAAACCTGATATTGGGTCAAATGGTGTTTTCTCCCTCACCCTCTCTCTTCAATTATCTCGATCAGTTTGATGATGTGGCAATTTCCTATTGGTCAGTATTGAAAAATTCATATCTTCTTATCCGCTTATCCAAATTTGACAAATAAACATGGTTTGGAATTGGAAAATTAATCTCTATATAATAAAAATATCTTCAAGGTCAGATTTTATGGTTTGAAGAAGGGTGGTTTTTATAAAATGAATTTGATGCATAAAATCCATAAAAATTACATCTTAATCATCATAACTCCAAAATTAACATAAAAATATGTTTTCTTCAATAGGAGAACCTAATAATTTCATTAGTGATATTTTCAAAATCTAAATCTAAGTATTGCTAAAAAGGTTCTGAAATTAGGGTTTCTATACATTAATGTGCACTATGTACTCCAATACATGTTAATACATTGAAAATAGGCAAAGTGGAACTTGGACTCAATTAAAGTGCTGAAAGTTAGTAATTGATATCCATAAGAGAGGCATGTGCATTCCTTACACCCTATTTTGGGATAATTGCATCCAAATCCTATATTTCCCTAATGAGGCTTAAATGAACCCTAAATCTTGTATTCTTGAATCATGATGTTGTTCATGCCTCAAATCCGATTATAATTTCTACTTGTTTGGGTCTTATAACCCACTACCATTGTTATGAATATTATGACTACTCTTGCCATGACTACTTTTCTATCATGTAGATTTATGTTCTATTTAATTTGAAGTAGCGGTACTTATGTACAACCACCCATAGAGAGTATGTATTTAATCGCCCTGGGGAATGTTTTTATTCTCCCCTATATAATTTTGTAGGTGACTGGGAATGTCTTGTTCTCCCCTCACCTATAGGTTAGAGGTTTGGTAGGTGCCTCAACCCTACTTAGTTAGGTAGATATAATTATCTTACATGCAAATACTTTTTGATATATTTCCTAATGGCAAGTTTCTTTTGAATATAGCCTCATACTCTTTTTATCTTCATCTTATGATGAACCCTAGCATGTTCTTATTTGCTTTCCTTATCTTGTTATCCTAGACTAATTTTATGACATATACCTTGTTTTCTTTCCCCTTTTGTTGGGTGCTTTCCTAACCACCCAAGTGTTGGTGCTGAGCAAGGAGAAGGACAAGTTTGAAGGAAGTCATCTCAGGGGTAGATCTCAAGCTATCTCAAAGGATGTCTAGGTTGTTATAGCTAGATCCTTTTCTCTTATCTTTTTCTTTTGGGAACAATCCTATATTGAACAATGAAAGTCATGTAATAAGATTAGTACTTTTATTTCCACTGCTATTGACATTTTATAATGTATCCGGTGCATGCTTGTTTACTTGGAATATTATACATGCATCGCTCAATATCTTTTGTCATTCTAAAAAGATGGATGTTTTGTACTTCCTTTAAATTTTAGTAAGGAGGTGATATAACCTCTTTACATCATGAATAAAGAAAAGAATGCATCATGTTCATGTTTCCATCATTTTATGGAGAGATGAAGGCATCCTTTCTCCCTCTTAACTTTGAAAATTAACAAACTCTTTTTTTCATTAGCCCATTATTTTAGCATGATGGAACGTTATGCTTGGGCTTTACTAGCATATCACTATTTTTTTTCTATTCTTTTGAGGGTATGGATGTGTATCCCTGCACTCAAATTTTGAAGGAAAATGATACCCACGTGATAATGAAATGCTTGTTATCTACATGTAATTGTTTACGCAACTAGATGCTAAGCACATAAATTGTTTATGTGCGTGAATATATATATTTTTTTATTTTGTAACGAATGCAACAAAAGCAAACTAAGTGTCATGTCACCTACTATTCCATGCAATGCAAACAAGAGGAAATAATTCAGACTACCTGATCATCTCAAGGTGATGAGTCAAAATGAATGGAAGATGACTGAAATCACATAACTAAGAGACAATGTCTTTCACGAATTTATGATATGTCTGTAACGTACCCGGATTTTCACCTTCTCAAAACCCCATGGAGATGAGAAGACAAAATCCGAAAATGTTAAGTATTTGTATCAAAGTGCATTGCGAAAGCAATATGCACATACATGAACATACAACCATAACATACACCATAAACAATCTCAACATTCAACATGTATATTACAAAAATGACTTATTACAACATGAATTACAATTACATATTGAAAGATGATTTGACAAGTCTATGAACATGTATGCTAATCAGGATCTACACAATAGGTACAACCTAAACACTGCTCACTTCACGTCTTTTATCCCACGTTATCTCTGAACCTAAAACATACGTGAAACAATGAATCAACACACAAGGTGTTGTGTACATGGGTAGAATGATACATACTAATATCCTTGCATAATTGAAATAAATTGAGAAAGAAAGAGTAAAGGAAAGCATTATTTAAAGTGATAATTAGGTAAACACATCTTTTATATGTTTCATTAGATGCAGTTGTACTACAATTTTATAAGCACTTCTCATACATCCAGTATGGGAAGAAATATTTTATCATACATCTAACATGGGCAATTCATCATACATCCATGTTAGGAAACATACATCCATACTGGGCCATGTGCACTAGTAGCTATAACTCATCAAAATGTCCATTTATATTTCATTAAGTTTTGGCGAAGCATATAATACTAATATGCATCCTAGAATTTATATGCAAATAAAAGCATCCAAAGTACATCATATCATTATGCATCCATGAAAACTAGTCATATACTTAATAAAAACCCACATACCTGAATTCAGAGATTCCTTATGCATCTATTATCATCTACAACTATGTCCATGACCTGATTAATAACAATTAATCATCATTAATACATGTACATCATATTCATGGTATTTAGGTCCAGATTAGCATTTAGGCCAAACCTAGATTCAAACTGACATAAACTTGTCTCTAATATTTTATACTGATCTAAATATCATCATTAGAGTATGATTCATGTTTCATAATTTTTTGGTGATTGATCTATTTTCTAGAATTAAAATGGGGTTAAAACATGTAATTTAGGCATTAGTGAGAAAAGGCCTAACATAGATCAATAAAAAAATTAATATATGAATCCAAATTTAGCCTCTTTACTATATTAGAGCTCAATAGGTATTTTTTGGGATTTTATATCATATAGATACTATTTATTTCAATTAATGAACCCTAAAATGGAGCATCATCTTGTAAATTAAAACCCATCAATATTATTGTTTTATAGGTCTAATCTAGGGGTCTTACAAGAAAGAGGATATTTTCTAAGTCTGGAGGTATTTTTTTGTGGATTTATTGGACAAAGGAGCTATTTATAGTGCATTTTCTAAAATTTGCATGTAATATTGGAATTGTAAACTTGCATTTACCTCTAGGGATGTACTGGAGCCGTTGATATGATCTTTCAGATCACCGGGATGTCCGCCACCTGGACACTAGGTTGGGGCATGGCTCAGCATCTTAGACTACTCCTGGACCAGCCAGTTGTTAGATTGGTCTGGCTAGTTAGACTGGTCGGTCCTCTCTCTCACCCTCGTGATTGGGGAATATGCCTATGTGCGTGACCCGCCGCCATGAGGCTCAGCTTCGGCGAGGGATCTTGGTAGTAGAGAAGGTGCTCTCTATCTGGTGATAGGCCCTAAAGGTTCAAAGAGACATTCTTATGCCTCTTTCCACTTCTTATGCGTCAGAGAATCAGGGACCAATGAAAAAGGAAGCTCGTCGGTTGAGCGCATTTGCAGTGTAAAGTAGAAGGGGCAAACCGACCATCAAAAAACATGGGATCAAACAGAGGCTTCCGCTAGCTTCTTGGTACCTTCAAGGACCCAAACCTAACCTTCAGAACTCCTAGTATCTTCTTATCCTACATTCCCGAACTCCTACTAGCTTCACCTAGCGACTTGGTTCGGCAGCCATGGGTTTGCAGAGAAGTTGCAAGATTGATGGTGTCACTCATCTTTTCTAGCTTCAGAGATGATTTTTTGGTACTCAAAACCTCACAAGACGGCCTCCACCTTGCCTTCGCAGTCCAGGGCTTCTACTGGTGTTTTTGGTGGAGAAACATTGAGGAGTAGGTGGTTGTCCTCTTTCTCTAGGCCACATCATCCTATAATATTGGGCTCGTTGAGTAGATCTCAACCAACCGCATCTATTTTTTTCTCTTAGAAATATCTAAAACTTCTCATAGAGAAACACAATTTATGGGATCTGATCTATGGAACTCTTTCGTGGAACCCGGAGGTAGGGGATGAAGTATCCACCATTGGATTCATGCGGACGAGCTAGATTGAGCCACAAATCCATGTTGTAGGTGCCCCACATAGCTAAAAGGTTGTGTGAACCTAAATTGTCACCAGACCTAAGTACTACATAACCCAAATACCAATGTTCAACTAGATTTATATCATTCATGTCCACAATATCACAAAATTACATCTCTCTATAGAAATTTCCACAAATTCTGAAATTTTAAACATAGGCTCAGAATTTCCTAAGCTAGCTTCTTTCAAAATTTTGGGACCCAAAATCCATTATTTGGTCATGCAAATAAATTCTTCAAACAACCGTAGAAATAGGTGTATAAACCTTGGCACACTTTTCCATGATATCTTTCTAGCATTTTAAATTATGTCAGAAAAAAAAAAAAGAAAACCAGCATAATTTAGGTTCAAATACGACATGTTTGTATGCCATCAGATTCAGTATTTGTTGTAGTGTTATAGGTTATACATAGAAGGAGCTACAAAATCAAGGTGCCCATATCTGCAACATTGAATATCAAATTTCTTAGTTGGCAGCAGAAGTAGCTTCCTTGAAGGAGTCCATTCAGCAAGGAGCACCTGGGAATGCAGTTGTAATCCATCAACATCACCAAGAAAAATTCATCTCTGTTATCAAAGAGAGAGAACATCATACCAAGGAGGCACCCAAGAAACACACTCAGGAGTCTAATGGGGTGTATGTGCCTAAAGTCCCATTTCCTCGCACTCTATTAGGATTACCAGGAGGATGCAGAATTCCAGTGGACAGTGCACTTCAAGGTCCCATTCCTATTAAATCACTGACTACAGTTCTTGAGAGGGTACCTATTCAACAAGAGCAGGTGAAGGTTTTACTACGTGATGGAACAGTCACGGTCAGTAAAGGGTCACCCACAATTCATAAGTAACAGCCACCGGTAACACCATCCATAGAGGATGTGCCTATTTATACTCCAAGCAGTGGTGTTGAAGCAAGCTTAGGGGAGAAGTTCATAAAGGGTCATATATTCCCCCACAAAAGCGAGTAGAATTGTCAGATGTGCCATACCCAGATAGTATGAAGCTGAGAAAAAGGAAGCACATTTCAAAAAGTTCATGGACATCTTCTGAAATCTCCACATCAATTTGCCATTGGTGGAGGTGAAAGAGCAAATTCCTACTTATGGGAGATTTTGAAATATATCATCAACAAGAAGTGGAGGATTAAAGACATAGATATTGTACAGGTTGATGATGTGATGAGTGCACTGATTAAGGGGAAGCTGTCAAGGTGATCACTTAAAATTCAGCACTCTCTATAGAAAGTTGGTACTATCAACTTTCAAAGTCGATACTACTGAAATTGTTCCTAGAAAATCACCTAAACCCTGAACCAAAGTCGGTACTACCGAGTCCAAACTTGGTACTACCAAACTTTTTAGCAAAAAGGTGACAAAATCTATAAGAAGAAGCTTTCGGCACCACCGATACACATGCCGGTGGGCACCAATTTTCAAAGCGCAAAGAAGGAGAGAGAATGCCATTTCTTGATGCCAAAAAGACACAAATTAGTGGCACCAAGAACAGGGATATATGCTTGCACAACTTGATCCAAAGAGCCACCAATCATCCACCTCCACCACCCTTCAGAGCATCTGGTATACACGTTCCACCTCTAGGTTTGGATTTTTGACTATGAGGACATGGTCAAATTCAAGCTTAGAGGAGGTAGGTGTTGGAACGTCTTTACCTTCCCTTTTTACTTGCTTTTAATTTTTATTTTTGAATTTTGTAGGATCCGCAATCTATCTAGCGTAATCTGGAGTTTAAATTTTTCTTGTTCCTGGAAATTATCATGCATGCTTTCAAGTTTGCAATGGAAATTGAAAACCTTTTTGTAGGCTTAGTTGTGAGTACTTGAGTAATTGCACTTAGAGGAAGTGTACGGGTTAGTCAATTTAAGGACATTGAATATGAATGGACATCTTAATTATTCATGAAATGTATATGAAGATGGGGTTTGAGCTTGAATTGATCAAACAGTTAATGGGACCTTAAATTGAAATTTAAAAAAGAAACCCTAAGGTTATCTTGTATACAGGTCATTAGAGAGGGACATATCATTAATTCATGAAGGCTTTGTCTCTTAGTTATGTGATTCCACCCATCCTCCACTCCTTATTGACTCACCACCTTAAGATGAACAAGTACTCTAAATTATTTTCTCTTATTTGCATTGCATAGCATAGTAGATGGCATGATAGTTAGTCTGCTTTTATTGCATTAGTTACAAAAATAAAATAAAAATAGACCAAGTTTAGTACTTTAGCAAATTTATGTACACATCATTCTAGTTGCATAAACAATTACATGTAGATCGCATGAATTTTTCATTATTCATTGCTATATCATGTGGGTATCATTTTCCTTCAAAATTTGAGTGCAGGGATACATCCATGCTCTCAGAAGAAAAAAAAAAGAAAAAACATGAATGATATGTAGTAAAGACCAAGTATAACGTTCCATCATGCTAAAATAATGGGCCAAAAAATGAGAAAAAAGAGTTTGTTTATGTTTTAAAGTTAAGAGGGAGAAAGGATGCCCTCAACTCTTCACAAAACCGAGGGAAACATACACATGATGCATTTTTTTCTTTGAATTTGTGTTCGTCAAATTGACAGCTTCTTTTGACTCATGCATCATTCAACAAAGAAAGTCAGCATTAGGACTCATGCATTTGTCATTCTTTTCACCATATAGGTTCATCATGCTTTATTTCGCATAAATGATCTGGATGTACTTGTGATTCTTCAATTGTCACACATTTCATACCGTTCATTGCTCTTATTGGTAGGCCACTCAAATGATTTATTCTCCTCATTCATTTTTATATGGAGAACTGCTTCCAAGTAGATTGGTAGTTAGGAAAGAGCAATGTAGAATAGGGAATCACATTATGCACCAAGCGAATAGCTGATTGATTATGATGTTAACTGCTCTCTTGATAGTGTTCATTGATCTAAGGGTGGACAACTTTTATGTAAATTTTTGGTCTCTATAGAGCAGTTGATTGTTTAGTGACAAGTGAAGGCCGGTTTGGGACCGCCAAGTGGGGATAGTTGAGAAATGAATTTCATGTTCCTTGTCCTTTTGCTAACTAGTCTCAAATAGATCTAAAATTGTGTTGGTCAAGGACGAGCAACATTTAAGCTTAGGGGTGTATGATGCACTAGATATTTTTCATTTTTCATAGGCTATCTTATATTGCTTTTTGTGCACTTACTATTCATTTTCATATTAATTTGTGCATGGTTCAACAATATTAGCATGTGTTAATCAATTGCATCAAATAAGCATAATTTTAATTTTTTTGAATGACTTATTATATTTCAAGTAATTGTGTACATTTTTGTGTGATTTCAGGTACCACAAGAGTCTCACAGACTCAGTACTACCAAATTCAAAAGTCGGTACTACCAAAATCACATCAGTAGAAGACTCCAAGAAGCACATAAACTCGTTACTACCGAGTCCAAAAGTCAGTACTACTGACTTTGCATCAGAGATAGAGAAGATTTGAATTCTAGACTTAGTATTACCAAGTTCAAAAGTTAGTACTACTGAGTCTGCCTGATCAGGCAGTCCAAAAATTAAGTTTAATCTGACAGTTGAGGATTTATTTCACCCTATGTCACTTCTATGACTTAAGGGGAATCCGTCCAGACCTAATGAATCATGTTCTATTCCATAGCAAGATGGCTACAGAATGAGAGAGGAGAACGAGGAGGAGAACCGCATGTTTAGGAGGTTTCGGGCACGTTTAGTGCATAGAATTTGCATATTGCAGATCCATTTATCAGTGTGAAGCATCCTAATCATGTTTCTCCAAGGGTTTCATCAGTTTTATATATTATCCACATTTTTCCTTCTTCCTAGCATGTTTTTGTCCTTGGAAACCAAGAGTGGCTAATCCCGGTGTTCTTTAGGACCCGGGAGTAGCCCGGTTGTACACTGTATATGGATCTTTTGCATTAATATATTGTTTTATCCTTATTTCTGGGCATGTTTCTATGAAATCATATTGAATTGTCTATGTTGCGCACCATAGGTGATTAATTAGATCCTTAATAACTTCGAGAGGAGGTTTAAGGATTGGAAATCCATAGTAACACACATTTTATATCACCCTTTGGGAAAGGTGGCTTATGAACGTGAAGAGATTAGCCAGAGATTATTCACAAAGCCCCTAACTAATCAATCAATTACTATGGAAATGGGATTGGCATTACAATAGGTAGTGAACTACACTACGAGAGTGGGTAGTTCTTGCAACAAACACTTTGTTTAGGAGTGGGAGGAAAATATATTAATCTTAGATTAAAATTATAGTGTCAATCGTGGTGAAATCATAGTCCTAGAGAATTTCTTCTCATTATGATCACAACCCATTAAATTAGTTTTCTTTCTTGCAATTAGTTTAATAACTCTTAAATAAAAGTTTTCTTCATCTTTGCTGATCGAAAAGTAGTTAGTAGTAGTTTCTTGAATTATGTTCCCCTGTGTTCAATAACCGGGCCTCTTTCGGCATGTATTACTTCGACGCGTACGCTTGCATTTTACGTGTACAGTTTAGTCGTGTCAAAGCTCTATAGAGGTATGATAGGTAGTTTGTTATGTTTTACTTCCTCTAGACCTGATATTATGTTTAGTGTTGGCTTATGTGCTACATTTTAATCAAGCCCTAGAAAATCCCATCTTCTAATAATTGAGAGGATTTTAAGGACCTAGCCAAAACCCAAATTTTTTATCTATGGTATCCCAAATCAAGGGACTATATACTCTTACTGCTTATAGTGATGCGGATTATGTAGGGTGCTTAGTTGATAGAAAGTGCACAAGTGGAACTTTCTTCCTTCTAGGATCATGCTTAGTTTCTTGATTCTCTAAGAAACAACCCACTGTAGCTATTTCAACTATTGATGTTGAATACATTATAGTTGAGAGTTGTTGTGCCCAAGTCCTATGGATGAAGCAAATGCTCTGAGATTTTAATTTTCATTATGATGCTTCTCCTATCTTCTGTGATAATACTAGTACAATCAATCTTTCATACAATTGATAAACATATAGAGGTTCTCCATCACTTCCTCTGTGACCACATTGCCAAGAAAGATATTCATATCACACATGTGGACACGAAAAATCAACTAGCAGACATTCTCACCAAACCTCTAGATAGAGAATTTTTTACTTTCATTAGGTCAAAACTATTTATTACTATTCTTAATGATGTTGATATGCATTTTAGCTAGATGTTCTCATATATATATGTTATTTCTCAATATATTCTCATATCATGCTTGTTTGTGCTACATATGCCTAGTTTGAATGCCTTATTTTTGCATGTTTTTTGTTACTTTTCACAAAGGCTTGTTTATTGTAAAATAGTATCCAATGATGAGTGGAAAGTGCCTTCATATGTTGAAAATGCATGATAGACTGGAAAAATAAATTTATATAGCACTCTAGTGGCCTAGAATTGAATTTCTTATCTTTTGGATAGGCTTTCTTGTTAGTCGAGTTCACTATGGAAAAGTCAATTGACAATTGACCCAAGGAATGAAGCCACAATAGTGTCGGTCGAGTTTCCCAAATCTCAAACTTGACCGAAAATGTTGTTGTGCAAAAATATATACATAGAGTGTCGACCAATTTTCTCCCTCTCAACAAGAGAAAACTCAATCGACTCCTCTCCCCTTTAGGTCATCCTTGAACCCTAAGTCACCAATTCCCTTTTCCTAGCCCTGTCCAACCCTATTTTGACCCTCCCCAACCTCTAACCTAGCTTGGGTAGTCTGCTACTTGATTTCTCTTCCTTGTTTGACGTGTTTTTTCTCCATGGCATCTAATAGACATAAGAGAATTCAACCTTTAGGTTTACCATTTCCATTTGGCATCTCTCTTACAATGGTACTACCTTTTTCTCCAATCAAGCTATAAATCTCTATAACGAGTTGTTGCCTAAAAACCATTACCCCTTTAGGCACTTGTTGATTCCTAGAAATGAGTTTCTCAAAGAGGCTAAGCATCTTTTTTCCAACCAAAATCTTGATGCTCTTTGCTACGAATGTTGGACCTATAACAACTCCTTGTTGATCAAGAAGGAAGTGCATGAGTTCTAGGTGAGTTATATGCAAATCTAGCTTGGAAATACACCAACTTGTTGCATACTCCTAACACCCAAGTTGTTTGGTCATCCATGATAGGAGGAGTCAAATTTTCTATCTCTGAACAATCTTTGAATACTTATCTATCTTTCTCTTTTCCTAGTTGGATGACTCCCTATCCTACCTATTGAGACCTCCTTGACCCTAAAGACTTCTATAAGAGCTTTGACCTTTTGTTATCTCTTTTAGATATCCACAAAACTCTTATGAAGCCTGAGGTCCCATATAGGAAGAAAGACATCCTTCCGTCTTCTTCTTTGGATACACGTGTGGTTTCTCTCCTTGTTAATTGCAACATCCATTTGAAATAGAATCAAACAGATATTGTAGAAAACTCAGCTGTGATCATGTATTGTCTTATCAAGAATATAAGTGTCAAGCGGGCAAGATACATTCTTCACCACATCACTTGCTTTAACACTGATAAGAATAGCAGAGTCTCCCACTCGCCCTACCCTAACCTAATTTAATGGTATATTTCAACATCACATTGGTCAATCCTTTTTCAAACACCTTAGTTACAAGGTTAGCTGAAAATGAGTTTATATCAGTGACACTACAATGAAGAAATTCTTTCACCCCACCTTTTATACCCATGGTGCTTGGACCTCCACACAGGCTCCTCCACCTCCTCCTCAACCTGATCTTGCCTCTTTTTTAGCATCAAATGAAACCCTGATGGGCTACATGATGCACCAACATGCATACAACTAATAGGTATAGGAACACCTCCACCAGGATCTAGTTTAGATAATGTCAAATATAAACTTGGCATGCACCCATCCCTATCCCACCTACCAGCCCTACCAAGCTACTGACTATGTTTCCTATGCATTTAGTCAGTTCCACTCAACCTATCAGCCTGCTTCTTCTACTATACCCCCTACCTCAGATAGTGGACTTAACCTTGCCTCCTCTCAGCTGCTTGCACTTCCTATTGGCCCTTCTATTGCCTTTCTTGATGATTTAGATTGGGCTTCTATACCCAATTATGAGCAAGCTAAGGCATTGCATGAGTGTGTTGTCTCCTAGGAAGAACAAAATCACAGATGGCCCGATCCTCACTCTCTCATTCTTGAGAAGGAAACAAATATTTTTGGTGAGGACGTTCAGGATTAATTCGGTAACAATGTTGAGATGATGAAGATGATGGTGAAGATGGATCTAATGATGTTGGAGATGGTGGTGAGGCTACACGTGTTGCCCTGATGCTCCTTCTGATGATGATGATGACTACTAGCCGGATGGTGATGGCCAACTTGACCTAGATTCCCTAGATGTTTAATTCTTAGTATATAGAGTGCTTATATATATATATATATACATATATATATACATATACATATATATAGACTTTGAGGTACTAAATATTTGGGCATTGTATCTGATGTTTACTATTTACATATCTCGTCACTTCTCTTTGTTGTTTTGTAGTTTTAATCTAGAGAGGACATATTTTTTGTTGTAATATGATTATATGTACCTTAACTCTATGCTTGGTTATATCTCATGAGTCCTGGGTATATGCTTCTATATTTTGATTATGACTCTAGTATGTGTTGTTCTCACTTGTTTTTCATTGGTTCTTGCATATGGTGGTTTCTTGTGTAGTTTTTACCTTTGGATAAGACCTATATTTTTAGCTCTTCTACCCCCTACCTTTTTTATATGACAAAGAGGGAGAAATGAGCTTTTTTTAGAGTAAAACAGATTAAATACATCACTTAGCCATACGACATCTACATAAAGAGGGTGAACAACCATCACAACATACAATGATCATGGACACACACATAATCTTACAAAAAATCATATTGGAATGCGAATAAGACATTTCTGCATTGATCTCTTTTCTTCGATGCTGATATAACCAACTTTTCTTAAGAGATTCCTTCAACACGAGCATAGATCTACAGACAAAGGGCAGTCTAAGACCTGTGATCCAACGGGAGTTCACCTCTACATGCAGAGACATATAGTAAAGCAACATATCCAATCTGAATCAAAATTTGAGCTCTAGTCGAGACTAGAAGCAATGACACTCTCACGAAGGAGAGACACAAAACGTCGATGAAACAACGAGTAACAAACACCGATTAGACGGTGAGAAACCAGACTGAGTACAGCCACCGACCAATAACAAACAACTAAACTAAAGCACGAAAAGGAAAAAGAAGATAGGGAGGAGGAGCCTGACGCCATAGAACTTGGTAGCAGGAAGAGGATAGACAAACCCTCACGCTTGGGGAATACCAAAACACCGCTTGGCCCCCAATCGCCGACCAAAACCGAATAGCCTCTCACCAGCGCTACAGAAAAACAAGGCCGAAAGGACCTGAACCCCAATGCTGGAGTCAAGGGGATCCGCCGAGAGCCACGATTTGACGATGCCTGACTCCTATAGCCAAATCCTATGCGCCCCCGGGTGAGGAGAGGCCTGGGGGAGCGAGGTGGCGCCCACCAGCGGCCGAAGCCCCCTCCCCCAAGCCAGCCACCACACGCGAAGAAGCCCTAGCTGCGTCGCTCACGCCAGAGCCCCCGCGAGCGAATCCTCTCGCTATAATTCAGTTTTATCCTACTTCTTGAGAAGGGGGAGAAATGAGCTTAGTACACATTTAATTGTGATCCTTTTCTAGTTAATTCTCTAGTATATCATGTGACTATGTAAGATGACTCAATAGTATCTATGTGCTATGGTTATTATTTTTAGAAACTAAACATAAAAGAAAAGGTAAGCATGAATTGAGGAGGAGAAATTTCTATTGTTCATTCATGTATCCCTCTATAATTCATAAGGTAAAAGTTTAAATTCCAAGTCCTTTTCAATATATTGAGGAATGGTTTATCATGTTCAAAAAGGGGGATAATGTTGACCTAACAATTATCCATTTTCCATATTTTGATGATGACTTAACCATTCCATTCATATGTATCTAATGTCTTTGAGATTGATTTCAAGTATTAGATACATGAAAATGATCAATTCAATCAAGCCCCAGCTTGACCAAATACAAGTCAAAGTCAATTCAAATGCACTTTTATGGAAATGCCCTAAAACCCATAGGACAATCTTTATAATCATTTGTATAGAATGCTATGACTTGCAATTAAGATGAGAAAAAATCAGGAGAAGTTAAACTGAATATTTAAACAATCAAATGACAATTTCCAAAATTCATTATAGGGATGTCGGCCGCATTTCATCGTTGATAAATTTGACTGATACCCTTGATGGATTTTGGAAAGTGCTACGGTTGACTGAGTTTCCCCACAACAAACTCGGACAACTCCCCTACACAATCAAAACAAATTTAAGTCATCGACCGAGTTTCATCCAGGAGAAACTCAACTGACACTTCAAATTTGTTTTATCACATAGTGCTATCGGTCAAGTTTGTTTTATTGAAACTCGACCAACTGAACTATACGGAGTGTGCACAAAAAGTGTTTCTACCCATTGGAGTTTTGCAAATATCCAAAATAGATCCATTGCAACACCGCAAATGACTAGAATTCATCCCCAAGTACTTCTAGTGGCTAGTAGACATCCCCAACTATAAATATGTGTCCTTGGGCTTCATCACAAGTTGGCTTGTTATGCTCCTAGGTATAGTTGAGTAGATTTATCTACTAGAGACACTTTTTCTCTCATGCTTACTAATCAAAACATCAATCTGAGTGAGATAGGTTATTTGTGAGAGAGTGACTTCATTGTAATCATTGTGAAACTCTCAATCTTCCTTTTCTTCAAGGAAAGTCGGTGAAAGTTTCTCCTTGGTGAAGGAGAAGGTGAGGGTTGAAGATCCTTGAGAAGAGTGGATAATTCTTTCAAGACAGAGGTTGCAAGAGGGGAGCTCCTTGGTAAAGGTGTCCAACTCCTTACAAAAGTGGTTAAGCCCTTGTAGATGTTGAAGACTCTTCGTCAAAGGATAGGTAAGACCTTATAAGGTGTATTGGCACCTTTTGATCCTTAAAAAGGAAGGCTAAGTATCCTTGCCCTGCAAAGGAAGGTCAAATTGTATGTCTTATAATAGATTATAAGTATGCAATGGTTGCAAAATCTTAGGGTTTGACCTCTCTAGGTAGTGGATGCACACTCTCCTAGTTTGGAGCTTGGAACCTCTCTACATAGCTTGTTCTCGATCTCATTCAATCTCTCTCATGCTTGCTATGTATATTTAGTTGCAATATTATCTCTTGAAGTAATTTGAAGGTCTAATTAATCTTGTTTAAGTGTTTATACTCTATTCAACCCCCTTCTAGAGCTCATTGATCCAACACATTGTTATTGCCTTCAATGTCTGAAGTGGTCTTGATGGCCAGGAGACGTCCAATACTTGCTTCATTTGCAATGAAGATAATCATTATATGTAGTGCTTCATCCTTATCAGTTTTTCTCTCAAAGAGTATCTATTATCATGAAATCGTTTGTTCCTCTCAACCCATAACATCCAAATAATCACCACACATATAGCTTTGTTGTAATAGGGACCTCTTGGATAGCTAGTGTTATTTTAAAACATGTGTTTCATATTGAACCTGGTGCATGCCTTGATGGTGGGCTGTAGTGTAATGCGACCATATGAATATGGCCATGTGACATGCAAATAAAAGGTTTTGATTGGATTATTCATGTGACCAAAACATCAAGCATATTCATGGACCCTGGAATCTATTCTCCCAGAAAGTACATCAGTTGGGTTTTTGTCAAGCCATAGGAGCCCTAGGATAATATGTACTTTGGATGGGAAAAATACATTTCATTTTATCTTGTGTGAAAATGTGTGTCCTCTGTAGGTATAGAATAGATATGCATTTTATGTGGTATATTTGTGGCTCCATTTCCAGGAAATGGTAGATCTTGTGTTCATTTCCGGTTAAATTTCATATCCTCAAAACGAAATGTGGAGAACACGGTATTAATAGAGCTCTTGATTACGTTGTATGTGCGTGAGCCAAGACAAGTAAGAGCTTTGTGTGTTGTAAAATGTTTCAGATTTACATGGATCATAGCTTGATTTGTGGAATGATTGATGGGGGGCATTCCTTTCCTCCATAGGTTAACCAAAAAATTAATCTTGAGCATGTGGTGCGCACGAGTGTGAATGGTATTTTGAATAATGTAGATGGTTTTGGCGATATACTTCCAAAGTGGTGAGGTGCTTATAAAAAGAATGTTGTCCCACGTATTATGTTTGACGTAGTATTTTTTGAGAATGATGTCAGTCCATAGATGTTGTTCCGTGTGGTATGTCGTGATCATGTTGATAGGACATAGAGCACGAATATTAAGATTGATAATACCCCACCCCCTGAAGGGATTAGTACAACGTATGGTATCAGAATTGATAAAATATGTACTTATGTTGTGGTCTCATAGAAAAAAAAACCAATTTAGCACACTTTTATAAAAATATTTACCAACATAACACACTTTGTAAAATATTTTCCAAAATAGCACATTTTGTGTGGAACCCGCCACTGTTTTTATATGTGAGATTGAAAAGCGCCACAATGATTGGCGTGTCTACTCGTAAATAAAAAAATTTGAAAAAAAAAATAATTTTTTTTTGAAAAACGCCACATGAAGTGGTGTTTTCCATTTGCACTCAAAAGCGTCACTTCATGTAGCGTTTTTCAAATTTTTTTATTTTTTTTACAAATTTTTTTATTTACGAGTAGACACGCCAATTATTGTGGCGTTTTTCAGTTCTGGTTAAAAAAAGCTCCACACAAAGTGGCGTTTTTAGACCAAAGTGTGCTACTTTGGGCAATATTTTGTAAAATATGCTATGTTTGTAAATATTTTTGCAAAAGTGTGCTAAATTGATTTTTTTTCCTAGAAAAAATCTCCTGATTTTATCAATGTGTTTAATAACTACTCCGGGAGGTGGGATAATGTGAATATCAGCGTTAGATAGATCAAAAGTGTGTATGCAATAGGATATCAGCGTTAGATAGATCAAGAAATGTGAATTATACTATATCATCAAACAAGTGAGTAGGTAATGCTTTGCATATCTCCACATACAAGTCTTCTAGATTCTCGATGCCTTGCATTCTATTCTCCATCTTTTGAGGGTTATCTCCTGAGTGAGAATTAGGGAGGTAGGAGTTTGGTAAGATCCATATTGATGCCCGTTCCGTTAAACCCTCACCTGGATGTCCGTCAATAGGGAATGGTTGAATTGTCTTTTCTTGGTAGTCATAGATTCCAGCAACATGACCTGTTGTTTTTCCCTTCGTGAACGGTAATGTATTACGCAGGTACACGTCATCAGTGAAATAGATGGAGTTGTTACGGAATCCCGGGATCTGAGACGACGGGAGGCAGATAGAACTGTTCTGACCGAGAAACAACACGTCGTCTTCCAAAGCCTCCATTAGCTTCCACTCGTACTGCTCTTCGTCGTCCTCTCCAGATACCTCTTCGCCTGGAGGCAACTGAACAAGCTTGTAGGCCTGGAATCGGCGTGTGAATTGGGTTCTGTAAGAACATCGCGGAGCACGTTTGATTGTTCTTGTTATCAGGAGGATCTCCCCTTTGGATGATTTCACCAGGTACTTAAGCCTCGATTCGTCATTCATTATTAATGGACGCAGCTTGTGTGGTGGGTAGGCATTGCTATCATAAACGACGGACAACAAACCCATGACATTGACGACGTAGAACGCACCGTTGTGGAATAGAATGTCCTCCAGCTCCTCCTTTTCCATCTCCAGCGGACGACTTCCTTTTGGCATGACTGTCCTCCACTGTTGATCTCCAACCCTGTATAAGCACAGCCTTTGCTCCTCCCGGGTAACAATCGCCATGATCGACCAGCTTCTGGGCGATTCGCCGGGATCAGCCGACAAGACGGCCTTTCGGATTGGAACGCATTTACGGAACGACGTGGATCGCCTGAGGATTCCTGCACGGCTCCAAGTCTGCCCAGAAGACAGCAGCGGGAGTGCGAATTGCTTCTTTGTGACCGGGTTGAAAAGAGTCAGCTTTCTCGAATCCTTCACGTCGGCCAAAACCATCCAACCCATCGTCGTTGAGCAGACAAACTTACCGCGGATCTCCCGCAAGAAGCAGCACTCGCCGCGTACAGGCGGTTCCCACGAACTTTTCTTCTCGAAGCTTAAGAAACCGCAGCGTTGACTGCCGTCCCGTGAGAGCAGCATCAGAAGCGGGCTGCGGCATCCGCACCATAATGATCGGGGCAATCCGAACCGAAACGGACTCCAAGGAGGGATGGGGCAGGGCCACTCCATGATGGCCCGGCGCCATGACTTGCATACGTGGCTGGCAAGCAAGATATCGGGGCCATGGAAGCCGAGTGTGTCGATGATCACCTTGCTTAGGATATCACCTGGGAGATCAGACCATGAACGATCCATGTCAACGTGCGTTTTTCTTCTTATCAGGTTGCACCTTGCAAGTGAACCACAGATTCGTCGCAACGATACTTTGAGAAGATGAGTTCGGACTTTGCGGAACGCTGATCAGGCGGAAACCGGTGTCTCAACGACCGCCGACATCGTAGAGAGAGACCTTGTGGAGAGAAGCAACTGGAAAACCAGTAGACGGTGCGCAATAACTATGCGGCCACGGAGTAGGGATTTTCGGTAATTCAGGGCCGGAATCCTCTGGTAAGGAAAAAAGATATGGGAAACGAAGATGCGGTGATACACTGATACCCCGTTTCTAGGGTTACAGATCGGCGTTTTTAAGATGATGTTTTTTACCTAATACGCCTTCGCTGTACCGAAACAGTGGGAAAAATCCGTCCATATAGGTAAATTCGAAACAGGCCTTCCTTCACAACATCTATCGTAAATTTGAAACATTCATTGATAAATCAAAACTACGCTTCTTGATTTTTTTAAAAGTAATATCGTTTAAGCGGCACTTAATAACATTAATTCAAATTTAATATGACTAAATATCAATAATACGATGGAAGGCAGACAGCCAACACATCGGGCCGCTAGTCTTTCTTAAATGGCAAATCCAATCTTGTGAAACACCACATTTCTGGACTTATGAGTCATGACTTTATTATGCATAATTTTTTAGACTCTTTTCAAGAAGTTTCATAGCCGCTCATGCTTAAACTTGTTAGTAATATACAATTAGATTTCTATATTTAATAATTATAGTATTACTAGTCAATGACAATTCATTATTATTTTAGTAATGCATTATATTTTAAATGTGAATCAGTTTTAGTGCTGTAGAGAACAAGGTTTAAGTCAGTTTGATGTTGGACAAGCTTCCAACACAAAAATTGAGCATCTTGGGTCTACCTAAATGTCACAAGTAGATGTTTTAAGATACCATGGATGCCAAAATTTTGTCAAATTGTTGAAAGTGAGACAAACATCTGGGTCGATATGAAAATTTCAAATTCAAAACTAACCATGTAAATGGATGTCGACCATCAATCATATGATTTGCGTTGGCACCTGTTATTTATAAGATGAAAAAATGATATCCAAAGATATGAAAAGATGTTTCAAATATCAAATGGATACAAAAAAACTAAATCTATCTGGTAAGTGTCAATATCTGAAAACTACAAGAAAATATCATTAAAGGTAAATGTGTTGTATATTAAAAACTATAATATACAAATACACCATATCTTTCATATGGAGTAAAAATATATATATTTATAATCAATTCTTTAATAACAGATGTTACAAATCCAAGTATGTATCTATTTTGGAGTTGGGTGATAGTTCATAGTTGGACTAGTTAGCATTAGAGCAAGACATATTTGATTCCAGCCTTGAGTCAACCGTCAGAGTTGTCACAGTCATGTTTCAACATGATGGCCTAAAATAGTCTTGTAATGATCCCCACTCCTAAAATCGTCATAAATGAGGACTAAAATGGAAGGAGTATTTATTAATTTTTCCAAGATCAAATTCTCTAAAATAACTAATAATAATAAATAGTCCATTCAAAGGATAAGATAAAATGTTGAGCGAAGTTGAGCTTCTAAAGAAGATACATAATTCAAAAGTAAGAGTGTAGAAAGAAGCCTAAATCTCTAGTAACTCAAAATTGGAAATGAAATGCTATCAAAATCCTCCTTGTGCTTTGAACTTCATCCTTTTTAAATAGGAAAATATTTCATCAGTCTGGATTCCAAGTTTAACGTAAAACACTAACAAACAAATGTCACTATATTTCTTAGTGTACCTAGGTGCAACCAAAAAATGAACATAATTGTAAATATATGTGATATGAAAACAAAAAAAAATATAAATCATGAACTTCACATTTTAATTCATGTTTCTTTTCATGTGCACAAGTCTTAAATTTATAACTCGATCACTACCCCATAAGTACACGGGTGTGTGTATAATATTTGAGATTGTCCAAGGAGTATTGTTAAATACAAAAGTGATGATGTAACAACCTAACTTTTTAGTGTCCCCCCGATTAAGGAAGGACCTCAAAGTCAAGAGTCGTTACCTAAATTCCTAAGGATCCATATTTAGAAGATAACAAAAAATAGCAGATAATTTTTATTATTTTATAATATTATTTACAAAGTGTATAATGATGCTCTTCTAAGGAGTTACATGAGTTTTCAACATGAGACTAATAAATATAAGAAGAAGTATCTAACTAAACATTCTTTACTTAGTTTTAATGCCTTCAATTAATTTCATCTGCTCCACCATATCTTGATATCCTCATACATTATAGTTACCTAAAATGTCAAAAATCAAAAGATGGATCAATATATTTCTAGACAATGTACGTGGCGTGCAATCAAAAAAATGTGCATGCAGGTGTAACAACATAAACAACCATATCAGCAACTATTATTACATAATCGAACATTTTTTTCCGATTATGACTTCTCATCCATATTTTTTCAATCTTTGTGGTATACCCACTCGTTGGGGATAATATCAGTGGCATAACCAGTCGCTAGAGATAATCTCAATGGCATACCCACTTGATGGGGGTAATCTCAATGGCATACCCACTTGTTGGGGGTAATCTTTAAAACATACCCACTCACTGGGGGTAAATTCGATGACATACCCACTCACTAGGGGTAGTCTCTATAACGACTTCTTTCTATACATCCAACCCTCTAGAGATAGCATCTTGGTTTGAGCAATTTATGATCATATAAGATGTTACATACAGAGCCTTATAGTTTGCATGAAGTAAATAAACAAACACTACTACAGAAACAGCCTTTGACATCGATTGTTTAACCCCCTTTGGCGTCGGTTTCTGAGGGACGCCTATGTGGGCGCCGCTAAAGGTCGAACACTTCGGCGTCGGTTTTTTAACCGACGCCTATTTAACATATAGGCGTCGGTCTTTTAGTAGATAACCGACGCTAAAAGGGTTCGCGCCACAGAAAACGGCGTCATCTAGGACACATTCTGCGTCGATTATCTACTAAAAGACCGATGCCATACTTCAAGACGACACGGTCGTGCTTCCCTGCACGGCCGTGTTTAGTACTATAGGCGTCGGTTTTATATGAATAAGCGACGCCTTTTCCACCAAGGACGTGCTTTCCTGCACGGCCGGGTTGTTTGTAATATTAGGCATCAGTTTTTATCCAATAACCGACGTTGTAGGTCTTTGCTGACAGTTTTCTAGTAAATAATCGACGCTTATATCTATTTTTTTTTATATCAGTTTGCAGGCCTGCTGTGGCTGGTCAGCAGGATGAGAACCTGCAGTTCAGTTTTCTGAACTGCAGGTTTACGACATCCATTGATATCAGCCTACAAACAGGCCACAAACCTGCAAAAGTCCCAAGGAAAATTTCACACAAGTAGATACATTCAGACATCAATTCAATTCTCACATTCACACATATAGAAACATTCAAATACATGTATTAACATTCAGAAATATTCATTTACAAAGTATCATTCATTATCGCTATCAACATCCCAATTATATCTTATAGTTGCCACTGCTTGTATGGCTTTTTCCCATTCTTCTCTTATTTCATTTAATGCTTCCATCGTATATGGAGCATGTATATTTTTTAAGTGTTTACCTATAGTGTGGTCAGTTGTAAACACCTGCAAAGAGAATGATGTATATATATAAGTAATAATATAAAAATAAGATTGATATATTTCATACTAACTAATGAGACTATATATAATACCTCATGTATGGTATCGATGTCCAATGTGGCATGTTTGATAATCATCTGCATAAATCGCATCACATAGTATGTGCATGCCCAGCCATTGTCTTGTGTAGCGCACTATAAATTGAAACATACAAAATAATACAACTAAGCACAATTCACATCAATAATATATACATTGAAGTCGGGAACTTACTTGTACGTTCTGCCAATTTATTGGCTGGTTCTTTTTTCTTGGGACCGTTCCTCCAGCCTTTTTGAATGCATCTAAACCCCTACATGTTAATATAACATAGTAAATTACATAAGTAAATAGTAATGTAATAACAGATGTTAACAGATACAAAAATGAAATATTTCTCACCAGAATAATGGCATTCTCATTACGTGTCCAATTTTAGTGTTTAATGTACTTCCCGCGGGATCTAGATAATAAACAGTGAACGTCCCGGGGACAATAACTAGTAACTCCCAATATTTACCGCTAGAGGTAAAAAGTTAACAATTAATAACTCAAAATGCACAATAAAAATGGAATTTTCTTAAGTCCAAATTATAAATAAAGTAAACTTACTTGACATTGAATGGAGCTATTATTATCGTCTTCTTTTGCTGACCAAAAATTGTAAAAGCATCTATATAGTATTGTTGAACATTATCAGGGTCTTTAGCTACCATACTAATCAATGATGGAATCAAAAATCCCACATGATCAAATGCAAATTGTTTGCAATGATCTTCGACTAAGTAGCTCCAAAACATGTATTACGTATGCATTAATATACAAGAAACCAGATCACCGGATCTTACACAAGGTATATGGATGTATAAACAAGATCTCACCTTATCCATGTCTCTATCATTGATGTATTCAGCCAATCATACATAAACAGCTCAATAATATCTTGTATAAATAAAGATCTATCGTATGATTGACCTGCATAATCTGCATCTAAAGAAACAATTATTGGGCAATGTATATTATGTTCCCATAGCCAACATGTCATTCCCCTACAAGTAGGACCTAACGGGTATGTTAGGTCAGTTGGAACCCAAGTTGGTAATGCGAGAAGTGGAGGTGGAGGCCTATGTGCTCCTGGTGTCTTCTTTTTAACCTGTATATATAATTTCAGATCAGTTGACATCATATATACACATTAACAGTCTAAATCAATGTAAATTTATCTTACAATTTCAGTAGTGTAGACGACATCTGCTTTGGGCCACAATATGACCTCGCCTTCTGCCTCAGCAAGTGTATCAATATCTGGGTGGAGATATGGCAATGTAGCTTCCCTCCAATCGGGTAACACACGTAATGGGCCCACACGAACGTAGCCCTATGGCATTGGAGTCCCGTGAAACCTTTTCCTAGGAAGGGACGGTTAAGCATGTGCCTCTGCAATAACATAGTCTTGTATTCTTAAGCGGTATGGCTTCAATGCCTACAAATTTACGTAAAGAATGTTATACATATATACATATCATCTTGAAAAGACTAGCTACAATGTCATAAACAATACTTACAACAGACGTGTTTGGCGATGGGTCTCCAGGATTACTCGCAGTCTGTGCATCAGGAGAAGAGTGGGTCGCCATAGGCTGATTGGAAGCCTGAGATGCCTGCCACCGCAGCAATTCTTCCTTGACCTTCTCAGCAACTACATCGTTGACCTTCTTAGCAACTATATCCTCGACTCTCTTATTCTCCTATACATGGATAAAAGAAACATTAGCTTCTTATTATTGAATTTTCTTTTGCAGTAACATTCTAAAAAAAGAATAGGTTACCTCTTCTTGAGAAAGTCCCGCTCCGGGTTTGCGCTGGGATGGCCCAAAGAATGCTTTGATGCCCACACCAGCGCCTGCACCCCTAACACATCCAGGATGCTCTGGGTTACCCAGAGCAACTGTCAATTCATCCCTTGTGCCCTGAGGGATGAACGTGCCTTGTTTCCTCTGCTCGTGCAGCTCCCGCTAATCACCATCAACAGAAATTAGTAAATTAACACCACAAATAATCAATATTCAAACAATTGCTCTAAGAGTTGTATTTTACCATTTTCGCAGCCGCCTCAGTAGTTACGGGCTTCTTTATTTCACCCTTCTTGTTTTGCCTCCCAGCTATCCAGATATCATGGCGAGGCATGGGTGTGGCAAACTCCTGAGTAGGAGCAGACTCCTGAGTAGCCGCAGACTCCGCATGTAGTCTTTGGCGAACGCTTGCATAGCCTTTTGGACCCATAGTGTGGTCATGCACATTCAGTGCACGCCTTGCTTTTTGTGTGTCACTGAGGGCCTAGTTAGTATGCACATTAACGATTTGGTTAGTATCACTAAATGTTAATCTTGAATAGGTGAATACAATGTATATTAATTAAATTGGGAGTGACACCTAATACCTTGAATTCTTCAGATTTTCTTGAAGCAACAAAATTGTCTCAATCTTCTTTGTCCAAGAAGTTCCATTGTTCAAGGGCTGACTTCTTTTTCTTATCACCCTCTTTTATTTATTTTCTGTTCAGATTTGTCCTATAATTCCTAAGCATCTTTCTAGCGCGTTGCATCACACTTTTACGATGCAACTTCTCATCCAATGCAAACAGATTCTGTAAAATAGAAATGTTATTAACTAGTATCCAAAATAGAATTGCAAATAATAGAATTTGTAATCTACAAAATAGAATTGCAAATAATAATAACTCACACATAAATCCTTCCGTATCAAGTCTTTTTTCCCCTGAGGAACTTTATGCCAATTATCATACTTAACACCACAATGGCTCTGAGTGGTACATCCAAGATAGTTTACAAAATTATTGCGATTCACTCCAATTGCATTTCCTCCATTATCAAACTCCACAACCAATTTGAATCCACTCCCACTAAGCGCTATTAACTTCTTCAACAGAGTGATGCCCCTTTTCTTGTTAAGTGTTTGGTGTTGCGCATCAAGTTGTTTCAGTGCTTCAGTGGGTACATGTGCATCATCAACCTAAAATTTGACAAAAATAAACACACTGAATTAGCCCAATATAGAAATATAAGATATATGACATAACTAGAAGATAATGAATTTTATAGAAATACAGGATATGTTTTTAGAACTTACATTGGTATCCTCGCCATGCTCGTCATGGACAGCATGCTCATCATGGACTTCATGCTCATCATGGACATCATGCTCATCATGGTCAGCCATCTGAAAATGTCATTAAAAAGGCAAACATTTAGCATTTGTATTAACTAGAAAAAGGCAAACATTTAGCATTTGTATTAACTAGAAAAAGGCAAACATTTAGCATTTGTATAAACATACATGTCTCTAAAATTGTGATCTTTTATCAATTAACAATCCTTCATTGTGATCTCCGCGCACATATAAGTCATCATTAGCTTCAATATTTTGTGGAGTTGGCAACCCAACTGAGAATGGACTAGAGTCATCATACTTATCATAGTACTCTTCTTCATCTATAGGATCTTCAATGAACTGTCTTTTACCATGAAGAACAACTGACCATTTATCATTTGCAGGATCATCGATATAGAATATTTGTTTCGCCTGTGATGCCAATATGAATGGTTCACCCTTCTCGCCAATCTTTTCAAAGTTCACCAAAGTGAAACCCAATTCATCCACTATAACTCCTTTGGTGTTATCAACCCAATTACATTTAAAGAGCAGAATTTTGAAATCTATGTAGTCAAACTCCCAAATGTCTTCAATGACACCGTAATATGACATTTTAGCTTCACGTGGACTCTTATCCTTTGCACTTGCAAAGTACATAGTCGACGCTTGAAGAGTGACCCCACTATTTTGGACGACACTCTTATCATCTTGGCGCTTTGTGTAATATGTGAATCCATTAATGTCAAACCCTTCATAAGACATAACATTCGGTTTTGGTTTAAAGGCGAGGCATTTGATAGTTTCTGTAATATCATTTGGTGTTTGAGATAGTTGATGTAAGACTTTATCTTCAAACCACTTAGTAAAAGTCTTATTATGCTCTCTAGCAAGCCACATTGAACTTGCTCGAGGATGTTGTCTCTTTATGAAATTGGTATGTTCCTCGATATAAACACTCACTTCGTCCATATTGTGTAAAATATACAAGTGAGCTTGTTCCAACTGCTCACGGCTGATTACTTTCACCCGTGATCCCAAAATTCCTTTGCCCTCCTCAATATTATTGTCATTATCAGGAGTGTCATTACCACTGAGAAAGTCATTGCAAAAATCCATAACCTCTCTCGCCACATAACCTTCAATAATACTCCCTTCAGGCCGATAACGGTTTCGAACATCACCTTTAAAAATGCTCATGTATCGTTCAAAGGGATACATCCAATGCAAGAAAACTGGTCCCAACATTTTCACTTCCCTAGTCAAGTGGACAACAAGATGTACCATGATATCAAAGAATGAAGGAGGGAAATACATCTCAAGCTTACATAGGGTAACAACCACTTCTCTTTGCAAATTATCGAGAGTATCAGGGTCAATAACTTTGCTGCATAGACTGTTGAAAAAGAGACAAAGTCTGGTAATTGTAAACCTTACATGCTTCGGCAATATAGATCGAATTGCCACGGGCAATATTTGTTGCATTAGAGTGTGACAATCATGAGATTTAAGACCTATCAACTTCATATCTTTCATTGATACCAATCTACGGATGTTGGATGAGTAACCATGTGGCACCTTAACATTTACCAAGCATTCACAAAAAGTTTTCTTCTCCTTTCTAGACAACGTGTAACAAGCGGGAGGTAAGTATGTTCTTTTATTACCCATTTCACATAATTCTGTTAATTCTGACCTTATTCCCATTTCACGTAGGTCCAGTCTAGATTTTATCCCATCTTTAGTCTTATCTGGTATATTTAACAGAGTACCAATGATGCTATCACAGACATTTTCTCAACGTGCATTACATCGATACAATGCCTGACTGTCAAAGAACTCCAATAAGGAAGATCCCAAAATATTGACTTCTTCTTGAATGAAGAATTGTCACTCCGTGTGGCCATACTACATTGTGATTTCTTACCAAATTCATTGACAATGTCTTTTACTCTTACATAAACAACATCCCCTGGTATAGGTTTAGGTGCACTCCGTTCATCATTCCATCCATTGAATGCTTTGCGCTTCCTACGATACGGATGGAATTTTGAAAGAAACCTTCGATGACCAAGATATACAGTCTTACCGCCATGTTTTAGTCTTATTGAATCAGTGTTTTCTTCACATATAGGACACGCTTTAGCTCCTTTGACACTATATCCAGACAAATTCCCATATGCTAGAAAGTCATTAACAGTGCAAAACAACATAGCGTGCAAACGAAATGTCTCTCTTGCTGAAGCATCATAGGTCATCACACCTTCAGCCCAAAGTTTCTTTAAGTCATCAATCAAAGGTTCAAGATAAACATCGATATCATTTCCGGGTTGTTTAGGGCCCGATATCCACAACGACAACATAACATACTTATTTTTCATACACATCCAGGGAGGAAGATTGTATATAACAAGCATGACTGGCCAAGTGCTATGTTGGCTGCTCAATGTCCCATACGGATTCATCCCATCTGTACAAAGCCCAAGTCTTAGATTCCTATCTTCTTCACCAAATTTGGGGTATAATAGATCAATCTTCTTCCACTGTGGGGAATCAGACGCATGTCGTAGGATCCCATCATTATTTTTCTTAACATCTGCATGCCACCTCAAATTCTTCGCATCTTTCAGATTTGCAAACAAGCGTTGAAACCGTGATATTATAGGTAGATACCACAACACCTTGGCAGGAGAACCAGTTTTGGACTCCCCTGAAGTCGTCAATTTATACCTTGACGCACCACATTTTGGACAATCTTTCAAATCTACATAGTCCTTTTGAAATAATACACAATCATTCGGGCATGCGTGTATCTTCTTGGCCTCCATTCCCATTGGGCACAACATTTGCTTTACCTGGTATGTTGAGATTGGCAGCTCGTTTCCTTCAGGAAGCATTTCTTTCAATAAAGTCAACAATGAAGTGAAGCTTTTGTCGCTCCATCTATTGTTAGCTTTCAACTTATACAATCTCAACACAGTGCTAAGCTTCGTAAACTTAGCACAGCCTGTGTATAACGGTATCTCAGCATCATGCACAATGTTTCTAAAGATAGGAGGTGGATCGGTGTGCTCTATCCTACAACTATCCAGCATCGCATCAACGATGTCTGCTGGAACTGGTTCGTTCACATTTACGTCATCGGAGGCAATTTCTTCTTCCACCCAAGCACTGCTATCAACATCTACTGGTTTCAATTTTGAAATCTCTCCATGCCAGTGCCATTCTGTATAGCCTTGTACAATCCCGTTGCACTTGACATGACTTTTGATTTCCTCACCAGTGTTGACTTTCAAGTTGTTACCGCAATGCCTACATGGACAGTAGAACCTATCTGTAGGTTTTTTCCTATGTTCCTCGGCAAATCTAATAAACTGATCAAGACCAGATATAAACTCTGGGGTGCAACGATTACGAATGGACATCCATGATCTATCCATTCTATGATCAGAGAAAACAAGTATATATTAGGAAAAGATTAGGGTATACACTTACATCCTAAGTGTATAATGTGATGTCATTCTTATATATAATAAATGTGTACCACCTATCCCATCCTTGAACACCTAATCTCACTAGTAAGTGTATAATGTGTATTGGGTTTTCAAGAAAATTTCGGCAGCATTTCCCCGTTGTTCTCTAAGTACATATGTACTTAGAGAACAAACGGGGAAATGCTGCCGAAATTTTCTCAAAAACCCAATACACATTATACACTTACATCCTAAGTGAGATTAGGTGTTCAAGAACAGTCCCAAACCGGGGACTATCCAAGATTTACTCCTAATGAGTCAATCTTGGACGGGTTTCTAGGCCAACAAACACATTTGATGTCATTCTTATATATAATAAATGTGTACCACCTATCCCATCCTTGAACACCTAATCTCACTAGTAAGTGTATAATGTGTATTGGGTTTTCAAGAAAATTTCGGCAGCATTTCCCCGCTGTTCTCTAAGTACATATGTACTTAGAGAACAAACGGGGAAATGCTGCCGAAATTTTCTCAAAAACCCAATACACATTATACACTTACATCCTAAGTGAGATTAGGTGTTCAAGAACAGTCCCAAATCGGGGACTATCCAAGATTTACTCCTAATGAGTCAATCTTGGATGGGTTTCTAGGCCAACAAACACATTTGATGTCATTCTTATATATAATAAATGTGTACCACATATCCCATCCTTGAACACCTATTCTCACTAGTAAGTGTATAATGTGTATTGGGTTTTCGAGAAAATTTCGGCAACATTTCCCCGCTGTTCTCTAAGTACATATGTACTTAGAGAACAAACGGGGAAATGCTACCAAAATTTTCTCAAAAACCCAATACACATTATACACTTACATCCTAAGTGAGATTAGGTGTTCAAGAACAGTCCCAAACCGGGGACTATCCAAGATTTACTCCTAATGAGTCAATCTTGGACGGGTTTCTAGGCCAACAAACACAATAATAGATATGTACATGTTAGGGTTTCATCACAATTGATGTCAGGGTTTCATCAATGTTAGGGTTTAATCAAATCAAATTAGGATGCTAGAATGGATTTAAATCAAATTAGGGTTTAAATCAAATCAAACACGGTCGTGGCTGTGTTGGCCTACCGCGGCCGTGCTGGGCAGCACGGCCGTGGTAGGACATTCTTCTCAGTTCTCAGTGAAAGAAGTGGTGAAACCAAGATTTAGATGCAATATTAGGCGAGCAACAACAACTGACCTCCCAGTAGTGGTGGCGGTGACCGGCGAGCTCCAGGCGGCAGGGCAGGCAGGTGCAGCGGTGGTCGGCGAGCTCCAGGCGGTAGGGCAGACAGACCAAGGAGCAGCGGCGTCGGCGGGCGGCGACAAGGAGGAAGGCGGTGCGGCAGCGAGCTCCAAGCGGCAGGGAAGGCAGACCAAGGAGCAGCAGTGGCTGCGGAGAAGGGGGCGTGACGGAGAAGGGGGCGCGGAGAAGGGGAAGAAGGCAGCAACAGTGGCGGCGGAGAAGGGGGTGCGCCGGCGGCGCGGCAGCGCTGTCGTGGAGGAAGAAGGAGCTTTCATGGAGGAGAAATCGGCGGCATGGTCGGGCGACAGCAGAGAAGAAAAGGGAAATCGGCTCGCAATGAAACAGAAGAAAGGGGAAGAGTCGGGCGATCGCGGGATATTAAGTTCCAAAATAGCGTCGGTTGTTTCAAACAACCGACGCCTAAACCTCTTTAGCATCGGTTGTTTGAACCAACCGACGTCTAATTGGACGATATTTTCACAAAATTGTTTGGCGGGAACCACTTTCAGCGTCGGTTATAAAAGGTTAACCGACGCTGAAAGTGACACTTTTCACGCAAATTTTCATCGCCCATAGGCGTCGGTTTCTATCTACATAACCGACGCTGAAAGTGACACTATTTTTTTTGCTCGAAAATTGGATTTCGCGGGCGACTTTAGGCGTCAGTTTGTTATTAACAACCGACGCTGTATTCAAAGCGGTACCCGTGTCTGGCTGGTCTTCGAATATAGACGTCATTTTGCCTAAATAACTGACGTCTAATAGTGTAGGCGTCGGTTTTCCTAAAGAATCGACGCCCAGAAAAGTGACACTGAATGTTGTTTCTGTAGTAGTGAAACATGTAGTTTAATTGTAATCCATTCTTGAAACTTTAAAACATATTGAAATTGGATAGGATTGAGTACTCATAATCGCAACCACGTACTTTGTTCATGAAGAATTTGTGCAATATGTACCGAAGGTGTATTGTATGTAATCTGATAGCCCAGGTGTATAATCAAGCAACATCATTATCTAAAAGTATGTAAAACCCTAAAGTGTTACCATCATGTTTAAAACATACTAATCTAACATATGTCCTAAAATAGGGTTTAGGGTTGTCCTAGGTTTTGGATAAGGAATAAGGGTATAAACTCTAATTCCAACGCACCATGATTCATTAAGTTTATAAACCCATATTAGTCATTTAGTGAAATGCTTATAAAATTGAGCATTTTATGTCATTAACAGCAACGATATGTGTTGCCATGTATGCCTCGAGAGCAAATCAAATGGTACTTGTAATGGCACATCTAGTAAATGATTTGATTAATAACAAAGGCAATCTTTCAATTTATTCTATTTTATTCAGTTATGAGATAATGATGTTACATAATAAATGTCTAAAGAATGATATTACTCAATGATGTATGTCTTCAGGTTGAGGACGTGAACAATGAGATCATATGGATGTCAATAATATATAAATTCTTGTTATGTCCCTAGTCAATTTTTATTGTGGAAGGCTAATAGACAACAACTGTTAATATGTATACCTAGAGAGCCATTCATATGATGATTGTAATGACATAATTTGTAAATGATATGATTAATTAATAAAGGCAAGCTTCTAATTTATTTTGTTTAATTCAGTTATGAGATAATGATGTAACATTATAAATGTCTAGAAAATTATATTACTCAATGACGTATGTCTTCAATTACGTGACTTGGGGAAATGAGATCATACAAATGTTAAGAGTAATATACTTTCTCATTTTGTCCTTGATCGATTGTTATTTTGGCAGGTTGATAGACAACAATGACACACAAGATCAGAGTGTGAGTTGGTTGATGACAGAGTCCCATTACTCATGATATGACCATATCAAACCAAGTACATAGATACATGTTAGAGAACATTGTATCAGACGGACCCACTATGAGACTGACACATGGAAACCATTACAATGGTAATCATAGTCAGTTCTCCTAGTGATGGCGATGTTTGTGGTTCTCAGACTTGAAATCAATACACTCATCACATGTTGTTCGGTATGATTTGACATCATCAAATACAATCATGAAACATGGGTTGTTATAAAGGTGATAGTTGGGTGACTGTGACACATGGGGACTGACTGTGAGTGATATATATGGGATTTGTCCCTCCTAAGGGAGTATGATATCCTAGGCCTCTTGATTAGCGAGATGAAGAAATGCATGGCCACACACATGTTAGTCAATATATGATATTGAGCTCACATATATCTCAGACAGTCGGCTCTAGTTCAAGAAACAAGATTAGATGTTGAAGAGGGTGACTACTCCTCCTTGAGTCTAATCTAGATATCAGTGACAAAGGAATTATACAAAAACTATAACACCAAGAATAGATTGTAGGTTGAAGTTGTTCCCCGACTTTTGATTCACTTGGGTAGCACTGATGTGTGTGACTAGGTACCACTCTTTGCTTGTGATGTCATAAGTTAGTTATGGACATTAACTGCCAATGTGGAATGGGACCTATAAGGTCACACACGTAGGCCTTTACCTAGAAGAGGAGTTTAATCTTGAATGATGAATCGAATTGATTACTAAAGTGTTTAGGCATTCAATTCTCATAATAGATTAGCTGGCTACATTACAATATGATCATCTCACCCAGTGAGATGGCCGCTTGGAGAGCTAGACAGTCGGCTTAAGTGTTGAGATGATAGTTTGGATTGTTAGGCTGATCAGACATTGAATTGGCTAAGTTCTGCCCAAACCGAGGTGTGAACTGACCAATTCACTATGTTGAACCGATCGGCTTGGCTCGGGTCACCAGATGACCATCTGTGTGAGTGTGATGCTCATCTCATATGTGTGAGATCACTCAATTCGGAGGAAATTCTATTGTAACAAGAAATTAGTGTTGACGTCACGTCGTGTATTAATCAGACTCGATATTACCAAATTCATATGCAGTTGGGAAACTACAAAATATTCATCTCAGAGTGTGAGGCAATTGTACCACATGCCAAACGACCATCTAATAGTGTGAGACAATCATACCACAACCCAGACGACCGTCTGGGTTGCCTGAGGGTCGTTTGGGTGGTCACAAGTTATAAAAATTCAAGATCTTCTTCTCACTTCCACTCTCACATAGACTGAAAACCCTGACCATGGCATCTACTATAAATAAAGGAGTATTGGGGGCTTTGCAGAGTACAACATAGACAATTGAGAGTCATTTGATATGACAATTTTTGTCCTCTCTGGTTGTGCTAACCAATAGAGAGCCCAAGCAACTCCTACCCATCAAAGAGAGGGATAGCAAGGGAGACAACAATTGAGGATCATTGTTGTGGGAGAGAAAGTTGGTGACTAGTAAGACAACGAGAGGGACAACTCCTTCTTGTCCATTCTAGCAGGACGAAAGGAGTTCTAGCCAGTCCGTGTGGACTACTCTAGTGGTAGGATCATTTGGTTTCTTCTAGGAGGACAACATCAACTCACTGTCTGTGGCGAGATCGCAAGAGCTATATCAGAAGTTGTCCAATCTATTTCTGTGGTGAAGACCAGGAGTTGCATAGACACCGTCCAAGAGAAACTAGTCAATAGTTTCATATCTACAATGACGAGGAGATATCGCTGGACTTGCTCCAGGACCAGGTATATCCTCAAAACCATTCTTCCCATCTTATAGTAATTGACGCAATCTGTGGTTTATGGGGAATATGGTAGATAATTTTTTTATTTTCACTGCCTACTCTATTGCCATATTTCCCTACATCAATAACACTTAAGACTAGAATGTGTTTTGGTTGATGATAAAATATCACTAGTCATGATATGTGATATAAAATTAAAGACATAGATACTTGTTAGAGATTAATGTTTTAGAAAGAGCCACCATAAGAGTGATATATGAAAACTATAATTGGTAGTCAGAATCATCTCTTACGGTGTTTGTGGTGATTGTGGTTCTTAGACTTGAAATCACTACACTCATCACATGTCGTTTGGTGTACTTTGACATCATCCAACATGCCCTTGAATAAGGGTTTCCATGAAGGTGATGCTTGAGTGTACTATGCCACATGGGGATGACTTTGAGTGATGTAGATGGGGTTTGTCCCTCCTGCAGGAGATGATATCCAGGCTACTTGATAACTAAGTCTGAGAAATGCATGGCCACACTCATGTGAGTCAATATGTGATATTGATATTACATATATCTTAGACAAACGGCTCTAGTTCAAGGAACATGATAGAATGTTGAAGAGGATGAGTATTCCATGCCTCAAGTTCCTACTAGATATCAATGACAAAGGAACTATACAAACAATGTAACACCAATCACAGATTTTAGGTTGAAGTTGTTCTCCAACTCTCCAGTTGCTTGGGTAGCAATGATGTATTACTAGATACTGCTCTTTTCTTGTGATGTCATAAATTAGTAATGGACATTCACTGCCAATGTAATTTGGAACCTATGGGATCCCACACATTAGATACACTTGGAATAGGAGTTTATCCATGAATGATGTTTAATGTTTAGCTATTCAATTTAAAAAATAATTTACTAACTAGACTTTGAACCAACCGGTTCAAGTGTTGAACCGATCAGTTGGAGTGTTAGGTTGATTGGAATTGCATTGGCTGAATATTGTTTGAACCAAGGGCATGAAATGATCGGTTCACTTAGTCGATTGATCGGTTCATGGTCCCAAATGACTAATTTATATGATGAACCGCCTGGTTCATTGATCAATTCAATTAGATCAAGGATTTATACTGACATCATGTCATGCATTAAATTGGATATTAATTGCAATACAATTGTGATTAGGAAACATGATGAAACAACCAGTTCAAGGGTTGAACCAATCAACTCACATGCCAACTAATCAGTTCACCTGTGAACCTATAATTTCACCGCTTACATGATGTGAAAATTCATGAAATTTGGGCCCCTTCACTACCACACGCACTCAGAACCTTGACCTAGACCCTCCTATAAATAGAGGGGTACTTGGGCTTCCAAGACACAATATCAGTTGCCTGACAATTGTTGTCTTCCTTGGTTGTGGTAATCGAGATAACTCGAGCAAGTCCTACCCGTCATAGGTAGGGATAGCAATGGAGAACAATTATGGGAGAGTAATTCGATGCTAGTACCTTGACTAGAGGAGGACAACTCCTTCTTATCCATTCATCTAGAATGACATGAGTTCTCGGTGGTTCATGTGGACTACCATAGAGGCAAGGAGTATGTTGCATGTCGCTCATAGGATAAGGTCATCTATTTTCCTTGGTGATCAACCAAGAGTCTGACGCACACGCTGTCTAGGTGCAATTTGAAGAAAGGTGCACACTTTTGCAAGGAGATTGTCACTGAACTTGCTCCAAGACCAGGTATAACCTTGCTAAGCCATTCTTCTCATTACATAGTTATTGACACAATCCATTGGCTAAAGGGGGATATTTTATTTAAATTTGTGTTTCCATTTCCTACTCAGTCTCCATATATCCTTACAGTGATATCATAGCCATGTCAATTTACTATATTTTGAGATAATCGATATAATCAAATTTTTAGTTTTCATCATTTATTTATTGCATATGATGTGAATACTTAAAATGATTAATGTGCATATCTAATTGAAGACCACATACAATCCCAACTAATATATGTATATATGCAATTTACAACATCGTCCTAAAAGTTATTTTTGATGGTGGATGTGAAGCATGGTTTTGGCCAATAACCCAGATTTTTTAGCATGATGGTTGTGTTGATGTTTATTCCTATTTTATCTCAATATACATACCGAGGCTCTATATACTCTTCCAATTATAAAAGTATTATTCTCTCCTACCTATGATCCCCTCAAATGTAACTTGAGCTTACTCAATTACCATGCAATATGTAATATCATTGGAGGTGTCCAAAAGATGTTGGACTACAGATCCACTGACCATTTTGACTGACCAATCGACCAACCAAGAGGCGAGTCAATCAATTCAAGGGTTAAACCGATCAACCCATATTGGTTCAAGCACATATCTTCATCAATAATGGGTTTCTACATGCGATGTAGACCTTAGGTGGCAGTAATTCCTTGTGTCTCCAAGGAATTAAAATAGCATGGTCATAACCATCCCTTATGTTTTATTGCATGTTTATGTTTGTGGCATATAGCATGTATATGATACGTACTATATACACTATAAGAAAAGAAAGTATTAATGACCAACCTTGCGACAACTTTAATTTTCAATCATAATTAGTAATCTGACAATGACAATGAATCTGGTTGCCGCTACTGAAATGGGTAATTACGGCAAAATTTAAATTCTGCCATAAAAAGTAACCCCATTCCATCGTTAAACACCCACTTCTCTCTCCCCACCACACCCAATGAAACACGATATTAATAACATAACTTAATTTATTTTTCACTCCCGCGCCTGAACTTTTCCAAGCCCAAATGTCCTTCCATTCCACCCAGCACGTCTCACTCCTTTCTCCTCACCTCAACCAGACCCCCAATCTCTCCGCACCTTCCCTCTTCCCCTCCCTAATTCACTGAATTTGTGGTTTCCACTTCTCCAAATCATCCTGCCATGCCCAAACACATCGTCTCCGTTTGGACTCCTGTAGCAAAAAAACTGTGATTTTCTCATGCGATTTTTGTGTAGGGGTGACGTCGACGAGGAGGACCTTGTCCGACAGAGTAGGAGCATGGCGTTACTCAAGACCAAGAAGGAATTCAAGTTGAAGAATGATAGGTATGACATCATCTGGCTCAAGAGCTACCGCTGAAGTGGTACTTGGTGGCATCTGACAGGAGGTTCTTTTTGGGTGACAAGTGCTAGAAGGTGGTCACGCCTCCACTCCCTCCATGAGCGCAGTCGTAGGAAGACTTCAGGGCTCTCAAGGCCTCTAGTCTCTTGCCTTTACGGTAGACCAATTATTGTTATTTTCTAGACGCATTTGTCTAACAAAAGCACAATACATGCTTGAATGCAAGAAAATTTTATCTGACACTAAAATCCTATTTGGATGTTACGTACATTTTTCCAAATATATATTTTAGAAGTAATATTTTCACCTAAGATCTCAAATACGGGATGATATTTTGCACTGGGCAAAAGCTTGATTAATCCAGCTTGATATTAAAATTAGTATTTTGATATACATGCTTAGCTTAGTCATGGTAAATTGGTGTATGTTGGTGTGGATTAGTTAATTGTTATTGGTTCAAAAGAATTGGATGCACTACGTCAAGACCAGGACAATTAATGGATTTAGATGATGATTTCCACCTCAAACCCCTTTCTGAAATGCTCTAAGAGCAAGCAGTTAAAATAAGTTTTTTTTTACAATGTAGGATTTTGGGACATCTGTAAAAATGAAATATATTAATAGCCTACTCTGGGTCAGATTCAGTTTTCTCCTATTCTAGTTTTGGTATGGTATTGCAATTGGTTTGAATACATACGTCATACCTTGACCTTTGAAAAGTTGTGCATTGAGCCTTGTAATGGAGAAGGAAGTTTCAGAGGTCTGGAATGTTTCCAGCTAACGTTATATTCCCCTAGGAGAGAGGCATTGAAAATGCAACTTCACTGATGTTAGTTCTGTAGCAGGTCACCGACCCATTCCAACTACATTTATATGTATTTAACTACCCAGGTGTGGGGGCTGGAAAGGAGCATACATTACAAGAAAATTTGTTGCATGTTGTCACTAACATTCTCATTTGAGAATAATGGGAACTAGGAACCAACGTATGCAGCTCAATATCTTCTAATTTATACCACACACCTATACCACCGAATGGGTAGAAACTACGTGGTTGTGCATCTCTTAGATATATAAATAATGCCTTCAATTAAAGTAAACATACATTAAAAACATTTTTTTGCAAATCCTTGAATTTTTGTATTCACCATGAGTGCATTGTGTGCAGCAAACCAAATGTAGAACTTCATATTCTTCGATACCTTGGCTTTAGGTATTGGTAACCATGCTCCCAGTCAGACTATCTCTTTCTCTTTTGTCAGTGAACAACTCCCCAACTTATCTAGGCTCCATGCCCACCTGACCTTCTTTGCAGCAACGGTAGGGTGATCCATTATCCCTATCTTCTTACATACTATCTCTTGTAGGTATACAACCATGAATCTTTGGTTCTAGTGGCCATCTAAATCAATCAGACTATCCACCGTCATATTTTTCAGCCCCGAAGGTCCTCTTCAGAAAGTCTCTCATGAAATTGAAGGAGTGACCCAATTATTGAACCATATGTTGGTATTGCAGCCGTCGCCTATACTTTTATATTTGTGGTTATTCACCTTTTCCATGTTGGTATGCATTGATTTCCAAAACAATGAGCCTGGCTTGTTGGTACTTTGCTTATGTTGGTTTTTCTGTTGTTATGTCATCTTTTCTGTATGCAATCATGGTTGACGAGCCTTTCCCAACTAGTCTTGACTATAAACACTTGATTCTAGTACCTACCCAACAACTTCTTTATATGCCGGTATACCTTATCATATATACTCAGAGGTATATTAGCATATTGCATTATATACGTTGGCATGACATTGCCCAACCACTGAAATTATTATTCCTACTCAAGCATTGATTTTGGCGACAAGGGCTTCAATAATGTGGCTATACGCCTATACCTATACTTGGAAATTCTTCTATAAATAATAAGAACCCCTGGTTACTTCTCTAGGTCATCAAGTCCTTTAATCCATGCTCTTTTACGTATGCATTCCTCTCCATTTGGAGAACACTTCTAGAGAAAACCATCTGTCAATAATTTCTGGTCCAAATACCTGAATGTACTGAAGACCTCAAAATTCTTGTATTAATCTAATACACACACGCCAGGTGAGAGATTTTCAAACCTATGTTGAACTTTGATGCTTTCTTAGGTTTATTTCATCCCCCACACTCTTTCTTCAACCATATTAGATAACCTTGCTACACATGTAACAAAAATGTAAGGATAGGTGGATCCCCCTATCTAAGTCCTCTTCTTTTTATGGGTTTATCATTCCATGTGATTCTCGTTTCACTACCTATCTTGGAGTTCATTGCATATTTGGTTAGGTTCCTTGGCCAACCTGGCTTTTTTTTAATCAGTAAATGTGCCTCCTCTATATATTCAATATCAAAACTGTACAAGTAGTAGGAGATGCTAGCATCTCAGATGAACAAAAAACTGTCTATATAGAATTTTGACATCACTTATAATTATGTTCCACACTATAGCTGTAGTGGGTTTATTTTCTTCCAAAATGACCTGGTTCTTGAGGAACCACGTGTGGTAGATCACTGCCATGATCAGTATCTTCTTTTTATCACCATTCAGTGACGTTATGTCACTGTTGGAGGTTGGGATGAATGGTAACAGATGTCTTGCTCTCTCCCACAGCTCTCTTATGAACATACAGGCCCAGAACACATGGGTAAGACTTTCTTCCTCCCTCTCGCACAGGCCACATCTAGATTCCATATTGATGCCCCTGTTCTTGAGGTAATTTCCAGTAACGAACTTCTCTAATAGCACCTTCCAGCAATGGATTTTTTACCTTTGCGGAGCTTTAGTTTTCCATAACCACCTGGCCCAAGGAAGCTCTTGACCGGACCTTCTGCAGGCCTCCCAGGAAGCTCTCAAAGTAAAAGGTTGCACCCCATAGAAGTAGAAATGATCGTCACCCCCTGAGATTGTGATTTTTGCACAGATCTCAGAGAGTTTTTCAGAACCCCTAATCTTAGGGACGTTCCACTTACCATCCTATATGATATAACTCAGCATATTGTCCATAATCAGCCCATTCCTCAGGGCAAGACTCGACCCAATGTGATCTTTCAGAAAGCCTCCATCAATCCAGGGGTCGGACCAAAGGGAGACCTTTCTTCCATTGACCACACTGACCCTGACTAGGGGCATAAGTGCATCTCTTGGCTTCATAATAGACCTCCACATCCAACTGTGATATTGTTGGGAGTGGCAGGTCCACACAGTATCTTTTTTTATGTACTTCTCGTGTACCCATTTGATCCAAAGGGAGCATTTGTTGTTTGCTATGTTCCAAACGATTTTCATCATCCATGACTTAGCCCGGTCTTCTACCTTGCATATGCTAAGACCTCCTTCATGTTTTGGTCTTCACACATCAGGCCAAGTGACTGTGTGGTAATGCTTGGATTCATCACTGTCACCCCAAAGGAAAATCCTGCATAAGCATTCGATTTCCTCCTTGGTAGCTTTTGGTAGGGGGAAGACACCAATCCAGAACAAGTGGTATGAGGAAAGAGTGGACACAATTAGTTCAACTCTTCCAGCCATAGACAGCAGTCTAGTTTTCCATGAGTCCAATTTGGTTTTAATTTTATCGATAAGAGGGTTGCATAGGCTCTTAGTAAGCCTCCCTGTGAACAGCGGAAGGCCTAGGTACCTGACAGGTGTGCTCGTTCTCTCTACCTTCATGGTTGCGGTGACATTAGCTAGAGTGGCCTTGCTAGCACAGAGTTGACTCTTGACCAGATTAAGGTTCAGACCAGAGATGGTTGAGAACAGTTCTAAACTGCCTTGTATCCCTTTTATGTCATTTTGAGTGCCCATAGAGAATATCAGTAGGTCATCTGCAAACAAAATTTGGGACACTTGTAGACTACCCACCTTGATAGGGGTAATCTTTTTTATCTTTCACTACCTTATGAAGGATGTGAGTTAGCCCCTGCATCTCAAGAACAAACAAATAGGGTGCAAGGGGGTCTCCTTGCCTTATGCCCCAGGAGGCTTGAAATAGCTGTGAGGGTGCACCATTCACCAGAATCTGAAATGAAGCAGAATTGATACATTCGAGGATCCACATCAGCCAGCATGGAGAGAACCCCGTCACTTCCATGACATCCATAATATATTCCCTGCTTATGGTGTCATATGCCTTACTCAGATCCGCCTTTAGACAAATCTTAGCCTTGGCATTGGGACTTCCTTGATCTGAACTCCATTCAGATTCAAGATTTTAATTTGATTTCTACATCTTCTAGTCTTGAGCGAGGCATAAAAGAACCTTGTGTTACTATCATCGTGTTTGAGCCACATGACTCTTGATTTTTATTTGATGATTGATTCCCCAGCTGACCTGGCAAGGAGAGCTTCATCCTTTTTCTATTTTGCTATGTCCCACCATAAGTGATTGTCCGGGTCAGAGTCAGACTTGTCCTGCACCTCCAAAGCTTCCTTTTCAAGGTTCTTCACAGAATTGGTCATGTCACCAATTGATTCCCAGTTCCACGTTTGTAGTCTTCTCTTTGTGTTCTTTAGTTTTTGGTAAAGTTTATACATCGGGTTGCCATAGGATTGTATATTTTCCCATGAGTCCTTCACATTATCTCTGAAGCCTTCTTTTTTAGACTAGACATTGAAGTATTTGGTCGGATACTTTATCTTTTTCTGTTCTTCCTTTAAATGTAGCACCTGCAGGTAGTGGTCACTATATATAGTAGGCACAACCTCTAGCCACAATGAAGGAAACTTTGTTAAAGAACTCAATTGACAGAAAGATCTATATATAGTGGTCACTATATATAGTAGGAACAACCTAGCTTTTTCATATTATCTTCAATGAAACTCCCACCATTTTATCATACTCTTTTGTTAAATCAAGTTTCATGGCCATTTTATTGATGGAGTTCTTTCAAATTATGTGTACTCCTGCACGATAATGATTCTATATATGATGTGATTTCCAGGTACAAAAATACTATCTGTTAGATAGATCCATTATGGAAAAAGCAGTCTCAATCTTTCTACCATGATTTTGGAGGCTATTTTCAAACAATCATTATATGGCGAGATGGGCACAGTTGGTTGTATGTTTTGGGGTTTTAACCTTAGAAATTAGCACAAGTGTGGCTTCAAACAATTTAGTAGGTAGATCCCCACTCTGGATTTCCACCTGCATTGTTTTAATAATAGAACGACCTATACGATGCCTATTATGTCAGAGAAAGAGTCATTCAATGTTGTCTGGATGTGCCACTTTATAGGGGTTGATACACATAAGCACACACTGAACATCATCAGCCGTAGATTCAGTTGGAGTAACTGAATATGATTAACATGCACTGCAAAGAATGTTGGTCGACACTCCAACAGAAGGTTGTAGTCATTGTATCCATCCATATGTTAATTGTGCCTTGCAATTAATTGAGTATGAGCTCAGAGATTTCATTCTCATTATTGCACCAGCTTCCATCATTGCATTTGAGCATGATAACAATATTCTATCTGTGTCATTGATTCACTATGGCATGGAAAAATTTGGTGTTCTTATCTCCATGTTGAAGACAGCTAATGTGACTTTGCTGCCTGCAGTCCTCATCTTCCTTGAGCATGTTTTCTTACTGGGATTGTAATGCTACACACTTTGTGTCAATGTCCTTGTTGTTATCTTTTCTTGTTAACTTCTATAGATTCTTGATAGAGTTGCTTAACTTCCTTCTAAATTTCCCTATAGTTCTTTGAATTGTTAGTATCCCACCTTCAGAGCTTTTCTTGTGTTTGTCTCAAAGCATGTTCATATATCAAAGAATTGTCCGAACAAGTTTGTAGCTATTGTTTGACCTCAATGCTTCCTAGCACTAGGCTTTTGTTTCGAATCTCCAATCCTAATTAGTAGCTCTTTTACTATATTACATGACAATAGGACTATGGTCTGAGCTGGTATGTGGTATAGATGTGCCCATGTATGTTGCTTATACTTAGAAAGGAAGGTTTTGTATGCAATATCCCTATTCAATATTTCGAGTAGCTTGCCTTTTTTGTGTGTATATTTCAGCACAGAAAAACTCAACTCAGTCATGCCAATATCAATCTACAAGTCGTCAACTAGATTGGCATCACCGTGATGAAATTATGGACTCCATTTTTACTACATTACATGAGAATAGGACTATGGTCCGAGCTGGTATGTGGTATAGATGTATCCATGTATATTGCTTATACTCAGAAAGGAAGGTTTTGTTTACAATAGCCCTATCCAGTATTTCAAGTATCTTGCCTTTTTCATGTGTATATTTCAGCCCAAAAAAAGTCAACTCAGTCATGCCAAAATCAATCAGCAAGTTGTCAACCAGATTGGCATCACCGTGATAAAATTATGGACTCCCCTTCTTTTCACTTGGTGATAACACCACCTTCCAATACCCAACAATCACCCGTGGTTTTATAAAAGATTGACCAATTTCCTAGATCTGTTGCTAAGAAAGATTGCTTAGATTGGTGTTAGGGTGAACACAAAGAAAGTTATCGAAGAGGCAGCAGTTAATACTACAACAGATGAACTGGATGTGGTTGTAGATGATGGTAACATCAGTTCAGTAGTTCGGCCTCAATCTCGACTTCCATTATGGATTCTTCTATCTGTTGATTTTCTGGATGCCCCATTTTGACCTCATTTCTTTTTGGTGTCGCCAAAGTATTTGCATAATTGGTATCACTTGCTCCTACCCCAATCTATCTTGGTTCTCTGTGACTTTTTAGCCTCGCCTGTATAATTCGTGATGTCCTCCCAAAATTTATTTGTCTAATTCTCACCATGGTTTATCTTTTTCTTCTTATGTGCCTTCCTTGGTTTTTAGTTCAGCTTCAAGTGTGACCATGCCCTTGTACTTCCAGGCCTTTTTTTGCAACCACTATCCTTGACAATATTGTTCTATACAACAAAATACATGATCACATGTATTTTGCCTCTCAGTTGCATTAACAGTTAGAACTATTTGGTCCTACACGACTTATTGCAGTACACTTTCTCTAGCTCCCTACCACTATCATATAGTTTTTGTCTTAAAAGGCACGACTGTTCGTCTCCATTAATGTCAGGATTCTCCTCCTTACAACATGTCTATCTTCCACTTTACCTTCAATCACCTGGACATTCCTTGTGTTAGAATATAGCTTAACTATTGCCTACATGGGCATATTGCCCATGGCCCATTACGATTAGTCTACTTCCTTTGTTCTTCCTTGTAATAGCCTCCTTTCCTATATATAGGATAGGGGTGTACATATCAATATAACAACACAACAATATTGTATACACTTATTCATAATGTATTCGAAAAATAGCCCTGAGGAAACAACCCTAGCCACTGACCCTCCTTCCGTCTCCTCTCGCTTCCTTCCAGGACTAGTCCTCAGCCGCCCCTTCTTTCCTAGAGAGAGCAACCGGGGGACAACCCACCTGCGGGCAGCTGCTGCCTCCTTCCAAGGCTTAATCCACCCGCCCACTAGGCACATCCCGGCCTCTATGGTCGCATCTTCTTCCCCTTTCACATAGATTTTTATCTATACGTCGGCGCCATCCTTCCTGACACTATTCAGTCTGAGTCTCTAGATGATGCTATTTCCTGTCTAGATCTATATGTCATCATCACCTTCCTTGAGATTCATTCGTCAAGTAGCTCCAACCACCGCCATTGAAGTAGCCACGACAAAGTAGATCTGCCTTCCGCTCCAGCAACCATCACCATTGTCTTCACCGCCTATTTACCCTGCCATCTCTGCGTCGAGCTGTCGTTGCATCCATCATCTCTGCATCTAGCTGCTCCATTACTCCACCGCTACACCACCTCTTAGGACCCTAGGCGGTGCTAATTCCCATCCAGATCCATCCATGATCAAGAAAGGAGCCATCACCATTCATGATTAAAGGAGTAAGAAGACAATGCTAATTCTCGTCGATCCATGATGCTAATTCCCAGGGTACATGTCTCCTTGACTGCACAAATTCCCATCAAGATTGTGCATCATCCGCCTCCGACATGGTGTCTTGTCCAAACAACACATTGTGTCGTGCTCCAGAAATCACCCTGATGGCGCAGAGTTTCATCCAGAACACAAAAGACACGACGTGTTTCTCAAAATACATGACGTGTTCGATTCCAGAACTCATCCTAATGGTGTAGATCGCCAACAAACATCGCGTGTCATCCTTAGAACATGGTGTGTCGGAGGACATCAGAGTTACACATCATGACTTCAGAAACGTCGTGTCCGCTTGAAACACGACGTGTCAACAAAGATCCATTCACGCCTCTGACATCCGACACAACATGTCGCATTTCCACACAGTGTGTTGCAAGAAGTCAATCAGTTTTTTATGAAGGAGCTACATGGCGTATCAGTAATACTGCACGACATGTCATCAAGAGTTTGTCTGTTACCCCTAACATGTTACATGATGTGTCCAATCATAGACACGACGTGTCAAGAGCAGTCAGTACACTTCTAGTTCCAGATTGACGTCCTCCAAAGGTCTATCTCTCCTCCAATACTTATAAAAATCATATCCTATTATTATTGTTTGACCCAACAAATTTTTTGTGGGGGCTCCTCTCCTGCATCATGTCAAGAAAAGATCCATTTATTTTCTCTATCTGGATCTTACTTGGGTTGTCTTTGCATATTGATTCTAGTTATCGATTTTCATGCCGAGTAACCATTCTGACAGTGTCACTTCCTCCCCTACCGAGAAAAATTCTAGTTGCATATCTCCTCCTTCTACCGATGTTTCCATTCTGATAGTCCTTTTATTCTTCTCTACATAGTACACCTCTTGTTTTTCCTTTTCCCTTTCCCACCCTTCCATCCATCATGTGTGCATCTTTCCAAGTGTGGGGAGTCATATTTTTCTTTTTCCACACCATCTACTCACTGTCGTCATATTTGGTGTGTGGGAGGAATAGAGGAGAGAGAGAGATGGAGAGGAGGGTATGAGGAGAACATGAGAGAGAGAAATGAGGAGAGAGACATCAGATGAGATGAGATGATATTCTAGGCTATCTTCACGGAGGTTCACATTGTTCATCACATCTAGTTTCCACTCCACATTCCTCTACAGTGAAGATGGTTTAGTCATGGTATTTATGATTGTCTGCTTCAGATGTTCTTCATTCCAGATGCACTTTAAGAAAAAGACCTTCTTCAAAGCTTGAGCTTCTCCAGGCCGAATTCCTAGATGGTACATAGAGCTGCATAATTGCTTTCAAAAATGGTACATGCAAATAAGGAGAGAGTTTAGATAGAAATGGGCTATGATTGAGTCAGGTTTGCCAAAAGGGGTACCTAGAATTGTGCCTTGGGATCACGTTCCTTGTTATCAGTGATGTTTGTTGGCATGGGTAGGATTTTATCAGTGCCTAGCAGTTGGTTATCACTTCTTCTTGAGGTCTGTAGAACAAATGGCATACTTCGTTCCAACTATTATTTTCGGGGCAAAAATAATCATGCACTGACAATTGAAATGGCGGAAGCATGAGTAACTCTTGTACACCAGAGAGTGTAAAACCTACCTTAGTTGGTCAAGCCTCAATAGAATTAGCTTAAATATATATTGATGTCCATGGGCCTGAGCATTGTCAGGACCTACTACCTAGAAATAGCCTTCCCATAGCATGGATATAGCATTTGACCTGTTGTGTTTTGTTACTCTCTCATACGAGTTGGACTCTTATGTATGCCCAACTTTATTTTCTCCTTTTTCTATGATTCATCATTTTATTGTCATTTTCTTGTTTTTTCTTAGAGTTGTTGTTTAGCTTGCTTCCTTTTTGTTTTTGTTCCACCAGGTTTCTTTCATTTGAACCTTAGTAGCCACTTCATTGGATTAGTGTTGCACATGTTCCCCTAGGTTGGGTCTCCCCTGAGAACCTTTTTTCTAATGGTATAGGGTGCCCCTTAATAAATGTTGCACCAGTTCCATATTTTTAGAATTATCTATTTATTATCTATTTCAAGTACTTAGGTTAGACTTGCTTGTGGTATTTTGAGAAGATTCCCACCTCAACAACTTGTAAATAAAAGAGAAGAAACACTACTACTTGATCTAGAATACAACTCCACATCTCGTTCATTATATTACCCAGGTTCTTATATTACCCAGGTGCTTAGTATCTTATTAATTGTAATTGATCATTTAAGAATATATATCATGCAACATACATATTAAAAACAATAACACAAACAAAGTTAATGATTGATTCGTTGTGATGATTAATTGATTGGAACAACATGATCTCTCTTAAGCATATTTTTGTTGAAGAGAAATACTAGTTAGTTAATTCATTATTTGTAGTGTGCATGAACTAACCTACACATGCAAGTGGTATCTGAGACTGTTAATGGTTATTCAGTCTTCAAGGTGAATAAGGAGAACTTTGTTGTGTCTATGCCTCTGTGAAGGTGAGCATAGATGACATATAACATCTACACATGGTGAATCTGAAGTTCTATTGTAGGTACTCAGAATTTCATGTCGCAATGATGATGTTCAACCACATTGAGTTTAGAGTTGAGAAGGAACTATTATGTTGGTTTTGTTTCTCTGAGTTTCTTGCTCATATCTTGTGATGGATTTATCTTTTGTTCATCATTTAAGTTGCATGATTCATTGAAGTGTGTGTTTGCAATAGCCCTATCTGGTATTTTAAGTTGCAAGATATTTTATTTACTCCATCTATATTTAACCTACACTACTTAAAATATGGTTCGAGTATGTGCAAGTTGTTTTTTCAAGATATAAACATAAAACCAATATTGATTCACCTTATCCTTTTGTAAACATTATCTTGCATTTTTTATTAGAGGATGTTCTACTATTGTATCCAGAACTGATGTGTCTATTAAGCCCCCAATCCAAATTGACCATGGGCGGATATATTAAAATACCTATATAATTTAATACTTATAGTACCCAATGTTAGAAGTTTATCTACAAAATATAAAGGGGGAGGGAGGGTAACTTTATCTTTTAGACCTTGTTGGCAAACCCTATTTTATTCTTGTATAGGCTCCCTTATTTTTGTTCTTTTGATTAGAGGTGTATTCGAAGAAATACACTTGTATCGATGATCTATTGTAGTTTTTTAAAAACTAGGATAATTTACTCTTTTCTGTGGGCCTACAAATTCCTCTTTAAATGATTTGGTCCAGGCTCTTACTTGCAACACATCTCCTATGCAGTGACATTGTTGTGGCTTAACATAATGCTGTTGATTGTGAGGATTACATCCTAGAGGTGAGGTTCCTTATCATCTTGTGAAGTTGCATGTATATGTACAACCTTCTTTATTTCTTTCTTTATGACATGAACTAGTTCCTTGGTGGTGGTGTTTATCCTTCTATGTGGTACCAACTCATCTTATGTCACACCTTTCAGTAATGTGTATTTAGGGGTGTAAACGGTGCGGGTACGGTGTGGGTCTGGCCATACCCATACCCATACCCATTTAATTTAGTGGGTCCAGTTCCGGTTCTGGACCCGCATTAATTAAAATCTAGACCCGCACCATACCCGTACCCGTAATAATAGTGGGTTTATAGTGTGGGTATGAGGGTAAGCAGTTCTATGTAAACATTATATTTTTTAAGTAAGAAAGTTTATGACTATGTTCTATATACTCTTATACAACAAGATATTACTATTATATAGGATATAAAGATGCAATGTTACATCAAACAATGTAATACTTTGTAGATTGAAGATTAGTTCAATTAATTCTTTATATATTTGTAGTCATCATCATAGTATTTTAATAATTTAGCATATCACTTGACGAATTTGATTTTAAGGTTACATATGTTTCTCATGTTTGCAACTAGAATAGTTCATTCTCAATTAGATGACTAGTCCCTAACCTTATTATAATTAGAGTAATATGTAATTTGAAGTTTTATATTAATTATAGTAGTAAAGTATGATATAATAACATATTATTAAAGTATTTTTATGTATAGTGGGTCCACGGGTTTGCGGGTCTAGGTCCAAGCATACCCATTAGTGGACCCTCTTATATGCGGGTCCATGGGTATGCGGGTCTACGGTTCTGCGGGTCCAAAAATTTAGACCCATGACGGGTTTCTTAAGGGTCTGGATTTGCGGGTCCGCGGGTCTACCCGTACCCATTTAGAGCCCTATGTGTGTTCATGACCTAATAGGATAGAAAGTGAAAATTTATGATTACATGACAATAAATGTGTAAAATTATGCATATATTCTTATTTGGTATTTAACGGGGAATAACATTTTAAATATGTATATATTCATATACACATGCATCAATATTGCCTCCTCCAAGACGAATTCCCAGATGGTACCTAGAGCTATACGGTTACTTTCGAAAATGGTATATGCAAATAAGGAGAGAGTTTAGATGGAAATGGGATGTGATTGAGTCAGGTTTGCTAAAACGGGTACCTAGAATTGTACCTTGGGATCACGTCCCTTGTTCTCAGTGATGTTTGTTGGCATGGGTAGGATTTTATCAATGTCTAGCAATTGGTGATCATTTTTTCATGAGGTCTGTAGAACAAATGGCATACTTCGTTCCAACTATGATTTCCAAGGCAAAAATAATCAAGCACTGACAATTGGAATGGTGGAAGGATGAGTAAACTACTTTATATTGGTAATCAAATATATTAGTCTTACCAGATCTTTTTGTTCAACTGTCATGTTTATCATCAGAATTTCCTGTTGATTCGGGAGAACCTCGAGATTAATAAGGAATTGCAAGTCCTTATCCCACTTGTCCCTACAAGGGAGTTGTTTTATTTGCATTGTATATAACAATAGAACAAAATATTTTAGTGATGTCTAGTGTTTCAATAGACTCTAGAGAAATCATGCTTGCACCTTCATATACCTAATTAAGGACATGAAAAATGGTTTTTCAAAGGAGTGTTTTCAGTTCTCTTATGTCTACTTCTCCTTTTAGATTCTATTGCTGCATTTTCTACCCACTACATTTCACATGATCTGGAGAACACATGGTATCTCTATAGAATTCATGGGTGGATAAAATAAACAAGACAAAACATCAATCAACCATATTTATGGCATTGGTGCCTAGAGATTAATTTCCAACCTAACATGAATTCCTAAAATTTATTCTCTCATTAATTGAACACTACTACAACACACACTTGTAGTTCCTACCAAATCCTCATTGTCTCATGAGACCTTCTCAGTGTAGCGGTAAAGCAACACATTTCAATTACCTTTACAATCCAGTTCAATCCATATGTTGTGGATTTTCAAAAAAAGAAAAAATGGTCTACCATGTCAGAGTTGAAAATGGTTTGAAGAAAACACATGAATGATTTAAAATGAGTATAACCTTTTTTATATGAACTCACCTTGTCATTTATTAGATTAACTCTTGTACATCAGAGAGTTTATAACCTACCTAAGTTGGTCAAGACTCAATAGAGTTAGCTTAAATATCCATTGATGTTCTTCGGCCTGAGCATTGTCAGGACCTGCTACCTGGAAATAGCCTTCCCATAGCATGGATATAGCATTTGACATGTTGTGTTTTGTTGATCTCTCATACAAGTTGGACTCCTATGTATGCCCAACTTTCTTTTCTCCTTTTTCTATGATTCATCATTTTGTTGTCATTTGCTTGTTTTTTCTTAGAGTTGTTGTTTAGCTTGTTGCTTCCTTTTTGTTTTTGTTCCACCAGGTTTCTTTCATTTGAACCTTAGTAGCCACTTCATTGGATTGGTGTTGCACATGTTCCCCTAGATTGGGTGTCCCCTGAGAACCTTTTTTCTAATGGTATAGGGTGTCTCCTAATAAATTTTGCACCGGTTCCATATTTTTAGAATATCTATTTATTATCTATTTCCTGTACTTAGGTTAGACTTTCTTTTGGTATATTGAGAAGAGTCCCACCTCAACAATTCATAAAGAAATGGGAAGAAACACGCCTACTTGATCTAGAATACAACTCCACATCTCAAAGTCTAGACCTAGCGCCTTCAAGTGCCATTTCTTGTCATTATAACATTAACACGTTTGCACGTCACTGTCATTCATGTGCTACGATCTCCATTCATGGGTTCAATGAGTCGCTTCATAGGAAGAATATGGAGGGGGACATGGAGAAGAGGAAGAATAGCAATAAATAGTCATTTCGCTAGTTCTAGCTCCACTTAATTTGCATAAGAAAAGGGAACCAGGAGTAGGACACAAGAGAGGACAATTAAGAGGATGCGGAGGAAAAGTGAATTGGAGGATATGGTAAAGTAAAATGAGAACAAGGGGGTATGTCTCAAATAGAGGGCTACTTACATCCATGTACAACCTAGGAAAATGAATAGTAACTAATTGGGTGGAAATGTTGTTCATTATATTGCTCAGGTTCTTAGTTTCTTATTAATTGTAATTGATCATTTATGAATATATATCATGCAAGATACATAATAAAAACAATAACACAAACAAAGTTAATGATTGATTCGTTGTGATGATTAATTGATTGGAACAACATGAGCTCTCTTAAGCATATTTTTGTTGAAGAGATATACTAGTTAGTTAATTCATTATTTGTAGTGTGCATCAACTAACCTAGACATGCAGGTGGTATTTGAGACTGTTGATGGTGATTCAGTCTACAAGGTGAATAATGAGAACTTTTTTGTCTCTATGCCTCTACAGTGGTGAGCATGGATGACATCAAACATCTACGCATGTTGAATCTGAAGTTCTGTTGTAGGTACTTAGAATTTCATGTCGCAATGATGATGTTCAACCACATTGAGTTCAGAGTCGAGAAGGAACTGTTATGTTGGTTTTGTTTCTCTAAGTTTCTTGCTCATGTCTTGTGATGGATTTATCTTTTTTTCATCATTTAAGCTTCATGATTCATTGAATGTGTAAATGGTCAGAGCTAGCATGGTTACTTGTGAAGCAACATTTTCCTATTATGTCTCCTTTAGGTTCTCCTTTTTGTTTCATTTGCAGCAGAAGTGGGATTTGTGGCTAGAGAGTTTATTGCTTTACCTCTCTGGTCTGTTGCCTTGACTCCTCCATTGTGGTGATGCTTTCAGCCATAAGCCCCATCTCCTTTCCTCCTCTCACTCAAAGTCTTTGTGCTAGTAGTTGTTTTCAGTATTCCCAATTGTCTCACAAAGAAAGCAGAGTGTTGGTAATCTCTCATATTTTATCTCAGTGTCTACAACATGCTCAAGTTCCTCTTTTTATGTTTTGTATGCATTTTAATAGGTTGATTACATTGATGTTCACTTGGAACCTGCTAGAGATGTCCCAACAAAATTCATCCAGACTTTTACCACCATTCTTTGTTTCCCAACTATCAATATTATAAATTTTTTTATCTAGAACCCAAAGGTAGATCGTACAACCAAATTCTGAAAGAAGTGATTCACAAAGTCATATAATATACAAGAATGTTTGTAGAGATGCATATAGCTTCACAAAGTCATATGGCTAGTTGGCCACCTGTGCTTCATTCAACCTGATTCATCATGCTTTTTGGTTTTAGTGGTGATGCAGAAACAATATATTTTTCTGTATTTTCTTAATGTTTATTACTTTTTCATGTTGATTTACATGTACTTTTGTTGGTTGATGCAACTCTAGGCTTGGTGTGTTCATTTTAATAAGATAGGTGAAGAACAATGACACCATCTTGTTCTCTTGTATGCCACTACCAATACACAGAGCATGAGAAGTAGCTAGCCATTGTCACTCCTTAGTTTTCCCTGCTTACTAGGGGTACATGGACCAATATATTCTTTGAACAAGTAGTTGCTTGCAGCCATGGAGCAGGACATGAAGCTAAAATGGTAAGCCATGCTTTAAGCATCATCTATTTGCAGCTATGGAGCAGGACATCAAGCTATAGTGGTAAGACATTATTTCGAGCAACATAGTAGCTGCTGGTGTATTGTCTATATTGAAAAATGGCTGCTGGTATATGGTCTAAATTGAAGAATAAACCATTCCAAGTTGTCATTCCACAGTCAGTTATCGTGTTGTCCTCTTGGACCCTGCAAATTGATTCACTTTTAGTTTAATAGATGGAGGGAGGCCTGGTAACTTCAATGAAAGAAGGGAACTAATCTTATTAAAAGGTAAAGAAGGTTGATCATTTTCCAGTGGTGAAGAACGGTCGTTGGCATTTACTCCGATAGATGCTATCCACTCTGGTTACTTTGATGAAAGAAGGGATCCAATCTTATTAAAAGAAGGTGAAGGCTGATCATTTTCTCATTTGTGTGGAGTTCAAATTATGATGTACAAATATGGTCCTAAAGTGAACGTCAACTATAAGCATGGTATACCTTTTGAGATGAATTCAAGGGAGGAGATTCTTGAAAATATATTGTGATGTGGTATAATCATTTGTGTACATTCAAATTTATGCAGACAATTTATTAATATTTTGTATGTATTTAAGTTCAACTATGTAGAAGAGACAAGGTGGCATGTCCACACAATGTGTATCAACAATTTGTTAATAATTACAAGTAAAGATTCCAATTGTTGAAAATTATCTCACGGGATGTGTTGATTATATATGATTGTTGGTCATGAATATATATATATATAACCATGTCTATAAATATTTACGACGGAGAAAGGTCATCACAAATAAAGTTTTTGATTAAAATAATAACTTGTCATTATTAGTTTTTATGACAGAATTTTGTTGTCATTGATAGTATTAATGATGAACAATGCATGTTGTTGTTATAACCATTAACGACAAGATCCACAAGTTGTCCTTATTTCTATTAGCGATGAAATGAAATTAGTCGTCATTATTCTCATTAACGGCAAGACCAGTAACGACGACATGCGACGACTATTTTTTTCCATCTTTAATAGTTATAGCGATGAATTTTATTACATTTACGACAACTTTTTTCTGACGTTATTGATGATGTTTCTTGTAGTGATATGTGGTGATTGGATATGTATATGTATTTATAAATACAAATCCCTTAATATAATATTAAGTCTAAGATGAGAAGTACACATAAAAAACTTGATCGACTAAGTGTGGGCACACCCTAGCATGGTGCATTGTCTATCTCGTAGAAGTGTGATGATAGATATGTGGGTCTAACAGGGTGCATGTTCTATCGTGTTAGATTATGGGTCATGCTTAACTAGGTAACCTTAATAGGATTAAGTGCCTAGAATCTCAAAAATGGACTATGGCAAGGAGTTGTACATACTATCTATCCAAGAATTGCATGAGATGCAATTAGAAAATGTTTCCTACCTTAATAATTGGTCATGAACGCCAGCGTTCTTCGGGTATTGACTTAATTGTTTTGGGTCTTGACTAACTAGAAGATTGTACACTACAATCTTTCGAATTGGTAGTGAAGGTTATCAATTTGAACAAAATAGCGGGAGTGATAATTAATTAAAGACCTAATTAATATCATCAATATAATCGAATCAAAAGTGTTTTGACAAAAGTGCAAATTTTTCTCTTGTAAACACAAATTGAAAACAATCAATCATTGTGGTTGGTCCTTAAAAAGGAAAATCTAAACAAGTTATACTTCCATAACTGGTTCAGGACCTTGATAAGTGCTCTCTGTATCCCTAAATCACCATTGCCAGTTCCACAATTGGTTCAGGACCTTGAGAAGTGCTCTTTGTATCCCTAAAACACCAATTCCAGTGAAACTCAGTCCATATTTGCCCAAGGCTAAAATGGATGCTTACTTGAAGCATGCTAATGATACTATAGACATTAAGAACCTTATGTTGGGTTAAGTGGACTATGAGTTACATAAACAACATGATAAGAAAGAAAGGTATAATGTCTCTAAGACGCTATTTGAGTGGAAATTGAAAGAGGGAGATCCAGTAAAGCCCCAGGTACTCAATATGATTAGGCAGGTGGAGTATCCGGATATACTAAATTTCCTTTAGGTCAAGAGTTGGCCACAGATATGATTTTGCAATCATTGCCTAAATCATATAGCCAGTTTATCGAGTGTTATCACTTGAGTAACATGGATGAACCACTATCTGAGTTGCTTGACAACTTGATAAATATCAAAGAACAAATGAAGAAGGATAATCTTGTGATGTTGATCAGCAGAATAGAGTCCAATGGTAAAGTCAAGGCTAAGAAATGTTATGAGGCTAAGCATAAATCCAAGTTTTCTGCACTTAAAATAGGGAGAGGGATAAGGAAACCATGGAAGATGAAGCAAGGGATAGAGATCTCTACTTTTGGTATATACACAATTGATAACTTCACTACTTAATACAAGATGTGGATCACACATTTGCTCAAATGTGAAGGATCTGAAAAGATGTAGGCCTTTGAAGAAAGGTGAGGTTGAACTGCACATTGCTAATGGAGCAAGAGTTGTTTCCAGTGCAGTTGGAACCTATGAGTTATCTCTACCAAGTGGTCTTGTAATAGAGTTAGAGAAATTCTATTACATACTTGCCATTAATTGAAAACCATATATATGTCTTCTTTGGACAATACGAATTCAAATTTCTTATAAAGAATGGAAGATGTTCTATTAGAAAAGATGGGATCTTTTATGATAGTGCCCCCATGTCTTATGGCCTATACTTGATAGATATGGACACTAGTGTATATAATGTAAATATCGAAAGACAAAAACTTGATAACTCAGACCAAACATACCTTTGACATTGTCGTCTAAGGCACATAAATGAGAAACACATCTCCAGACTCCAAAAAGATGGTTATCTGGACTCTTTTGATTTCAAATCAATAGTGACATGTGAGTCTTGGTTGTTGGGCAAGATGACAAAGACTCCCTTTACTGGAAATAGTAAAAGGGCTAGTGATCTATTAGGACTCATACATACTGATGTATGTGTCCCTTTTAGAACAAATGCTAGAGGTAGTTATTGACACTTTATTATCTTTACTGATGACTTCAGTAGGTATGGTTATGTTTACTTGATGAAACACAAATATAAAACGCTTGAAAAGTTCAAGGATCTCATGAATGGAGTGTAGAACCAACTTGGCAAAAGTATTAATGCACTTCATTCTAATTGAGGTGTTAAGCCAAGTGTTTGAGGACCTTCTGCAAGCCCATGGTATCGTATCACAACAGACTCTGCCTGGAACGCTCCAACACAATGGTGTATTAGAAAGAAGAAATCACACATTGTTCGATATGGTGCGATCTACGATGATTTTTTTTGATCTTGTAACTTCGTCTGGGGTTATGCTCTAGAAACCACAACGTTTACTCGTAACCATGTACCATCCAAATCAATTCAAAAGACACCACGTGAGATATGATATGAGAAACATCCAGATGTGTCTTTTATGAAGATTTGGGGATGTGAAGCTTATGTCAAGAAGATGTTTCCTAAAAAGCTTGGACTCAAATTAGATAAATGTTATTTTGTTAGATATCCCAAAGAAACAAGGGGATACAAATTTTATACTCCATCTGACAACAAAGTTTTTGTTGCCAAGACTGATGTATTCCTTGAAAAGGAATGTATTTACAAAGGAAGTAGTGGGAGGGAAGTAGAACTCGAAGAGGTCAAGACTAAAAAAATTGAACCTGTAGAGGTATAGAAGGAATAGGGAGACTCACAAATTGTATTGGAATCTCAAAATTCCTCATTTGACATAGGAACCTCGTAGATCTAGTAGGATACCCCTGGAGCATGAAATATTTGGATGTCTTGTAATTCAAGAACATGGTGAGTTGATCATAGATGATGAGCCAACAATCTATCTATAAGCTACTAAGGTATTGGAGTCTAAGAAATGGCTTGAATCCATGAGATCTGAAATGGAATCCATGTACATAAACAAGGTATGGATCTTGGTGAATCCAACTTAAGGTGTAAAACCCATAGGGTGCAAGTGGGTATTCAAGAAGAAGATCGATATGGATGGTAATGTATAAATCTATAAGGTCAGATTTGTTGCAAAAGGTTCAAATAAGTTTAAGGTGTTGACTATGATGAAACTTTTTTACCAGTTGCCATGGTTAAGTAAGTCAGGATCATGCTTTCCGTTGTAGCTTATCATGACTATGAGATTTGGTAGATGGATGTTAAAAATGCATTCCTCAATAGATATCTTCTTGATGATGTGTACATGACAAAACCTAAGGGTTTTATGAATCAAATGATGAAAATAAAGTATGTAATCTACAAAGGTCAATCTATGGGTTGAAGCAAGCAACTCAGAGTTGGAATCTTCATTTTGATGAAATAATAAATGAGTTTGGATTTACTCAAAATGAAGATGAACCTTGTGTGTACAAGAAGGTTAGTAGAAGTATAATTATATTCCTTATATTGTACGTAGATGACATAATTGATGGGGAATGACATTCCTTCTTTATAAATGGTAAAGAACTAGCTGGGAAGTACATTTTCTATGAAGGACTTAGGTGAAGCATCCTATATCTTAGGAATCAATATCTTAGAGATAGATATAGAAGTATTCTTGGACTAAGTCAGAGCACATACATTGACAAAGTGTTGATGAGGTTCAACATGGAGAGCTCAAATAGAGGAAACCTACCTATGTCTCATTGAGTTACTATCTTTAGAGCTCAATATCACAATTATTGTGAAGAAAGGGAGAGCATGAGTAAAATTCCATATGCATCTATAATTGGATCTATCATGTATGTAATGTAATGTACTTGCCAAGATGTCTCAAATGCCTTGAGCATGACAAGCAGATATCAGTCAAATTCAGGTGATGTTCACTGGACATCCGTGAAGAACATCCTTAAGTACTGGAGAAGAACTAAAGATTAGTTCCTTATCTATGGTGGCGAGGAAGAGTTGGTGGTAAAGTTTTACACCGATGCAAGCTTCCAAATTGACAATGATGATTATCGACTGCAATCAAAATTTGTATTTTTCCTCAACAATAGAGCTATGAGTTGGAAGAGTTCTAAGAAAGAGACAATTGCAGATTCTACAACAGAGGCTGAATATATTGTTGTAACATAATGAATTTTTGGACTATATTGTTATTTTGAGCTATATTATGACATTTCTCTCATTCAAAACACTTGATTCATTTTTTCCCTAATTTGTATATTGATTTCCTTGATTAAACTTGAATGTCATATACAAAATTTAATTCTTAAATGTTCTGGTCTGATCCAATCATGCAATTTGAGTTAGCTTGACTCGGGTACAAGTAATCGGCTTTGGAATCAATTTAAAATACATGTTAAAAAATTCATAAAGAAGTGGCATGCATTGTTGATCTGTGAGAGAGAAATCAAATGTTGGTTAAATGATTAAATAGATACATCATTTAGACAAACCTTATGGATGTTGTCCGTATAATCATCCCCCTACATAGTTAGATCCCATTGTCTATTTAAAATTTGACTAAAATAAAATACATGTCAATGGTAGTCAATATTTCATGAGTAGACCCGACCATTTGAAATTGGTATTATTTTATTTAATCATCTACTAGTAATTGCACGTGCTTCACACATGATGTTTAAGTTTCATTAGTATGTTATATTGATACTAAAATTATTATTTAAATTTTTCTTTTCAACCTTATGAAATAGAATTAGAAAACTAAACCAGCTAAGCAGGGGAAAGGTAGATTGTGAGTCTATTTCATATTTTGTACAAACAATATATGAAAAACTACATTATTGAAAGTTTATATTTTGTATAATTTTGTCTTTTCCACTTTATTATAGATTTATTTTATTTACGATAGAAAGTATTTTATTTTTCTCACTGTGGATATCCTTTAATGGAAGAACTATTTATTTTATTGAGGAAGAGTGGCTCTTTCTTTTCTTGATATAATTTTATACTTGTTTGAATCATGAGGTCATTGTGATCTTGGTTTTCTTGTATATCTACTTGGTAGTGTAAATTTCGTTGTTTCCTATATACTTATGTGTTATATATGGTGGATGTTTTCTCGATACAAGTGTAAGGAATAATTTTATCATACTAAACAACTCATGCAAGTGATAGTTTACTATGAGGACATTTGATGCTTTTACAAACAATATAGAGAAAACTACACTATTATCAACCTCATAATTTGCATAACATTGTCTTTCAATGATGTTTGAATTTTATTAATATAGTAGGTAGCTTAATTTTTCATCTAAATATGGTTTTAATGGTATCACTTCACATTTTAATGGAAAAAAGTGGCTTCTTCCTTTCCATGACATAATCTATGTATGATTTCTTGCATATCTTCTTGGTAGTATAATTTCCCTTGTTTCCTTTGTAAGAATATGTTTAGACAACCATTTATCAATTGTGACCTCAACAGTTTTTTTCTATATTACTTTACTATGAGTGGTCATTTCTATGTAAAAAACATCTCTATTTCCTTACACACGTAGATAATTATTATCCATTTATCATTACAGATAATTCATAAACATAGTTACTGATATAAAAATGATTTTTATATGACAATTGCCTTAATACAAGGTTAAAATGTTTCCTAATTTCGGTTTAGATGTGGTCACTGACAATATTATGGTAGTTGCCATTGTTCATATGTAATGCCTATAGAGATATAATGCATATTAGTAAAAACCATTCAAATATGAAATATCATTTTTATGGAAATCATTAAAATGTAACTAATTAGACTTTATACTTAACATAGTTATTATTCCCATTTAGGACATTATCATAATTGCCTTATTTTTTGTTAGTAAGAGCATGATAAGTAGAAAAGGTCTTCAGTTTCGTTTAATCCTACAATCTTTCTAAAATGATGCATAATTCATTTTTTAATATGTCTAAATTCTCTTTAAATATGCAAATTATATGCATGGGGAGTTGGTTGGGGCTACGTACTATGGAAAAGTATATGTTTCATTCTAATCAAATCGAACTCGATTCATGAACATGTTCATTTTATTTTTATTCAAGGTTTGGAGCTCAAACGATGGAGCTTATCTCACTTTCGATGAGTTTATTCATTAGACTGAAAAGACAACTATCATATGTTTATACTACTTATAGCCTTTAAGAGAAGCAACTTATAAATAAAAATTAAACAAATACTAAAGAAAAGCAAAAAGTATTTATTTGTTACTTTGTCATTTTTGGGTTCACCAGTTGGAATCACCAATAGTCATTAGCACAAATTCACATGCAGTGAATCATAAAAGAAACTAAGATTGTTTTACACACTTGAAAAATATTACAAATAATTTTTATATATGTGTTTTTTATTAGAAGACTTTCTATGATCATCACATTCTTTTCAATTTTCTCTATCACAATATCAATTTGATAGGATATGGAATAATATCGTAAAACAACTAATGCAAGTTCATGAAACTAATATAGTGATATCACTTTCAAAGAAACTAATGTCATTGTCATTAATATTTTTTTTAAATATGTCCTTGAAATAACATTATTTAATGTGGAACATACTACTCAATGTTAACTAAAGTATTTCAAAAGTTATCATCAAATGTTAAAACAGATTCATGGCTACATATATGTTGACTATTAGATGACGATGAGTGGTATAATACATATAATGTTTTACACTTTGAACTTCTACTCCAAGAATTTTGATTCTAATAATTCTACATTACCAAAGTGTTGGATGAATCAATTACAATAAACACGTATGTATAGAACAAGAATTTTGATTGTAATATGTAGTATTCTCAGTTTTTTCATGGTTTCACATTCTAAATTGATGATAAATATTTGCTAAATAGAACTAATTTATCTACCACATCACTGCTAATACAATTAGACCATGAATCTCCAAAGTATTATACACAGTAGGGTTAATTACCTATCTCAATGGATGAACTCTCATACGGATTATTACTCGGCTAGACCAATGTATCTAGTGTTGCATCTGTGGCGCCTTGAACCATTACCTCAGCGTCAAGAGTCATGGCCCACCATAGTTGATATCATCAAGGGATAAGGAGGCCTACCACAGACCTTAGTGCGATCATTCTGGCGGTGTTCGTAGTGGCATGGCTTCAGCCTTTAGGCTACATAATTATGTTGGCTAAAAGGTACACCTCGACACTTACTGCAACCAGAAACCGTTTGTGTAGGTCTTAGTGCTCCTCTAGGTTAAAAGCATGGTGAATACACTGCGGGGTTGTGCAGGTTAAAAAGTGAAGTTTTTTATTGCTTGTAGGGAGAACATAGTACTGCAGATTTGTGCTAGACATAAAGTCTACTACTCTGAATATCTGCAATTGATGTCTAAATATAGCGCATCAACCATATATCAACTACATGTACACATGCATTTGTTGCCTCAGGTTGCGGTGAGGACTCACAATTGTGTATGGCTACTTGTTCAATGAAATAAAAAGTTTGTTTATAGGAAAAAGAAGTGATTTAGGCAGGGATAAGTCTGGAGAGAAGAAAAACCCAAACGAGGGAGTTGATTGTTGTCGAGACATGTATATATTGGTGCATGATCGTTTCCATGCCACGCCCACTTTAACATTGTATCTATATGCTCCAGCAACAAATGGAAGATAGCATGGATGGGGACCACACTAACTTCATGTACGTTTTTTAAGTTAAAAAACTATTTCCGTTCTTTTCATTATAACGGCTTGTGTATGAAGGTAGGAGGCATGGAGAAGATTTGCATGCCGTAAAAAAATCTGAGGCAGTAAATGAGCGTCAGTGGTAGACAGCAATCTGTTACACCCATGAAACCACATTGTCATCTTGGTGATCGCAAAGCAGGATATTCTTTTTGAGTTAATTGGCCCAAACAATGTCCTATTGAAATTAAATGAACTGTATTTTCTTAGCGTGTACCTGAATACACTACAAGTCTGCAATAGGATTATTCAATAGCAAGAACATGTATAAACAGACATCGGGCTTCAACTACTAATCATAATGCACATAAAATATGTATATAAAGTAGTTAGAAAACAGAATATTGAGGGCCAATCACATCGTTGTAACACAAAAAACCGTAGATTACAATATGTTCTAACATAAAAAAAGTATCATCACAGTCATCTTTCACCTGTTCTTGTGGAAAGCATACCTAAATAGGATAAAAAAGGCAGCATTTTGGAGGATGCGCAACGGATCCCAACATTTTCGTAGGGATAGAACCGCCATTTATGTGTGCCCTAGCAAGGGTGGTGACTTGACTCTCATTGTTAACACTTTCCCGGTGTTTTTGATCATTTTCTTCAGAAGTGACCATTAGTTGTCGTCCTCTGTCTTCTGTTCGCTAGTTCGCATCTAGATCTTGACGGAGGAACTGGGATCACGATGGAGAAATTGGAAAGGGTTACGATATTTTAAGAAGTGAAGATAATTGCAAGGGATGGTAATGACTTCTACATTAAACAGTCCAACTACCAATACGTTGTCTAAGAGTCCGCGCAATTAAGGAGAGGATGGTGGACGGAAACGAGAGGCAACACTACACAAGGAAATCCAAAGAAGGATATACTGTCTGACAAAGCAGGCTGACGATGAGGGATTGATAATGGCGGCTTCGCTCCTAATGAACATGGCCGAGGGGCCGCAGACGGACGACGAAGAAGAAGACGACGACGTGGGCACTGTAGATGGCAGTCGGAGATAGTTCCAACAATTAACGAAGCAGCCAGGACTCAGACGACTATTCTATTCACGCTTAGAATGGTATATAGTAGATTCACTGGATCGTCCGCCATACAGAACAATTGTATTAGAATACTTTGCCAACTAAGCAATTATGCTTATCATATTCGTTCTTATTTTACGATCTTTCTCCTTTATTGCCGATAACGGATCCAAATAACATACGAAGCAACGACTCCTCTGTCTTCAGCGACTCCAGGCACGCTTCTGACTCTCACACGCTGTTACTCCCCAAAAGTAAAACGGCAAGAATCCTTGACGTTCCATTACTCCTCAGCCCCTGTTTCACTTCCTTACACGTCCCCTCTGCCACCGGCCCCTCCATGGAAGGAAACCTAAGAAAAAAACGGCCATGACCATTAACGAATGGCGACCTGCAGAAGAAACGGCTTGCGGCCGTCCTCCATGCACCACACCATCTTACACCTGCGCCTGCCTCCTTCGGCACGAACCCTAGGGTCGACACTCTTACAAATACCCTAGTCACTTCACCTGCAAACCCATAGCGTCGCTGATCTCTACTGCCTCTTCCTTAACCTGCCGACAAGCCAGAGTAACGACGGCGCCCCCCACTCCTCCTGATCTTGGGACTCCCCGATCTCCTTCCTACCCGCCCAGACTAGTAGCACATTGCCTAGTGCTCGCCAACAAGACTCCACCATTGCACCTCCTTCTCTTCCCTCTCCTCTTCAACCTGCTGGACTCTCCAGCCGGCATCAGGTTCTGCCATCATTTCCTCGGACCACCTCGCCGCCACCACCTCTGCACCACGGCACTGGCGGCAAGCTGTAGACCACCGTCGACCTGGGCTCGACCTCCTCCTTTCTCCTCTGTGATCTGTAGCTACGTACGGTCATCCTCACCGCGGCAACACCTCCAGCCCCTCCGACCTGCTGCACCACCCAACCAGCAGTAGATCTCGCCAGCCACTGCCCGACGACGAAGAAGACAAGAACCACCAGGAGGCCTGACCATCGAGGTGGGTCACTAGGAGGTGACCCAGATCCCAGCCGAACGACCAGGACAGTGGAATCACTGAACCCCGCGAGGTAACAAAACCTGGACCTTCCCCTGTCTCTTCAATCCATGCATGGACTATAAACCACCTAGGCAGCGTTTGTTTTATGGTATAGTGCCGGTACGGTAATTAAAACTATGGTAAGTTAACTTATGTTTGCTATTCCGTTTAGAAATACATAACTTGCCGCTGAGATAGCTTAATCAAAAATTTGCAGGATAACGTGCCGTCTCGATTTCTTGCGGCAGCGAAGAGGTTAGTGTGCCTAGCTGTTCATTTCCAGCCCAGCCCCTTTAACAAACTTTTAGATACATGTAACAAAATTTCAAAATGGACTTTGTCTAGACAGAAAGAGACTACTTACTTGTGTACCAAACAATGGATATCTTATCATTCAATTTATTTATTATTGTCCCAAACAACAGTTATCTCCCACAAGGTTAACATATCACCGGTTAATTTATCCATGGCAACTAAACTCGCCGTAACTGTGCACCAAACGCAGCCCTAGTAACACTCATCCAACTCATCCAGTAAGTAACCTGCACACCTACATCGATAATAAACAATCTGAAATCATTTTATATGGGTTCGACCTTGCTTTTCATTAGCCAAATTCTTACTCAGTTGATCTCACGCAACATACAGATATGCAAATATAACTCTAGATGTGTAATACAAAAGGGTCTCGTACACGGGCTTAATTAAAAAGACTAAGTATTATAATGAAACACTATATAACGGGCGGGAAGATCAGGAGAACCACCAGCTTATATGAACCTATACTACTTACTACTAGTCTCAAATTGACAACTTTATGAATAGTAGAAATATTAATCTAATAACGACGCCAAGAAGTAAACCGGTGAAAGTGAACTCATATACTTTTAACTATGTTAATATTTTCAACATTAACATAGTTAATATTTTCAAAGTTAAGTACATATTTTACTCGTTCGGCCAGCGTCCGCTCCGCAGGGAAAAGGGCGATTTTAGGTTTCTCCGTGCGGCGGCCGGCTCGGGGGAGGGGCTACGGCCCTCCGGTGAGCGCCAGCCACTCCCCCCGGGCCTTTTCTCGCCCGATATGTGACCTCTGATCTTGGTGGCAAGAGGAGCTGGGTCCTGCCACGTCTCCTCTCCCCGCTGGGTGCCGGTCTCTGGACCTCAAATCTAGGTTCCCTGGCGGCGGCCGCGGGTGTGGAGGCTAGCTTTCCGTGGTGGCCATTGTGGTCCTCCCCAGTGACTACCTTGCAACGCCTTTGAGGCGAACCTGGCTTTGCTTCCCGCTGATCAAGCTGCTCGAGCTCCCCATCTCCTTCTGGTTTATTAAGCTGTGTCCTGTTCGGTTTTTTCTTTCTCGTGTCTTTGCTTGTTAGTTGTAGGGTGTTAGTGGCTGGTTCTCAGCCTGCTTTGTCACCGTGAATCGGTGTTTATCACTCCGCTTTCTGCGATCTCTAGCGGTTGTTTGCTCGCTGCTTGTCAGCGTTTGTCTGCTCGCTGCTTGCCATCGTTTGTTTGCTTGTGCCTCCATGTTGCTATGGCTTATTTTGTTACTTGGTTATATGGCTTCCTTTGAGATGATGATTCATGGGAGCATCGCACAGATCCAGGCTCGCTATCACTACTACACGCTCAAGTCGAAGGAATTATTCATAGAAAGCTGCTTAAGACATCATCAAGGAAGAAGAATCAATACAAAAGTGTTCTACTCTCTTTCCGATATGGGTTGCAGTGATGTTAACTTGATCTTTGTTTGCTCTTGTTGTATTTTTGACTCAAATTGTAGATGTCGTATGGCTTACAAGTAAAGAATCGATCCATTTGCCCTAAAAAAAAATGTTAATATTTTCAAACCGTGAGTAGGAACACTATACCTTAGTAACTAATTACCTCTTTTCAAACTATACAGTATGTATCATTAGATAATATGCATAAATGCACATATATTGGAGACATACTAATGCATCAGATAAGAGGACACAAAAATGACATTATGTAACATATGTGATGACCTAATCGCCATGGAATGATATTAACACCTAGAATATCAATGAAGTAACCAGAATAAATACATCAAATGAAACCCGACGATTGAACTCCAAAGCCAATCATCATAACATGGAATATTTCCTTTAGTTAGGATTTGAAACTTCAGAGCTTCTTGGATCCTATTTGGGCAAATATTGAACTTATTTCTTGGATCTAAGGTACTAGATTATCTATTTTTATATTGAGTTATTAATTTCCCTCTTGAATTCCCTACACATTGTTTAGTGGTGAATCCTATATTTTTTAAGCCTTTACTGCCTCTTTGAAAGTTCACCACCTCATATTTATTATTGTTTGATTGCATTGAATATTATAATAGCCTTTGACTTGATCTATTTGGAGTTTTGACTCCCTGAACTTTGGTCCCTTTGGGCTTTGGCCCCTTTGGGCTTTGGCTCACTTGAGGTAGGGTATGTCCCACCGCCCTGTGCACAGGTTGTAAGGTTTAGTCAACCCCTAGTCGACTGATTAACATAGTAATTAGGCTCAATGTTGTTCTTTCATAGATGATTGAATACAAGGCATTGTTTTCCTTGAAGGAAATGATATGATAGTGCTCAACCTTAATATTCAAAAGTTGATCTTACAAGTATTTTGATAATTTGATATCTTGAACTATTTTGCATAACCTTGTGGAAATTTGATCTTGAAATACATATTGAAATATTGCCACCTTATTTTGATAAATTTAGTCCACCAAATAGTCTTTGCCTAACTTGGATATTACCTTGGATTGCATTTTGTACCTATATTTTGTGAATAGCTCAATATTTGAATTCAGTACCAGCTTTTGTTGATCTTTATTTCCCTTCAATGGGGTCCATGTGTGGTTTTGTTCCCTATGGGAACTCATGGGCATGTGGTAGATGAAAGAGCTTAAAGAGACATGCACGGGTAGTCCTCCGTTGAAGACTAGATAGGAATGAATTCTATTTCTTAAAGTTGTAATCATATTTGTAAGCTTCTGAGACTCTATTGTACAAGCATGATTATAATAAAGATTGCTTATTTTTATTTTTTTGTAGATATTCAACCGTAAATATCGAGTCTTTACACATCCACTGCGGCAAAGGGGGTTATTTGAATCAAGAAGTTTATCTCTCGAAACTTGGGGTGGTACCAAGCATCAACGGTGCAATTGATCTATGTTGTGACAACTATTGATCTATTGTACAAGCTAAGGAACCTGGATCACATCAATGTTCCAAGCATATACAAAGGCAGTTCCATCTCATATGACAAATTGTACAGTGAGGAAATGTGAAGATTTGTAGAGTACCAACAGAGAACAATATTGTTGACCCCTTCACAAAAGCACTATCACAGTAGAAGCATGATGGTCATGTTAGATTACTTGGAATAAGATTCATGGGTGATTTTCTCTAAGTCTAAGTGGGAGTCTATTGGTATGTATGCCTAGAGAGCCAATCATATGATAATTGTAATGGCATATGTTATAAATGATTTGATTAATAATATAGGTAATCTTCCTATTTATTTTATTTTATTTAGTTATGAGATCATGATGTTACATAATAAATGTCTAAAGAATGATATTACTCAATAACGTATGTCTTCGGGTTGAGGACCTAAACAATGAGATCATATGGTGATGTTAAGAGTATATACATTTTGGTTATGTCCCTAGTCGATTGTTATTGTGGAAGGTTAATAGATAACAATAACGCTTAAGACTAGAATGTGTGTTGGTTGATGACGAAAGCACGTTAGTCATGATATGTGATATCAAACCAAGCATATAGATACTTGTTAGAGAATAGTGTATCAGACAGAGCCGTCATAATAGAGATAAATGGAAACAATAATTGGTAGTCAGAATCATTTCTTATAGTGTTGGTTGTGATTATGGTTCTTAGACCTAATATCACTACACTCATCACATTTCATTCAATGTACTTTGACATCATCCACTGTGACCTTGAATAAGAGTTTCCATAAAAGTGATGATTGGGGTGCACTATGACACATGGGGATGACAGTGAGTGATGAAGATGAGATTTGTCCCCCTACAAGAGTATGATATCCATGATACTTGATAAGAGAGACTGAGAAATGCATGACAATGCTCATGTGAGACAATATGTGATATTGAGCTTACATATATCTTAGACAGCTTTCTCTAGTTAAAGAAACATGGATTGAATGTCTAAGAGAATGGTGATTCAATGCCTTGAGTTTAAACTGGATATCAGTGATAAAGGAACTTTATAAAAATTGCAACACCAAACATAGAAGGTACGTTGAAGTTGTTCTGCAACTTTCCAATTACTTGAGTAGCAATGATGTGCTACTAGATACCACTCTTTGCTTGTGATTACATAAATTAGTTATGGACATTCACTGCCAATGTAATTTGGAACCTATAGGGTTACACACATAGGATACACTTGGAATAGGAGTTTATTCATGAATGATGTTTAGTTTGATTACTAAAATGTTTAGATATTCAATTTAAACAACAATTGACTAAGTAGAATCGAAACCGCCCATTTCAAGTGTTGAACTGATCAGTTGGAGTGTCAGGTTGATTGGAATTGCATTGGCTAAATATTAGTTGGACCAGGGGCATGAAACGACTGATTCACTCAATCAACCGGGGTTCATGATCCCAAATGACTGGTTCATGTGATAAAACTCTTGGTTCATTGATTAGTCTGATTGGATCAAGGATTTGTGCTGACGTCATGTTATGTACTAAATCAGATATTAATTTCCAATACAATTGTGATTGGAAAATATGATGAAATGATCAGTTCAAGGGTTGAACCGATCGGCTCACATGCCAACCGATCAGTTCACTTGGGAACTGATCATTTTGCCGCTCACATGATATAGAAATTTGTGAAATTCTGGCCCCTTCCATTCCACACAGACTGGAAACCCTTACCCTTACCCTACTATAAATAGAGGGGTATTGGGGGGCTTCATACACACTACATCAGTTGCTTTGACAATTGTTGTCTTCTCTGGTTATGGTAACTGAGAGAACCCGAGCAAGTCCTACCCATCAAAGGGAGTGATATCAAGTGAGAACCATATAGGAGAGCAAGTCGGTGCTAGTACAATGACTAGAAGGGGATAACTCCTTCTTATCCTTTCATCTAGAATGACATGAGTTTATGGTGGTTCGTGTGGACTACCATAGAGGCGAGGAGGTCATTTCCTACCGCGCAAAGGACACGGTCAACTGTTGTCTATGGTGATCAACCAGGAGGCTGACACAAACTTTGTCCAGGTGCAACTTGAAGAATGTCACACTCTTCAATAAGGAGATTGTCCCTAGACTTGCTCAAGGACCAGGTATAACCTTACTAAATCATCATTCCCATTACATAGTTATTAACACGATCCATTGGCTAAAGGGGGATAAGATAGTTAAATTTTTGTTTCTGTTCTCTGCTCTCTTTCCATATATTCCTACAATATGTAACTTAAGATGATAATGACAAATCAAAATAGGTTCCAAACCCAAATGATCCTATTTATGTCTCAAAACCTTTAATCTTGAACATTATTATCCAAATTATATCAAAAACTTAGATTCTCATTAGATTGAACATATTGGGTTATTACGAATATTTAGATTAGATTATGTACACTAAGGTCATAGAAAGATGTACATTGGTTTTATAACCCTAATTCATTAAATGCATGATTACTGACCAAGAAACCCTAAATAATCATAATCATTATTATCATGTTCTTGGTTTCTCTTTGTATTCATAAATATCAGAGTATATCTCAAATTATGCATATTTAATGTGTTTAGCATTATAATTATCAAAACTAGGGTATCTATTATTCTGGTTAATCAATATCAGTACTACTTTTAGAATTGAGATAAGAATCAAAACGCATTAATATTTTATTTGCATTCTACTTGTTATCCTGATTAATTTGACATGTAATTTGGATATATTTCGAGTTACCAATCATTAACTACATTTTATGCAAATTAAACATACTATGAACCAGTCGGTGATTGACACATCAGCAAAGGTATTCCGTTTCCTATTTTCTACTTGATCCAGCTTGGTATTGGTTCAATTGACTGCACCACCCCTGGCTTGATGAATCCATGCATCATGGATCAAAGGTAGGGGTGTCCTTTTGCTCCTAACTTCCTTTTCTTCACAACTCCTGAGCTCTTAAGGTGTTGGAGGAGGTTGGTTCGGATCTGATGGACCCTACTGGACCTAAAGAAGCCATGAGGATGGTTGGAGAGAGGGGACTGAGGTTCCTAGCTATTGGATAAAGTGGAAAGAATGTAGAAGTCAAACACCTTACCTAGTTCTACATGGGTGATCAGAAGATCATTGGGCACTCTCACAAAGCTCTCAACCTATCCAGGGGGTCGCATGCTTCTAGTAAAGGTTTACAGTACGTTTTTTCTCCCCTATAACTGTGATGATGAGCAACTCCTGACTTGGTGGGTATCTTTCCCTTGACTCACCAATGTGGGTCCAAGAAAGATCTTGTTGTTTCCTCCTTGTTGGTCGTAAACCCTTAGATCCTTATATAGGTGATGGGTGCATGGCTTGTGGTTCTACAACTCTTGCAGAATAGGAGGAGTTAGGGTTTGTGAGGAGGTATGTGGTTGAGATAGAGGCAAGATATTTTCTGCTGGGTGCATGGTTGAAAGATGATCATTGGTTTCTCCTCCTTAGGGTCGAAGATGGTGACGGTATATATTGGATGTAGGTTAGGCACATTGTCTGTAGGTCATAGAGACTAGTGCTCCTCAAAGAGCTTGGTTCGAAGGAAAGGAATCTCCCTTCACCAAAACCAAATTTCTTTTGATAAAACCCCAGTTTTGTAAAATAATTATATAGTTGTATAATAAATCCTTTCCATACCATACTTTAGGAAAACTATATTCACACCATTATCTTATATTGTAAAATGGATTACTCCTTAATTAATCCCTTATATATATACTACTATAAAAAGAGCGAGTTCACGCTGCGCTCTCCTTGATTCTCTCTCTTCTCACAATTTTTCTCATTTTTTTATATTTGTTCTGTTTTATTTTGATAAAATCAGTTGCCGCAAACCTTTCAACTTTGCCATCACATTTTTTCCTTCAAACACACGTTTCAGAGTCAATAAACAACATATTTCTAAATTTTCTACAAAATAGTTACAAGAATTACAATTATCCATTTGGCAAAATTTATTTTTCAAATTTTTAATGTAAAATAAATACGTTCACTAGGGAATGTGCATGTGCATGTGTGTGCTAACTAGTATATATATATATATATATATATATATATATATATATATATATATATATATATATATATATATATATATATATATATATATATCCAAAACTTGGTTTCCAAGGCAAAAATAAATAATTACCAAATAAATTATATAGGTGACGAGATGTCTTAGATCTTTCTGGATTTTTTCCCACAATCCTGTATTTGGATTATATAGTCCATACAATTATCTTGAGTAACTATCATGAGCATGAAGATGCTTATTTCCCTATTTTGTATCCCAAGGACCCATATGTAAACTTGATTATAGAAACTTAAGTAATTCATATCTCTCTCATCTTTATTCCAACTAGTCCAAGGAAAATTAGATACATTATTTGTCATCCTAGAATCTCAAAGTGAGCCAAGTTTGGTGACAAAGGGGATGTTTCTAGATATCTTTTCCTATCTCTTCAAGTAAGGGAACAACATTGAATCATTACAAGTAGGCCCCTCATCCTTCACAATTTTCTATAGGTTTATGGGAGAATCTTTTTAATAACTTGGAGGAAAACTCAATAATAACTTTCTCATTTTATATATAATTTTGGAGATTTATTGGGATAACATTTACATACGAAACTTGATCTTTAAGTGTTTTTCTTAAAACAATTACCCACATCATATGGAAAGTCCTTTTTATCTCAAATTATAGAATGATCTTAGTTTCCTCATTATATTCAATCATGTCAAATGTCATGTTGTGATATCCTTATTTGATGCCTCAAAATGTGGGTTGCAAACCATGGTTAGATAATACTCCATTGATTCTCTATATCACAACATTTCTTAGAATATTTCAGAGACTTCACTAGTACATTTCTGACCTCTAATGTCACATTTCCTAACATCAGTTCCTTAGAAAAACTGACATCAAAGATAAAACAACCTTGGTTATAAAGCACAACCGTAACCATTGGTCAAGTCTTGTTGATTTAGAAAAGAGACGGGCACCACTTTTTTTGTAACATTGGTTGCTTAATAATGAAATCAACGTCTTAGATAACCTGTTAATAAAAAAATTTAGGGGAAAATTTGCCTCCATAACTTTTAAGATTAGAGTCAGTTTAATGAGGACTAACGACACACACCTTCACACAAAATAAGTTTTGCCTCCAAAATACTTCTATGGTCAGTTCTTCAGTAGCAAAATTGGCGTGGTAACTCTTACGAACCATGAAAATTTACATAATCAGTCTCAGTTTTAATGTCGATAAACCGATGATAGAGGATTCACGCCACGTCCTCACAAAATAGCCTCCCCCCCAAATTGTTTTCTAGTGTCAGTTTGCCCAGAGACAATCGAAGGACTGAGGCTGATTTTTTTTAGTTCGGGTAAGGGCCTCTGCATTGGTTTCTTTAGAAAACTGATGACCAAGTGTTCCCTTAGTCATAGGTCTCTCTCTCCATGAATAGTGACTAAGTCATTAATGAGGCTAACATTTTTCAGTAGGATAAAGGACATCGTCATTGGTTTTGTCAAGAGAAAACGATGATACAGAACTACCTCTATTGTTGTTTCTCTCTATCAAACTGATGACTAAGCACTCAGCCGTTAGTTTTATTTAACAATTGATGACAATATCCCACTTAATACCACCATTTAAATTTCTTTCCCCCATTCTCTGTTTCATCATTAGACCAAAACCTAGCTGTAGTGATTCCACCTTTCTATTGCTTGATCTTCCGTCATTGTCTGTTGCTATCCTATTGCTCATCTCCTTCATTACTACTATTGATGCTCATCACAACTATTGTTCGTTGTAGCTCTCTGACATTGCTTCTTGGAGCTTGGACGCTGCTTCCACTTGGAGGTTGGAGCTTGGATGTCACTGTTGGTGGTTGGATCTTAGATCTTAGATGCTTCTCAAACTTTTTCCATGGCCGCCAGCACAACCGCCACACCCAGACGCCATTGGGGTAACTAACCATAGCCAACAACCATCCTCGACCCCTAATTCTCACTGTCGCTATCTTTCTTTTTTATTCTGAAGGTCATTATTCTCCTTCTTCTCCTTCCTATCTAATTATACTTATTTGTTGAGTGCATAATTTTGTTGTTATTTATTGAATGCATTGTTGTATAATTGTATAATTAACTGGATAGAATTTACAAATTGATATGAATTTATCTAAAATGATATGAACTATACTAGGTTTAAATTTTAGTGCATTTTTCAATTTGAATGTTGTATTCTTACCTTATCATATTGATGTTTTTTGTAATATGAATTCATTTATGCCAAACCCTTCATAAGACATAACATTCATTTTTGGTTTAAAGACAAGGAATTTGATATTTTTAACAACACCATTTGGTGTTTGAGATAGTTGACGTAAGACTTTATCTTCAAGCCACATTGAATCGGCTAGAGGATATTTTGTCTTGATGAAATTGGTATGTTCAGTGATATAAATACTCACTCTATCGATGTTGTGGAAAATATACAAGTGTGCTTGTTCCCACGGCTCACGACTGATTACTTTTACTCGTGCTCCTAGAGTCCTTTTGGTGGAATAGTCTGCAATATTCTTGTCATTTATAAGAGTTTCATTACAACTCTAAAAGTCATTGCAAAAGTATATAACCTCCCTCGCCATATAATCCTCAATAATAATCCCTTTAGGCCGATAACAATTTTGAACATCACATTTAAAAACACTCATGTACCATTCAAAAGGATACATTCAACGCAAGAAAAGTGGTCCCAACATTTTCACTTCCCTAGTCAAATGGACAACAAAATGTATCATGATATCAAAGAATGTAGGAGGAAAATGCATCTCAAGATGGAATAGGGTAACGACCATTTCTCTTTGCAACTTACCACTTCTCTTTGGAACTTATCAAAATTCTCAGGATAAATAATGTTGTTGCATAGAGTATTGAAGGAGAAACAAATCCTGGTGATTGCAAACCTTACATGTTTCAGCAGTATAGATCAAATTACTACACACATTATTTGTTGCATTAGAGTGTGAAAATCATAAATTTAAGACCTATCACCTTCATGTCCTTCATTGATACCAATCTGTAGATATTGGAAGAGTAACATGTATGATACCTTAACATTAAGCAAGCACTCACACAGAGTTTTCTTCCCCTTTCTACACAACATGTAACAAGAAGGAGGTAAATATGTTTCTCAATCACTACTAACTTGGTAACTCTTTCCTTATGCTCATTTCATGTTGGTCCATTCTGAATTTGATGTCATATTTAATCTTACATGGTATATTCAATAGAGTACCAATGATGCTATCACAAACATTTTTTCCAACATGCATTATATCAATACAATGTCTAACTGCCAAAGAATTCCAATAAGGAAGATCCCAGAATATTGACCTCATCTTGTATAAAGATTTATCACTCTCTATGGGAAGTACATTGTGATCTCTTACTAAATGCATTGACAAAGTATTTTACTCTTTCGTAAACAACCTACCCTGATATAGGTTTAGGGGCACTCTATTCCTCATTCGATCTATTGAACACTTTGTGCAACCTTATGTAAAGATGAACTTTTATATGAAACCTTCGATGACCAAGATATACAGTCTTGTCTTCATGTTTTAATCAAATTAAATCAGTGTTCCTCACATATAGGGCATGCTTGAGATCCTTTAATGTTGTATCCAGACAAATTACCATTTGCTAGAAAGTGATTAGTAGTGCAAAACAACATAGCATGCAAACAAAATGTCTCTATGTGCGAAGCATTATAGGTCATTACACCTTCTTACCAGAATTTCTTTAGGTCATCAATCAATGGTTCAAGATAAGCATTGGTATTATTGTCAGGTTGTTTAGGGCCCAATATCAACAATGATAACACAACATACTTATTTTACATACACAACTAGGAAGGAAGTTTGTATATAACGATCATAATAGGCCAAGTGCTATGGTTGCTTCTCAATGAGTCGTATGATTTCATCCCATTGGTACAAATCCCAAGTCTTAAATTCCTAACTTCTTCACCAAATTTAGGGTAAAATAAATTAATCTTCTTCCACTATGGGAAATCAGACGCATGTAATAGGATCCTGACATGGATGTTATCTCACTACAAATTCACCATGAATGGAATTCATAGAGTTTACCAAAACTAGTGTGTAGTAATGCCACTCACAAGAAGACAGATCTTATTGTAGTACAGTTGAGGATCGAATCCCAAGGGACAACTTGTTTAAGAATTATCTGATCAATGTAACCTATCAAGAACTAGTATTTATCACAAAAGTTGAGTTGGATTGTTTAACTAAGATTGCAAGAAAAAAATAGCTAGATTCAGGTTCTAGTTATCAATGGATGGAAACACTAGGGTGAAACTACGTTTCATGGCCACTACTCAATCAGAGCATTCATTCAAATACAAACTTGTACGAAGATATAATTGGAGTTATGCAAGTTTCCCCTTTCAACATTAGAAACTTGCATGAGTAGATATCCTTGTAAGCTCGATGCCTCATTACTTACAGATCCTATATCCACTACCCTGGAGACTTACCATTAGAAGTTCTCGTCAAGGCATCAACCAAAGCTAATCGGTATCCAAATCTTAAATGTTGAAGTTCTTGCAATATAAGATTATAAATCATGTAAAGTATTTGATCAATCTACAAAACATGTGATAAATGATTAACTATGAATTAAATGAGTTCATACAAGATTTGGAATATAAATGAAATTGCAAGAAATGGGTAGTAGGTCTAGTCTCCACACCCCAGTGAAAAGACTACTCCCTCAACATAGTGAGATTAATATCATTAGTAGAGGAAGAGGACACCATCATGGTCATGATGTTAGTAGAAGTGGCTCAGCGTGGTGTGCAATGGAAGACTTCCTACCTTCTCTCTCTTCCAGGTACAAATAGTGTCTCATAGTTGAAGTAGGGGGATGGAAAACAACTTGGAGTAGAGATTGATCACCCAAAGAAGGAGGCTAATGGTCTGCAGTTGTTGAAGGTTGATATATGTCATAGGTTGATAGCCAATCTAGGTCGATAGAACCATACTTTGCTCTGATCTTAGCGTCATCCTTTCAGCGTGTTATGTCTCCAAAATTTTGAGATGTGTTGAAGTGTTATGTTGGGGGTTCTATTTATAGAGTCGTGGTTGTTGACCACTTGTGATTCCCATCAGTGTCGGTCATAGATTGTTGACGTTGGAGCTCAATGGCTCTATCAAACTTGGTTAATGATGTTTGTTGTCGACGAGCGTGTCAAAAATAGTTGGTCGATGTCTTAATTTCTTGTTGGCTACAGACCCATGATGTTGTCGAAGGAGAAAGATGTCGATGGGTCTGTCGAACTTGGTCATTGATGGTCTTGAGTGTCGATCTCTTGTGTGTTGATCAAAGGGATCGATGGATCTGTCAACCTTGATCATCGAGATGCCTAGATGTCATTCTTCTAAATTTCAACCACATGGGTTGATGAGCTATCGACCTGACAAGGTTGTCGAGCTGGAGGGTTGACAAGGTTGTCAAGCTATTAGATTTCTTGATTGCTTGATGATTTTGATGTCGATTGGCAGGTTGATCGATGGGTCAAATTTATCCTTGAACGCAAATATTGTATATCTATCTACCCTCTGGAAGTGCTCAAAATCCGTTTCGGTCCTATGCATTGTCCTGCACCCCACGAGAGGCATCCTCCTCTTGACTCCCGTATGTTGAAGGGCAACAGGACCCCCTAGGAAAACTTGCTATAGAATGAAAGAATTCAAAACCTACAAAGGGTGTCAAGAAAAGTGTCAAATTCCTACAAATTAGCACAAAACTCTATGTATCTTGAAATAAAGCTATTCTAGTGAAACTAGTCTATATGGATGTTAAATTATATTAATTATGTAGCTAAAATTGTGATGAATGTTCATTCATCAGATCCCATCATTATTTTTCTTCTCCTATGCATGCCATGTTAAATTCTTGGCATCCATGGTATTGGAAATTAAGCGTTAAAACTTTGGTATTATAGGTAGATACCACATCACATTTGTAACATCCATGACCTGGGTTATGAACTAACCCTAGGTGTTTTGCTTAATTATGTAATTATATGCTTGTGATTATCTTTTGGAATGTAATTAAAGCTCCTGAGGAACATATATTTCCTTTTCTGCCCTTTTTGAACAATGTTGTAATATTGTTTTGTTAACAGGGACCTATGTAGAAATTACCCAATTAGAGGGGTTACCTTGCAAATTGCACATGTTTAGATGTTCCTCTGATGATGAGACATCATAATAATGAATATGATAAAGTGTTATTGATTCTCTAAGCTTGGCCACCAAGATGCAGCTTGTGGAGCAATCCTTGTGCTTTAAACCCTAATTTTGTGGTAAAGTGCAATTTACCCAAAACATGGGGTGCAATATGTAAAATACACCTTCTAGAGTATCTTTTATGACTCTTGACATCAATTAGACTAAAATCTATGAAGAGGGCACTTCATTTGAATAATCAAATAAGATGGATAATCCTTGTAACTAAATAATCAAGTTGTAAGCAAAATGACCCCTTTTATGTGTACAACTTAGTAGGAGGTTTGGCTTCTTATCCTTTAGACCTTAGTTTAAGAAAGAATTTTTCTTAAGAACAGAAGGAGGGGCGTGCCCAAAAAGGATAGAAGGACCTAGTTGTGAAATGAGGAAACAAGTTGTCCTTATCTTGAAATTTCACCCAAAGTATATATACACTCTTCTTTACTTAGCAAGGATCGTTTCCTTCACTTCGCTTCTTATCTTCTTTCTTGGACCGACTAAGGGAGGAGCTTAGGATCAGGGGAGAATGGCTAAGTGAAGTTGGGTAAGCTTTGGTTGCCTTTTAGCTGGGATTCATGGGGAAAATCATGGTGTAAGGTTGGTTTGCTAGCTTTTCTTATCTAGTTTTTATTTCTAGCCATCCCTTCCTACCAATTCTTGAGGAAGAAACCTTGGATGACCTATGGAGCTCAAGACGCCATTAAAGCTTGGAATCTTGGAGCTCTAGATTTGACTTTGAGGCGGGTTTTATAACTCTAAACCCTTAAACTTTGTTGTGCATCTTTCTTTCTTACAAACATTGCTTGTTCTTCTTCCCTCCATCCTTCTTTGCACTCTGCAAGAAAAACCGTGAAGAACTGACCTTCATCCTGAGGTAGAAAAAGATGGGCATGAATACCAATGTTGCTTAATCAAACGGTCTCCCACCCTTGGTCTAAACAGTTTGCAAAACCGTTTGGAACCAAACGGTTTCAAAACCGTTTGGATTCATGTGGTTTCACAAGACCGTTTAGATTCAAACGGTCTCCAAGACCGTTTGGAAGGTTTGACCAGGTGTTGACCATTTGGGGATCTTCTGGACATATTGTGAACTAATTACCTACAAAGAATCATTAACTAATTCCAAGCAAATCTCAAGATTGAAGGTACTTTAATCATCTAAATCCTAATCGGGTTCATTGCTGATTTCAATAGACCAATCATGTTGAAGTTTGGGTTAAGTGGCCCAAACGGTTTCAAACCCATTTGGGGATCACCCAAACGGTCTCAAGACCGTTTTGTCATCATCCAAGACCGTTTGGAGGTGTAGGGTTAAGAGAGTTTGATCGATTGAAGGTCCAATCATAATAGGTTGTTGAATAACTAAAAGTGCTGATTTGGTGACCTAATTAGGGTTCAACCCTTAACTAATTGACTTAGTTTTTTATGATACTTTGGGGTAACGGTCTCAAGACCATTTGGAGGATGTCCAAACGATCCCAAGACCGTTTGGGATCAGGTCATGGCCCAATTGGGTGATGGTCCAATGGGTTCTACTTCAATTAAACTCATGTTGATGAATGTTGAAGGTTGATCGATTCCAAACCCTAATCAAATTGGTACTAACCCTAATTGGTGACCAATTGAGGATCAATTGAGTGTCAAATGGGTTAAGGATTAACCTAACTACCTTAATTGATAAGTGTCTAACAAGTACAAGATCAATTGAAGGGCTCCACATAGAAAACCCTAATTCAATTGCAGGTGTTGATGCACTCATGGGTACATGCGGTTTTGAGGTCTTTGGATCAAACGGTCTCAAGACCGTTTAGGGGTAAATGGTCTCAAGAACATTTGGGACCAAACGGTTTCAAAACTGTTTGGATTCATGCGGTTTCAAAACCGTTTGGATTCATGCGGTTTCAAACCGTTTATGGTCATGCGGTTTCAAGGCTGATTTGCTCAAACGGTTTCAAAGTCAAACTTGGCTAAATGATCAACGTGACCAAACGGTCTCAAGACCGTTTAGGGGCAAATGGTCTTGAGTATGAACTTGTCCATGCGGTCTTGACACTCAAAGATACCAAACGGTCAACCCTTCCATGCGGTTTCAAAACCGTTTGGAGGTTGAAAGTTCAAAACCATTTGGGGTCTTTTAAGGTCAAGATTGCTTAATCCTTTAAAGGCTTAGATGGTTCAATGGTTGATTAACCTAAACCCTAATGATACCGAAAGACATCAGGGGAAAAAGTAATTAGTTGGTTGATGTATGTTATGATTAATGGTAAACATTATCAAGGAACTTTTGAAGGGTTTAAGTAGATAACACCTCTTGACCAAGTAAACCCTAATGACCCCAATGGTGATGTCATGACTTATGTTAATCAAGTTGATTTGACTTAACTTAATCTAGAGTAATGTAAACATCATCTAATGATAAGAGGAGAGAGAAGACTCCTAATATGGGTGGGAATCAAGTAAAGCACCTCCAATATGTATAAATGCACATGATTAGGGTATGATCCACCAAAGTGAGATCATGGAAACCCTAATTATGGTAATTGATGAATCTTAACCTAATTTGAAGGCATTAATGATAATAATCCTCATACATGATGAGGCTAAGAGCTCAATTCACTATGAAATGAACAATAAACCCTAATTCCAAGTTATGCTTTTAAGCATGAAACTTCATAAATGAAGTATGAGATGAGGAATCATTATTCCTAATTAAAATGAAAGGGATTGAATAAACCTAATTGATTTAAATAATGGGAACATATCCTTAGTGAAGGCATGATGGTACAACCTTTGAATTGAAAGGTTATTTTTGCTTATAAATTACTAATTTGGAGATGAATTGTTTATTATTATCAATTGAATTGACCATGCAGGTTCTCATAAAGAAATGATCATATCCAGGTAAGGGTTATGATATCATATTCATAGAAAGCATGCTATAAGCTTTATGAATAAGTGATATATACTATGTTGCCCAGTTTAAGTGGCAACAGATGAGATTTATGGGCTCTAAGAGCCATGAGCAACATCACTACATTAGTCAAGGTCATGCTGATTAGATGACTTATGATGAAATGATTAAGAAATGATATCCATATGATAAACTGATGTGAGTTAAACTTTATACATTTAGTATTCTTCTTTTATAGTAGTGTTTTAAATATTTAAATGCTTGGAAACATGCTTGATGTTAAAATAATGTTGAAATGTACTTAAATAATCAAGTATAAAATACCATGTAGAGCCATGATCATAGATCCATCATTGTCAGAAGCTAAATGATGGTGAAATAGGTTTTCCTAAGGGAACTCTTGGATCACATACTTTTGAGTATGTGGGGGATTATGGACGCGAATATCCTTACATCCTAGTGTAGGAATTGATGTAAGATGTACTTTAATCCATCAACCCTTCACTATATGTTTATGCCGGGGTGATGTATCACTAATCTCCCGAGGGAACCTTTAATACCACATCGATGAGAGATAAACAAGAGATCTTTCGATGACGAAGAGAGTACAGAACGCCACTGTGACTCTAAAAACAAAGTTACCAGAATACCCTGGAAAGCTATTATAGCAGAGACACGAGATGTTCTGCATGTTGATCCTCACACTGACTGAGGAAGATGAGGTCATAAGAATCTAACTCTTTTGATGACCTATGTATGATACCAATGCGATTTACTAATGATCGGTTGGAGTATGAGCGGTATACCTCATCTCCACAGGGCATAATAATGTTTGAAAAACATAATCAACCATGTAGCATATCTGCCTAGGTTGAACTATGAGAAACAATGATTGATGTTGCATTGTTTATAAATGTCCTAGTCAAGTAACCAATATGCATGTCTTTACATTCCTTATTGAAATGATTGCTTAAGTAAATGTCACTTTACTTATCCTTAGCCTGTTGTTGAATGATTTAAGTTATCTTATTTATGTTATTCCTTTATTTGCTATAACAAAGCTTCTGGCGGAGAGTTATAACTCTCCCTGGGACAATTATTCAAATTGTCTCACCCCCGTAGGTTTCGACTTTTTAGGTGGACGTCGAGGACGGAGGAACTAATCCGAGGGTGAGTAGTATCTATTCAGGCATATAGGATACAGTAGTAAACACTAGTCATATATGACTATGTTTGTCACATTTTATGTGAAACGGGTCTGTGGTTGTAATCGGACTGTAATCGGACTCTAAATCTCAAATCTGTACTGCTGTATATATTGGCAAAGCCAAAGGCAAATGATAGTGTGGGACTTCATTTGCATACTCCCGCCTCTCTCTTCTTCGTTTCTAAGATGGTATCAGAGCTCTCGAGTGACACTGCTCGACGATCTTGGAGAGAAGGAGAGAAACCCTAACTTGGGGAAGAAGAAAGGCAATGTACGAGGATTCTGTCCACTGTTGTTCCAACCTATGCTCCGATCTGCTTCTGTCCTCTCTTCTACATCACCCTAGTTCTCGAGTTCGTCTGGATCAGCTTGAATCGGATTAGGCGTCCAGCGACAACGGCAACAGCAAGGCTCGGGCGACAGGCGTTCATTCTTGTCTTCATCTCTTCTACATGGCAAATTACGAGGATTATGTCCACTGGTGTTCTGATATGTGCTCCGATCTACTTCTGTTCTCTCTTTCTCATCATCCTGGTTCTCGAGTTCGCCTGGATCAGCTCGAATTGGATTAGGTGTCCAGCGACGACGGCAACATCAAGGCTCGGGCGGCAAGCGTTCATCCTTGTAGTCATCTCTTCTTCAACCTGCTGTCTCGGCTTCCTTCTGATCTCTGATTCTCTCCGACTAATTGACAGATCTACTGGTCTTCAGTTGATTCATCGCCTAGTGATCTCCGTCAGTCTGTACGAGAGATCCAGCCTTTTTTCTTCATCTACAGATCTTCCCGTCAGAGCCAGAGCACACCGGCTTCGTCTCTGCTTCTTCTCTTACCAGTTGCCAGGCGTTTGATCCTGTCGACATCTCATCTACATCATCTACTGTCGGGGCTTCCTTTACATTCTTCGATCCAGTTTTCTGATCTTTCTCCTGGTGAATCGTCTGATCTACTGCTCTACTGTCTTGAGTTTGCTCATCTGTGCTCCTGGTGCCTCAGTACTTCAGGTTTGACAAACCAGTTTTCTTATCCTGGTCTCGATCTGTCTTGCTCTTCTTAGTAAAGTCAGTATGGAATTCTCTAGTGAATCTGTAATAAGCAAAGGGAAAGCAGTTATGGATATTGAATATCCATATCCCTTAGGTCTGAACGTATCAAATTTTGTGTCGATTAAACTCAACCAACACAATGTTTTACTGTGGGAATCCCAGATTAGAACCTTAGCTGAAAGCTGCTGCCTGGAGGGATTTCTAGATGGCACTGAAAAGCAACCTGCTATGGTCATTGCTGAAGATGGAGAGCCGGACATAAATCCAAAATACCGTGCGTGGACAAGAACTGATCGTCTTGTTAAAGGGTGGATCTGTGGATCTTTGTCTGAAGAGGTTATGGGTGAAACGATTGGTTGCAAGACAGCTGCTGATGTATGGAAAACTCTGAACAAAAAATTTGCTGAGTCATCTCAATCTAGAGAATTTGAGTTAGTATCACAACTTCGTACCTTTCAAAAGGGATCATCTACTATAACTGAGTACTTGAGGAGTTTCAAAAGCATTTGTGATCAATTAAATGCCATTGGACATAATGTGACTGAGAAGGAGAAAGTTTTCACTCTGCTGAATGGGTTGGATGGGTCTGAGTATGAAAGTTTTGTAGTATCCATGTTAAAGCCTCCAATACCTGCCTATACTGAAATCCTATCTTTACTTCAAGATTATGAAAGAAGAAGAACGAGGAAAGGCAACACTCTGTCTCCTACTGTCTTTTATGCTGACAAAGAAAATAATTCTAGTGCTCGAAGGCCAAGTCAGAATAACAATGTACCACAGAATAATAGCTACAATAATGGCAGAGGAAGATCATATGGCAGGGGAAGAGGAAGAAGTCAAACTAACTTCTACTCTACCAACTATAATACTGGTATTTTAGGAAGTGGTCCATCCAACAACAACTTTAACTATAGTTCTCAAGGAAGAGGTTTTCCTCAAGCTGCAAAGCAAGCTAATACTGATTCTGGAAATAGCTACACAGACAGAAGGATGATATTTTGTCAAATCTGTCACAGACCAGGTCATGAAGCCTACAAATGTTGGTACAGGTTTGATACAAATTATCAACATACTGAGGTACCACGTGCTCTTGCTGAAAATACTACTGCTTTGGCTGCACTGAGAGTGAATGATAATGATTTCACTGAATGGCACGTGGATTCTGGAGCTACTGATCATGTGGAAAAGAATGAAGGTAAATTTAATAATATAACACCTTACAACGGATCTGATCTGATAATGATGGGAAATGGAAACTATGCATCAATATCTCATATTGGACATGGATACATTTCTAATAACACCAAAATACCTTTGCAGAAAGTCCTTCTTGTTCCCAGTATTAAGCGTAACTTGTTATCTGTTTCTAAACTTACTAACACCTACCCCTGTTATTTTATCTTCACTCATGATGCTTTTTACATAAAGGATGCGAGAAACCACCTAACTCTGGCCCAAGGAAGGTGTAGAAATGGTCTGTACCTGTTGGAGGAAGGAGGACCTCAAGCTTTCTTCTCAAATAGATTCACAAGGACGGATGCTGTGACATGGCACAAACGACTGGGGCATCCCTACTCAAAGATTCTGCAAATTCTGATCCAGAATAAACAAATCTGCAGTACAGATAGTTTTAAAGGAATTTGTAATAGTTGTGAAATTAGCAAAAGTAGAAAGCTACCTGTCATTTCCAAACATATAAGGTCATCACGACCATTTTCTGTAATTCATTGTGACCTTTGGGGCAAGGCACCTACTGTTTCTCGTCATGGTTTTCAGTATTATGCTTTAATAATGGATGATTATAGTCGATACTGCTGGATTTTACCTCTAAAGAACAAGGATGATTTCTTTGCTGCGTTTGTTTCATTTAATACCATGATAAAGAATCAATTTGATACTACTATTAAGGTGATTCAATCTGATGGAGGTGGCGAGTTTGTGAACTTAAAAATGAAGCAGTTCATGGATGACCAAGGTATTCTTCATCATATATCTTGTCCTCATGATCATGCTCAGAATGGAGCTATTGAACGAAAGCATCGACATCTTGTTGAACTTGGTCTGGCTTTAATGTTTGAATCTGGTGTTCCAAAGAATTTCTGGGTTGAGGCTTTCACTACTGCAAATTTTCTTATCAATCGATTACCCTCTTCTGTGTTGAATTTTAAATGTCCAATTGAAGTTTTATATAACAAAACTCCTGTCTATGATTGTCTAAGAGTTTTTGGTTCTCTTTGTTATCCTTACCTACGAGATATAGCAAAGAACAAGCTTGAACCAAGGTCTTTGCCATGCGTGTTTATTGGCTACAGTGAGCAATACAAGGGTTATAAATGTTTGCACATTTCTACAAATCGTGTGTTCTTATCAAAACATGTGGTTTTTGCTGAAAGTGTCTTTCCCTTTAAAGAACATGCGTTTAGAGATCATTCAAGCGGCACTGTTATAACATTTCAAGAATTTGTTCAAGGCTGTCCAACGCTTACTTCAACAACTCCTGCTACTAACAAGAATAATGAACAGGCTGCACTCAACATGGGGTGTAATACTTCTATCAATGTTCTGTCACATGATGTTTCGTCTGCAAATTTGGATGTGACTCTTCCAAGTGTTCCTTCTAATGCTGCCAACCGTTGTGACTCAAATATGCAATCTGCAGTTGGTGGCAATGCTGCTGCCGATTCTGTTTGTGATGTTCCCTCTTCTGATACAAAGTCTATTTGTGAAGTTTCTGTCTCGAATAATAACTCTAACAAGCATGTTATTGATGATAGTGCTGTTGTTGAATGATTTGAACCACCTGTGTGTCCAAGTTCTCTATTAAACAATCATCCTATGATAACTCGCTCCAAAGCTCAATTGCTTAAAGCAAATTCTAAGTATGCTTTAAGTATTAGTGGTGTCCCCTATACGCCCAAGAATGTCAAACAAGCTTTGACTAATCCTGAATGGAAACGAGCAATGTTGGACGAGCTGAAAGCCCTTTCTCATAATAACACTTGGACTTTAGTACGACGACCTGTTCATACAAATGTCGTCAGCTGCAAATGGGTGTTTAAAACAAAGCTCATGCCTGATGGTTCACTTGACCGGCTTAAAGCCAGGTTAGTAGCTCGAGGATTCACTCAGGAAGAAGGAGTGGATTACTTAGAAACGTTCAGTCCTGTTGTAAAATCTCCAACCATCAAAGCTGTTCTGACTGTTGCTAGCTCCAGAAAATGGAATATTAAGCAAATTGATGTTTGTAATGCCTTTTTAAATGGTACTCTTGATACTGATGTTTATATGGAACAGCCGCCAGGTCTACATACTCATGACCGTCAACAGTATGTTTGCAAGCTGAATAAAGCGTTATATGGTCTGAAACAGGCTCCCCGAGCCTGGTATAACAAGATCAGTTTGTTTCTGAATGAGTTGGGATTTGTTGCTAGTGGAACTGATCCATCTTTATTCATTTATCACTGTAATTCTGTCATCATGTTCTTACTGTTATACGTCGATGATATTATCATTACTGGCAATGATTCAATTGCAGTAGATACCTGCATTACACGGCTGGAAACCACTTTTGCTTTACGCAATCTGGGCAAGCTACATTATTTTTTGGGGATCGAAGTTGAATATAACTCCTTGGGCCTGCTTCTACATCAGTCCAAGTATGCAAGGGACTTACTTCACAAATATGACATGTTGGATTGTAAACCTATCTCAACTCATGTCTCCCCTGATTTTCAACGACAACTATTGTCTAACTCTAATCCTACCCTTGTTGATCCTACATTGTACAGACAAATAGTAGGTTCCTTGCAATATTTGACCATCACACGACCAGATCTTACGTTTGCAGTAAATCTGGCTTGTCAGTTCATGCATACTCCTAATACTTCACATATGTCTCTTGTTAAACGTATTCTGCGGTATATCAAAGGTTCAATCAATAAAGGAGTTCAAATATATGCGCAAGACTCCCTACAGGTTGCAGCTTTCTCCGATGCTGACTGGGCAGGCTGTCCATTGACTAGACGATCCACTAGTGGTTATTGTACCTTTCTTGGATCAACCTGCATATCCTGGAGTTCCAAAAAGCAATCAACTGTGGCACGCTCTAGTACTGAGGCAGAGTATCGTGCTCTTGCTCACACTGCTGCTGAGTTAACCTGGCTAGCATCTCTTCTCAAAGATTTGTGTGTTCCTCAGCCAGTTCCAGCAATTCTATATTGTGATAATATGAGTGCTTTGCATCTTTCTGTTAATCCAGTGTTTCATGCCAGAACGAAACACATTGAGTTAGATTATCACTTTGTTAGAGAAAAAGTAGCACTTGGATATATTGTCACGCATTATGTTTCATCCAAGGAGCAAATAGCAGATATATTCACCAAAGCTGTCACTAAACACATTTTCAGAACCTTAACTTTCAAGCTGGGCCTTCGAGCTACTGCGGCTCAGCTTGCGGGGGAGTATTCAGGCATATAGGATACAGTAGTAAACACTAGTCATATATGACTATGTGTGTCACATTTTATGTGAAACGGGTCTGTGGTTGTAATCGGACTGTAATCGGACTCTAAATCTCAAATCTGTACTGCTGTATATATTGGCAAAGCCAAAGGCAAATGATAGTGTGGGACTTCATTTGCATACTCCCGCCTCTCTCTTCTTCGTTTCTAAGAGTATCAGCAACAGCAACACCAGGGGCAGCAGTGAATCTCAGGTGGAGACACTGACTGTCAAGCCTTGTAGATAGTATGTCTTATGTTGTCTCTGTACTCTCAGGTCCTAGGAGTCAGTAGGTCTGAGGTTTTTGGCTTAGTGCCTTGAGATTTTGTTGTATCTTACCTTGTACAGATAATAGGGCAATGGATGTATGTAATCACTCGAGAGGTGATTTCACAGAGATGTAATGATAAAACATGTTGTAAACAATTTATCTCATTTTCTTATAAAATAGTTTTATGTTTTAAAGATCTCTTATCAAAAATATTTATATTTTAGTGATTTTTCATATTCCGCTGCTAATAAACCGCTTCCGCTAAGTTTACCTCGTGTTTTATAGATCGAACCCCACAATTAAGTGGTATCAGAGCTCTAGGTTCGCTGAGTCTACAGAGACATAGGACTTAGGATGTCGAGTCTATTCTTAGTGTTTTGTAGTATATCTAATAGTGTCTTCTGCTCCTCAGGAGAAGAAGATAAGTTAAGGATGTCTGGACCACACGAGGAGTACGTGGCAGAGAGTAGCGTTGCTGCACCTCGAGAAGGTGAAAGGAACCCGAAGATAGAGCAACCTGTACCTGAGCCACCCCAATTCAATCCAGTTGACATGGGGAACCCATCTGTCCAAACCAGGTCCGGGCAGTTTATGACTGCCATGACACACATAACAGATAGGATGCCCATGCTTGCACCTAGGGCACCTACCCAGTTAGAAGGACAAGGAATCGGCAAGACGTTCGAACGACTTCGCCGAGTCAGAGCGACCGAGTACTTTGGAACGGCTGATCCTGCAGACGCCGACCTATGGCTAACCGAGCTAGAGAAGGCTTTTAGAATCTTGAACATCCCAGAAGCTGAGAAGGTTAGACGCGCTTTCTATCTTCTCAAAGAGAGTGCTGGTCATTGGTGGACCATGGAAGAGCAGAAGAGGCCTGGTATGGAAGTTGCGTGGGAAGTCTTTCGACGGGAATTTATCAATAGATATTTCCCTAAGATGTTCCTGGACGAGAAAATCTCTCAGTTTGAGAGGTTGAGGCAAGGTTTGATGACCATTAGCGAATACGAAGCTAAGTTCATGGAGCTGTTGCGGTTCTGTCCGCATATGGCTGCTACCGAAGAAGAAAGGATTAGGCGGTTCGAGAAGGGGCTGAACGCTGAGTTGACTACTCCCGTGTCTACCCTAGAAAACCAGGAAAGGTTTGCTACCTTCATAGAATCTGTCAGAAGGATAGAGAGGTCCATAGAAGAGAAGAGGCAAACCCATAAGAGAATGTATCCTCAGTTCCAGGGATCTTCATCTAGAGACTTCAAGAAGCCTAGGTTTTCTACGCCTACACCACCACCACCTAGACCCAGTGCTCAGACATAGTGGACACTGAGTAGAGGTAGAGGACGAAGCCTACCACTACAAGGGGCTTACAGTTCAGCATCTATGTCAGTCACATGACCACCCAGACCACAGCAATAAGACAGAAGTTGTTACATATGTGGGAAGATGGGGCATTTAATGAAAGACTATAGATCTAGACTAGCAAGTGTAACACAACCACAGAGGCAGAGTCAGCAAGGATCGCAGAGAAGGCAGTTTCCAGGAGCATCTAGAGGATGTGGACAAGCGTCCCAAGCTGGATCATCTGCACCGAATCAACCACAAGAAACAGCAAGGTTCTATGCAATGAATCCACCTGATGCAGTGATCAACCCTCAGGTTGTGGTAGGTCAGATGAAGTTGTTATATTCTGATATGTCTACATCCTGCGTTGTATCTGTTTTGATTGATCTGGGTGCTACACACTCCTTTATCACTCAAAGAGTGATTCGTAACTGCAATATGACAGTCAGTCATAGGGCAGATAGCTTGTTGCTTGAGACTCCATTGAGAGGGTCTGCTGTGTTGCAGGAGGTTTACTCTCCCTGCATCCTCTTCTTTTCTGAGCATCACATTCAAGTGGATCTTATACCACTTGAGATGCAAGGATTTGATATAATACTTGGGATGGATACCTTGGAAAGGTATAGGGTTGTCTTGGATTGTGAATCTAAGCAAGTTGTGTTTGCTGATGAAAGCGACACATGGATCTTTCCAGGAGAGAGAAAGATTCTACCTACCTATCTTGTGTCAGCTATGGTTGCTGAGAAGGTGATGAGGCAAGGATGTGATGCATCCCTGGCCCATGTGGTAGATACTACCATGGAGAGTCCTAACCCTATTGAAGTTCCTGTAGTCAGGGAATTTGAAGATGTATTTCCTGAAGAACTTCCAGGTGTGCCACCACCTTGGGAAATTGATTTTGAAATCAATTTGATCCTAGACACACAACCTATAGCACAGAAACCGTATAGGATGGCGCCTACTGAGATGGCAGAACTCAAGAAATAGCTTCAAGAGTTGCTTGAGAAGGGTTTTATCCGACCGAGTACCTCACCATGGGGTGCTTTGGTCCTTTTCGTTAAAAAGAAAGATGGATCAATGCGGTTGTGCATTGATTACAGACAACTAAACAAAGTAACGATAAAGAATAAGTACCCTCTTCCGAGGATTGATGATCTTTTTGACCAGTTGCATGGTGCAACTGTCTTCTCGAAGATAGACTTGAGGTCAGGATATCATCAGCTCCGCATTAAGGACAGTGACATACCCAAGTCTACCTTTAGGATAAGGTATGGTCACTATGAGTTCACAGTTATGTCGTTTGGACTAACTAATGCACCAGCTGCATTTAGGGAACTCATGAATAGAATCTTCCGACCTTTCCTCGATCAGTGCGTTGTTGTCTTTATAGATGACATTCTGATCTATAGTAGAGATGCTCAGCAGCATGAACAACATCTTCGTTAGGCTCTAACTTTGCTGAGAGAACACAAGCTATACACTAAGTTTAGCAAGTGTGAGTTCTGGCTACCGGAAGTATCTTTCCTTGGATACATGATATCTGCCTCGGGTATTCGTGTTGACCCTAAAAAGGTAGAATCTGTTCTACAATGGGAACAGCCGAAGACACCGACTGAGATCCATAGTTTCTTAGGGTTGGCTGGCTATTACCAAAGGTTCATTAAGAACTTTAGTTCCATAGCCTTA